>SCHM01000002.1:0-1200000 GCA_004123355.1 Amphirosellinia nigrospora | reverse complement strand
CCGTTCCAGGGAATCTCTTGTTCTAGGTGCACAATGTTGGCATCGACCACTCTCGTGACATCGGCATTAGCCATTATACGCCCGGTCCGAAGTTTAGTACCCTTAGGATGGATCAACTGAGACTGAGCCGAATGACTAGGGGACCAGTTCAGCGCATTGGGCCCGTATGCCACTCCATAACCACTCGTGAATTCGCACGCCTCCTTGAAGGTTTTGATAAACTCATTATCATCAGAATGCCCGTTGGTGTGCGACGAGGCTGCCCGAACTTCCGTAGGAGCAGGCAGTCGCTGTGAAAACAACTTGGCATACTTGTTGTCGAAAGAGAGGAGGTTCTCTGCTACCTCTTTACGCTCCGGCTCATACGTTTTCAGAAGCGCTCGCTCAGCGAACCCAGCCTCCACGGCGTGTATTTTCCAAGCAAGATTTTGAGCATCCAGAAACGCTGTGTTCATACCTTGACCAGCTTTAGGCTATATCCATGTAAGCAACCCACCTTGAAAGATCCTCTAAAGTGAGAAGATGGAGTAAATGGGGAAAAGCCTACGCTATGCGTATGACACGCGTCTCCCCCTAAAAATACTCGGTGGTCCAGGGTATATCTGTCCGAAATTCCTTGGCCGATAGGGTACACCGAATACCATTCCACCCTCTCCCACTCGATGTAATACGGTTGAAATATCCTCTTCGCCGATGATTGTACTTGCTCCGCCGTGGCCGTTTTACGTGGGTTCCAGTCCGGGTCCGTAGATGATGCGATCTGGATGTATAATCTGACCATGTTGTTTTCTCGGGGAATGACCATGATGGACCCATGCTCCGAATGTATCGTACATTTCATCTTATTTACGAAGTCAGCTCCATATACGCATTAACAATCTCCATGACTCTACAGACCTTAATATCGGGGAAATCTGTTTTGACAACGCCATCCATGACGCCCCACACGTGGGCGATTGGGTCTTTGTGTGTGATGCCGATGCCTAGTTGCTCGCGGATAAAGGACCGGGCACCCTCGCCACCAAACAGATACTTGGCACGAACAGTTTCCCTGCTCGTACCGTCCGTGTGCTCAAGGCTCACCTCAACCGGGTATTCGGGATTTCCCTTCTCCTCGGACGAGAAACCGGCGATGCTCCACGGCCGTTGGATTTTGACGCCATTCTTCTCTAGATCTGATATGAAAACGCGCTCTATGAGGCCCTGATGCAAAAGAGTAGTGAAGGGATACCTCGCATCGATGAAGGCCGGGCAACTAGCCCAAGTGCCTGTTCTGGCGATCCCTTTGCTCGCCCCTGCCGGATCCCAGAAGGCTACTTCAAACACTCTTGCGGGCTTATGCTTCATGATGGCTGACTTCAACCCTAGGTTCCTTAAAAGGTCTAGAGACCGAGGTTGAATGCCATCAGCGCGCCCCGTAGGCGTAGGCTCAGCGCGGTTGTCTATATGCTTAATCCTATAACCGAGTCTTGATAGACATGTCGATAGCATAAGGCCTGCGGGCCCCGCCCCCACGATTACTAAGGACGAATTAGCCTTAGTTCAATTGAGAGCAGGGGTTCTGTCTACCTATGTCATAGTAGGGCGAGTTCGACTGCGATGAAGGCTGGACCTCCATTGTGGGTTCGATGCTGACGTAGGACGTATAACCAAAAGGAAACGAGGAGCGAGTAGCAGTGTGTCCTTACGGCCGTAATAATTGAGATGTAGTTCGGAAGAAAACAAGACACAAAGAAGGGTCGCCCTCTGAAAGAAGATCTGAGGGGGAATACCAAATGTAACACCAAAGATATTACTCTCGTGGCACGTAAAATTAATATGCCCACTCATAGACGATTGGTTGTTAACTTAGATCGAAGAAATCAATAGAGCGCGGGATAACCGAACGAGGAGGCCATTTAATATTGACAAGTCCTTCGCATAGTCTCGGATACCGGCCCGAGGCTTCGGACAAGAGCGTCAATTATCGGCAGCTAGCTGAGAATGACACGGCATAGAGAATCGGGAAGTGCAACATCTCTACTAGGGAATAGCGTGGGCGACAAGGATTAGTATTAATAAGTCAGATCGATAGATAAGCTAATTAGATAATCGAGCACGATGCCAACGGCCAACAGGCGGGCGTACGTTGGATTCCATAGCGGTGGGAAAGGTGGAGTGAACCTGCAGGCTGGCTCGCGGCATGAAGAGAAATCCCATTCCTAGACTAGAGGTAAGTGCTAGTTTGAGGTACCTACTGGTACCTAATATGAGGGGAGCATAGATGGGAAGGCGTTGAATATCGAGGTGTCAGGTGTTTGGAACTTCGGCTCTCTTGCACGGGATGTCATCGCGGTAGTGTAGAGCGGGGCCGAAGGACTGGTGCAGTATTGTGTGGATACACTGGATCGCCACGGCTACATTCTTCGGGAAAGAATAAATGGGGATTGATCTGTGAGCCTCCACGTTACATTAGGTACCTAGGTATTCTCTATGTACGTGATAAGATAAGAACTATACATTCCCTGTGGCGGAGGCTTACTGCGCCGAAGCGAAATGTGGCGCATGATGGAGTGAGTGTGCAACCTAGGCAGTTCAGCTAAACCTCAAAACGGCCTTGACCACTATGGAGCTACACGTGGAATTTACACTAGGACCTTAGGAATATTGTTTACGCTAATACACACATAAGTCTTGATATACGTACTTGTTCGGATAGCGAAATTGTAATTGGATATATATACCTAATAGGTAGGTAGTCCCCATTCGGACCGAGAGCAGAGCGGATATATAGCATATCTCCAGCCACCTCCTTATTTCCGACCCCAGACGTCGATTTCGGAAATTAGACATACTTAGAGAACTACCAACCTGATGGCCCCAATAACTAGGCGTCGGACAATAAAGCACTATGTAGGTAGGCTATGCGGTATACGGAAACACGATGTTTTGGTATGAGCTATTCCTACTCTGCTTTGTCAGCACTCGAAAAGTTATCGATACAGCTAATTAGAATATAGGGATCCTTTACTATATACTAACATGTTATGTAACGTACCAACTATACACTACCATATTTACCCCACAACCTTGAAACAACCTTGGACCCCCCTGGAAGCTTTACGCAGCGCTACTAAATGGATGCCGTCGTGGCCAAAATTTCCGCTATCCACTGCCCAGGGTGTTAGCTTCCTTAGTACAAAGTAGTCTGTTTGGTATACCCTGACGTTTATGATCCGTCAATAAGTAGCCATGGCCACGTGCTAGTGTATAGTGTATAGTGTTTTCTAAGAATAACTAATGAGAATGTTGAAGCTTTCATTCAGAGCTTGCGGTATGTGTAAACTACCGACTTATAGAATCTGGGCTCGGTATGCCACCACACGTTCGCTAACGGGCGCGGGTTACGAGTTCCAATGCTTGCCCAACGAATAAACAGTTCGACATTTCTCAAATGCTGAAGTGAAGGACCATCGGGCCGCCACTTAGTTGCAATCCTTTCAATAATCTAGTCACCTGCCTACTGCTAGTATAGCGGCATATGTATGACTCCAATTTGGGGCATCTCGAGTTGCTCTCTCCATCTCCCTTTACACCAGTATATCACGGACTTTGTAGTTCATAGAGTTCCTGGCTACAGATTATTGAATTCATCATTAGATACCTGTCAACTTTGATTTACGAGTTTCAGATGTCTCTTTGAGCTCAGCTACGTTATAGCTCAAGCGACAGCTCGAGCTTCATTCACGTTAGCTTGGGAGCCCAACGGAGCAACGGATGAGGTTATAAGCTAGTGTAAATGTGAGCAGCGGCAATCCCCATGATCTCCTCCAAATCCTTGTTTTCCAGAATTCTTTAACGCCGCCTGCAGGGCTTTAACCCGGATTTGGATGAGATCATCCTAGATCCTAACATGCCCCTGTCTTCATCGCCATAAGGGGCTGGCTTCCTCTCCCCAAAGGGGTAGGTGGCTTGATAGGATCTCATGCAGATCTCGACATTCTCAGGCTTCAAAACGGCGAGCACAGAACAGAATTGGTGAGTTGTTTCCCGTGCAGTTCTGGTTTCTCTTTGCTGTCTTTGCTTGTCTTTGCTAATCAATATCGTCAATATGGCGTTGCCAGTTTGTTTACTTTTTACTTCATTGCTCCTGGAGGGCGTTTCTTCTTGTGCTATTCAGAAGCGAGCGTTTACCCCAACAGTAAAAAGCGCTACTGTTGTAGGAAACGTCGCCGATCCGGCGATCAATCGGGATTCCTGCGGTTCAACCCGGATTGGCAACCGTGCTTTTTGGACATGCCGTGATAGTGACCCCTTTGATAGTAACGGCACACCGATTCTACCAATTTGGGCCTCCTCGGCGAGTTGGTCGGATTTCAATGCCGATGGCACGCCGTCGCTCCAGCAGTACGGCGGTGGCGGTAGCCGGGATCCTTACTTCACTTACACGGCCGGGAATGTAACGGTAACAGCGCGGGCTTATGCGATGATGGTTCTCGCTACGCCATCTGGCCCGATCCCTCCTTTTGGCATTAACTGCTAATAATGCCGTCACCGCATATACATGGATTCGTAAATCGCATATAAATCCGGAGGTATGGACAAGAAAAATCCGTGGAAGAATACTATGTTTGTTACATGCTAATCATATAATAGTGAGTTGGATACATCCCTAATAAGAGATTCGACCTAGATGAAACTAGGAAGAAAAAACCTCCATACAACCTTTAAAAATATACTAACACCAAAGCAACTTCAGCTTTAGCACGAATGACCCAGACCCAGCAACTTCGCTTTACAGGTTGACGTATGACTTGGGTACATCGGATGCCAATGTCTTGCCCACGGTCGCTCTCGTGAATGAGAACTTCTGGGTCTATGGCTCCATTCCGTATGGCAATTACGGCAACGTGATTAAAGACGGCGTCGCTTACCTGTTCGGAAAGCCATCTAATGGTGTCATCTCCTTGGCAAAGGTCCCCGTGGGATCTATCGAGGACACATCCCAGTACCAGTACTGGGTCAACGGCGCTTGGACCTCCAACATGCCGGGTCTAAACGACGCGAATCTCAACATTCAGAACGCGGGCGCGGGCGGACAAGGCACATTCTACTTTTCCGATTTCTGGAATAAGTGGGTATGGATTGGTCAGGTCAGTTGATATTCCATTTTCAATCCCTTTTCTTGTGACTCCCTACAGCCCTGCGCTATATGAGTTATTATATTAACTCCCAATCTTTCTCATAGGCCGGCCTTAGCGTTTCCGCCGACTTCTTCATCACGACGGCCGATTCCATTACGGGGCCATGGGAGAGCCCCGTCAATTTTTACTCGGGCGAGACGGGAGCTATGCACTGGGAGCGTACACCCTTCAAGCCCAGCCAGGACTCAACCCGGCCGGAACCACAACCAACGAAATTTATATTACATATACGAAGAACGATGTTATAGGAGACACTCAAATATATTCCACGCCTCTTATCCACATTCAATGGAACTAGGCCACCCTGCCCACCTGAAGCCGGCTTCCAGATAGAGGGTTGAAGTAAGGAACTAAATCCTGCTTCAACGTTGCCAACGCTTGATCTGAGGGCCGGATCTCTCGCGATATAGGCATGTGCGCACATCGCTGCATTTTCCCATTTACTCTTCACTTCATCTAGTCCCATTCATTTTGGATACATTTTTGGTTAGTAAATATAGATCTTTTGTGTATATAGCGAGTTCTCTCGAATATAGTTATTCTTCTCTGTGCGTAACCATCCTCTCGCCTGCTGTTCTTCTTCCAGGTGATGCAATCAATAGGTATAAGACAGTGACAATTCGGCGGCTAGACGTTGCTTAATCGTGGAAGACCCCTGTCTCTACAGCCCCAAAACCAGTGGCAACGAAGCTATTGCATATCAAGATTTTATTCCCGCAAATTCCACATGCTTCCCGTTCCTATTAAGTGCTATCAAGTCGTCTTTCGAGCCACTTCGGGTTCTTCCCCTGAACAACCTGGAGGAGGAACGCGGTGTACAGTTGGCTTCCCAGGTGTGTATGTTTTAGGCGCCTCGGCATTGTGCGGCGGCTTTGTCATCGGGGGAAGGGGACGGAGCATCCTTCGCGCTCTATCGCAGCATCTGCGGCACTGGTATCTTTGCTCACACTGCGTTCGTCGTTGGAGGAAGACATTTCTTTTACCAGTTTTGTGTTTATCTCTGTGTTGTAGGTATCTAGAATTGGACAGCAAGGACTAGGATTGCGCGTAGGTATTCTGCTGCCGACAATCACTATTTACCGCTCCTTTGTTTCTTTATAATGAAAGTAGTTACAAAGGAGTTAGAGATGGGAGGCTCATACTAGCACTTTCTTATGAGGTAGCAAGCAAGCCCATTTCGCGAGACCTAATGATTTGCTGAGTAGTTCGAGTATTGGTCTTTCACTCTATCTCATGGCGTAAAATATGGCGAACTCGCTTAGAAATCGACCGAATAGCTCTGCAATCAATCAAGATATATATGTTACCGTCGGAAAATAGCGCCGTATAGTTTGGTTTAATTTGCCATGGTGGCACGCCGAGCAAATAATTAAATAGAAAACAAGCTTGAATTCATCAATACGCTTGGTGATTGGGTAAACGTCATGTCACTCATGCAGGGTCCAGCGTGGCATCTCTCGTCCCAACAGGCTGTCCCGGTTGGTCCCATCCTCTTGCTTCAGCCATGTGCAACAAAGCACAAAGGATATTACCAACCTTATAGTAACTTCCTAGCTATACTTTATCATAGGCCCTGCTGCGTTTCACAACATTGTATGTGGCGCTATAATATTATCAGATGGTTGATTTAATTTTCGTCGGGATAGGCACAAGCGCCGTCATCGGATGCGAGGATCGGAGTGGCCCAGTTGGGGTCGCCACATGGTTCCATTCAAATGTGTGATTAGGGGTGGTTACATGTATATTTATCTCATAGTGCTACGAAATCCGCATTCTATTTTTATTGTTCCCTTACATTTCTCGAGGTCACAATATCCTAACTAAAATATAACACAATTTCTAGGCGCCTGCAGTAGGTTATGGGGCCTATCTGGGCGGCTGATTCTAGCAAAATGCAGGAATGTCTGAAACGTTGGGTCGCAAATAATGTGAAGTTCACATTGTGACAGACCTTGAACTGGATTTAGTTTCCGTCCGTGAAATCAAAGACTGACCACGAGTATTGGGACCGGTCAATATGCACAAGAGTATCGTAGCACTAACCTCTCCGAGAATAGGACGGATGGCGCCTATTCCGAATTTTGAGCAACGGTTTCTGTGGAGGACGTAGCAAGTTTGACTCGTAAAGGTTGCATTCGTATACACTTAATCAGAGTAGACAGATACATGTGCCATTGTGCGAATAGGTTAATATGGACAACAGACGCATATGATAGGTTCGCATCAGCTAAAGAACATTTGATACTAGGAGGATTAGAAAAAATAGGAATCTTAAGGCAAAAGGTCATGCAAATAAAGTTACCAAAGTTTTCACCCCGTGCATATTATAAACGTCGCGTCAGGTGTACATACGGGCGAGTATGCAGCTTTGAGTAATGTGGAATATCGAGGCTAGAGACTATTGCCAATAATAGACCAACTTAAGCAGGGACATCGAATTGCGATCAGACTTTCAGGTGAGCACAAAAACCACATCCTTCTAGGCAGGATAATCGAAATGCAAAGAGCAAAAAGTCACCTGCACACAATATTATATCACGAGCGCTAGGTGTCTAATGATCTATCTACATTATCACGGCTTGCTGTTCTAGGTTTTCAAATTGACTTCTTGTATACCTTATACCTGAGGTACTGCGAGCGCTAGATGCAGGGGTTCAAAACCATTCCTCATCGGGGACTGATGACGCAGATCGAGCCCATTCCGCGCTAACCTTACACATGGTCCCAGATTCGAGCTGTAAGTGGCCGACGACGCGCTTAGAAAGGTCTAGGTCTAATCTAAGGCTAGACCAGGCTGAACGTCGAGCCTCCAAAAAAACTCCAGATTGTCTAGACTGTAGCATATTGCAGCTTCACTCCATCCCTCCGTAACCCATTTCCGCCCACCCAAGCGCGCATGCTGTGCAGACGGCTGGTTGCCCACATAAGGTTTATGCGACGCTTATTCGGACTTGCCTATGACGAAGTTCGAAGTCTGCCAGTACCTAGGTACATGTAGGTACGTTGCGTAATTTCCATCCATTTACCTTTTAACCTTAGGTAAGTTAAACCTAATGTTTAAGTTGACTTTATGTCTGCCTGCCTGTGCGATTAAAGTTTCGAGTAATTGCTGTCGAAGATTGTTGCTATAAAAGCGCCTACTCCCGGCTTTCCCCTTCCCCTTCCCCTCCCCTGCTTCTCCCTCCCTTGCTCCCTTCTCGTTACACATTCCAATTGTCTTCGCACATTCACGATTCACAACACTCAGCACTCAGCACTCTGCCAGCATCTCACTTTCTGAAACCGCACTGCACACTGCACACTGCACACTGCACACTGCAACTCGCACATTCCAATCTGCACACTGCAATAAACCTCTTATATCATACATTCCATTCGAGCCTGCTTGTTGACCATCATGACGTCTACGTGGCAGACCCCCATGAGTACTCGGAGCTGCCCAACCACTACCTCCATTGCAGCGCCTGTCGTATACAGCGCCACCTCAGGTCTCGACGATCAGAAAACGAAGCGATAGATGTGGCGCGCACGGCAGCCATCAGCGTCGGGCAAAGTCATCATCGTCATCGCGTGCTAAGCATCAGCCCTCGCCTAAACTCGCGCTTCGTCGATCCCCGCCTCCAACGCGTCGCTCGTGAGCTACAGGGAGTATACCCTACCCCTAGACGGGTAACTATTCAGTTACCAAACCTCGCTAAACCCGTTCGCACAACTTCCTCACTTGGTTTACCACGCAATCTCAAGCGTGACTATTCCTCTTTCCACCGGAACCCTTCGCCTTCTCAATATTACGTGCCGGTACAACCTGATCTAGTAAGTCCCCATGCCTCTTACCCGCGCATTTTGTGCTACTATAATCACCATGGCCACCATGATGGCTATCTATGACCCCTATACCGACCTACCTAGGTATGTATGTGATGCTAACTTCCTACTCTTACTAGCTGGCCAATGACCAGCCTGCCTAGAGAGCAGGCGTGGACTTTAGGGCAGCGGCTTCAGAAGCCGTCGGACTTGAATCCTCAGTATCTACGCCCGCTGAGCCTCCCCATACTCCTGCCGAGCCTCCCCATATCCCACCATAACCTACGACTTTGAACTCTCCATGCCCGGCACTTGGCCCTCATGGGCAGACGAACCGAACCCTGTTCCACCACCCGTGGCTCCTCGTCCAGTGGCTCCTCGTCCAGTGGCTCCTCGCCCTGTAGCTCCTCTCGATCTCCATCGCGACAATCCCGCCGATAACGTTGCCAATCCAAACACAAATGGCCTCCACACGTTCATCGGAGGCGTTACTGCCTTCATGCGTGGTGCTTTTCAAGCCGTACGTTGGCGCCTCGTTGAAGCTCAGCACCCAGCACAAGCCGAGCGACCTATCAATCCCGCTATCACAGCCACTGCGGTGACACAGGCTACACAGACTATTGAGGATGGCGGCTCCCACACACCGAAACGTCCTAGACTTGACAGAGGAACACTCCAAGATAGAAGCTTCGGACGACTTGGACCCAGTGACCCGTTTCAAAGACGCCCAACGTTCGTTGATCCGCCCGACTTCAGCCGACCCATTCCAAGACATTTGCACCCTGTTGGTATTCCCTTCAGTGCATTGTCGGCTAATAGGCGCACAACGAGCTATGGATCTATTGCGCCCTCCCGATCCCGTGGGATTGACGAGACCGATCCTAACTTCAATCATGCTGGCCACTTCTCCCTTGATGCAATTGACTCATCTGACAGCGAAGATGAAGAGTATCCGGGCAGTCCCATGGACATCGATTCGCCCGAGCCCATAGTTTCATTACAGACGGAAACTATCTTGGCACGACAGCCTATCGAACCCAGATACACTCAGTCAAACCCCAAGTCGGATGACTATGTGCCCATAGCTTTGAATAAGACGGAAGCTATTTTGGCACAAGAGCTCGCCGACACCATCATTGGTGAACCAAGTCTCAAGTTGGATCCCGCCGCCGTAGCTGCTCGTAGAGCAATTAAGTTTTTCCCCAAGGACTCTCCGTCCCGAAGGGTCACGTGTCGCCATCCGCAAAGAGAAATGTAGGCGAAGAACGCCGTCGTAAGGTCACGGTAGCTCCAACATCGCCCGATAGTCCATCGCCGAAGGCACGATATAACAACATTCTTGAATTCTTCCCGAACGATGTGGTACACTCGTTGCCCGGTCTGGGAGATGACTCCCTACCAGCAGATGGCGATAAGGTTGAGCTTCTGAAAAGGGAGCTTATGGAACGTCTCCGACGTGAAGAAATTGAAGCGCAGAATGCTGCTCTCCGCCATCTCGGCGTCCGTCGACCTAAGTCGACTCTAGTCACAGCGCCCTCCTTCGAGTGGGTGAAAAAAGCTTTGGATGCGCCAAGAAGTGGCACTTTCGACCCCAGAGCTGTGCATCCCGATGCTGTAGAGCTTAAGCCGCGAGATTTCGCTAAACTCGTTCCGCCGACTGCTTGGCTTAATGACGATTGCGTGCACTCCACACTATGCTGCCTGGCAGCTTATATCAACAACAAGGCTGGTATTAAGCCCAAAGTAGACCCCCCAAAGTGTGTGGCCGTGTCCTCCCTTTACTGGAAGGCTTTTTGTGGCGATCATAAAAAGCTCTACCCGCGTCCGTTCAGTCGTAAATGGAACATGACACCGAGCAACTTCTTCGATATCGACACCGTTCTCATTCCTGTCAATTCCAATGCTCACTGGACATTAATCGCAATTCGACCGTCTCGCAGAACGGTTTCATACCTGGACTCGTTCCATCATCCCAATGACGCGCAGGTGCGCCACGCATATACGTGGCTGCAGCTCTTTCTTGGCGACAATTTTGTCCCTGATGACTGGGACACTAAGGAGTTTTCATCACCACGACAAACCAACGCCTGGGACTGCGGCATGTTTGTTATTACCAACGCGATGTGCCTCGCACTGGGAATCAACCCCATGTGCTATGACGAAGATGCAATGCCGGTCCAACGGCAGAGAATTGCAGCTATGCTGCTGAACGGAGGATTCCGCGGGGATTTTGATTTGGGCCACTTGTAATTGGGGTTGTTGAGAAGGTGCCGGAGTTTTATTTTTATTTTTGTCAAATGGATACTCCTTGGTCAAAAGATACCATTTTGTTTGGAAGGGAGGGAGAGTGGGACTGGATAACCATAGCATCGCTATCCTATAAATACCTGTTGAACCAACGGCATGTCCTTAAATAAACCGTGAATCTTGATTATGCTGAACCTTGTAGATCCCTAACGTAACACTACAGTCACAGTGTACATCTCTAATGTGGAGATTTTGTACCGCTTCTTTGAATGGGCTTGACAGTATTAGCGATCAGGGTTATGAAAATGTTATGTTTCAAAGCTATTGGGTAAGATAACATCTAAATCGTACCTTTTCTTCGACCCTTGTCGAGTACTTCCTATTTTATGCTACTACTGTACAGTTTTAGCAACACTATAGATCAGGTCAGCACTCTAAGGCATATTGATATTGGGCCATCACGTTGTTCAAGCCTTCTAAACCACCACAGCATCTATATCGCCTCTGTCATCACCGTCGGTCAGTGAAAGGAACTCCAGTCAATACGAGGCATTTCTAGGCGATGTTGATTAAAGCGGTCGCTAATCACGCCGCTTTGTCAACCTGTTGACTTTACATCCCGTGGGTACCTTAGACAACTATGATGTAGCTGGATATGGGAACGGTACATTTCTTGAATTGCCCTCCATACCCTAGCTCGTCAGTTGTCTTACTCTCTCATACTTGTCTGATTTCGCCACTATACTCCCTTGGTCATGCCCTAACGGAGCTGCAAGTCGCCCCAACGTCCAGCCAGCTATAACTTAACTTCGATCTGCCGCTATCTATGTTGGTGCCGAAGCAGCCTCTCAACCAGCTCATGGTATTTAGGTAGTTTGCCGCCTGAGGCTGTACTTCAAGAGCCGAACTGCAGACGGAACTTGGCACGCTTTAGTCTCCCTTCCCCAAATGATCCCTCTTGTAACAACCCCCAAGAGTGGTCAAGAGTCTTCCAGATATGACGAGAAGAACTGAAGTATCGCCACACTAACGAGCAGCTGAAGGAGATTACCAAAGTCCTACTTTTACGATATAATTTTAGTATAACATACATGATGAGTAACGTGAAAACGAATCCTGCACGTATAGAGGAAATACACTCAACAGCAAGAGCTGTATCAACATAGATATATCGTTTAAGAGGCTGTCACAAGGGCTCAGATAGAGGGCTTGGAATTGGTCTGATTGAGTAATAAGCTACTATGGTGCCAAAGGGGCCATATAGATCTAAGTTCCTTATTTCTCGAAGGGAGGATTGTGCCCTTTATGCTCAGAATTCTCCTCCCCTTCGCGGACCTCCGCCAACCGGTGTAGCCGGAGAAGCGGGTGTCTCGGTGTTCGAGTTCAGCTCGGTATCTGCTTCTGAGACTCACGATAACTTCGTACGACTGCCTCAGCCTCGTAGGGTAGTATCTAGCGAACTCCGTGTGGGACCCTGTGTGGCACTGTTTTGCGCACTTAGCCAGGATCCGTGTGACAGAGGCAGATTGTATGGCCTGGTCGTTTTAGAACCATCCTTGTTAGTTCCCTTCCAAATTTCTTATGTAGTATATAATTCACTATTCTTTTAAAAAATTCTAACCGATGTAGCACAAGTAACGAATATTATTAGTAGACGGGAGTGTAATAAAGTTGTCGCGCCCGGGTTAAATTTGTCACTAGTTGCAGTCAGAAGGCGATTTCCTCGACAAAGAAATTTTCGACAGTATTACCCCTTGTGTAGCAGGCTGCCCGAATCCTAGATTGAGAGCATATGTGCAAACTCTCGTAGCTAGTAATTGTCCGTTTTCGAAACATTGTAGTTTGCTCGCCACAATCTATACAATTTCAATAACACCAACATTGCCAAAGTTTACGTGGCCCAATCAACTACGGCGCTTATATCGTGAAACGAAAAAAGATCATATGCTGTAGCAAACATTCAAAATATTGGTCAGGATTCAGCTGGTGATAACCGAGATCATCCCTTTACTGAAGTAACGGTTATTAGCCCGGCGCATTATCTACGTTTTCGGGAATGCTGAGAAGGGATGTTATTGTGTAACGATCTGACGTGCTGATTATATGACAGAGCTGGCATACCTAGGTATAATAAAGTCTGTCATGACCTTGCGATTTCCAACCTCTCTTGCTCATATCACATAGAATTGCATATAATAAAGAAAAACAAAATGCCGAGCGAGTATATAGAGCGCAGGTTAGTCACTGATTTTCTTATTCCCTATTTCGCCACATCTTAGGACCATAAGCTGCCAGAGCGGGTATACTCTGCTCCTACCGCTCAAGAGACATCCCAAGATAAGCATTACTAACTTAGGTGTTGAAATAGGGCTTTCCCGATTGGTGCTCCCGATGAGATCAGCCGAATTTCGGCTTGGCTGCGCGAGAATTATGCCGGGTTTCGACGTCAATCAAGCTTCCTTTTTTGCAGCGGGACTTTTTCGCTTTCCGAGACCAACCAGCGGTATCTCAAGTAACCCGGACTTTTTCGAGGATGTTTTGGGCTCAACACACTGTAAATGTTTCAATTTTATCTTACTATGGTGCCATTACTACATTGGTTACTCAAACCGAGCTCTTTGTTCGTTTCGCTTACATCCTCTGTTGTGCTAACTCCCTTTCTTCCCAAGCGCGAGCACGCTGCGTTGCCAGATGATTGCGAGTCCATTGTTATGTACTTTCGTCATTCCTGTTGGATATATGCTATGGCAGGCTGGGAGATTGATCTCATACCAATACGGTTTTGTGGAAGGAGCAACTATCGGAGGCTGGCCGATAGAGGAGCATACGTATTACCATTTCGATAGAGATATGCTATTAAACGGAGACGTCATTTGTATATGCACGCTATATATACCGAAACAAGAAGAAGACTAAATTGATATTGTTACAAACATGCCGTCGTCTTGTTAAAGCAGGCACTATCTGCTATTCCGTCGTTTCTTTGGACTTGTCAAAACTTGTTGTAAAACTTGTTGCAAAACCTTCGATATGACAGCGTAAATATGCCCCTTATATCCACTTATACTTACCTACTGTCAGGGATCTCGTATGGGTAGGGTATAGACATCTGTTGTTGCACGTAGAACGAGTGAAGCCATCTCCTATATGCACCGAGTCTCTTTGTCTAACCAATGTGTCCAGATCCCTGTTCCCGGCAGTTACATGCATAGCTCTAATACATGCAAGATTTTGAGTGTTTGCAAAATAAAATGGTGGCTTATGATAGATGCGGGATCAAAAGAGGATATTGTGTGGCGTTCATGAAGTATGTACATGCCCCAGACACACGGTTAAATAGGCAGGCCACAATGTTCGGCTCATTTAAGTAATTGACAAATCCCAGAAACTTCGATAAAGCAACCCCCGAAAGTCTCCGTGCCCCCAGCACATGCTGAGCAGTCTAGTATGTGCCCGAAATGTGCGTGACGTGCGGAAAATGTCTTCGTGAGTGGTTGTGCTCCACCAATTTTCTTCTAGGTGCTGGGCCACCTTGGATATTTACTGTTCTAGGCTTGAAACACCAACACATGTTGAAAGGAAAGCAACTGCGGAGAGTGAGCCGTTAGAGGAACATACGTATTACTATTCGAGACTATCAACGAACTCTTGTACGGGCAACTTACTCTGCCCAAGCGCCGAGTTTGAACTGTTCTAAATTACAATCATGGTTGCAGATATGCCATTGCCAGTAGAACTATCTTCTAATACGTCCCCCGGCGTTCCTAAGTCTACGAAATGATCTTCGGTCCCCCTGGGCTTGTCTGGTTGTGCCGGCCTTTTTGTTCGGCGCGGTCTCGAAGTGGAATATTTTTAGACATTGGAGTGATGATATTATGGCTCTGTATAAACGAACCAGAGCATGTCTGTAGTCCATTCTACTCAGTACTGTTTGTCCACATTTTAAATAAAGCTAGGGCTTCTTACCACCGATAGTGTTATCTACCCCCATGACTTTGACCCGGTCATATTGAGAATTTTGTGTATTTCCAGACGCCACATGTTGTACGGGGCCGTATTCGCGATATTGGTCTTCCCACTCCCAATCTCTTCGCTGTGAGACGGCCCATTCTCATTTTGAGGCCATGGTTCCATAAAGTCGCACTTCAGTTCCCAACAAATCGCAAATCGTCCAGTGTCTAACATAGTATTAGAAAATGCCGTCAAAATAAATAGAACAGGACTAAACCTCGGCAACGGTGGGACATACGGGAAGAACTCCAATCTGGGTTACCTTCGCTGCCGAGAGGGGCTATGAGCAGGTATGGGGCCTTATTTCTACAATAACAAAACGTGTATGGGGCGTCAGGCATTGCTAAACCCTGAGTTGTTGGCATCGTGTAGGATCTGAAAGAGTTTGGTCATCAAGTATAGGAGTCCTACGACACTCCTAATATTTGAGGAGGTCTATCAAGATATATGCAGAGCATTGCGAGTCGACGGTCAATAAGCGAGTAGCTTCATGTGCAGAGAAATATATTCCGAGGCAGAATCAAGTTTATAAAGTAATACAGTATAAAACAGGGCGACAGTAACACGTATCACGACATTAACTCACGCTCTCCTAGAGTTGTGTAAGACTCTTCCAAACTTATTAATCTTTCTATTCTGTACAACGAAAAATCCTCCAGAAAAGAGGCGAGGTGCTGCTTAGAACCTCAATACGCCCTTTCCGCTTAATTAGCACTTTGATTTTTAGGAAATTCTTCGATATGTTTCTTACTGCCACTTATAGCAGAAATCACGATAGCTAAAAGTATAAAAAGGTGCACGAAATTAATAATCCCCTTCACCCAAAGAATATTAGGTTTGGTTATCTCTCTTACACAGCAGCGTTGTTGATAGTTGTATGTCTTGCGCCCACCTTCTCCTCATTTAAATGTGATTGTGTCACTGTGAACAAAATTATATATAGAGATTAGTGAGACGAGAGAGAATTGACGCATGGTACGTTGTGAAGCGGCGATGCCTTATGCGGCCGGCAAGTGGGTCATGAGAGCAATGTGAGCAAGGTCATCAGGAAGGTTGATTTCTTTCTATCTATTTGTCACGCACCTTTCACCTTGGTATAGATACTGAAGTCAGTTGGGGAAGTGTCGGATTGCATAAGGAACGCGAACAAGCACTTAGTTAGGTAGCACCCGCGGAAGTGTTTCACAACAACAAATGTATCTAACCCATCTAATTATACCCGGCTCCTGGCATTAGGAATCGTATTATCAAGAGACTTAGGTTCTATCTATATTCGAAGAGGGGCATCCCAGCGTCCTAACCATCAACTAAATTACTGCTGTCAGGCTTTTGTATGTCCTAGTTGTTGATTTCTACAATAGTGGCCTTTTGCCCTAATTCACCCCTTTGACCGTAGTAGCACACAAAGCTGAAAACAACAATTTTGGGGTTTTCCAATTTGAATCTCAAATTGATTATGATAACGACATAAAATGTTCGACAGCCGTTAGCAATCGTGTTATCGCCCTACGATACCTGTGTCTTCAGGGCTCCTATTCCATTCTACCATTGAAATTCTTATTCACACCTTTTCCACGAAAGGCCACCCCAGTCGGGTCCCCTTTGCGGCCCCCTTCATCGAGGACTCTGACGGTGAGACGCCCCGACGAGGTCGACGACCACGAGCCCATCTCTGCTGGCTGGCGTGTGCTTTGCTTTTGAATAAATCGCCGATCACGCCGCGTTCGTGATCTCCGAGGATTTGGCGATCACCTTCTAGATTAATATCATTAAAGTCCGCCCCCTCTCCCCTGCTAGTACCGACGATGATACTGTTTCCTACAACTTTGACTGCGGTGTAGCTGCTTCGCCGACTAAACCCCTGCTGAGGGCTACGAATTCTTCGGCCTCGTATTGATGCGCGGAAGACGCATTGTGGCGATAATCCCAGTTGCCCGGAGCGTGTGCATCGCATCTCTCAGGAGCATAAGTCTATGTTTCTTCCCTGTTAGTTTTATGGCTCGCAATTAAATGGAGTGATGCCCAACGCTGATATATAGTATCGCAACAGAATCTGGCGACTTACCTTATGGTCCTTCTTTTGCACAAGCACAAGAGTCTTACGGAGTGAACTAGAGCCTGCTAATATCATCATGAGCGTTGCTGACATAGAATGGGAGGTGGCATCCTAATCAGGGGGCGGGGCGCAAGAGTCAAGTTAGGCAACCAAGTCCTACGAACCGTGAGCGTCGCTTGGGTTCCCCGTAGACCCTTGCCGAATCTCTTCATAGCCCCGCTTAGGCATATCTTCGATCGCGAGTGGCTTGATACGATGCAGAGGTTGATTGCTAGAAGGAGTGTGGTTTTATCATGTTCGAGAGATTCGAAGCGTTGAAGTATGCGAGGTTCGACGGCACAAGCCGATAGAGTAGTCAAGACTCTTTTTAAGCGCTTTGCTTCAGACCGGGGGGCGTGCTCCCTGCACAGTAGCACGAGACTTTCGATCTTTGGGCTAATATTTGCTATAACCTGGCCTACTTGGAACGTTTGGAGGGCCGAATTGCACTGTATGCAATATATCATCTCTCCTAATATGGTAAGCTCGGTATCCCAGCTGTGGTATCGCCCAGGCACGTGCTTCACCAACTCGTGAAGCTGAGAAATTGATTCAAGGATCTTCATGACCATCCCCAATAATTGAGCCGTCGCTGCGACAGTGCCAATGACTTCCATTTTTATTTTTTATTTTTTATCTTTTGAGATACGTGCTAATTTGGCTGTTCCGTTTAGAGCTATGAAGTCTCGAAATGGCTGGTTTGTCGGTGTTGCTGGCATTAAGTGGTAGGTTAGACACTGATTAGTGAGTTTGTAGTACAGACGAAAAATAATTCTACTCGCAATTTAAGTCTGACAGTTCCAATAGTTTTAAGTCTTATTTGAGCTGAACCATGTGCCTACAATCTTATACATTATTCACCTCCCTAGCCTGACTAACCTCGTAGCCCAAGGCATACATTGGCTTCTAGTTCTATTGTACGTAGTCAAAACCATAGTATAGGGTATTGAGTTGGCTCTTGTAGGCCTATCCCTCATATATAACTTCCTACAAGCTACATTTGTTATTCTAGGTCAACACGGTACTAGGGCACAGTCGTCCAGGATCAAACTCAGTCATGATTGCCGTCACAGCAGCAAGTTTACCTGGCAATACTCTGCATAGAGGCAGTGCTGGGTGATATAATGTCGCAACACATTGCGGCAGGGCAACTACTGCGCAAGCATGCATGTGACTGTAAGTGCAGCTTGCTAGTAACTCAATAAACCTGGTATCTCTCCCTTTTTAGCTAAAGACCCCAAGTGCCAAGTGAAATGTAGCACACGGGTATCCTAATAGCACCGAAATTGCACATATGCGCGTGAGCCTGTTGTTTACTTGCTTGCCGATCTCACCTGCAATGAGCCCCCACCCTCGTAGGTAACTTTATCTCTGCTGTATCGAATGATTCGTGACGTTATTAGGTGTATCTGATTGGGATATACCGAGGTACCTGAAATAGCAGCTCAGGGGTTACGTAGTCTGTACAACGTCGGGAACGACCATGATAAGAACTATTTAGGCCGTCCGATTGGCGATCCAAATGCTCTTTTCTAATGGTTCTTATATCGCTAGGTCCAATCATGCAAGCACACGATGCAGAAATAGTAGGCTGGACTGCCGAAGAAGTCACAAAAACCTTGTTTTGTATTTGCACATTCAGGCAGGGCGTAAACAAAGAAGACACGTTAGATATAACCCTGCACCATGAGCTCGTCAGCAGTCGATTATAAGTGTAGATTGAGATCATAATCTTGTGGAAGGGTCTCAAGTCAACCTTGCCAACTAAGCCCTGCCCTGCCTCGCCCTGCCGTACCTTGTGTAGTGCATTAAGCCCACCGCTATGCAGTGCAACCCCATGCATTCGTCACCGAAGGACAGATGATTCCATCCCCGCGCGCATCACAAGAAGCCTAAGGTTGATATGCCGTACTACCTACCCTTGTGCAAAATGACAAGGCGAGAAAGCCATACACAGGCTAGAGATGTTCCAAATTCGACCACTACCACAGCAAAAATACCCGGTAGCGCCGAGCAAGTCGTCACTAAAATAGAAAGCTTTGCCGGCGAAGCTCTCTATTTAAATACGTTGTAAATCGAAGTGCCAAAAGCACTTCGATTTAAGTGACGGGAATACTCCTAGCTCCTAGACCTCCTACTCCTCAGACCTCCTACTCCTCAGACCTCCTACTCCTCAGACCTCCTACTCCTCAGACCTCCTACTCCTCAGACCTCCTACTCCTCAGACCTCCTACTCCTCAGACCTCCTCCACCCCTACGTAAATTCACACTTCCAGAGGGGCTCCGCCCGGGAGGGTTGGACCTCTGGGAACTCGGCCGCCGTCCCTCACGGTCCGGCCCTCGCCCCAGCCGGCCCTTTTGCAACGCGTATCTTTCGTATTCGTATTTAAATATAGTGGTTGTTAGCGACCACACTCACTATAGCGGTACGTAAGCTACACAGTCTATATGAGTGTAAATACGTTGTGGTTGATGCCTCGATTTAGACTCTGATCAATGGCAGCTTTGCAGAGTCCGTATAGGCCAATCAGCGCGTTGCAGAGAAATTTATACTTTAGGGGTCACCGTTAGAACTTCTCAATCTTTACCTTCCCTCACACTTGATTGTCGTTGCCAATACGTGTTCGGAAAGGTAAAGCTTTCCAATAAGAACTTAAATAAAAGAAAGAAAGCTAGAGGGTATGTTTCAAATTTCTCGTTAATGTGTACAATATCAATACGTTAATGCTCTTCTTCAGTCTTTGGCGTTCTATTTCGTTTCCGTGGATAGTTGATGCGGTAAAGCCTAGGAGGTCTGTAGCTTATGTGATATCTTAGCCAGGTAGCATGCTGCACGATGCCCTATCGTCGGGAGGCTTGACAGGCCCTGAATAACCAGGCATTATGCTCTAGGTGCTCTTGCCGGCACTCCTCGTCACTCCAGGCCGAGATATAGACGAGTCACCTACCTAGGTATTCGACAACGGCTACAGCTTGATCAACTCCTGCTAGTATATAGTGCGTAGAAATTATGAAATTATAGCATTGAGAGAATATGTGTTCCCCCACTCTTCATCAACTTATAAGGCGCACACACCTCTACATAGGTATTGTTTTCTACTGATCATGGAGGTCCTCACGCAACGATAAGTCTTTAATATATATATCTTAGGCTCGGTACTAATAGCGGGATGTTCCAAGAGCAAGATTATTTAATATCTTTTCTTTTAAGCCCCCTATTATTCAATTGCAATCTTGGCTACCAAATATAACGATTTCGACGTCTTACGGGAAGTCCGTTGGTGTCGGAATAACTCTCGGCAACCAGGGGCAGATTCATTCTAGCTATAGATAGAGGCTTTTCTTCTGTGTGTAATAACAATAAGTCATACCAGAAACACCAACAGCGCTAACGGTGATGATAGGCGTGGATTAGCTATGTTATAGTGGTGTTTATTTATTCTAGATTACCTATAAACACCTCTGACATTTCTTGCGGGAGCTACTAGCCTTCGGTTCACCCGACTTGCGATTTCTCGCCAATACAGGCCCGCCGTTTTGGCAAAATTATTCAGAAGTGGGGAGAATCCGGGTTTCTACCAGACAAGCGCAACGTGTTCCCAAGCTAGACTACCGCATATCCTTCTTCTGTTCATCTGCAAACACTACTCTACCAAACAGTTATTGCATTTTGTAGCACCACAATTCCGATGGCAACACCTACACTGATCCACGACAGATTAGAAGGCGCCCCCCGCCCGCATTGCCTTTCGTACCGTCCGTGCCGCTGCAGACAAGATTGTGGATGATGCCAGCCTGCAAGGTGCACAAAGTGGGCGAACTTGAGGCTTCCGAAGTCGAAGCAGCCGTCAAGAGAAACATTAAGAGAGGAATTAGCCTTAATTATGATACCATCGTAAATCGCGAATGGTTGGGTCTGCGCGTCGGCACCGATTGTTTCAAGACCGAAGAAGCTAGGAAGAAATCTGGGATCGATTGTCTTTAGAGCTGACGCGTTATTGATAATAACATATATCAGACTTCAATCCTCTGTCGGCCCAAATCAAGGTGGGTGTACTGCCCAGCCATCGTCAGCATACCGTAGTAAACCGACGGGTTCTACCTCAGGGAGTGAGATAGTTGACAGCGTAGGGCCGTTGTAAACCCCAAGTGCGCTCAATCCAATCAAATTTGGAATACCCTAGGCATATACTCCGTTCGCGATTGTGAAGTTGTTGAAAGTGAGCGTTTCCCGTGCGTTGATGATGGTGATGTTGTTGAAACTTTATGTGGAGGTTGTCGACATCATCTTGGGTGACAATGGTTACATTTGTGCCACATCTATGTACGAATAACCATGGTGCCGCTAACATTACATTAAGTCATACGTCCAGATTAGAGCCTTAGAGTGAACAGCTTATTTTAGATATGGGTAAACGTAAAGGTAGGTTAGGTCGCGAAAGAGATCACGAATCACAGTTCTATTGCCAACATAGACACCCAGCAGCAAGACGAGGACGCATATCATTAAGCTTTCCTCCTCACTAACTAAATTCACGGAATCTGTAATCTTTTTACGGCGAATAGCACTAATCTAGAGCTTCAATAGACCTTAGATCTTAATTGATGTAAGTGGCAATTGCACTTGGATGATTGCACTACCTAGTTGTGACAACGTAAGCCGTTTCAATCGGCCTGAACTTTTCTTGCAAATAGGATAGCTACACGAGAGGGAATGGTATCACGGTCTCCCCTTATCTAAAGAACTCTCGTCACGATTCTCATGGTTAACAGTGAGTCGTGAAAAATGAGACAAAAATTACCTAGGCCAGTGAATAGCAGTAGAAATCCTGAAACGCCAGCCAATGCATGCCAATGTAGACCGGATATAACCACCCTCGTTCCTCCCCTAACCTATCTCCTCTCTTTCCTGATGTGTCGTCCCAATTCTATGCTCTAAATAGTCGGGTAAGTATAAATGTCAGAAAGAGTCGATATCTACCCTCCCATGATGACGATTCTGGTGTAGTTATGTTGATTGCGCGGTTGGGGATATGATAAGGGCCAAAATTTTGAACAGTGTTGCACCAAGACAAGCATAAGCTTGTGAGTTCATGTGCTGGTACAGAGATGTTCTAATGAAGGTGCATAACCTTCTTTGCCTTCTCGTACACCATCCACGTGATACTAAGCGCGGGGGCGACTTTCAGCAGATTCGGCATCAGGCCCTTGTAAAGGCCACGGACACCTTCGTTTTTGACTGTCTTTTGGGCTACATCCCAAATGCCAGTGTATCGCGCGGGGTGCATGCTGGTACCTTGAGTTTGAAGCCGTGTGCGAAGCACATTGAGAGGGTAGACAACCGAGGCACCAAACGCTCCAGATGAAGCTCCCATGATTCCTGTGGCAAACGTGCTAGGTTGTGCATCCTCCTCATGGCAGCCAGTCGCTTTTGCCTTATATTGGATATAGTTCACCTTCAGCAATTCAAACGTACCCATGTCAATTGCTGAGTAAGGGAACATGCCGATTAACCCCATTGTGACACCGCGGTAAGCCGCACGGGTGCCTCCTTCTGCTAACATCTTGCGAGCAGTCTGGAACAAAAGTGCATTGCCTCGAGCGCCACCGGAGACGTATTCAGATTGCAAACTGTTGAATCTGTTAGTATTACAGGACATAGATAGATTAAACGTAATACCTACCGAAATTTGAGCGTGTCGAGGGATAGACGCAAAACCTAGACATATTTCAGACACAGTAGGCATCGAGGAGTTAGGGGTGCAGCTCACTGCGCAGCCATGCAGCGGCACCACCAGCAACAAACTTCGAGTACGGGTTGATAGAATGTGGATCATTATGCCCTTCAAGACCAGCCAAAGCATTCTTGGCTGCCTCGTATGCTCCAAACTAAAAAAAAGAACAAAAAGTAAGCCGTTATTCTAACAGTACCGGATGCGAAGTATATATACTCTGATTGCCGTCTCTGGCATGATCTTGACCACATTCAGTCCATTGCCTATCCATCCAATCACGTTAGAAACGGTGATAGGTAATAAATTTTGCATTGACTTGCCTGCGAAGAATCCTCTCAAGCCTCCAGACTTGTATAGGTCGCTAACGGCAGTCAGGAGTGGTCGTCCAGCATTCTTAAAAGCCTGAACAAGTCGGCCATTCTTTGCGGCATTGAGAGCAGAATTGGTCTCAGACTTGGTATTTACCAATAGGTACACCTTGAGTCGATCGAGGGGAGCAGTAGCAGTGCGAGAAATACCGCCTGCGATAGCTCCGGCAATAAAATAGCCTGGATCGGGGATGTAGTTAATCAGCACGGATTTCTTGACCTTTTCTTCACGCGTTGCAGTTTCAGCCTGAGTGTCTTGAGAAGTGGAAAGGTCAGCCGGCGTTGCTCCTCGCACCGCGTTAGATATGCTAGAGGATACCTGGACGCGATAGCGACATTGGGTGCTCGAGCGCACGAGTGTGATGCTGCTGGGTTCAATTCGCCTGGGTCATCGGTCGCTCGTAGAACATCCGGTGCTGGCGAGTGCGGGCGGGTATCGGATTCAGGCAAAGAAGAAGTAGACGACAAAGATAGGAAAGAGTCAGAAGGTGCCAGTGATGCAGGATTCTGTTTGGATGACTGCTGGGCAGGAAAAGCGATTCTTATAATTGAACCAAAGAATACGGACATAAAGAAGCCTGTGATCGTACCTATTCCCTCAAGAGACTTCTCGCTCATCACCGAATCACCTTCCGCGCTTAGAGTAAGTACTTCGGAATAGAAGGTGAATACTGTGTTTAGTGTTGTTGTCGAATTAGTATTTGTCATGAAGAGCAGAAAGTTTCTAGCATGAAGTATGATTAGCATTTTTCTAGCACAAGTAAGGGCAATAGTAACCGCGAATGAGGAGCAATGAGATGAGGCTTAAATAGAATCAATATTTCTTTAGTAGGCAGCTAGTATTCTGCCCCATCGCGGGTCCATCGCGGGTCCAGCACTAATGTTACAAAACATGAGAAATGAATAAAAAGGGGAAACTTACCGCCATTCTTCGTAAGAGATGAATCCATCGCGGTTGTGATCCATGTCAGTGAAGAATTCGTCCAGCCTACGATTAGGCACTGTCAAGCCCGCCTTGTGGAACGCGGCTTGGAGCTCCTCCTTATCGAGTTTGCCGTTTTTATCTCGGTCTATCGATCGGAAGAGATGATAAAGCTGGCGCTCAGCTGCTTCGACGAAGACACGAAATTCTGCGATGTTCTGTCAGCCTCGGGGCGCGAGGAGGCTTCGGCGCATAGGATGAATGGTTCATCTCGAGATAAAGCCGCTATATAGGTCGGACAAACCTTCATATTGAATCTTGCCGTCGCCATCGGTGTCCACAGCCTTAGTTATGTTTTTCAGCATCTCGTCGGCATGTTTCAAGGCTAGGAGGGCTGTATCAGCAAAAGGCGCGCACCGGAGAAGCAGTGGAGGTATCACTGACGATGGTCGATTTTCTTAAGTCCTCGCTGCAAACCCTTCCAATCCAGCTCACCCTTGCCCTGGTAGTCAAGCTGCTTCCAGAGCTTCTCGATACGAGCATCACGCTCGTTTTGTGATTCTGCCATCTCCCTCTCCACCTCGGTGACCACATCGGAAGGCCTCATGCTGCGCGTTCATGACAGACAGCATAGAAGATGACGAGGGTTGGCCGAGGCTATGATTTGGTCATCGTCGAGCGGCGCGTATTGGGACGATGGTCGCATTCGCAGCGCTGAGCATTCCCTCACAGGCGCGGGCTGTAGAGAGGCAGGGCTATGAATAAGGGTAATGATACTGACGTCGATTGTTGCTTGCATACAAGGATTCAAGGGTTTAATGATTCAATGGTTGCGCGCAAAAAGAAGCACACCCCTTCACACGCAGTGTCAAATGTGCCAAGAAAGGACCAGGGTTCCCGAAAGACCGGCACTTTGCGCGGCGGCAGGTGGGCTACTCGATAACGCACCAAGATAGCGCCGATAAGTACGCCGTTCTAGTCCGTGCACTACGTCATCACATACAGTACGTTCACACTAAGTCAGCTGCACGCGTACAGTATCAACGCTTGCGTCTCTGCACGGTATACTTGAGTACATGTATACTTGTGGCACGTACCTACTTTTGCTGCCAATAAACTGACGAACCAAGAATCATCCCTCTTTTCCTTAAATCGCCGCTGCCCAGACAGGCATTGAAAGAGGATTTCACCTACAATACCTACTCAGTACTTAGACGGAAGGACCTGTCTGGAGGTCGCCCTTTCTCTTCGTCTTGCTGATTTTGGGTGTCATTCTGTACCTAACCTCTCTACCTTGCATTGTCCAAATTTGCTCCGACTAAACACAGTTCACCCGATGCTTGCTCTATAAGTTCGGACGACTGCTGATTCAGCATCGTCGAGATTGTGCAGATTAGAGAATCCCGACGCGACCGCCGACATGCTATAGTAACGGTATCAATCTAACAGGTAGTCTCTTGTCTCCCTTCCAGTGCTCTACGATATAATAGTAGTGAGGCCTGAGCCCCGCCACCGAGAACGGCCATGGCGGCAAACTACTGGGAGTCGACGCAGAGGCGTAATTGGCAGTTCTCGAAGGATGAGCTGGCCCAAACGCGGGAGAAGCTCGAGGAAAGCGAGCAGAGCCTGGTGCAGATGTTCCCCTTACCCCAGCGGAGACATCTAAGCATTTATTTCAACCAGCGTGAGCTTCACCGGCAAAGACCTCGCTCACTCAGGCTATCTGCTAACTATAGTTGCTTTACCAGAGTTAAGCCGCCTCGGCAAGAGACTTGGCGTCAGGCAACAGGCTCTTGCGACGGCGCAGATCTATCTCAAGCGATTCTATTGCAAAATCGAAATCCGCCGAACCAACCCATACCTCGTCATCGCAACCGCGCTCTACTTAGCGTGCAAGATGGAGGAATGCCCACAGCATATCAGGCTAGTTGTGTCAGAGGCACGGTCTCTATGGCCTGGTACGAGTGTCTTCCCTTCCTTTGACCTCAAGTTGGGTTGGCTAACAGGGAGCGACCTTTGACTTTGTAGTAGATTCCCTGACACTTGACATTTCACGGCTTGGCGAATGCGAGTTCTTCATGATATCCGAAATGCATTCCCAGTTGATCGTCCACCAGCCATACCGAACTCTGACGAGTCTCCAATCCGATTTCTTTCTATCTCAAGATGAGACCCATCTTGCGCTTTCCATTGTGAACGATCACTACATGACCGACCTTCCCCTCCTACCCGCCACACATCATTGCCCTCACGGCGATCTTACTCGCCCTCGTACTACGTCCTCATAGTCCAGGCAGCACTGCAACAAATATGGCCGCTGCAGCTGCGATATTGACGCAAGCACAAGCACCGGCCAGGGGTGGTGGCAATAATAGTAGCCAGAACGCCCCTGGCGGCTCCGAAAAGGACAGGCAACAGGATGCACGTGTAAGCAAAATGCAACGTTATGCAGCTTTCCTCACAGAGAGCACCATCGATATCGAAGAAATGGTCGACTGCACCCAAGAATTGATATCCTTCTACGAGTGTCATGAGCAGTACAATGACAAACTTACTCGAGAGCAAATTAATCGCTTCGTGAAGGCTCGAGGCCTAGATAAGCCTTAGCCCACATTCCACACAAAATAGTGCATGACAGCAGTGAATAGGTCATCCTGCAATTATTCGAGCACCCTAGTGCGAATGTGGTAGTCCACCCATCTGGAAGCAGAGCACCCAATGCCTTCGCTCATAGTGTGAGGTGGTTGATGAACCTTTAGTTCCCGCACATGTCTTCAGTGCTGCTTATTATCCATTTGGGAAATGTTTTGGACGACAAAACATATATGCAGCTCTACTGATAAGTATCTCTACTCGGTGGTGGTTACAGGTTGTAGCTGCGCAATTTGAGTCATATAGTAACACCAACCACACAATCTAACAAGGGGTAACAAACACAAGTTTCTCATTACTTAATGAATATCTTATTCAAGGTTGTTATTTCTCTGCTTATGTAAATAAAATAGTTCTAATAAACAAACATTTAGTCACTTAATCCATACATGTAGTCTCCCTCCGCACTCATCGCCTCATCGCCTTACACTGGAATGTCCCAACAGTTGAGATTCACAATGTTACACGCGAAGCCTTAGCATGCGACGGGTGTACAGCAGATACCCGTCTTTCGGGAGAGGCGCATATAGTAAGTTTGTGTGTAAGCATGTTCGGGAGTTGGTGGAAACACCATGAGTCTAGGTCAGGTACCGGATAATCCCGAGTGGTAATATTATCACCCGAAGACAATGCCAAAAAGGGTTATAAGCAGCATCGTTGCAGCTTGGGAGACACAACCAACGCGTCGTTGCCACCGCGTTTCAATGGCAGCACCATCTACGTGGGAGATCTAGGTGGGAGGTTCGTGCGACATCAATGCCAAACGTACAACAGTTTTCCAGCCTTGCAGTTATTGACGGATGCGCGCTCTAGAAACGGGAGCAAGCATCACCTTCTCCATTGACATATATTTCTTCAAGGTGGCGGCCAGAATGATAAATAAAGCCAGATCAAAATACGTGTCTGGATAGATGGATAGCACAAAAGGAAGGCTATAGAAAAGCATTTCGCAAACAGGTACTCAAATTATAAGTTCATAAATGATTCACTATTATATAACCTATGACCTTTTACTCAACCCTGATTAGTTCGGTCATGATGTATGCTAATTATCACCTAGTTACTAGGTCAACTAAGGATGTCTACAGAGCTCTATAAGATGTAACTATGGAACGGATCTTCAGAACGAAAGACTATTTATATTCGACACGAACAAATATTGGCGTCACGCTACGAGGTTTGTATTAATCCTCGGATAATGAATAGATGATGATAGTGATTGATGTGGGAGTAGATTTCAATAAGATGCGGCTCGTCATCTACACTGATATGGCCATGAATTAGGAGCGCAACGTACGTTAGGTTGTAGGTCAATTTGAACCCTTTCTCATAAACTCCCAGACATATCGAAGGGCATAAGTTCAACCTCTTCATCCTCAGCCCAAGGAACAATATCTTGACTTGGTGTTGGCAGCCAGTGTCTATTGAGCCAGCCATGGCAAGTTGGAATGAATCGGTGCCATATATATAAGTACAGTCAAGACCCAGCTATCCCTCACATTCCCGAACAACCCCATCAATAGGTTACTCTCCAGCGGCAAGGCTTCCGCCGACGATACTATCGAGTCTCCCCGGTAAGCTCATCCTGGCTGGAGCGCGGCGTGGGACGTAGGTATGACCTATCCAACCATGTAGACAGAGTAGTTGGCACTTCTAATCATGTCCATACTATAGCCATCCGTATCCATTACATGCTCTCCCTTAGCGTATAAAAAAGGAGGGCTCACTCGCCCAGAGCTTCAGGGACAGAATCTTCTGGGACTTTTGCCCTCGTCCCAACGTCTCCCGCATGCGTTGTCAGGAAGCGAAATCGTTGAGCTGGATCAGTCTTCCAGCATTCTGGCCAGTCCACGTGGGCCACGAAGCCACTGTGAGTGTATCCGAACAGATCATGTATCCTTTCAATTAGAAAGGAGTAATATGTTTCAGGTCCCTTGCCAAATTGACCATCTGGGATGGCTAGCTAGCTGGTCTTATCTGTTGCCTGGTGTCTCGAAAGGGGGGTGGAGTAATACTTACGAGTCAACTAGTTTAACGAGCTCTAAATTGCATAGGGTCTGCTCTTCTTAGGACGTTTGACTGGAATGGATCTATGTGCTTTTGAAATGAAAACATTTGATCATACAGATTGAAGCGCTGATGTGCATCCGTTCTCGGCAGCGACTTCGTCCAGTTAATAAGTTGAGGCTTAACAATTCTAACAATGGTAAATATAAACTACCAGCCAACAATCTATCAGCCGGTCTCAGTCTTTGAATATATGAATGAACAAACTGAGATCCTTCACAAATACAGACCTTGGAAGTACAAGCACCAGCTAGTTAGTTCACTTAGCAGCTAGTACCAACATGCAATGTCTCTTGCGTACAATGCATCATTATCAAAGCTTAGTATATTGTATGCGGCTCTCGTCAGCTCCAGTGCGGTTGTTTAGACTTATATCTAGCACATTTGCACTGCTTATTTATAACACGTAGTGGACTAGAAGGCAGATCCATCTTCCAGCTTACCAGTTAAATGTGGTATATTCAGCTTTCCATTGTTTACTTTTGATTCTAGACACTTTTACAAGCATATTTCCTATACTCCAACCTCTTATCTCCTTGTTTTTTTATATTCATTGTTATTTTCCCACCTTCGAATACTCGCTGAGCTGAGCGAAGGGCTATAGCGTTCAACTGTGCCTAAGGACAACTTGTCCCTAGATATTGATAATTAGATGCTATCCCAAATCCGCGCCCGGTAATGTCGTCGATCTTCTATAGATGAGGGGGGTCACCCGGCGACCTGCGAAGTGTCGAGGCGGCAATCTATGTTGTCAGTCGAACAAGTCCCAGCCACTGGATAAAGCGTGCAACGCTCTGTGGTTACATTTGGTCAGCAGCAGCTGGAGTTAGTGCCATTTCAGTGTGGCGGGAAAACGGAAGGCTGTTGATTCTTCGCGCCGTCCCTCTACGACTATGCTACAGCATTGCAGGCTTGTATTATGCGCTTCATGAACTGCATGCAACCACAGCAACGCTGCATTACATACAAGCGCATAGCCAAGCCAGTGTTGGTTGCGTCTGGCCATAGTCGTATGGTGGCGCTTGAAACACATCATTCCCGTTCTGGCGTTCGCCTCTGCCAAAAACTGAAACCTGCTTCAGAACGCCAATGCAGGGTAGATAGACGCGAGCAAGCAATAGGGCAAGTACATAGTGTAGAAGTAGAATGTAGAATGGACCAAGGTAGCGAACGCATGTAATCGGCAAACCCATGAGAAGCTACTCCAGTCTATGAGAATGTGGCGGGAATCCTTCGAAACTGACTCAAAAGTAGTCCACGACTCAAGCAGGTTGCCTGGACGGAGCACGGGACTGTCGTACCCACTCGCAGCGCTACGATGCGTTCATTCAACAGTCTGTGACGGTGTCTCGCTGCAAACCGTAAGCGATCTAACGGTACTTGTACAGCCATCCAGTTGGGGCGATTTAAACCACAGTGTCAATGGTCACAGTGCTCAAACTCTCGGCGTTTCTAGACTGAGATCCCTGGACAGAACCCTGGACTAGAACGCCAGCCGGATGGCCGAACTGGGGTTGTAAATGGTCATTGCCTCACACCAGCGTTATGCGGAGACATGGTAAATTGCGACCTTGAGATGACGGCCGATAGCATGATAGGTCATCACCTTCTCCGCCATACCATATACAAACATAGTACATAATTGTTTGGCAAGTAGCAATTAGTTTGTATTTCCCTAGAGCCTGGATGTCTCGTAGAAAGAAGACAGAAAAAGAGCAACATCGCTGGATAAGGTGACGTTTGCGTGCAAGTATAAACACCTACACTACATAATTGAACCTAATAATAAAAAGGGGTTCACTGCCAACCGCCAGCCGCAGGTCAGCGAGGGGTGAATCTGGGGTCACGATGGACAGTAAAAGCACAGACGCCGTCTGACTTGGCGGCATGGAATAGGTACAAGTCGGTAGATCCCACCCGTTCCGTAATATCGAATAGTAGTGTACTAGTATATCGTGTCGTATTTGCCTCTCGGGGCGCCTGATATGAAATAGAATTCCACAATGAGAAGAGAAGATAATTGACGCCTGTTACGGGCGCTGGCAAACATCAAACATCTCACCATACCTACACCACAGGGTAAGGTGAGCTGCATTATACACATACACATAGCAACTAACCGTACCACTTGTTCATAGCCGTGGCAGTCGAGTCATTCGTAGATAGAGTCGTAGTATACTTTAATTGGGCGTCAAGGGCGTCCGAAGGATCGATGGATCCCCACAATGAACAGATGTTGTTGTGTACGGCGTGACGTGATGCTGGGTGACATGGTGACAACGGATTGTTACGGGCGACGAAGGAGGTACATGTGGTCGATGCTAGCCGACAATTGGGAGTTTGTTTGAGAGGACAAAGGACAGGGGGCGGTCTGCAGCCAACCATACACTACATGCGGCACCTGTACTGTGTGGGCTGGATTGGGCCGGCAGCGTGTAATGTAATGCTGTGCTGTATATCCTGGCGCAAGGTAGCAGCAGCATCAACAACGCCACACGGTCAGGGCTTGCCACGCCCATGCCTTCAGATACCCACATACCCACGAATGACCTAGCGGCTGTCAATTGGGCCAACCACACTCGCAGCAAAATGCGGGTCTGCGTGGTCTGCGTGGCGACTCTGCCCCCATTGGCCGAATAGTGTTGTGCTTGCAGGAAGCCGGCGCAGAAGGCTAGGCCATCTTTGGACAATCAGGGACCAGGATGCCGAAGGGTGCCTGCACGAGCCAGTCAGAGCCAGCGTAGGCCAGCGAGGACCACTGAGGCAACTCAGCAATGTGCGCCCATAGCTCCCCCGGCCGCCCCTGTCCACCCTCCTTTACGTTTCCCGAGCTGCCCTTCTGTTCAACAAAATCCTTCGCCATCGCCGACCCCCGACCCAAGCCCAAATTCAGTTGTTCCCCCTTCTCTCCCACTCATTCGATCCTACCACACCCTCCGCACAACACTGCCGCCTTCTCCTCTCACAAGCCAACCACCATCCAATCTGCATACCATATACATACTTACATCTCGGACTCTCCCCCGTTTCTTCACCCACGTTGCAGAATTAAGAAAAGAATAAAAAAACCAAAAAAGCTCTTTGATCATCACATCACCTAACCTCATCTCGAGAGCACCAGTTTCATTGTTGGCCGGTGTTAATAATTGATTTTTTAATACCGCACACGCCCGGCTTTGCTGTCATTGACCCGCCCCCAAGCGACCCAACGGCGCCCCCAACCACCAACATCGACAACTGCACGTCAACGCGATCCTCAGTGTCGTCCAACACCACGTCCACGTTGCTCCAGCTACACTGCCACCAATACTATTCGCCGCCACCAACAACGGCGCGACAATCAGACCAACGGCCTCCATTTCTTTCTCAAATACATTGTATTTCATAGTAACCAGAGACTCTCATAATGTCTGCATATTACGGCTTTAACCACCATCACCCCCATCACCAACCAACGGCTGCTGCTGCTCCCGCAGTCTCTCACAACCATCATGGGGGCGGAACAGGAGGGCACCCAGGGTGTCCGTGTCGCAAAACTCACAAAAACAGTTTCGTGGTGTCAAGAGCATGAGGGAGTTGTCGGTCGAGTCTCCTTCAGTCTCTGCCTTTCGGTCGCAATTCGAGGCCAGCCGGTCTTTCGACTTAGAGGATGACATGGAGTTCTGCCCCAAATTGTTAACAGAGAACGATGTAAGCTCGTCCCATTCACCGCCGTCATGCGCATACTCCTCGCCCTGGAAGGCCCTGGAGTGCACGACGGACAGTTGTGCTAGATATCATCTTGGATGTTCGAGAGCTGACCCCGATGATTCTGCGTAGCTCGTGTCTATTAGCAGTGCTTCTTCCGATCGCTCATCGTTGTCAAGCGGTTCGCCTAATTCTTCTCCAACGCAACACCCCCAACAAGTTGCTTCTCATTTTACTCTGAATTCTACCTCGCCAGCGTTCGTACCCCCGACATTTCAACATCAGACGAGTTTCAAGCTACAGCAACCTACTGCAACAAGAACTCGTAATGCCATTCCTATCATCAACCCTGCGAATGGGTTGACTATGTCGAGCCCGCCGCCTTCTGTGTCGCCTGCCAGGATGCACCATATTCGTCATCGTTGGTAGGCCGGTGTCCCCTTCTCAATGGAAGGCGAGGACATACCGGTACATATCCGTCTGTCCATTCTCGTGAGCATTGCTACATGGATCCGTCTTACGTGGCGCTCATTCGCTGTACCTTTATACAGCTGGTTCATCTTGGCGGGCACCGACATAGGCATCAGACATCGACATCATCAATTAATTATTTGACTCACCATAGGCTAGTCGCCTCGGACTAAGCCTCCGCTTTCTCCCTGTATAAACATAATTATTCGACATATACGAACGTCCATTAGCAAGCATTTTCGTGTTCGCGACGGGCATAATCCTACATGAAGATGATCGATACCTCTTGCTTTTCTTTTTACCTTGGGATTGCAATGGAAAATATACCAGGCACAAAACTCGGTGGCCCGCCTCGCAAGATGGGGCTGTTTGAATTCACGAATGGGCGTTCAATTGATCACGGCTTTTGCATTTGTTCCATTGCATGGGTGTTCACGACAACACAATCGGAGTCTTCGGTTCTTTTCATTTGGGAGCGGTACGATCAGAGTCATGAATTGGGTCATGACAATTGAGAAAAGAATACCAATACACATATAGAGCGAGTGTTTTGCGACGATTAGGGGTTGGTCTTCGTTTGGTCCAAGCAGGCATGCGGTATCTCACAATTGGAAGGCGGGGTGTAGGTGTTTATTCTACTCGGGACGGTTTTTTACTGGGAGTATCCGGGGGCAGAGAATCTCAACACAACGGACATGGGTTGGCACTATGGTCGCGCGTCTTGTTTTCCGATGCTCATGGCACGAAATGGAGTTGTGGATCGCCCATGGTTCTTGCGGGCTGCAAATAAACGGCTGATATCAATGTTTTTGCACTTATCATTTCTGATTCTCTGTATCACGGTGGCAGGCCGTTGAGAAAATCAAAGTTTTTATGTTACATACCGTATCTGCGTCATCATCATGGGGAGGGCTGGAGGTCTTTCAGGTTCGGCGACAACCATCTTTTGTGTGTATCAGGAAACTATGTATCGGAACGGGATAATCGTGAGTCAGGAGGCTGTCTTGCGGTAATGCAATAGTGTCATCACTTCAATCTGTAGTTCTCGTGCTTCATCCGTGAGTCTTGACGTGGTTGTAATTGCGATTGTGGAATCTACGATCGTCAACGAGCATAGATAACCGTAGGGAAGTCCGGACACTGCAAATCGCAAGGCAGCACTTCTCGATCAACTGATAATCAAGGTTCGACTTACTACCTACTGTACGATATGCAGATTGAAGCAGTCTCGATTTACCTAAGAAACTGCTTAGACTAGTCCCTGCCAAAAGTAACAGTCTACAAAACGAAGGTGTACGTACGTAGGTAGGTGGTATTAGTGAACCTAACTCAGCAAGTTTTGAAAAACTCGGTGCATCCAGTGTTGTTGCCGTGCTATGATGCGCATTATGGTGAGCCAACTAGATATTCAGTGCGAGATAGCCGTACTTGATAGACCCTGGTAGTAGCGGATGAATTGCGATTAATCGCTACTTCACACACACACACACACACACACACACATATATATATATATATAAGTGTTAGAAATTTCTGAACGGATAGGTCTCGCACCTATTGTGTTACCTCCCCTCTAGGTTTCTTCTTTACCTAATAGTGGAACGCCATCTCGCGGATAACTAAGTAAATTCCTGCTCGCAAAGCAGCTTGGGCGCACTATCCGAGTACACTAGGATTACCTCGTTACACAACTGTTGGTTCACTTGCGCGAGACTCGGCACACGCTATAAAGTAGTTTGTGTGCCGCGCGTCGGCGCGTATCTTTTGCCGACGACAAACTCATACATGGCGATGTGTAACTCGGGAGGTAAGTCGAGAAGAAATTTCTGCTCAGAGCGGGACATTGCTTAACTAGTTAGGGGACAATTTCCAAAAAGAGATCGTCTAATGGACTGAAGAAACATGACGCAATAAAACTCACTTTGCGGCGGCGGCGACGTAGTTGGAATTTTTGGAGTTTAGGCTGTGTGTTTGTTGAGTACGGGGCCTGTGAATACTAGAGCCATTATATGTGTTGAGATGGGGAAATGTAAGGGTAAGTGGTAAGTAACCTGGATTTTGAGATATGTCTTTTCTTGTTTCTTTCTATAAATAGGCAGATTGTGTCCAACTGTGACAAGTAATTGATCCTGGGCGTCAGCGCCCGAAATAGTCTGATGTTTACATATATCACTAAATAATAATATTATCCTCTCTGTCTACATGCTGATATTAGTTAAAGACCTTAGGTTCCTTGGATTTTTCAATTCGGCTTATCGCAATTCCTTAATTAACGCACCCTTTCTTACCCATCGAAGGCTTGCTTCTGGCATTAGATTATATTTCCTAGATGACTACAGGTATTATATTAATGGCCTTCTCATGCTTTTTTATAACACTCTTCTTTACTATCGTTGTTGACTGGTTCAAATGTGTATTTGTGGTGACATTGGTGACAACAAGGGCGGTACTAAGCTACTAGATAATAATGGACATAACCTACAAGGTGTTAGCTTTATAGAGCGAACTTATTTATACGGTAAGAAGGATGGCTCTTTAGAAGGGTTGCAAACTTGTAGTTCTAATTTGATATCACTACTGAGGGTTGTCGTTGGGCGGAATACTTAAGCTTTTTCGACGATAGTCCAGTCCTCCGTTGTTTCCTTTTGGTCTGGATCTATGAATTCGACTCCCTGGAAAGTATCCAGCCAATCCTTTAGTTTATTCCTCTCGAATACCTCGGCTGACCATGGAACAGACGTAATTTTATTAATATCACCTGTCCATATATACATGTCGGCTTCAACTAATACCCATGGCATTTCCGGATCGGGTTGAAAATTCGTAATAGCCATTATGGATATCGGCTTCCACGAGTCTCCTTCAAATTCGTTTAGCTTTGCGCGCTGGGAATCCGTTTCAACATTGAGCAGATAACCTTCCACGTAAGATCGCGGGTGCTTGACAGCGGCCGCGTCGTCGCAGTTTTGCACCACGAACCGCGCATAACGGTTCACCCTTGCCGGTTGTGTAAGTATAGTCACGGCTGAAATGTTGTTGGCATCTCCCGTTAATATCAAAGCGAGCAGAGGTAGACAACAGAGAGTGCCGTAAAGGAAGAGTGGTCGTGGGGTCGCCGGCCGTACCTCACTCAAAAGTGTTGTAGTTCTAGGTGCCTGGTGGGCCATAGTTAGTCCTAGACCTATTTGTGACGATCTTTAAAATGTATATGGAGTTGAACGGAAGGTACGAATATTTCAAGGTTTATTACAGACCTGCTTTGTTTTATATATCCAAAGCGTGACGAGTCCTGTTTATACTCGGCGTTCATTGAACCTTAAGCCAACTGGTTGGAACCGACATACATACATATATACATACATACACAAATCCTAGATAATTTATATGTTTCAACAGTAATTGAAGCTTTGCTAGCTTAGACAGCGCGACGAGAAATATGAGCTGCTAAATAATCCTAAGACTATGTCGTCGACGACTATATAGTAGCCTATCTTACGTAGTTTGGGAGACTGTCTATCACGTGCTGCTCGATAATGGCATTGTCGTGCCTGAACAAGGTTCGATGGAACGTGGGCTTGCTCGAGAGGGTTTAGCGCCGGGCTAGGCTCGCATTCACTGGTATTGGGCCGTTCCAATGAACCGCGACCGTTCCAGACTTGCGCACCTCGTGACCCACTTTTTAGCTTGAACCCAGCCCCAAAGCAACCCCCAAAGCAGGCCAAACAGCACACCTCCCTGCCCGGACCATGTGGCCACTTTTTTTTTTAATCTTCGCCCTGAGCCCTGCCTTGTTCCTGTCCTTGTCCTCGTCTCCAACCATCGACCATCGAGCACGCGTGCTCCCCTCCTTCTCCTTCTCTTCCCTCCCTCATCCACGCAAATAACCATCGCAAACAGAGTTCTATCGGCTACTCGCATTCGTGATTGTGTACGACAGGCAAACCAAAACCCTCTCCACTTATTTTCCTGGGAAATAGACCAGCAGAAATCGACAGTTTGCATGCGCAAGGCAATTGCACATTGGGGATACGTGAACAAGTGATTCTCCTTCGGGCGTCGTCTTTAAAGCTCTTTGTCTCTCTCTGCCTCACTTCGTTCTCTGCGTTTGTCTACCGGATTGAGCACTGCGTACCTATTGCTGCAACTGCAGACCCGTCTCGCGTACAACATACAACCAGCATACAGCATACATACATGATAGTTGTTTGCCGTCTTACTCTACACTAGTCAGATTTTTCGGACAAGCAAGCCTTTCTGGCTCAAAGTTCAAAGTACAAATATAGTGCCAAGTCCCCTACGCCAACCTAAACTGTCTTGGTAGTTGAACTGCGTTGAGCGCTTTGTGCTCGCTTTGGTGCACCTGCGTGTCTGACGACTTCATTGCTCTGGTTCTCAATCATTGGTCATTTATTGGTCGTTGGTCATTAGCCGGCTGCTACACGGCAGGTTGTCGGTCGCCACAGTATTGTACATCGTATTGTATCGCGTCGCGTCGGTCTCTTTCTGCTGCTCACTTTACTTGATTTGTCTCGGCTCGACAAATCTGATTATACCTCGACACCATGGCCGAGGGAGTTCCAGATATCAACGCCATTCTGGCTGCTCTGGTTAGTAGACATGCTGCTTTTCTGCCTACTCTTGCTAACAAGATTTGTATGTTGTCGTGTCTAACCTCGTTTCTTTTCACTAGCTCATCAGCGTAACGCCCCGACCCGAGCCAGAGCCAACCGCCTCATGCGATGCCCCCGTATCAGCCTTCTGCGCCTCCAAGCACCTATCCGACAATGCCTCCTGCAACCCAACCTCAACCATATCCTCCCGCGAATTATGGCCTGCCACAGCCTTCGGCCAGTGGAAACTTTGATTTGAGCGCTATTAGACCTGTCACATCCGGCACCGTCAGTTTTACAGATGCTGTTGCTCAAGCCAAGGCCTATGCTGCTGAGAAAGGCTTGACCTCGTATGAACGGCCTCAGGGTGCATATCCACCGCATGATGCTCGTGCTGCCGATGCCAGAAATTTATAGAGGGCGCTCTCGTTCTCCATCGCGTCGTGATGCCTATCGTGACAACCTCAACCCATACAGAGATGAACGACGTGATGATCGTGGTAGTCATGCTCGTGATTATGGTCGCGACCGTTCTATGTCGCCAGGCCCAATCGTGGCCGGCCGTCTGGCACCTTCTCACCTCGTGGAGGTGGCCGTGATCGACCTGGCGATGACAATGACGAAATGATCGAAATTGAATCCAGCCTTGTGGGCTTAATTATAGGAAGACAAGGCGAGAACCTGAGACGCGTGGAAGCCGAGACAACAGGATGCAGAGTGCAATTCATCTCCCCCTCGGGTGAGCGGCACCGTACCGTCAATGCAAAATTACAGGCCCTCGTGCTAGACGTGCTGAAGCAAAAACCGCCATCAATAGATTATCGAAGATAGTGGGATGGGTGCCATTGCACGCGCTGGTCTTGATCCTTCCCAGAAAGGGGGCGAGGCCCCAGTGCTTCCGCTGCCGCTGCTGCTGCCGTGCCGCCGCGCCGCGGCTGCTGGAGCTGGCGGTCCTACTGCGCCTACGCGACGGCGAAGATTGCGTACAAATCATGGTCCCTGATCGCACGGTCGGCCTCATTATTGGTCGCGGTGGCGAGACAATTATTTGAGATCTCCAGGAACGCAGTGGCTGTCATATTAATATCGTTGGTGAATCCAAGAGCGTGAATGGTCTCCGTCTGTGAACCTCATCGGCCCCCACAGCGCAGCTGCCCAGGCCAAGGAATTAATTCTCGAGATTGTTGATAGTGACACGCGCAACGGCAACAATCCCGAGACTAGCAAGCCAGCTCGCCCACCCAAAAAAAATGAATTATGGTCGCGACAATGCTCAAGGCGGTGGCGGTGATAAGATAAATGATCCATCTATGTGCCCTGAAGCAGTTGGTATGATTATTGGCAAAGGGAGGCGAGACTATCCGTGAGATGAAAACACTACCGGTTGCAAGATCAATGTCTCCCAGTCTTCCGGGCCTGGTGAGGTGAAAGCGTGAAATCGGTTTGGTTGGTTCACAGGAGGCTATCAGCAGAGCGAAACGAGCAATAGAAGATAAGGTTGATGCCGTCGTAAGTGCTAATATGAGATGTGTGATTTTTGCTTTTGCATCTACTAATAAACGTATAGCGACAGAAGAATAGTGGAGGAGCTGGCGGTGGCGGCCGTGGTGGACGCACTCAGAACCGCCGTGATTGGGATAACCCCAACTATACTTCACACCTCTAACAATCAACCAAGTGCGCCCGATTCGCAGAACGCTGCTCCTGCCAATGGAGCTGCTGACCCGTATGCCATGTGTTAGTTGACTCCTCTATCCCAAAATCCGAGACCTGAGACTGACTATGTATTAGATGGTGGTTACCAAGCATATTTGGCTCTCTGGTATCAAGCTCTCGCTCAACAACAAGGTGGAGGCCAACCAGCGGGCGAGATGCCAAAGCCCCCAGGAGCTTGATAAGAGCTCGTGTTACTCTACCATTTTGGTTGGCGAAAATGTGATATGCACTGCGTCTTGATGGGTTTGACTTGTTTATACACCAGTTATGCCACTTGGTATGGTGGGTTCGACCTCTCGCCCTTCTTCTCGGTACAATGTATTTGAGGAGGCTACTTTTATGCGTCGGTGTCGATATTGGGGTATGATTTTACTATACCACACGTCCTTCGATTCCTATATCCAGTGGTATTCGGACCTTTTCTCATCCAAATACGACTTGAACGTTAAGTTTTGATGAGGTCCAATTAGTTTTTTAGCGGTTACGCTCCAAAGCGCCGTTTCATTCATGACAGTCTGCGGCTGCTGAATTGCCTGGAAGAGATACGAATCCACGGGAATATTTCGGTTACCAATGCACTCTCGAAGTTGACTTGTGCGTGGTTAAATATCGGAGAAACTACCTATAGTTGCACGAGAACATGACTGGGGGTTTATTTGAATGGCCGCGGTGCTCTGCTATTTGGAAGGGATGGTTGGAGTTCAGGAAAAAACAACAAAAACACGTTGCCTATCCATTTTCATTTAATTTTTCATCTTCCTTTCCCCCTAAAGTCTACTATCACCAGAGGGCTTTTTTCATGGTGCCACGTCGTTTTCTCACACAATAGATATTTGGCGCAGAGCTCAAACAAACGATATCATCGGGAGGCGTGGTTCGACTGTGGGGTAAATTGTTTGTATAGTAGGCCTAGGAGACACGAATGGATTAATTCTATCACATCGATGTCAATCCTAACTTTTTTTCAGCCCTGTCTTGCGTACTAGGTCGTGACATGGCACTCTGCTCAAAGTGAAAGTCGGGCGCCGGGGAGTCATCTACTATCTATGTTATGTCATGTTATGTTCGTCCTTTTGCTAAAGTTGCATCTGGTATATATCTAAACTGACAGATCTTCACCCCAGACCTCCTTCGCGATATCAACTTCGAGGCTAAGCTTAGCCCACTGCTCCTCTTCCGACAGATCGTTGCCCTCGGACGTAGAACTAAATCCACACTGGTGAAGCACAGCTGGTCGAGACCATTTGGGCAGAACGTGGCCGCCTCGCGCAGTCGGTTGATGATCTGGGCACGGTCGTCGAGCTCTGCCTTTTTGCTCGTCATGACGCCGAGGACGACGACCTTCTGTGGTGGTAGGTGACGTAGTGGTGAGAAGTCTCCCGACCGCGCGTCATCATACTCGAGGAAATACACATCGACGTCGAGCTCCTTGAACATGACCTCCGCTACCGGCTCGTAGCCTCCCTGCGCAAACCATTGCGATCGATGATTGCCTCGACACAGATGGATACCGATCGTCATATCCTTGGGCCGCTTCGAGATGGCGGCATTTATTAACGAGGCGTATTGCCGCGCGAGCACGTTGGCGTCGCCGTGCCGCTGCTCGGCCTCGGCGCGCATCTTGTGATCACAGAGATACGCTAAATTGGTGTCGTCGAGCTGCACGAAGCGGCACCCGGCCTTGTAAAGATCGTCGAGCTCCTCCTGGAACACGCGCGCGAGGTCCTCGAAGAAGGGCTCCAGCGTGGGGTAGGCCTTCTCGTCGATGGTGTCGCGGCTGTTGCGGAAGTGGATCATCGTGGGCGACGGGATGCAGACCTTGGTCGTTACCTTGCTCTTGTCGATGTGCGACTCGAGGAAGTGGAAGTCGTCGACCTGGATCGGCGCCGGGTGCCCGATCTTGTCGACGACGACGAGCCGCGGCGGCATGGTTCCACCAATACTGGTGTTCGTCGACTGCAGGACGCCGCGCTGCTCGATCCCTGAGAGGTGCTTCAAGAAGTCCACGTGGAACCACCGCCGCCGGAATTCGCCGTCCGTCACGGCACGGAGGCCGACTGCCTGCTGCTTCCGTGCCACGTCCGCGATGTATTTGTCTTCTAGCTCCCGTAGCTGCGCCGCTGTGATCTTGCCTTCAGCGGCTTGGTCACGAGCCGCAAGGACTGGAGCACGACAAGTCAGTTATCGCTATTTTTGGAGTTATTTGTGAGAGCTAAAGTCTTTGAGTGCGGTCCTGATGTAGTGAGAGAAAGTTTGCACTCTAGAATTTCCCGGGGAAAATGGCTGTCGGAGTTACTCACGGTCCTTGGGTCGTAGCAGAGAGCCGACTTGGTCGGCGCGGTAAACGCCGGGAGGAAGAGGCATAATCCGAGTATATTAAGTGAAAAGGGGAGTTAATAGGTAAGACAATAACCGCAAAACGAGTAGAACAAGCTTCACATACTACAACTGCTGATATAAATATAGTGACAGATTACAACGAGTGGATACAAGCACATGAACCAAGAAAAAGGTTTGCAAACATGAGCCCACCTTAGGATGACAGGTCATTACGCAGACTCTGCTAACATTTCCCTTTCGAGAGCGAGGCATAAACAAGTTCGCGATCCATTCTCCAGCAATGCGCCCACTGCACGGCGCCGTATTCGGGAATACGGCAAGGGCTTCCATTTCACGGCAAGTAATCTTCAACAAGCCTCGGCCAGTGGGGGCTGGAAGGGGGAAGATGGGACACGATCCTGGGCAGGCCTGGGCATTCACAGAGCGACGATGTGTTATTAGCCTGGACCGAATGACCAGAGGATCAGCCTAACGGGCCGTTGGCTCGTCCGCTGCATTGCCCTTCAAGGGTCATGAACCCTGTTTCCAAACGGAGGAGACTTGATCTCTCTAATTTCGAAGTGGTTCACTAAGATTTACAAGCCTCCGTGATCCTCTTAAGGTGATCTTGAACGAAGGAGACTGGGCAAACATCCAAGCGTACCCAGACCGGCCAATAGTGACGCCCTGATAATAGGTTAGAAGGACTGCAAGTGTCTAAATCTCTACTGCCGAGCCGATCTGAATCCCGGTGCGGAGGTGGTCAGCACCGGACTCCTCTTCGCCCCTCGGGCTGTCCAATGGAAAGCTGGGTTCGGAGGGGCGGTTGCGAATATGTAGTAAGAGTCGAGCAATTGTTAGTTCCAAAAGTGGTAGGGAATATTGTTGTACCTACCTAATTAGCCCAGCTCTCGGGTTTCTTATGTGATGTGCACTTTTATAGATGTTGATAATCCATCTTGACTTAAGCCCTTGCTTTGCTTTGTTGTCAACTTAGTCAACCTTCTTCATGTCGAGACAATGCTCTAATGTGCGTGGACTCTTAGTGTCCCACGTGGATGTGGGACCAGGCCCCATATTTTCCTGCGTTTTATGGGTAAACTCGATATAGTGATAAAGCACGATATCCCCAACTTCTCTCTTGCAATTGCACCGATATATGCAAAAGGAGACGCCATTTGGGCCTCTCCAGGTGTCTCATCCAACGACGCCATCCATATTACCTGGATAGTCCAATGTTCCGCGGTCTCAGCTGAAGTATCTCGCAGCCTATCCCGGCCGAGTTGGGTTATCATTTGATCAAGCAACAAAACAATTGTAACACCTAATCCCGACAGTTCTGGATCCAGAAGCGGTTGCGTGCTTATTACTGTATTGTATCTAAGCTGGCGTAATTTCTAATAGGGAATACTATATCTACTTTCCATCCATTGCCGATACTTCCGTCTCTCGTTTACTTCTCGTCGCCCGATCCCCCAATTCACCCAAATCGATAGAGTATCGAAGAAATATCTCAGCCGATCATCATGGCCAATCCAAATCAATTATTCTTGTTAGCCGACCACGTCAAGCTATCGCTACTCGAGCGGCAACGAGCACAGAGTCTCGATATCGGCGGCGATGCGAACGATGGACATATATCGAGGTCATTAGACCAGTTCAAGGATGGGTTAGGAGCATTAGAAAACGAGCTGAAGAGGTTGGAAGAAGCTGGAGATGAAGAGTAAGCAGGCCCTACATTCGCGACTTCATCAGGGGTCACTATGCTGGATCGCATGCGACAAGCTACACATAAACATTGGCTGACTTAGAATTAGTGGCGCTCTCAACATCTCGGACGCTCTCCCCGGCCTAAAGAAGCAATACGACGACCTAACCTCACAATTCCACGGGTTTTCCTCTCCATCGACTACCGACACACCACACTCACACATCCAACGATCCTTCCCTCAGCGACGACTTTGACCACGCGACTCGGAAACCCACCAGATCCAACTCTAGCCTTAGACCTAAGAATGCCGTACCGTATCGAAAACTGTGCGCTTCTCGGACAACCCGTCCAGCGATCCGAGGAGCCCCGATCTCGAGGCACAGCTCTTTGGTAGCCGATACCGCGATAACCCGGACGACACGATGGATATCGGGATGAAACGAACGACATGAACAACGTCCAGATCCATGAATACCACCAGCGAGTCTTGGAACAACAAGATGAGCAGCTCGACCGGTTAGGTGCCAGCATAGCGCGCCAGCGCGAGCTGAGCATGCAGATCGGCGACGAGCTCGACGACCAAGTCGCCATGCTAGACGATGTCGATGGCGCTGTCGACCGCCACCAAGGCCGCCTCGACCGCGCGAAACGCCAGGTCAACCGGATTACACGTGCCGCCGGCGAGAGCAAACAAATGATTGCCATCATCATCCTGATCATCGTTCTGGTCTTGCTGATTGCCATCTTAAAATAAAAACGGCTTGCCGACAGAATGGGAGCCAGTTTCCTCCGGGTAGCTGGATTGTAATTCCAACTCCTGGCTGGGTCACAACATGGCCCGATAAGTGTGTAATCGGGTAGACACAGGTGCATAAGAAGAGAATGGGGAGAAGATCACAGCGGATAATCAGGTTGCATTTGGCACGGCGTTCACCGGTAGAATTGTACTCTACATAGTTGGTTGGCAGCACGGCTTGTGTTTTTATTTATTTTATTGGGTTTGCCAGTATCTGGATTCTACTACGGCCGTATATAAGCACCACCCGGCATTTTCATTTGTGTTAGAGCACGCCTTGAAGCACTCGATCGATGTTCCCTTTCGATTCACCTATGCTGATGGCAATCCGTTAGGTAGCAGGTCTGAGCTCACAATGACAGACATCTCCGTTTGTTTTAAATACATGCATACATGGTGCTGATAATGCTGATGTTGATGCTCTCGATTTCTCTCTTGAACCATGCACTAGAACTCTTAAACAGACAGGCTTATTACCAGCCGGTCTCGTCCCTACTGCTGAGCAGGCGATATGTCGCTGCGCAAGAATTAGAAGCCGTGTGCCTTCCACGCCTACACATCAACGTGTACCATTCCGTTGGCTCTTGATGCAAAAACGACTCGCATTCCGTCCTAACTCCACAACATGATAGGAAATGCCAGTCCTTCCAGCGCCCCATTCATACGTACGCTCTTCGCTACCACTTCACTTATTTACAATCCATCACGCATGCTCGTGCCGGTCTTGCTTGTCTCCTCGGCGTGGCCCTTAGTGCGGTCCTGCAGGCTGGCGATGTCCTCATTCCCCTGGCCGGCACGGTCGCCTTGACGGCCTCCTCGCTGTCCGACGCCAGCTCCGGCTTCCAGTGGCCCTTGCCCGACTTGTGTTTCTCGAGCAGATCCTGCTTGTGCTTCTCGTAGTTTTCGCCTGTTTAGTTTTGAGGGGTTGGTCAGCAATCTCAATTGGGGTGACGATGGGAAACGTACCAGTGCTCTCCTTGTGCTTCATTGCCATGGTACTACCACTGAAGCATCGCTGGGCTGCGAAGGTTTGCCTGTTTACTGCGAAGCTGGCGGCGGGGCGGATGGCTGTGGAGATGATGCGTGACGCCATTTTGATTTCGTTTGTATGTGTGTGTTTGGGAGGGTGGGAAGTTGATAGTATGTCTAGAGTGAGGTGAGCAGGTAGATGTGAGGTGTGAATTGGGGTTTCAGGCTCTTGGAAATACGGAAACTCCTAATGGTTGATCAAGGTAGTTGACTTGAATGAGTTATTATAGGACAAGTTCTCTGGTGATGAATCCGTAAACCGAGGGAAACAAAAGCCCTCCTCCAAGAGAATCAGTGCCGATTGGCCCAGACACATGACGTCACCTATTCGCAACTTTCCGCATATGCAACAACAATCAACGGTGTTTCCCAGATCGCCCATTCCACTAACAACCCCGTCCCGAGGCTGATTGGAGATCAGTGATTGGGCAATCAGGAACTCATGTGGAGAGCTCTTAATCGCGCTAGTAGGCAGCTCTCTTACGTCTTTGGAGCTTGAAGCTGTATCCACCATTGTGTTATGACTTAACCTTACCTACCTAGGTATTTTTGTCTCGGCACGAACCGTGACATTCGTATAGGCAATCCGAAAAACCTCCATCGTGGTTTGTCCTTGGTATCTTGTTATTGATAGGCTAACTACTAAAATTACTCGAAACAAGTTAACAAATGATTCAGTTATTGTACAAGCAGAATTTTATCGTGGGGCACTCGGCGTCAGAACACAAGCAACACTCTCCCGTCGCCCAGAGGAAGAAAATGTAGCACTCAACGAGCTACTAGAGCAATATATCAGTGCTTTCATTCATCATCTACTTAGGTGATGTACTGAAATGGGCACCGGACTCTGGCCGCTCTGGGCTTCACCACCTGCTTAACGCAAGAAACCCTACGTGACCAATCTCACCAGCTACTGGAAACTCATCTTGCTCTACCACTCATTCTCAAGAACCTGACGTTTGTCACAGGAAACGCCTAATTTCTCTAGAGTTGAAATGAGCTCTTCGCCTAGCTGGCGAGCTGTTGTCGAAAGATCCCAGAGGCGATCTCGGCGTTGGAAAAGTTTTCCTGTGACGGCCGTGACCACCTGCTGCACCTCCTCATTTCTGAGCTCTAGGAATTTGATTTGCTTCTGCATGGCAACTTTTGCGTCGTTTTCTCGCCGATGCAAGCTCTCAAAGTGAGCGGCCCATGCTTTCTCATTGGCTTGCATCTCTTTCACTTTTGCCTCGAGCTCCGCGACATACGTTGCATCCTCCTGCTGGCCTTCGACAACGGTGTGGCTCGAACCCTCCGATGGTTCTTTTGCCTGAGTGTAAACAGATTCTAGGTCTATTGATGTCTTGTATTCTTCCGGGCCCGAATATCGATGATCCGGAAACGTGACGGCAGCCCTTGAATGATCCCTATAATGTCCTGAAGCTCTTTAGATCCGCGGTAGAGCGCCAACTCTTTCATTTCCAAGTTCTCCAAAACTGGAAAGGGGCATTCCACTCTCGACTCTCCTAGACCATCTCCCCAGAATTCCATTCTTATTCTCATGTTAGAAGTTCTTCCCTCCTCTGCGTGCATAGAAAACATGTCAGTCGGGGTATCCAGGTCTCACGTCACAGAACTTGCTGGATCATACGAAACAATGAGGTTAAGGGATCGGGCACGGAGGGTTTTATACACACCGTACGCCAGATCGGCCTGAAGACGACTGAGTTCTGTCGAAGTTTTGTTCAAGAGCTCTTGGAGCTTCGCTCTGCGTCTTTCCATCATCTCACGATGGAGTCGAGAGAATTCATAGTAGCGATCAAGAATGTTCGTCGCAGAGAAGGTGATAGATAAATCGGCGTTGTCAATGTTTTCCTGACTTGTATTCTCCTTGGTAGCCTGACCACGCACAGGCTCGTCGCCTTGGGGCTTATTCTCCGCGTCTATGATTTTCTCCTCCTCAATATACTGACTTAGTCTCTCCAACTCTTTTCGAATCTTTGGGAGCTTCTCAGCAGACCGCCCAAGAACAATGTCAACTCGTCAGTATGAGTTCTGGCAAATATCGCCTTGGGCGTGCTGGTTCCGATATATGTATCAAGTTTGCTATTGAGGTTGTGAAGCCGTTGCTGGAGATCACGCCAGGTTTGGCCGAAACAACCGTTTTCGGCATCGGCCTGGAGATCTAAAAGTCGTCTTTGCACCTTGTCAAGCTCATACTGTTGATTTTGCGTCACCACAACGAACAAGTCAGACAGCTTTCTCCCCAGTGACTGAGATAAAGTCTCTTCCTTGTTCAATTTGACAATCAGGTCAAAATTGTGTTTTACATGGGTTCTTATCACCGTAGCCTGTTCTATTTCCCGCTCCCGGGCATTCTCCAATTCTTCTTCTGCAGTGAGCAACCTAAGGGCGTTGTAATATGGATCATTACTTAATGGTGTTGTTGAGTGGTGTGATGCTGGCGATGTCGAATACACCTGGTCCTCGGTCGAAGGTGTGCCACACCAGTCATCCCCGAAATCTGAGACCCAGTCCGAATTATCATAGTCCATGACTAATGAGATGGGCCTCCTTGTAAATTATCTTGAGGGTCTGTGGCACTTGGCATGGTGTTGGCAATTCCGTCATTGGCTTCTCTTCGTGACGGTTGTTCTTCAGTGTAGGTTTGGGACATAGTCCGGCGTGAATGCTACAATAAGTATGATGGTGAGGGTCGGTTGTTGTAGGTCAAAATGGGGTCTGCTGTAAAGATGAGTAAGGATTTTGCGAAATTGATGCTAAAATGAGGATGATAAGAATGGGAAGAGAAAACTTTCACAATATGGGAAATCTGTGGTCCTTATGAACGCGGGTAGTTGCATGCCTTCGGGTAGACAAACAGCGCAAGACATTCTAGAATCTCCTGGCTAATAAATGCCCGGGGCATGCGAGTGTGTGCTCTTTGACGGAGAGCCCTAGGAACTAGGAAGGCTTCCAGACACATCGTTCCATTTCGATCGAGGCCGATTAGGAACCAACTATACCATGTCACGCAAGCCAAACCAACAAGAAAATCAGCGTCTGGTAACTGCGGGAGTTCAAACACTCAGCTAATAACATAGCCTGAGATCTATTGCTCGTCACGATCATCTAAAAATCCAAAATCTAAGTCAACCCATCCTGTTCTAGCCTCGTCTCGCGCTTTAATACACCTCTTGCACTTCGCCAGTATACGAAACGGCCTTGCCACCATACTTCTCTTTATTCGCTGTCCTCAACACCCGAAAAATGCCATCCGCAGATTCTTTAACAGTGAGTGGTGCCCCGCCCCGACCAAATATCTTCGCTGCATAATTGCCCATGTCAGTCTGCACATATCCCGGTTCGATGACGAAGGTGTTGAGCCACTCCTCTTCGGCGTTGATCCGGATGCCGTACCAGAAGAGCATGGTCTTTGACACACCGTAGGCGGAGCTGGGTACGGGGGGTTGATTTCTTTCATCACACATATACACATTAGCTTCTTTGTTCTTACTAGACAAAAAAAAAAAAAGGTATGCGTTTATACCGGAGAAATCCAGCTCCGGACCCCACAGGCGCAAATATAGGCTCCTTAGTCGACTTCTGTAGCAAGTCGCGCGTCGCTTGGAAGAGCGCGATGCGCTCAGAACGTTGACCTGGACGTGCTCTACGATGTCGGCGCGCTTTACGTCACGCGCTAGCGGGAACACCTTGGCGATGGCAGCGTTGGGGACCACGATGTCGAGGTGCGCGATGCCGTGCTTCGTCCGCAGCTCGTCGACGACGTCGAAAGCGCTCTGCTCGACCCCTGCGTCGTACTTGATCGTGATCAGGACGGTGTTGGCGCCCTTGGGGAGATCGGCGAGGGACCTGGATCCCGCGTCCTCGGGGTTGCGGTTTGCGGCGATGACGGTCTGTGATTGTCAGTTGGAAGTTCTTGGATTGTGTGGGCGGGTCGTTGGTCCTTACGTGGTTTGGGAGCGCGAGGAATCTCTCCGCGACGGCTTTGCCTATGCCACGGCTTGTGCCGGTGATGAGGACGATGGTTTGAGACATGATGAATATCTGGATATGACTTTTGATTTTTATGCTAGTTATAATTGTCCAAGGAGGTGCGGTTTGTGCTTGACTTCCAACATTCTATTTACCAACGACCGTTCTACTGTCTTTATATCTACGAAATGCTTATAAATATGCATTGCTATCAAGAGCATGGCCTTAGCATGATTCAGTGAAAACATGAGAAACTCCGCATTACGTGGGATTCTCTCCGGATTGTGTTCACGGCCCGTGAATTGATCCCGTAAATACCAGTACTGCAGCGCCGGTTATGTGACCGGCGGTGAGATGGTCCGGGATTACAAAGCCGTCTCCACGTTCCGCGATTCTGCGGACTTAGATAAGCATGCGGACATGTGAGGATGCTGGATGCGGAAGACATTAGTGCTACTCCGTAGTTGGACATAATTATAATTGTAGAAGGCAGTATTAATTAGATAGAGTTGGTGAAATCGAGGGGTGAATGCGGTGTTGGCTGCGCTTCACCCCCGTCATCTCACCTCTCCCCCGCCCCCTTTTTTCGATCTCATAATTAAAGTCTCTCTTGATGTATAGTGCTCATCTACAAATCTTTTATTTCCATTTCAGTATCGTTTCTAGAGATTACACCCACACTCGCCAAGGTGGCCCAGAGCATCTATATAGAGCCGCGACATTATCGCGGGCATGTCTCCACTGCGCAAACACATAAATAGGAACAGCACATACGCAAACGCAACCCGCTGCGTCGTCTTCTCAGGGAACCACAAGAAGTGTTCCCCGTGTAGAGGGATCAGCATGTCCATCTCCGTAGAAATATAGCATCTCCAGCGCGCGAGCGAGTCACTGAACCATCTGCCTTCATCCTCGGGTCGAGAATAGATCGGCGAGTCCCGGAGCTGCATTACCTTGTTTACTACCGCGCTGGGGTCGCGGTCGTGAGAGCCCCAGTCATATGTTGCGAGATGGGGTAGGAAGAATACGCGGAAGTACCCCATTTGCTCGAGACGGTTGACGAGGTCTGCGAGGGATTGTTTGCTGCCAGATGTCCAGAGCTGGGGACTCAGTGCGTTGGCGAATATCTGAGAGATCAGCTGCTGTCTGGACCTCATATCTTTCGCATGGCTGTTGTGCCGGTGAAGATGGTTTGGGAAGACTCGTAGGACTTAGGTTAGTGGACATGGCTGCTTTCACGAGTTCGGCTACAAGTGAATATGTTGTATGTAGTTGTAGGCTGTAAATTGTAGGTATTTGTGTGAGTGATGGTGATTATGGTGATTATGGTGATTTTGATGATAGGGACTCTTACTCTCTCACTTTATACGAATCAATACGAGTTACAATGCCTTGATTATGTAGTATAATAAGTAAGGGGATGAGGATAAGAAAGAGAAGCGCAGGTCAATGCCTTTCTTCGATTCAATCTATCTACGCTTCGAGGGGCGTTATTGGAAGGGAGCACTACACTGGTGCTACCTCTCTTCCTGCTGTTAATTGTTTCCATGACACTTGATAAAGAGACACGCGCGATAAATTTTACTGTTCGTTCTCTGTATGCATTGAAAGTGAAAAGCTTTATAGTGAACCTGTGGGAGACTCGGATATAGTTGATTACCGATGTGCCCTGTAAACTTTCCCGCTGTGAAATACTCCCCAGTTGCATTCTGCATTCTCGCGCAGGCACTTCGTTTGCAATTGTCTGGCGACGAGCATATCGCCTTTTGCGCTCTCGATGAGAGAGAAGCGTTGGCTACCTACCTCCTACGTTTATAATGCGGCTTCAGCTCTTATTCAAGCGATCATGAATCTCGCGCCTGGCGCTTGGTTTGTCGAGGAGGCACCAATAACCGCCTTAGCCACACACCAAGCATTTGTAAATCCTTAATTGTGGGGGTGGAACCGAGGGATGTAGGCCTCGAAGGCAATAACAGTGCCTGGGCAGACCTGGGTCCGAACTCTGTTGCTAGGGATATCGTGTAATGTCGTGTGACTGATACAACGCCGTGGGAGAAAATGCCCGTTTGATAATAGTTAGCGTCGATTGCAGCGACTGGTCGGCCGCAAGAGAAGCGCGCTACAGGGGGCAGATGTTGTAGCCGCCCAAGAACTTGACAGCCAATCATCTTACATCTTAAGGCTAGCTGTAGGACCCGATGGCTTTTGCCAAGACATCGTGGCCGATCGGCAATACTATGTAACCATTCTGCTGACCGCCGAGGCCACATTTTATGTAAATGCCATCAAGGCCTAGTGCTTGATGTCGGCTGTGAGAAGGCTTGCATTTTAGTGCTTGAGATTCTTCGATTCCGCATCATTCTATATCTTGGGGACTAATCGTATAACTTCACACATCCCCGAGAAAGTCATGTCGATTTTAAGTTGATTGTGGCTCTATAATCATGGCATGAGCTAGCCGTAAGTTGACATGGCACTATGGACGAGTTGGGCAATGGGTTCAGATACGTGACCCATACAACACGTTTTTGTTATGCTGTTGGTACATTGTTGCATTTTCAAGTTGCATAATGCGACCGCGGGCCGCTGCACGAACGTCAATTTGAATGCCGTTGCGAATAGCTTCATTTTGTTCGAGGTCAATCATTGAAGTAATTCAATATACACTGCTTTTTTGTTGAAAAAAAAAATGACGCTTCCAAGTTGTAGTGTAACGCATGTGTGCTTAGGTATGGTATACTAATAAGGCACTTAAGCAAGCCAGGCGTGGCCCACATGTCACAGGGCCCCAAGCGTTGTCTATCCAAGTAAATTAACGAGGGCACTTCAGCGCCTAGCACAACCCATCATGGCGGCTTCTGTCAAGCTTCGGTATTTATAAATCCACCTGATGGCATCTAGTCTAGTCTACATCGGGCAACGCTGCTGGGTGCGTGTCCTGCCGTGCTTCCTCAAGAACGAGGAATTACAGGTTGCTGCCAGGTTCCCCTGTTCGCCGAGTTGCCTCAAATGGCGGACAAAGAAAATTGATTGGTCCTCGGTCAGCTACAGCGCTTAGTTAACACGACCGTCTATGCGCCTAGAGTTGCTTCTCATCCACTCGACGGCGGTAGACAAAGCAATTGAAGGACAAATTTATCTCCTTGCAGCGACGGCCAGTTACACGCGAAACAAAAGGGAATTCCTAATAACGAACCGTAGGAGTAGCCTTGCTTCAGATTTAGTCATTAGACCTTTCTTTGTCTACCACTATGGGGCCGGCAGCTCGCCTCACGTATATATCTTTTATTGGCACGTCTTGCCCCCAATGGCGCCTGTTGTCATTGTTCGTCGTCTTTCTATTCTCATCCAGTTACCGCCATTCTGGAAATGGGGTTATGACATGATCCCTTCGTCTCTTTATTCCTCGCTGCCATCTACTTCTTGAGGGGGGTTACTGCTTTCTGAGCGTTTCATTGTCTATCCAGGTACCTATCTTACATCGTATTCCCTAGGTACAGGACTGTATCATCGCTCCTCAACTTCTTCACTTCTCTACCATTTTTGGTTTTCGTGAAACATATCAGTTTTATTCTATTTTTCTCCCCCTGCTCGCTTCTTTTGGGCACAGTCATTCTTTTCAGTTCTTCTATTTCAATCACGGCGATAACTTTCTATATTTGATTCAGCAACGTCTAGCTATCATGATGATTAATTCTTGGAGAGAGAAGGAGGAGTTCCCCCGCGTACCTCCTTCGCTCAACCATGATGCACAGGATGCATTTGAAATATCGTCAATAAAACAGAGAAACCTATACAACATCGCCCAGCCGATTCACAGTCTCCCAAACTGATTACGCCATATCTCGGCTTACGGTCGAGGTTATCTCAAGTCTGGTTTAACAAATGGACTATACTCATCCTGCTGGTGCTGGTCCACTTTCTTATCACTATAGGAAGTCTTAACGACAACTTAGCCGAAGCCAAGGTGAAGGCTGTGTCAGCTTGTACCAAGGTCGAAGATGTCGGCAGTGCTTTTGCTTCTATGCCACACTACCTGTCCGTCGGGGTCAACCAACTGACCGCATCGACCATCACGAACGCAGTCCAAGCATTGATGACCGTACTTGACATGATACTTACAGGTATCGAGCAGCTGATCCTCTTTGTCATCGGCATGATGACTGACACTTATGTCTGTTTAACTGCCATGGTGGTACATGGTGGCCTCAACGCATCAGCAGTCGCCGTTGAGAAACAACCGACGCTATAAACAAAGCTATCGACGGCGTTGCCGACGGCATCGCCAGCAGTGCAGATGATATACAAAAAGTCATTGACACGGTCTATAACGTTGCTGACAAGGTTGGGGGGATCTTCCGTCGCGATGATGATCTGATCAAGCGTGGCCTGTTACTTGACATGCCAGATCTCGAAAAGGTCAGATCGGAACTTTTTGGACGCGATGGAGATCTAATCCTGAGAGGCGTCCTACCAGATAAGCCAGATCTTGAATCAGCCATCGTGGATAAGATGAACGACCTCAAGAACGTGCAGATCGACACCACCGGATTCGTACAAGGCTTGGACGACCTCAACAACAAGATCCCTACGTTCGACGAGCTCAAGAACTTAACCAAACAAGCCGTGGATATACCGTTCGGTTTAATTCGAGACGGATTAAATGAAGCGTACGGTAATTGGACCTTCGATGATAAGGTATTCCCTGTTGCCGAAAAAGAGAGTCTCTCTTTCTGTTCTGACAACGATGGACTCGTCAAATTCTTCGACGCTCTATTCAAGATCGCATATGATGCGAAGATCGCGGCGATCGTCATACTCGTCTTGCTCGCTATTGCTGTGTGTATTCCAATGTACATTCTCGAGAAGCGTCGTTGGCGCAGACAGCACGAACTCGCCAATCATGCCGTGGATATCTTGGATTACGGGTACATGTACTCGTCTCCCCTGGCAGCTCGGGTTGGCCTGGCCACGTCTAGAAAGATCGGCGGCAAGAGTGAACCGCGGAAAATAATGGCTCGTTGGTTTCTCGCTTACTCGACGTCTCTCCTGCCCTCTTCGTTCTCTCTCTTGCCTTGGCGGGTTTCTTTTCTTGCATCTGGCAAGCGATCTTGCTTAGGGAAATCGAAAACAAAGTCCCTGCCCTGAGCAGTGAAGTCGGCGACTTCGCCCAGGATGTCGTCCAGACACTGACCAACGTCTCCCAAAAATGGTCCGACGATGCGAATGGAGTCATTCTCAAATTCAGCGGCGAGATCAACGATGATATTTTAGGCAAAGTGACAAACGGCACTACTGCGGTCAACAACACCTTGAACACGTTCATGGACGAAATCGACAAGGGCATCAACTTGGCATTTGGAAACACCGTATTCAAGGACATAGCCCTCGAAGCCGTCCGCTGCCTGCTCGGGCTCAAGATCGAGTCGGTCCAAAAGGGGCTTACCTGGGTCCACGACCATGCTCACATCAACTTCCCCATGTTTCCCAACAACATCTTCTCCGTCGGCGCGGCGGATTCAATCGGATCCGACTCGGGCCTCACTACGTTCCTGGCGTCACCGAGCTCCGTCACGACCGACGAGATCACGGGCGCCGTCGATCACGTCACAAACTGGTTGCGCAACCAGATCATCCAGCAGGCGCTCATCTCGACGGGTCTCCTGCTCATCTACGTCGTCGTCGTACTTCTGGCGATGATGCGCGCCATGTACATCTTAATGACGCCTTCGAAACACACTTTCAGCGATAGCGCACCGTCATATCTAGAACAAGATCGTCCTAGCAGCCACACGAGCGGGTTCGACCCATCCTACGGGCAAGCGCCTCATGCTGTAACCACAGCATGATCCAAACTTGAAGAAATTATTTCATCTCTGATCACGACATACGCTTTGCTCCAGACAAAGGTGGGCGGAGCATGTCATCGTTTAAACACTGGAGGCGTACAAAATTTAATAGATTCATGGCCTTGGACCGGATCCTAAGGCCAGTAATATTCGTCAAGGATGGCGCGCGGTTTATATCGCTAGCGATCTACTTCGGAAATTTGCATATCACAATGGCGTCTAGACCTAGGTCACAAACATCCCTATCGTCCCTCCTCCCTGCCCTACCTTCCGTTTACTTCATTTTCATTTTATTTCCGGGCGAAAACCGGCGTTTTGGTAACGAGGCATAAAGAAAGGACGGGCAGGCTTACGCCGAGATTCGCATCGGAGGGCGGGATCTTGTATACACCGGACTACAAAGACTGGATCGCATTAGGCTACTTGGGGATACCTTTATGTCTAGACAGAGTTTTCATCGTCAGGCAGCGGCGTTTTTAATATACCACTTTGTTCAAGATTCATATTATAGCTTTATATATGCATATATATAAAGGTCGTGACGAATGGAAGTTGCAATTAGCAACTGGGCGAAACTGTATGTAGATACATTAGATATCCTCAGAAAATCAACGTCGCTTTTGTATATAGTATCCCTTTTCAAAACGCTCAGGTTTACTACATCGTCATCATGTGTACATGTTTTCAGTCAGCTGTATCTCTTAGGTATATTTGGTCCAATAAACTCGATACATAAAAACATTAAAAACTGGGTGACAAACAGGGGCTGTGATATTAGGCGCTATTTAAACGTATAATACATAATTAGACTACAAGAGGAAAAGCGAGCTACGTGATATCCCTGTTTTATAGTTTCGACGTCTCTGTATTGAGCGTCGACGGGCGAGAAGGCGTATTGGTAATCGTCGTCTTTTTTCGACGAGGAACAGTGTTGATTGGCACAATCTCATGAAATGTTAGTTCGCCCGCTGCAGTGACGCCTGGAAACGCCTGGAAACTCACACGCCCTGGTATCCTTCCCTCCGCTCTCGTTAAGTCTAGTTCTAGGTAGCCGCTGAAACGTAGGCGCCGGTGTCGATCAGGCTGCAGTGCGAGGGTTCTGCCGACTTACGCATCATCACTGTTAGCTTGGGTACGGCAATGTTGGACTAACGACTGTAATCGCTCAACGGCAGAGGCGTAGGGTTTGGACGACAAGAGGGTATCGGAGCCGGAATGGTCTTCTGTCGTTGGGATAGTGCCTGTTCGCATACCTAACGTCATGGCTAGATTAGGAGTAGGATGCCTATTGCTTATGCGTTTTAAAAGAGGTTGATGTTTGCGGGTTGGCATCGAGGGCCAGAGACAGTTGGTTCGACATTCTATCTCGTCGCCACCGCAGGGAAGCTTCTGGAGCTCAAGAAGATACCCTTGACGCTACGGATAGCGTCTTTCGTCTTTTTGAACTCGTCGTCCGGCTCCGCGCTCTGGCCATACCCAATCCCGGCAAACGTGAAGTCTTGGACGGGCGGGTATGTCAGCTTGTCTACCTGATCCCGGATCCCCCCGATCGCTGATCTTAAATCGGCGTTGCTCTCAGCCTTTTGTGTATGAATAAGCGTCAACTCTCGAAGCGACGCGCTGATAGCCGATAGCGATACTTGAACATCAACCGGCTTCTCGTTGTTGCTACGCTATTGGTATTAGATGTGGTCCCGACGATAGAAGGAGGTGGTGATGTCTGTGTGCCAACATCACGGTGAAAGAGCTCGGTCGGATCGCTAGTTATGCTCTCGTTATCGTCTACAGCCCGGTCATGGGACTTTAGAGGCTTCCCATTCTTGTAAGGTACCTCGCTCACGACGCCTCGAGCTTCTCGACCAGCTCGGATAGTTTTCCATTGACATGTTCGTAATACTCGGAGCGGGCCTCGTTGAGGTTATCGACCATCGGCCTGACAACTAGGCCAGAGAGGCTGTATAGAAGGGCCCACACACCGCAGAGATGGCGAGAATGTTGGCGAGGCGCGAAGGGGTGATCAGGGGTGGTGGACGCTGAGGTTTGGTGAGGAATTCGGGATACGTGATGATGGGGGCTGGACTGTCGGTCGCAAAGGAAGCCGCTGTGCAGAGCTGCCAGGGTAGCTTTTGTTACGGCCTGAGAGCTTCCGGCGGATGCAGAAGACGTTTCGTTGCTATCGGGGCGAGCATCTGCCTCGTGATTGACATCCTCTAGCGTCGCTGAAGATTCGGCAGTTGTTGGGGAGCAGTAGATTGGTCATCTTGACGGGGCTCATCTAGCAGCTGGGTGATTTGAGTATCATCAAGCCCCTTGCCTTTCAAGAAGGCTCGTTTCTCTTCGGGTGGCGCGGCCTTCACGCTCTCGTCGTCAAGGAACCTCCGAGCATGCTCTAAGGTGATGCTATCGGGCTCAGTCATGGTATCGGAGGCGCCATCGGTATTGGCGTCGCCCTGCTGCCACGCGGGTATAGATGGCTTTTTTGAGTCGGCCATGGTGGAGGCTGAAGCTCTAGCTATAGGGGGGGATAATGGAGCGGATGGTCCGTGGAAATGAAAGAGATGTACAATGTAAATTGAAGCGCTACTGAGGGTGTTGAGGTGGTGATTACCGTTATCAGTAGCTACCTGCCTCGGCAAATGCAACCGAGGAGTTGGGGTGCAGGGATAGTACATGTACTACCTATACACCATAAAAGGTAATGCAGTACAGCATACTCGCCAGCGCCTATTTCTTCTCGAAGCTAAGACAGTGGGTACACCATACCTACTTAACCTAGGTGAAGGCGTACTATACAGTTAATTGTTTTAAAAAGAAAATGTGATAAGTTGATACAATCTAAGACAAATTTTACAACCGTTCAGCGGCTTTTCCTCTCTCTAATTGGACCTCGAATAAGAAAGGTTGCTGTGCTAGAATAAGCAATCTAACTAACCAAAAATAGTTAGAAACACATGAATAACGCACACTACTGTAGATCTAGATCCATGTCTGGGCTTTCTGATCTCAACAGAAGAGACACGTGACTTGGCTTGTAGCCAGTATACTGCGGCCAAATCGCGTCGTCCCCTTTGGGAAGATAGTGGTCCTGGTCGAAACGAATTCAATGTTCAATCATCACTGTATCATTGATTACCAGTACCCATCTCAGGTATGTACTTACTTAGAGGTAGCTATATTCGAATGCCCCTAAGAACACCACTTGCCATACACTAGACTTCCGCCCAATGAGCATATCCACCCTTACTTACAAGTCCTGTTCCGCCGCTGCTTGTTGCTGACGATATCGGTCTCAGATTCACCGCCAAGACGAGAAACCTAGGTAAGCATTTTCGCATCACAGAGTTTTCGCTCCTCGGTGTCTATAGAATATCGTTAAACGGCAGCTCGGTGTAGACTGTAGCGTTGCGTTCTACCTAGTATTGCGTTGCACCGACAATCGCGGTAGCCAGCATCTCCAGGAGATTGTCCATCGTAGGGGCTGGAAAGCACCCGAATCCAATCAACGTACTCGGTACCATTTACTAGTCGCTGTGAGATTGCTCCGTCAGTCTGACCAAGCGCGTTTCGATTCTCGTAAGTGCGAATAATCTTGCTGTCATTGCCGTTGCTATTGCCGTTGTTGTCATCGTCACCATCCTATTTCGGGTCTGTTCTTTGCCCAAAATTGAAGCGGATAAAAAAGTCTCTGCCGCATGCCCTGAAATCCAAGAGGCGCAAAGTCCCAGTCCACGTGAAAGGAATGCGGCTTGAACGAGATGGATGGGGAGATTGGTAAATTGCATCTGTGACAAAACGTCAGACTGGAACTTAGTACAGTTGCGCAAACTCAAACCTAGCCCGAATTTCCCACCGACGACCGTCGCCCGCTTTGAGTGATAGACGGGGCGGATGTCATGGATCAATCAGTCAATCAGTCAATCAATCAATCAAAAGGGCTGCCCCGATATAGACAATGAAACCTCGCTGCGCACGGCATGCGGCTGGACTGGTCCTAGCTGGGAAGCGTTGCTTTGTAGGCTACTCCTGCAGCGTCAATTGTCTATATTTATTCAATAGCCTTTGCTGAACCCAAACCCAAACCCAAGCCCAAGCCCGAGCCCGAGCCCGAGCCCGAGCCCGCTGAACTGTCAGCCGTCGGGACGGGAGAGGTAGAAGGTAGAGCGCGAGCGGGAACGGGAACACGAGTGCAAGGAGTACAAGCAAACCAGCAGGCAAGGAAGGCTGCTTGTCGTGTCGCCAACGAAACCTACCAAGTGGTTAATCAAGGTTCCTCCAATCCCCGTCCAGAACCAGTTGAGACCAAGACCAGACCACAGCCCCAATCAAAGAACCTTCCATCAAATAAGCCCTACGGCAACCTACCTACCTCATCGGTTGTTTGCTGCGGCCGTCGTGTCACGTCTATCGGTTAGGTCGCGCGCCCGAGAGCTTATCCCACTCGTATCAATCATATCACCACATAAACCACATGCATTATTACTCCCACACGCATCCTCACACAAGCCACAATTAAAAACAACACCACCAACCTAACCAGCTGGCCATACATCATAACACAACGTCATCGAAAGGCGACGGCAGCATCATCGCCGTCAAGGCCACTTCTGCATTATAGACCCATCCAATCCAGTAGACTAGCCAAGTCGACGACTTGTTCAGTCTCATCGGCCTGCATTCGCCATCTCTCACATCATTAGACATCCCTTGCTTTGCACTTTGTGGGGATACTAGCCAACATGGCATCTCGCCCTCGTCGCGCTGCTGCCCAACGGGCAAACAAGACAATCACTGACATGGTCGACAGCGACAACCATATTAGCAGTCGTACAGGCAGGATCATGGCATCGAGATCGTCACGCCGAGCCGAGGGTAAGAGCGCCGCGACATCAATATCGCGCGGCCCTCCTTCCACGGCCTCAGATTCTAACCACCATGTTCACTTCACAGTTAAGCTTCCCGCAAGCAAGCTCCGTCAAGCTACTTCTAGTCAGTCTGCCCGCCAGGCTGCTCGCGAAAGTTTCTCCGGTGGCGAAATTATTGAGGGCAAGAGGAATCGGTCCCAGAAGAAGAGCTACGTCGTTGAAACCAGTGATGATGATGACGACGAAGAAGAAGATGAGGATGAAGACGCCGAGGGAGAGGACGACGACATGATGGATGACGATGATGAGGAGGACGCCGAGGGCGAAATTGTCGTCGATGACACTATGGACATTGACGCAGAGGGGATGATGATGAGGAGGGTGATGAAGATGCCGAAGGCGAAGATGATGACATGGATATGAGCATCATCCCACCACCAGCTCCTGTCATCAAAGTCTCGAAACCATCTTCTAAGAAAAGTGGTGCCAGTAAATCTAGGGCAGCAACAAAGCAGGCTGCTTCAAAGGCTACGGCCTCGCACGTAAAAGAAAGTGATGATGATGACGAAGAGCTCAGTGAGTTAGAGAGCGATGCGGACGAAATTCAAGATACCGTCAAAGTCGGCGGAGGTGATGAGGAAGATGCCGAAGGCGAAGACGAAGAGATCGAGGAAGCAGAGGCTATGGAAGAGGACGACCTGGGAAGCGACGAGGATGGTAGTCAAGCTGAGGCTCCGGACTTGACTAAGATGACGAAACGACAACGGGCTCGCTTTGAAGAGAACGGCGATGCCGCCCTCATGAAACTCTCTGATGGCGAGTCACATATGCCTGTAGACGTATAGGTTATTATGCTAACTATATGGCAGAGGTCCAAGCGAAAAAGCATTTTACTGCCGAAGAGTTGTCTATGCGCCGCGCCGAGATGGCTCGTCGTCGGCGGAATCTCAGCGAAAAGCGCAACGAGGAAGTTAAGGTAAGACAGCAAATATAAATCTCCTATTGAGAAGGGTTTCATACTATGTCACTTTATTGACACTGGAATTTACAGATGGAAACTATCAACAAGCTACTGAAGAAGCAACCACCGAAGACCAATCGTAAAGGTCAAGCGGGAATGGAATCAACACCAGACGTCGATGCCCAAAAGCCAAGTCCTATCTTTGTGAGATGGGTGAGCAACAAAAATGGGTTCCACGTCGCTGTCCCCGATGAAATGCTGAGCGGCCCTGCTGGAAAGGTCTTTGTGAAAAATTAAGCTGCGAGCCTTGCTATAGGACACGCTATTGTCTGTGAACGGGAATTCACCCTAGCACGTAATTTATTGCCAAGGAACACTCGCTCAAATTATAGTCAGGTTATCAAGTGTAGGCAAGGGATGGAAAGTCATGGAGAGCCACCCATAAATCATCCTGTCAGGTTTATACAAACATTAATAATAACACTATGAATAATCGTAGATGGGTATTCTACTTAAGCCAGCATGGATAGTCTTGCTTGTATGAGTTTTGTTCGCTGTGATTCATTACAAATATATCATTATAAGCCAGCACGTAGTAAAATTTCATACATCGGTATCCCAGTACCAGTCATAGCCTAATCCTTATGATGGTCCATATGTGCTGCTAGTACTTGGACAAGACACTCGGGACATAATGCTCAAAAACAAACATGTCCTCATTCAGCACTAATAGTCTGCAAGATTTGGACAAAATACTAATTCCCTGTTCTTACTTAGCATGTGCTGTGTTCAACTCATTGCTTCCGTGTAATCATACTGATAACATTAACTACAAAGGTAACTTATCTTTAGCATGCCCTTTGAATGGTTTTAGACCTGATATTTATAGCTTCTGTTTTAATATGTCCCAACAAATAGCAACCGCCATAGTAGATGCAAGTTGTACAGTTTGAATTAAAATGATAGCCTGATAGAGAGAGATATGTAGGTCAGTATAAGAAAAGTTAGCTGTTCAAAGATATATCCAGTAGGTTCCAAGACGTACCATAGCTCCATCCATACAAAGGATTGGTTAATATAGAAAGTATAAAAGGTGCTCAATAAACCTGATTCTATTTGTCTCGAGTGCTAGCAAGATATGTATCTCTCAGTGCTAGTGAATCGCAATAACTTCACGTCATGTAATTATGAGCGGAGGCATAAATAGGGAAGCTTCTAATTCAAGAACAACCTTGGAAGGGCAAGGCAAGGATGTTCTTGCTTGGGCGTTCCTTCCCATTGCTTGTACTGCGTGATAATGCATGCCTGCACTATTTGCCTTGAAAACCTCGACTTAAGGGGAAAGGTGCGAGTGCAACTGCACAATATAATTTCGAAATACTTATGGCTGAATATTTGTTAAGTGTGTCACTTGTGGCTACGCTCCTTCCTACTAAGTTGCGGATGCACAAATTAACAACCCGGAGCTCTTGCCTTGCTATTAATAGCCTTGCTCTACGCATACCTCTAGTCCCAGACACCAAGTAACATAGATATTGCTTATCAATGAAGGAGCTTTATTGCTCTGCTGTAACACCTATGATATCTAGGGCACACCTCTTGATTATACTTGTAGATGCTATTCTGTAAGATATGCACAACGTTATATCATCTTCATGTATAAATGACAACATGGTAATATCAAGTAAGCCAAAAGCTATATTTGCTGACCGGCACCCATGTAATCGCGCTTCTAGAGAAATATCGAGAATGTGTTGTTGGTAGATAGCGTTACCTTGCAACCTTGAAGGAGAGTGTTGTCCTCAGGAAGGCACATAATCAACTCATAAACAAGCTCTTCTGCACAGCTATTTTGTTTCTTGCTGGCGCTGTAAGGCGAGTGACATAGCAGTATGGCGGGGTAAAACGGCGCTGGGCAGGTTGTGTATATCGTCAAGACTTAAAATGCTGTTGCTGGGATAACGCCCATCCTAAGTACGCAGTAATTCCCCAAGCACCTCACTACCCTCGATCTACCTCTCGTTTATCCCGGTACCTTCTTACCCTTCGGCCCTGGCATAGATTACTGTTCACCATAACCAACGATTCCTTCTTGGTCTCTGTTTATTACATCTTAAGCCCTCCCTTTTTCTGTTAAGCATCTGTTTATTCCCAGTACTCACTTAGTTGCTCGCCATGGCGGACGACGTAGGAGTCAAGCATGAGTTCAATGACAGCCATTTAGACCAGTCTCTTCTGGACCCGCGTCTTAGATCGGATACCCCAGACATGAACAGAAAAGATTATCAGGCCGAATCTTCAACCCCAGGCCTTATTCCGGGTCCGACTCTAATTTCGGGTGCCGCTCCAGTTCCGGCTACTACTACCACTCAATTGACTCCGACCCGAGATGGACTCTGTGATTTCAATATAGATGACATCGACCGGCGTCTTGGTGGAGATCAAGGTGAGTGATTATCGGAGTCATTCTCTTCCTGTTCTGGCAACTTTCAGAGCACAGACATCCCCTTCTGGGCCAAGATAGTGTCCGAAAGCTTCTGGACCATTTCAAGTCGCACACGACATAACAATAGCTGACTTAGAGTATCCCAGGACTTCCGCCGTCTGCATTTCAATCGCTGGAGTTCATGGTGGGCTATGACCACATGATACATGACGAGGCCGAGCGCCTGTGGCTCATAGGAGTGCAAGCAGGCATCGGACTCGGCATCACTGGTGCGCGAGAAGCTGTCCTCAACGAGATGATGTATGAGAATACTGTGTTCTCGCGACCGATTCAATCGTCCCCCTCAGACCTCTCCCCTATGACATGCGGATGCATCTTGGTCGGCTGTGTATGGAAGGCTTCGACCGACGTGTTGCAGATACAATTGCGAAAAGTCTTGTCGCCAACAGCATACGGCTCATTGATATCATTGTCGCGGATGGCCTCACCGCGTGCCTGCCGGAGTACGGAAGTCCCCTTCCTGGAACTTTTGCTTTCTTCACTGATAACGATTCGGCTCGCTGCCACGAGAACTCCCGTAATCTCGATCGAGCGCTTGGAATCGCCGACGGCCAACTACCACCTGCCCCTGGTGTGTCTGACGGTATTGGTGCCGGACAGCCAGCTCCGCTTACGGCGGCATTCAGAACAGATAGTCGATTCATTGGCGGCATTGACATGATGAAGCTGACTGGCACTGCTGGCCTGGTCGCTAACGCTCTGAATAGGAAGACCAGCGTCGGATATGGCGGTCCTCTAATGTTCGACCAGCAATCCATGGCTAGAGGACCTGAACCATATCCGGATCATCTCGCTGGAGGTGCACACCTAGATGGGCACCCGGGGAATGATCATCAAGGTCACAAAGTAAGTCATATATAGAATCAAGGGTTTGCAGTAACCGAGTAGCTACGCTAACTAGCCGTATTACCAGGCTAAAGATGAGGGCGTCTATCAGGGTCGCAAAGCCAATAACGGCCGTAAGGTCTCCAACAGAAAGCCCGCGGTACAGCCCAAGGCTCAAAAAGCCTCGACACAAGGTACGAAGAGAGCGACTCGACAAGCCAATGGTCGTAGAATCAAACAAGCGATTCTCGAGCCCCGTTATCGTTCGTCAAGTCCCGATGAAGATCATATTAGCATCCCGGATACCTCCTCTCGACCTCGACCTACTTTGGTTGAGACGAAGAGTGGCCGCGCAGTGATCAGGACAGTCCGACAGAATCGAAAAAAATAAGAGATGACGACACATATCCAGCAACTTGAGGGAACTGCTAGAGTGAGATGGGAAGGCTCATGCCAAGTAAGGGGGATATGGTTTGATGCCTCTGATGAGTTGTTTTGCTATTGATGTTGCTCATGTGGAACTGATTTCGCATTTGTTGGGAACCCCTTCTCTCTGTTTGGCATTTTTGCAGACACTGAGATTGTCTAGTACGGCAATGCTTGGGAAATAGTTGCTGATTGCAAGGCATACCCAGCTACAGGGACAATTTGCAGATTCTAAAAACGAAGAGAGACAACAAGATAGTTTGAAAATACCACATGAAAAACACTTTATCGTTATTTTTTCCCTCTGTTCGTGTTGTCTGCAACTGTAGGAAACAGAACTTTGATATCAATACCTACTGTGTTGATGATGTTGATGCAGGTGATAAGTGGAGATGTCTATCATGTGACGATAAGAGATACAGTACCTCTTTTATTTCCCGTTATCTCCAATGGTTATGCTCTATCTGAAGTATCATTATCATTAACCTATCTGATGACCCCGAGCTAGGCATCAATTTCTGAGTCGCCAATAGATTTATTATCTTCTGGCCTTTTCGGCATTACCTATAGTAACAAACCACCTCAAAGTATGGTATTGCTATCCTCATCATCCTAAGTCCTAACCAAAGCGACCGACAGTTTCGGCTCTATTATAATACAAAACATCTAGTATAGCGTACGTTATATCCTGGTTCGGGCACCGATCTCCCAATCCCAGCCCCTCCTCTGTTACCCTACTGCCTCACCGTCTGTAGCGAGCTACCAGTCTCGTGACAAATTGATAAATCTCATTGCTCGCTCGTGTCCTCTTGACTAAGAGACGAATAGGTGAAACACACTGACCGAGCTCTTAGCTAAGACGCGGTAACGCTCTCGGCAGAAGGGTCATTGTTCTTTGTGATCGGTTGATATCTGTCTGCTACATCTACGGAGAGCTTTGCACACAAGCAAGGTTACAAAGAAGCGCCAAGCTCAAATTTAACATTCACCAAACCAGTTTCTGGCGGTAAATCCACACCGTACAATCTGGAGTCTACCGTACTAGGATTCTCCTGCAGCAGGCATCGAAAACTCTTCTTTGGCACGACGTCCTAATTATCTCTCTACTCCGTACGCTATATGTCTTGTGGTACTGTGTAGAGCCCAGGCCATTCTGCAGAGACTGTCTCTGACCGAATAGGTATGTATTCGTGTGTTGCTCGTTACGTGCGTTACTTGTGTCAGTTTCACGTCTACTCTCCGACTTGGTGATGTATCACCGTTACTAGTTGTGTTTCTTCGGAGTACGTTCGCAGTACTACTTCGCAGATTCATACCCGTCTTATCCTCTACGCTCGTGCCCCTTTGCTCTGCCCTAGTCTGGTGCTCGCGACCTATTTTGCCCCAAAATGGACTTGACCCCATCCATCCTCCACTCGCAGCCAACCTCCCCACCAACCAAGCATCCAGGGTCTTCTGCCAAATTTGCATGTGCCAGTAATAATACTTATACTAAGTAGTATGCAGATTTGGGCTTGCCCATCTTGGCGCCCCAGACGTTGATCGTTCCCCTCAAGTCAGACCTGCATCTGATGTTCGACTAGACCGCCGACGGGGCTGCAATCGAACGACTTTATTCAACTAGCCGTGAGTACCGTCCCTCCTTGCCATAGTACGTACGGTCGCGTTGTCTTACAGCATACTCCTCTTGTTCGCGGCACGAAGGAGCTGTACTACTTTAGTACCCATGCGAAGCTCGTGAGACCTTATTTCATTTACTGGTATTGCCGTACCTTGTTCTCTATTTGTCAAGTCCCAATCTAGTCCCGTGAATCAGCAGAAACCCGCTACTGATGTCACACCTGTTCTCGGCCTAGTCATGTACACTCCCAGACTGCCCGTCCCGCATTAAGCTAACCAGGTACCCCAGTTGAAATGGAACCACCAAAGCCGGTAAATGGCGCTCTCATTCCCGCCACCGCCAGTAGCAGTCGTCCCCCGCACCCCACATCTGAAGATGGTCAGGTTGGCCAAGCTATAACAGGCGAGCAAGCTGCTGCTCATTGTCAACCACTAGCTTGCGACACCAATGCCGTCTTGAAGCCCAGGCCATCTTCCCCGAGGTCGCTCGACGACGACGACAACAACAACACCCAAGATGCTGTTTTCTGATCTCTACAAGTCTACGAAACTGCCCTTATCGCGATTGCGACAACATTCGCAGCCATCTGTGTCACGAGACTATGATCCGGATCTCGTGAGCAAGGATAAGGCGAAACAAAAAGAAGCAATTCGGCGCTTCCTAGCTGAAAGGATACGGAATGACTGGGTGTTCAATTGGCCGCCAGCATCCGACGCGGAGGGTGTGAGGAAACCCGTATCGGAAGACCCCGTCGAACAGATAGAGCCTTTACAACCACAACAGCCTGCTATTAGTCAAGTTGACGAAGCAAACGAGCCTGCGCCCAGCGTTGATGATAACGGGTATCACTGTGATGACGATGATTACGACGTCGCCTCCATATACAGTACCATCTCGGAAGACCTTGCCCACTTCTGTCCGCGGGCTGAATGGCTGTCCGACTTCTCCGATGAAGATAATAACGAAGCGGTTTCTCCATTGGCATATCGTTTCGAGACTCCAGATGCCGTAGGCTCGACTGTCAAGGCGACGGAACTAGCTCGCAGCGCAAAGCGGAGGAGAGAAGCGCGGGCCGAAATGGAATGGAATTCTGGGTTGGCCTGTTTTGCTGCTCGACGAGATGCTTGGACCGGTGCTAAAGTAGTTCGTGTTCGCCCCAAGCCCACCGAATCAGCCCCTACCTCGCCCGCGACGAAGAGGTTATCCTTCTGGAGACTTTCAAATTCATCATCACCATCCTCACCTACCGATTCGCCTCCCGAGTCAACGGCTGGCACGGCACCACTGAGTCCCAGTGGGACCCGTACTTCAGGCGATACTACTGCTGTATCATCTGTGGACAACGAGCCTAAAGAGCTCAAGGCTAAAGAGGACTCATCTCAATACCCGATTCAAACATTATTACCGATACCTCCTCCTCTACTTCCAGTAGCGAACCCAATGCGCGCTTCCATCACCCCCGCGAGCTACTCCGCCATCTACGATAAGATCATCATCCATGCATTGACGCCTGCTTGCCCAGTCAATTTGGCTGATGTGCTACGCGCCTGTGTCGTGGGATGGAAACGAGACGGAGAATGGCCCCCACGACCGGTCGAGATACCGCCCGTCGTGGCGGTTCGCAAGAAGAAAAGGAAAGACAGTAACACCGAGAAGAGAATGAGTATCGGAAGACGACTCAGCTTCAATTTTCTGGGCAGGAGACTGAGTGCTGGTAGCGATCCAAATGCCACCCCACAAGCCCGACTAAAGACGATGCGGGGGCCGCTAAAGGCATGAAAAGAAGCTTGCAGAGGGTCCTGGGGCTCGCCCAAGAGACTTAACGATATTGTGACAGCAATTATTCGGCAATGACTGTGCGAATTTACGAAGAAAGATTGTATTATTCATAGGCAAGGGGCTTGTGGCGACCTTTAATTGACGAACGAGCCATGAACTGAGCCATAGGGGCGGGTGTTGTATTAAAGGATCGATCATTTGATAGGAGTGTTTGAAGTTTGTGTGAGCGTGGCGTCTTTCTTATCAAATGTCTTCGGCATCAAGGGCATCTACCTATACCCATCATAGCCGGCGTTTTGGGAATTCTTTTGAGTTAGAAGAACCCTTTTTATTAGCATGAGATATGAAATCAATCAACTTAGTAAGCCATCCCCATTCATGACCCCCAGCGATATGACATGTCGAAAATAGACTGTATCTTCTGCGTCTCGGATTTCAATATTTGTTTATCGCTAGGTGAACCCTCACCGATACTAGCGAAGATGCTTAAGCCACCTTCCGGCAGATGGCGGTAAGTGTGTTCTAGTGTGCTGGGCATTCGATTTAGCTGCGGGTAGTCCCTCAAGCACGCATACCTACCTAGGTACCTACTCTAGGCTAAGGTTAGTCAGTTCTTGGCCTCTCAAGCAGCTCTTCACTTAAGTTTGAAATTAGTCTGTTGCCCGGCCTTTGGAGGAGAGCGTCAAGTTTTTGTTAAGATCGCCATCAAAACATGCTGTTCAGTGAGAAATATATTCATACACGTTCCTTAATCCGAGGAATCATATGACTAAATCGGCGGTCGGCGCATGTGTCTGGGTATGTAGGCGGCGATTGATTAGTTGGGCTGATGATGTTTATTGGTCAGCTATGCAACCGGGGACCTCCGATTTCAATATTTCCAGAGTGACGAGTTTGATTTGTCTTGTTACTTTACTGGCAGCGTAAGCACGTTCTTGCACGATTGATAACTAATTGTGTATTCATCCAATCCAGGAGGCTTTGCACGGTAGGCGCCGATATACCTGTATATATCTTCAAGATGACTTTTAGAAGTGAATCGCAGGTAATTCGTACATTACACCCTGACCATCCCCTGGGACTTGTCGTATCTCAACGAGTGCCTCACAAAGCAATGTGCTTTGTCTTGCAAGACCCTGACTCTTTGAAACAATTCATTCAACCTTCGGTGGTCCAGAAGTGCTCGCATACAGCAACGCCCCAAAACCCGTACCAGGGACCAACGAGGTATTAGTCTGCGTGCACGCCTTCGGCGTAAACCATGCAGAGATGCGTAAGTAGTAGTGATTCCAGATCCTTTCTTCCTTCCAAGAAACTCCGCGCTCTGCACCCTCCCGCACACAGCTCCCCCGCCCCGGACGCCGCACCAATCATAAACCCACACTAACGTGACCATCCGCAAAAAAGACATGCGCAGAGGCGAATGGGGACGAATGAAACCCCGTCACCAGCCTGGAGTGTGTCGGCATTGTTGAATCTTATCCTCGACCCCTCGAGTCTAGACCAAGCCCGGCGCTTCCCCGTCGGACGTAAAGTCGCTGCCGTGATGGGCGGGCTGGGCCGTAATAGACCTGGTGGTTACGGTGGGCAAAGTTTGTGACTGTGTCTTCGAGTAACGTGATCCCTTTAGAAACCAACTTATCATGGGAACAACTCGCCGCGCTGCCTGAAGCGTATTGCACGGCGTGGTCGTGTCTGTTCACTGTGTTAGACGTCAAGGAGGGCGAGCAGCTCCTCATCCGCGGCGCCACTAGTACTCTGGGACAGGCAGCGCTGCATCTTGCTGTTGATGCCGGTGCAGTTGTGACCGCTACCACGAGGCGCGAGGAGCGGTTCGAGTGGCTGAGGGAGATGGGGGCCTCGGAGGCGGTACGTGAAGAAAGTGGCCTGTTCGGTAGGGAGGAGAATAAGACGAATGCAAAAGTTCGACAAGACGCTCAATCTCATCGGGAACAGAGTCCTTCTTGAATCTATCGCGTCGACGAGGCCTGGTGGCCGAATGTTACAAGCGGGATGGCTGGGAGGACTGGAACCAGTGAAGGACTTCAATCCTATGGTGCATATGGAGGCTGGCGTGCATTTCAGTCTGTTCCACAGCAAGGCCCTGGGTACGCCAGAGTTCTCGTTGTCAAATATCCCATTGCAGGCGATTGTGCGGAAGGTCGAGCAGGGGAGGTGGGATGCGAAACCCGCAAGGGTCTTCGAGTATGAAGATATTGTGAAGGCGCATCGCGCGCTAGATTCGCATGATGTGGGAGGAAAGATAGTGGTAAAGCATTAGGAGAAGTAGTTTTAGTAGGTTGTGAGCTGCCATCCATATAACACAGAGAGTTCAGATGGCATTGTTGAGGTTGGAGAAGAGTGTAAATTAGAATAGTAAATAATTTGAGTAAGACAAACCGAAACTTCCAATCGCTCTGCTAAACCATAGTAGCTATGTAATAAATAGTACCATCCAGCCTTATAAATACGAAGCCCACGGAACCTATAAAATCTTGACGGGCACAACCCCAACGTCATATCTGAGCCATAATAAACAATTCACCAGAAAGCACCACTGCCCGTTGCTTTCCCGCCGTGCACCAGTGCCAAATAGGGGACAGGGCAAAGTAAATTAGACATCAAAGTTGAAGTCCCATTCAAAGTTGAAGTTGAATTCGTCCTCTAGTGAGGAGTTCAGGTTTCCGACAACGATATCGTTCTCCAGGAAGCCTCCGTTAACTTGGTAGTTTGCAGCTGGGTCTGGTTGCCAAGAGTTGTTTTGTTGCCCATCTTGTCCGAACGTCATGACAATATTTGAATAGGGGTTCTGCTGAGAGCCGTAATTCATATGAGGGATGTCCAGCTGTTGTTCAACAGAGGGGGTGTTCTGGGTTACATAATGCATGAAGAGGTTGTGCTCATCTAGATCCACCTGCCGAAGATATGCGAGTTCGCCAGTCCTCATGCAGCCCGGGATCAAGCATGGGAAGGGAGGCATAGACTGAGGCGGGGATATCGCGTCCTCCACAGCGCCATCGTACACCATGTTAGAAGTAAAGTGTTCGGGAATTTTGCCTGAGGGAATCTTATGAAAAGTTCTCAAGTGCTGGGGTAGGTGGTCGGCGCGAGTAAATACTTTTGCATCATATTCGCAGAGGGGACAGGGATATTTAGTAACCTTGTTCTTGGATGTGATATGTCGCTCCAGAACATCCAAACGGCCAAATGCAGAGCCGCAGACGCATCCGAATGGGCAGTGGCCCTCTTTGTCGCCGTGTTTGCGGAGCGCGGTATTGTTCAAGCAGCGGGTATGACAAGCAATGCAGACACAGACATCCTGGTCACTAGAAACACAGACGCCTCGTTAGTAGAGTTGAAAAGAAATGAATAGCTTACTAATCTCTTTGAACTACAGGATCTAAAGGAAAAGCAACCTGGCGCATATGTGGGATGTGGTCCGAGCCGTTAGGTAACCCGTGGCCAGGCATGTCTGTATTGCTGCTGTCTGTCTGCGGTGAAGGTTTCTGTAAGACAAAACGATTGAATTGATAGTATTAATAGTGAAATAATCCGGGTTCTTGTCTTAAAGAGAAACGGGATCTTCTTTTATAATGTTGTAGCTCTTGAAGTTCCTCAAAGTCAATGTGCAATTCAGAGAGAAGGGTGTTTACTAGGTACCATGCAAGTGTTTCTTCTTAAGAAACGGGTCATATAGGGGGCCAATCAGAGTTGCTCATAGTGGGCAGGAGTCGGAGCAACAATATCAGTACTTACTTATGCCATGCATGGCGGAAGACGAAGTATTTGCGGTTTCCCACTGCGGCACGCTGGTGGTCTGTGCACACAGTACTAAATAGCTATTTTCTTCAACCCATTAAAAGATCTGCAACCACACATACACTACAACAACATTGCGGATCGCCCTGTTGATTACTTAATATATGTGGCAGTGTGGTGTGGCTTGGCCAGTGGCTCACGCATCCACTTAAGTGCCCTGGACTCAAACAACCGTCAAACTTCTACTATTACTGTAGATCGTACACCGAAGCGCCAGAATAAATAATAAAATTCAAAAAATAAAGATGAAGTAAATTGCATGCTTTTATGGTACGTAGGTTTTATAGGTACCTATTCTTGAGCCATTGATGTGGCGCCTGTTGTGGCGCCTGTTGTGGCGCCTATTGTGTGAATGAACAGTTGCCTTGCCCATCATTCAGATAGAATACGTGATCGAATTTAAAATCTATAATGGGCGACAAGTAAATTTGTAGTGATAGTGCTCCTATCCTTCCCTCACCACTAATTAAGAACGCCACGTCGGGTCCTGGTCGGATCTCTCCACCCTATCCGCCCTACGCTAATCACCCTTGCTATGACGCAACCTCCCTTATATTTAGTGAGGCAAAGGTGGAATTGCTTCCTACTAGTAGATTCACCAGGCACATCTTTCTTCAGATTCTACAAGGGCAACCTGGATAGCAACCATACATAGTCTGTGCCTAAAGAAAGGGACCTTGTGAGGCATTCTGGGCGCGCTAGTTGACGGCCCACTGGTGATTCGCTGCGCCAGAACTATCTCGTTTTGCGGTTAGAATTACGGTACTTACACCAAAACTCGGCGCAAAAGGTATCGCTTAGCCTAAGCGTACCTTGTCGAAGCCCTTGCACGAAGCCTTGTTAGGAATCCATAACAGGGGGGTTAGACCAGTAGGACCTCACCCATGGGTTGCTACCCTATGCTATTAAATACCAGCTCCCGAGTCGTCAAAGAACCCCCTGTGGTTGCACTGAACCTAGATACGATGGGTAATAGTTGGGACCTAGAACGACGCCGTCAAGCTTAACTTAGTGTAGCTAGACACCTACCGGTCAATACATCGCCCAAGCCTACACGCCGCTTACGCCTCAACTTCGCTAATGCACGACGGCTTCATCCAGGGCCGGGCCCTGCAGGAGAACATGTGTTGATAGGAAGCGGAAAGAATTGTTGGAGCAATAACTACTAAATGGACTTCGACTTTCTCTTCTCGGTTGTCCGGCATGCTCGAAGACTCGTCTATAACGACATTCGAGCAAACGAGGTAGAACAGGTGTTACCCGTTGTGTTTCCACCTAATACACTTCATCACGAGAGCAGTAATGCGGTAGATGCCCGTTACGCTGTCGTATCCTATTAACCATCTGCCTACCTTCCTTTTTAAGCTCAGGAAGGGCTTGCGTGTGCTAAAAGGCTCTGGGATATACAGAAGGAGGTGAAGATAGACCAGCTCAAACTGTTTTGTAGTTGCCACTTAGTTTTATGAATCATTGTACCCGAACTCTAAAGTAGACATAAATTCATACTTAGAGGGCAAAAAATGATGAAAATTCCTGCAGCACAATGCAACAGATGTTAACTCACACATAGATAAGTTCTGCTCAAGGTCGGCTGCTCTGCAATTAGGTAGGCAATTCGAGTGAGGAATAACCCTCTGACGCAGAGACTACTAATAGATCAACAGTTGATTCGCCAATCTGAAGAGCGGAGGAGTAGCGGAAATTGATAAATGGTTGCTATAGAGATCGATTACGTTTCCGCCACCGTTCGTCATTTCCAATACAAAGGCACCGGAACAGAAAAATACCCCATACATCTCCCACACCCCAATCAATATAAAAAGAACCTCTCAATTATCCCGCGAACATAGCCCAAGAGGAAAACTTGGCTTGAGATGTTGACTTCTAAATAGGGATTCGTTCCGGCTTGTGAGAATACACTACTTAAAGAGTAGACTTCAGACATCCACGCAAGTTTATAGAGTCACAAACAGCTTAGGTAGCTATGATAGCTCTGCATTGAGGTCATTTCGAAGGCTTCTGCAGCGATTCGACCGTCTCTGATGGTCATCCAGAATTGAAGTAGTTTTGAACCCATTCCCACATATCTCGCACCGATACCGGAGAGGCTCAGGACGGAAATAAACATAGCTTGGAGCTTCGGGATGCTTGTCAGCACGATGCTTCATTAAGTCTTTCTCGCGCATGTATCCTCTGGCACCAACTCGATCGCAACCGGCAACTGAGCAAGAGAATGCGCTCTCCTGGTGAACATCTCTCATGTGTTTGTTGTAGTCGGACTGTTTCTGAAAAGGCTTTCCTTCATATTGTTTTGCCCACGGTAGAGCTGTGAAAGCGTCATCTCGGTGCGCTTCGCAATTCACATGCGGGCAAATGAGGATTTGACGGCTCCGAAGGCGAGACTTGGGCGGGGAGATGCTGTTGATTTCCTCTGGTTCCATCTTGTGATAGCCTTGAAGATGTTGAACGAGATGATCCCTCCGGCGGAAGGCTTGCTTGCCGCGATAGCGCCTGCACAAGGTGCACTCGTATTGTGCCGCAGCCTTGGTATAGCTGTTGAGGTGACGGATAAGCACGTCACGTCTCGCAAACGTGACTCCGCAGGAACATGCGAGAGGGCTGTGTTTCGTGTTTCTCACATGATCCGCCAGTTCGCGATCACACTGGAACGTCTCGTTACACTCGGCACATTTAATAAATGAATCATCGTGAACTTCACGGTGACTAGGTAAATGGGGGGTACGTTGATGTTGGTCTCGAGTGTATCGATAGGTAAATAGGTTACTACAACCTGAGTGACCGCATTCCAATGTAGGATGCATTTCATATTTGGCATGTTCGCTGAGACTCCAATCGGAGTCGAAAGACTGGTGGCAGACTCGACACACATGAGAGTATGTTTCTTGATTGGGCTTAGTCGATTGGTCCTGTCGAACTGATACGGTAGAAGGACAGGGACTAAACACCCTTTTTGTTAGCAAGAGCTAAAAAAAAAAGCTCTCACAATTGGTCGATCGTTCCGGTGGCGTCAGGCAGCACAGGCAGCGAGGACCCATGCTGGAAGCCTGCATTGAAATCGATATCGAAAGTGGGATCAACAGCGAAATCCATGGCAGGGTCAAAGCCGTAGGTTGTGTTGTAGTCATAGCCGACGGCCTCACCCTGACCAATGGGGTTCGCATCGTCGAGGAAGCTAAAGTCGAACTCCTGGTCATCGGGGGCCAAGAAGGCGTCAAGATCGAAGTTGAAGTACTCGGACATCTTGGCAAGGGGGCGTCGTTGAAGCGGCAAGAGATTCAAGCGCGTGCGTGATTGGACGTAGCGAAGGGCGTAAGCTAGTTGCGTGCAGACGTTGCTGGTTGAGAGGCGTGGATACTGCTGTGAGCGCTGTGACGGTCAGAAGGGGGGAACACTGGGTATTTCTCTTCGCTGAGGACGAAGAGGGAGATGTTAAAGCGGCGAGGGCTCAAGGTACATGCAAAATAGGGCGGACGTTGCTTCTTGCAATCTCGCGTAGTTGCAGCGCAGGTGTCTGATAGGTAGGCCAGGGACGCCACGGACGCCCTATTTGTATAGGAAAGGCGCTTATAAGGCTTCGATGCTGTGGGGTCCTGAGGTTGCGCGTGAGCGGTAAAGATGAAGATGACCGGCGCGTGGATTGACCTTGACCTCGACCTCGAGCTATTCAAGATATGGCGGGTGTACATGCTCGATGAGTAGTCGAGTCGTCTATGATGCACATTGTAGATACATAACAAGTATGTATTAGGTGGACTGCTGAGAAACAACGTTTGTATTTGCCAATCCTCAAAGAGAAGACCCCTGAAATGTACGTAGAAAATTGGTATAATATCGAATGCCGTGATGATATGACAATAATCAAACGGGCGCCTACCGACCAGCTATACGCCCGTCCCATTTAGCACTCTCTAAAGAATAGGTATACACGTTTGGGTAGACAGCCTAACACTCCGTAGGTCGATACCCGAGGCATAATATTAATCACATCCATATATACATACAGATTGATCATACATGTAGCCAGCTTCATCGGCCACCGCGGATCCGCGCTTGCTCAGAGTCGGGCGCCTCAGGAATGACCTCGAATCCCATGCCCTTCCTCTTCTTGCGCGCCTTGCTGTCGCCATACCGTTCGTCGAACTTCCTGATGGCCGTCAGCGTCGCCATGTCCTCCGAAACGCTGGCACCAATCTCCTTGAGCGCCTTATCAAAGTGTCGGCGGTTGAGCACCCGCTTTTCAGCCCATTTGTACGGTTCTGGACCTGCATGTCGTTCGGATGCCTCGAGCTCTTCTTTCACGGCTGCCATGGCGGCTGCAACGCACATGTTCTTTAGATCGGAGCCCGAATAAAGGGGCGTACGTTTGGCGATATCCTCGATCGATACCGTCTCGTCCACAACCTCGTCCTTGAGGTGGATCCTCAAGATAGCTGCTCGGTCCGTCTCGAGAGGCAAGTCTATCAACAATCTACGAGGTAGCCGTCGAAGTACAGCTTCGTCGAGGTCGAACGGGCGGTTCGTAGCGACCATGATGAAAGCCTTCATCTTGTCCATCCCGTCCCATTCGCGGAGAAATTGGTTAATCGTCTCCCTCCTAGCCCCATTCTGAGACCCGCTTCGGGTTCCGAGCAGGGCGTCGGCTTCGTCGATGAAGATAACCATCGGCTCCTTCTTCTTTGCAAGCCTGAAAAGAGCGCGTACGTTCTTCTCGCTTTCGCCAACGTACATGTTGTTGATGGAAGCTCCACTGACTTCAATCATGTTCGCGCCACTTTCCTTGGCGACTGCTTTAGCTAATAATGTTTTGCCGGTGCCGGGCGGACCATATAATAGACAACCGGGAATTCTATCGCTCGCGAGGACTCCGTACGAGAAGGCCTCGGGTCGGACTAGCGATAGCGTCGTAAGCATCTTGATCGATTCAATTGTCTCTTGAGGAGCATGTATATCTTTGAAAGTCGTGCGCATTTCTCGTGCGTTTACGATGTTAGACAGCAACTTTTCCTCGTGGTTTTCGGCATGAGGATCCGCCTTCCGTGCTCCTGCGAGAAGGTCTCCCTCGGGTCCTTCTTGATGGAGGCTCTCGACCTCACCGCCGCAACCTCTCTGGCTTCATCGACGGCTGCCATCTTCATGGCTGCCTTCTCGAAACAGTCTAGACTGAATACCTCGGTAGCACCGGTTGAGCTCAGACGATCATTGTTGTCGCAGTTCGATGTACTTCCGTCATTGATAAAACGCTATTCCAGTATTTCGCAAACGGCTCCGTGTCTATTTCTAGTGTAGATTTAGCGTATTTATCTAGCCCTAGCGTCCTCTCTGATTGTGTCAATACAGAATCGCTTGATTCGGTCATCGACCACAGCATCCTGACGATATTTCATCGTTCTCGCGGAGGTAATCTTGCTTCTCCCACAGAGCCAATGTGCGTTTGCACCGCACGCGCATTCGAGCGTTGGGAAAGTAGCGTTTACTGAGATGAACGACCCGCTCGCTCGTCTCCAAGCCCCTCAATGCCGTCTGGTAGGATTTTGGTGCGTCATTGGTCGAGCAGGAGCCTACAAGGATTATCTTGCGGCCTGACAACCATAATTCATCTACAACTTTCCGGATCCTGGAGACAATCGTGGCACCAACTTCATCCATGTTCAGGGCGTTGAAGTCGTGTATGTGAACAATTAGGGGTTTCTGCTCGGTCATGTCGGTATCTGCTGAATGGATGAGCTCGTCCAAGGCAGCGTTCACTTTCAAGTCTTCCCAGAGCTCATCGCTTTTTCCACGAGTGCCAGAGTTCAGCAGAAACTCGTTCATGGATATCGTTTGTCGTTTTGAGGTTTTCTGAGCTTTATCGTCGCGCCATGTCACTGTAAATGGCATCTCAAAAGACTCAGCATCGTTGCTTTCTTCTTCAATAATAGGGTGTGGCTTTAGTCGGCCGGAATTTTCCGCCGCTTCATAACCAAGTGTTGATATATCCCCCGGAGTTCTAGTGACATCTTGGCCGAGGTAACGTCCCACGATATATGCAATGTCATGAGCCTTTAGGTGTAGAATATCAGCTTGCACGTTTTCGGCGACATGCTGCAATATGTCTTGGGCGACTGAAAACCCGGAGCAGTCCTGCACATTGATGATGGTGGCAGGCCGACGAAGGTTTGCAAGTCTACTTTTCTCAGGCGCCCGGATAAAAAAGTCAGCCCTGAGAGCCGTGACAAGCTCCTCCACCACAGGGCTCAATCAAGGCGGCCTTCGTCAGTGGGATTTCGCCGTCTTGTAATACAAGGTGAAACAATTCTTTATGAGACGGCTTTTCAGACGGGGTTGGTTCACTCTTGCCTTCAAAGCTGAGAAGCGTTGCCGTCCAATCGAGAAACTTCGGCATCGGCGTCGACTCGAGAATCTTAGAGTATGCATCGTCTCCATATTGTGCCCTGATATTGTGTAATACGGTCCAATAAGCTGAGACACCTAACAAATACAGTCTTCTTAGAATCTGGCTGAGGTCGCCTTCCGATTTTATAGTTTCGGTATATTGTTCGACGAGCGAATCGGACCAGGCAGCTCCTTCGAACAAGAGGCCGTCCCGCGCTACCTGCAAGGAGGCTTTACCCTGACTTGGTTCCATCGAGTCGGCTTTAAGCAAGGCCTTCGCCCCGCCGTGGCGATCTATGGCTAAACCGAGGAAAGAGTTGGGTATCTGGACGGGCGGCAAGTCGGACTTTCGATTCCGCGAGCTTCGCGACCTGAGGCCGTTCGCCGGCTTTTTCTGGCCCTGACTGCTCTTCCCATTTGCCGCGGCGGGGTTGTTCCCACCAAGAACATCCTCCTCCACGCTCTCGGCCTCTTCCCCGCTCCTCTAGTCTCGCTCTTCGCACTCTCAGGCTTGCGCCCGTCATCGTCTCGGGCGTATCGTCGTGGGGCCGGCGGCTGGGACGGTCGAGTGGAAGGACCGTGTCGTCGGACGGGACGCCGAGCGCGCTACTAGGCTGGGATTTCGTGCCGCGCATCGGAGGGCACGAAGCCATTGATTACTCATCCGGAGAATGGGCGCTCGAATAGAGCATGCGCGACGGCATGGCTCTACGAAGAAGCGCTGGATAGGAAGGGAGGAAAGGAGGAAAGAGCATAATTATCTGGTATTCGGCTTTCTAATCGTAGGAAGCTTTTTCTGGTCCAAGCGTCCGTCCCGTGTGCCCACCTTGGCTTTACACCGTTCCCGCTCCGACATGAAACCAAGACCGGGGATTCTAAAATTGATTCATGAAGTGGTTCATTTGTTTGCTTAAAATGTGTATTTTTAGGGGGCAAACAAGTACAATCGTTACTATTTTTACAAATGCTGAGGAATTTAGGGTATATTTCATTGAACAAGATTGTATATCCCCTTGAAACAAAATGCCAACTCCTTCAATGCCCCGTCTCTCGCAACGCCGTGCTGGCCAAAGCGCCTAAAACAAGAATTCATCAAGCAACGCTTCATGTGGCATGGTCCTCATCATCATATCATGGGCATAATTCCACGAATGTACCTGTTCCCTCAGACTCCGCAAGAGCTCTCCTCTGTTCCGTTTAGGGAGTAGTGTCCCTTGTCCCGTTTGAGTCGCCGAAGGCTGCGGTGGCCGCGATGGCCCTTTGATTGTGATGAAATCCTCATTGGATACCCAGTTGTTACGGATGTCTTGGGTCATGTGGCTGGAAAACCTATTGGTTTGCTCATTGCATCGTAGCGCTGTTTCGGGTCCAGCGATTCCAATGCCATCGAAGAGGCGACTGTTAGCCTCAAGAATTATCGGGTTTTCTTCGTCATAATTTATGATTAGGTCTGAAAGGAACACGTCGGCTGTGCGTGTGAAATTGGTGAGTTCTTCCATGACCCGAGTGAAGTCATGCATGATTCGAGACCGCGGGTTGTTAATGAGATATGCTATGACGGAGGGAGAGGAGATTAAGGATTTTGATCATGGCAGTTAGGGACAGAAGGTCTTGATATAAAAGCTCGGGAGACGCTCTCATTCGTAGGCTGCTGATGCCTGTTAGCACTATTGTATGTAATGCTAGAACGTCTATCATGATATCCTCGCCAATCTCTCGGTGGACACATGATGCTGATAATTGAGCCTCTATGGCTCCGACATAGGTATCCAGGAGAACCCAGCCCTGAGGCACTTGGGTGGTGGTCCTGATAATGGCAGGGAGCATCGTGCTCAACACGAAATCGAATACATGTCCATGGCTCATGCTCTCTTTCAGGATATTTGCCTCGTTCCTAAGTTCTCCGTTGGCGAGGGCAATCTTGAAACTAGGAAAAAGCAGGTAAAATAGGCCAGACACTGCTTTAGAATCACCCTCTTCGAGCTTTAGTCCCCATGACAAGATCCCTGCTGTCTGAAGTCGTGGGTCTTGTCTTGAAGGCGAATATTCCTGGCTGATCTGGTAAAAGAAGGAATCCACTGGACAAAGGATCTTGTGATCGAATGAGAGTGATGATGGACCTCACGAATTCCACATGATTTAGATGCTCGGGCGAGTTCAAAGTTACTGATTTCAAATCTGCCTTCATTCGATCCATTACAAAGCGTAAAGCCTTGGAGAACATCTGTTGCAATTGTGGCTTGTGGCCCGCATCTGCCCTATACAAAGCTTTTCGCATGGAAACGATTATACCTAGACTTTATAAGTATGAAGTCAACGGAATAATACCGGACCTAACTTACTATTGAAAAGATCTCTGTTGGAACTGTAGTCGGGCGTGTTTCCAACCTCAATAAGAGCGTCTTCCAAATACGCTTCGCCAAGCCGTTTGAAGCTCATGGCTAGACGATTCTCGTAAGCGAGATGTTCAAATGGCTTAATAATTTCGGCCAAAAATAAGGTTAACGGAGTTAATCCAAGGTCCTGGGATTTGTTAGCTACGTCTCTTTCTAAACTTGAAGCGTCCTACCTTGCAGTCAGTAACCCCTTTATTCGACATTGTCGCTAGAAAGAGGGGTACATAACGTTGGGCAGCCGAGATAGTGGGCTTCGATATGTCTTGAAAGAGGTTGTATTTTCCTTTTTGAAAGAACTGGCGAAATCGCTATGATATTGTTAGTGAGGAAAAGAATGCGAAATAAAACAACTTACAGCAAGCCTAGCATTAACTAAGCATGCTCCTAAGCGGCCAGCGAGAACGACAGCTTGTTCAACACATAAGTCGCGGTCACCTACTTGACCGACCCCTATACGCCGAAACTTTATGTTGATAACGCCTCGAACAACAGATGTTAGAGGCGAAGCAAACTTGCGTTCAAGCAACTAAAACTGATTAGCAACTATGCATTAAATCCAATAGAGCTAACTTACCATGATGGCATCTTCTTGATGCCAAGATTGGCCTACATGTAAGGGTTCGGCGCTGGTAAAGTCGTCTATTCTGGTGAGAAAATAGCCAAGAATGTCCAGAGCAACTTGTAGAATCCCCCAATCCGAGTGCTCATACGAGAATGAGAGACGATTCAATATCTGTTCAAGCGGACCTAGTAACCGTTGTCAGTCTTGCTTCATTAAATGGTCAAGCAGATGAACGTACAGTGGTTCAAAACGAAGGAGGCATTGCCGAGGGTTCGAGTGTGACGCATTACTTCTAGGAACGCCTTCATCGAGAAGTGAAGTAAATCCATCGCGACCTTTTGTTCTTACTAATGACAGCATTTTTGTGGTGCTCGGTGATATTTTTGCTTGCCTCTACCGACATGCCTAATAGTTGCTGATTGACCTCGGCTTCCACGGAAAGGAACTGTTCGAGTACTTGTTGGGATATGCTTCGTTGCCAATCGGCGAGCGGTCTGTACGTGGATATATCATCGCAAGACGAGACAACAAATCGTGACAATCGACTCCAGGCGCGTAGGTTGATCAACATGCCTCTTTGTGAGAACTCCCTAGAACAACTAGACTTTCGATACTCTGGATAGATGGCCTCATCTCTACAGGGGCTGCCCAAAAAAGAGTGCAAAGAAGATCATGGTGATTTCGGAGCGCAGCTATCTCCGCTTCATGAGTTGCTATCATTTTATCGTATTGTCGGCTGTGGTTGGGTAGCAGGCGAGTCACTAGGTTCTTGATCTCCTTCGCCATCCCAACTTTCTCGAGTCGCTTGATAGACAATGCAATCAGCTTGAGGTAAATATGAAAACACCGATCCTCTTGCGTTACGGCAAGCGACGGCAACCCCGAAAGCTCTTCGAGGAACTGTGGTGATTGGTATACCTCCTCATTTCGGAGATTATGCAGATCTTGAGCAGCGAAAAAATCAAAGATCGTTCCCAGTATTGCGTTGCATTTGTACCATCCCCACTGCTCTACTAGGTAATGGCAACGACTCACGGTGGCCCGAAGATAATCATTGAAGCTGGGGGATTGTCGATCATTGCTTTGATATAACTGGAACACACGCGTTAGCAGCCGTTGAGGGATTATCCAGCCTTCTAACGGTGCCGTGCGTCGTATCCCAGGGACTGCGACCCCTATGCTGTCAAATTCGCCTAAGGGGAGGAGCGTAAATAAAGCGCGCCAAGCTCGCTCGAGAACAGTTGCGTCAAAAGTGCCATCTGTATTTGGACCTAAAATTGTTAAGGATATCAATCCCCAAAATCCAGCTCTTGGTAGGCGAACTTCCTCGAGAATTCGAATTAACGAAACCCAGCATATGATAGAATAATCATCTTGCCTGATCCCCTTTTCCCTGAAAGACATTTGTTGCAAACGGTCATACATATCCTGAACCTCTCTAAGATCTGTTCGGAGTAGAATCTCAGCCGTAGTCGCAGCCAGTCGCTTTAGTATATCCTCCATCTGGAATGCTTCTGAAATTTTATTAAGCTTTTCGCACAGTCGCAGACCCTGCACCGTAATGACCAAGATACGCGTAAGAACTTCGACCAAGAATTGTGCCGTAAACCTCAAGTTACCCGATAGCTCTTTAAAGCGCCGTTCAACGGCCCTTAGAACATCAACCAACCGGCTAGCGAATATATCTGAGCTTTCAGGTTCGGTAAAGGCCAAATGATCTTGCAAATAAACAAGGACGAATTCAGTAGCACGCACGGGAGTCGTAGTCCCCAGGTTTGAGCTAACAGAGGGGTCATCCAACCGGTCCATCACCCAGTCAAAAATGATGCCAAGTTCGGAAGATGTTCGGGCGTCCCATGGGCCCCAGTTTAGAGTTTGTTCGTCAATAGTGTATGTGCATCGACCGCGATGAGCGCACAAGTTACCCAGAGATTTGCTATCAACGGCTCTTTTCAATCTACCACTGCCAAGTAAAGTACTTTCATGGAAATACACACCACGGTCGAGAGGAAATATTTCGAAATTTTGAGTATAATGTGTGCCGTAGGGGCCCAGCCCAAGTAGTTTTCCAGTTGCTTCTATTTTCGATAAATCCGAAACTACAGTGAGAGGGCTGAATTCTCGCGGCAAGGGGTCGTTGGCATGTGTGTACTGAGGGGCTGAAACGTCTATAGGCTGAGGATGAGCCTTCTTTTTAAACCTTGCCCTCCTTTTATTTCCTGATGGTTCAGACACCCCATTACATTCTGTAGACTCGAGGGCGTTTGGGGTCTGTTGGCGGTTGTATACTGTTGTCTGTCTACTAATTGATTGTTCGAGGCGTAAGCTTCGAGGTGTAGGTAATGATTTGCGAGATCGGCGATATAAGGTGTCCAATGCCCTTTTTCGCGCATCAAATGTGTAGTGATTAGCAGCATCTCCAGCCATCTCAAGCTGAGCAGGGCGGTGGAAAGGATTATGGGGTCTCGGGAAATTGTGAGTATTGGAGCCTAATTCAGGCTGAATTTTCGTCCCAACATCTACGAAGCTATCCATGCTAGCTTGCTTGACCATTCGGCGAGGCTGGGAGAAGCGGGTTGAGGGTATCACACGACTAGCTTGGTTTTTTGGAAGTCTCGGACTCCTGTCAATGTGATGCTGGGTTGTTGACTTGACTACTTCACCCTGACGAGGCTGCAGGTGAGTATAATGGGGGACCAACTCTCTAGGCTGGATCATGCCCTCATTCCAGCGTTTCAAGACCCCAACGGCGTCAACCGTATCTTGCCGAGTTCCGAGTAGGATTGCTTTCCTCGACGGACTTGAACGACCTCGGTCTCGCCTCCTGTTGGCTGTTCGAGCAGCAATACGGATGAAAGCCGGAGCGTTTGGTTCAGCGACGTCCAAAATGCCTAGTCGTGGAGGCCGAGCAGGGTTGATTCTTTCTTGCCACTGTTTTGTTTCTCTGGCCGCTCTGATCTTTTGGACACCTGTATGTGTCTTGATGGAGTGCTAGAAGTCGATTTGGTACCGCCAAGCAGTCCAGTTATGCGCTGCTGGCGTTTCTTCTGGCCTGGCTGACCGTTGAATATCGACTGCTGGCTTCTTTTTCGCTTCCTTGAAAGCTCGCTTGAACTGTTGCTTGCTCTTTTACCGCGCGAGAACATACGATCAATGTGGTCCTCTTCAAAAATTGATACTACATCATCGTCGACGGTCGAACTAGCAATGTCATGGAAAGAGACGTCAGGTTGATTAAGTTGTGCGCCTGAATCCGAATCATCTGAATCGTCAGGAAGGAACAAGGTAGAGCCACCTACTACTCGGGGTGATACAAGGCGACGTTGCGCCACCCCCTTTCTACCAGAGCGATCGGGCGACAATTCAGGACTGCGATACCGATTAGTGGGTTTAGGCTTCTGCATGGACGTTTGCTGATCGAGTCGAAGCCACGATGCCGGCAAGACTCCACGTATGCGTCTTGCTCCCAGGCGGACCTGGTCGGGTTCGCTCTCGGAGGTATGAGAATTAGCGACATCACTATCATTCTCATTGTCCCCGTTCTCTAGGGCGGCGAGGTCAATAAGTTTACCGGACTGACGAATGGGACTATGTGACCGCGATGATATGTTACTACTCGGCTTAGGGGTTAAGGTGATAATAGGTTTACCTCCCAGCCGATTCACAACAGCCATGGGAGTACTTGCTAGAACACCGGGGCTTGTTTCGGGGGCGAAGCTGGCATGTCAAAAATGTCGTCCATGTCTGGCAGAACTGGAGTGTTCTTGGAGGCCTGGATAGACTCGTCTAGCTTGCGGCGTTTCTGTTTAGATGAAGCTTTAGGCGAGGACAACCGTTTGTGAGGTGCAGTTCCATTCTGCTTCCACTTCTCAACATCATTCGGGTCAGGGAATTCGTCGTCTTCCTGGGAACTTTGTATAGATTGCCCAGGCCTAGAAACCCATTGTTCAGGGGTGGGAGTTGGCTCCCCATCATCCGACAGCAATATATCTTCTATATCTGGGAAAACATCGAGATGTGGAGTTGCCTGAGACTCTTCTGATTCGTCTTGAGCAGGTTCTTTGCTAGTGACTTGGCTTTCATCTTCGAAATCCTGCTCCTGAGAGTCTTCTTCTTGTCTTGTCTTCTGTTGCTCTTCAGGTAACACCCGCACGGGGCGTAGGCCATGAGACTTCCATGTCTTGCTATATTGAACGCTCTCAAGTAGATACGGATGTTCTTGAATAGGTTTTCTGGGGCGTAGCGACCGTCCTAACCGTCCTAACCGGCCCTCTTCATCCCTGGTTTCCTCGTTCGTCTGGGCGATAGGCTCTTGTAGAAGCTCAAACGTGCTTTCTGTGAATTGTTCAAGAACATCATGGGACGAAGATATCGCCGACTCTTCACTGCCTGCCTGATCTGGACCAACAGGGCTATATATCGGCGCATAATTTTCAGTCCCATGCCCTAGCTCAAGAAGGGAAGACAGAGGAGGTGTCGGTTCATGTGGAGGTTCGTTAACGGGCGATCTCGGTATCGGTGACTGTGGTAAAGGCTCGGGTTCCTGCGTTTTCGGGCTGGGATGCACGTTGTGTTCCTCTACAGGGATTTGCGACGATGATGGTATGTCCCAAATAGCCTGGCTCTCGTTGCCGACCACACTGGCCGCGGGATCAACGGCCGCTGCAGCATCTGCACGAGCAGACTCGGGCACTGGAAGGCTGGGAAGAGGGAGAGATTGGGATTCTTGGCTATCCCAGGTGCTTTCGTCGTCCGAATCTGGCACCTCGCCAAGCTCCTTCCATGTCGCCATTGAAATTATAACGCATCTCTATGTGCAGGTACCATTCTACTCAACGTCGTCATGTTGGCTCTGGTTCAGTTACTCGCCGGTGCAGACAGACGCGTGAATGTTGCACTATACAGCACTTAGCGCGCGTCTTAGGTTGATGGTGGGGTACCTCATACCTACCCTGTACGCACTTTATCCCTTTTTGGTAAGTTGTGGTCCCGAGGTCCAGACCCAACCTATTAACCTATTAACCTGGGTGATCTTGAGTTTGAGCTTCATGTTGTACGCTGCCTTATCATTTTCTACCTCCTGTGTCGGAAGGATATACTTACACCAGACATCATTTAATTTCCTCAAACCCTGGTTTTCTTAAAACCGAAGGGGTGTTGACGCTTGACCCCATTACTCTTCGACTCCACCATGAGTTTTGCTCGCAACTACCTCCCCTTAGGTTTCGCCATTGTGTTTGGCGTTGCCAATGGTATGAGCCCTCTTCTGTCGGATCGAGCATCATTCTAATTCCCAAAGGGTACTATGCATTTCAACCTTTCTTAAAAGAGCAACAAGAAAAATCGGGTCTCTGCCTAAAAGCGGGCAACAGGCTGGTCCTATACCTAACGATACTACATCAAGGTGAATAGACCGTGGCCAAATATATCTCAGGCTTAGGGCGTGGTTGTTTTAGGGGACCTTGGATTGATACCGATACTTGACCGTCCAACTTCTGATCGTCGAAGCTCTCGATGATTGGGTCATGCTTTGACTGGGTCTCCAGCATTGTGCAATTACGATTACGATCGACTTGCGGCTTCAACGACCTTCTCATTTGTATCTTCCGTCCACTAAGTGTACATAATATTTAAGTGGCCCGAGCGAGCGTCATATGCTACCAATGGGCAGCAGAAATGCAATAGGTCGTCCGCATAGCTCCCCATTTCGTATCATGTGGGGAGTTTTCGAAGAGGCATAGCCCATTAACGCCTTAGACCTCTATTTACGACAGGATTATTTGACTATGGGAATCACACTATAGAAACATTACCACGTACACACAAGACTTGTCATCATCTAGTATAATGAGTATTATTGACGATCTAAATGTAGGGTTTGTTGATTTGAACTCTAATTTGCCTCCTCATCAAATCGCATCTGTCGCTTGCCAAGGTTAGAGTTCGCATTGAGAAATGGTGCGTAGCAACAGTCTTATAAGTCCCAATGCCGCCAATTAGCCATCGTAATCAATCGTAGTTAAAAACGCGATTTATCATAAACTTCAAATACCTGTTAACTTATTTTATAGAAGCAGAGGAGTAACAACCTTAAGAGACTACCTTAGCTAGATAGAATAGTGACGTCCGCTTAGGTTCTTCAACCTTGGTCCGAACTTTCGCCGATGTCAGCTCTCGGAGTTGTGGAGGCAAGTGGCCAATCAGACTTGGCCAATTACAAGGTGGATTCATCATACGATTGGAGGGCCAAACAACTGGAGCAGTGGACCCCTTCGGTGCCTCTGGCATCTGCGAAAAAAGGCTCTCCCCAGTTTCGAACCTTACTGTACAAAACCACCGGCGCCACCACCACCACCTCATCACCACGTCCAGGCCGACTGCACACCACCAACGCCCCCGGCCCCTTCAATTGGACCCATCTCCACTCCCCCGACAACAACAATCAATCCCTTCACCATGATGCGCACATCTGCCTCCTCACTGCTGCGCGCCGGCGTCAGGGCCAGCAGCATGCGAATGTCGACCACCGTTGTCCCCCGAGCTGCCGCCTCCACCCACGCTATCTCCAACCCTACCCTAGCCAACATCGAGAAGCGGTGGAGGGCATGCCCCCGACTGAGCAAGCCGAGCTTTGGATGAGCCTGCGTGACCGCATGAAGGAGAATTGGCCGAGCTGACCCTCCAGGAGAAGAAGGCCGGTACGTGACAGCATCCTCGATTCCTTGGGAACCAGTGTGAAGGGGTCATGGCATGTGTCCTGCAGGCTTTGGGCAGATCTACTGAGAATGAAGGCTGGGGAAATGGCATCCAAAGTGAATTGATGCCCCTGCCATCACCAGTCATGTCCTTTAGACCGAGTGGACCCGCTGTGATAGCTGGAGTAGCAGCCCACATGCTACATATATGGATCCATCAACACCACTGATAGAATCTCGACTGACGACTGCTATTCATAGCCTACTGGATCGCCTTCGGTGCCCACGGTCCCCGAGCCCAACCTCCCGCCGATGAGAACCGCAAAGTTGCCCTGTACACTGCCATCGGTGTCCTAGTCAGTTTGGGTATCTTCACCACAATGCGTGCCTTCGCTGGTCCGGCTCCCAGCACCGTGAACAGAGAATACGAGGAGGAATCGAACGAATTACTCAAGGTAAGCTATCTTGCCCGCGTGCTGTTCATCTGTCTCCAACCCACGATATGGCATACTAACGGTTTGTGAACAGAGCCAACGTGCCGAGCCGCTCACCGGTATCTCATCCGAGGGCTACACAGGCAAGGGCCAGATTCAATCGCCTCCCAAGCACTAGATTTCAAAGTAGCTATGCTGCTATAACCATGCCGAAACTACCCTCACAATCATGAACATACCTCATCCTCTTTTCTATTTGTTCGTTAGATAAAAAGAAAGTAAAAAGATATCCCTTAAAAAACAGAGAAAAACCTCGAGCTGAATCGAATTGACGTGTATACCGTGTTTCCTGTACAAAAAAATCAAATCTACTGAACCTTGGACTGGGCGCGGGAACCGAACACGAAGAAGCATTCTTCCCCCTCACCTCTAATCAAATTATTCGATCCTCTCCGTACTTGCAAGGAAAATGAGGGCGAAGGAGGGTCAGAAGAGCCGGGAGCTGGTAGAGTGGCTCGTATACCGACTAGTTTGATTCTGGGCGAAAAAGATCGAGAAAAATGAGACCAGGGCCAGCTTGTCTGAGCTACTGGGGCGTTTTGTAAATATGTACAAGATCTTTTCTACACTGTTCATGCAGTATTACTTACCTGCCTCTCCCTCTTGACAAGCGTCTTACCAAGCCGCCGGCAGCTGAGTAAGTAAGCGATGGTTATCACTGGCATCACGTCACCTTGCCCAAAAGCTAGCCAGCAATTCTTCACCCACCACCTACTACCACACACAGCACCAAAGACCCAACTCTGAAGCATTTCACTGGCTTCATCTCATGATGCCCATATTCGGCCTATCTGAGTAGTACTATACACGTGCGTGCATAAATGCACCAATACCTATAACGTCGTAGGAGTAGACGTATCGGGCGTACAACCAAAACACCTGAAAGTTCAAATGACACCGCTGTTACCCCGCGCTGCGATAGTCTCCGTCCATGACACATGTCCTTACTCTGAAGCCGAGTTGGGAATGAAAAAATAATGGTGCACCCGTGCAACGCCAGTAATGCCGTCCGTATCCCACGCCATGCCTCTGATTGTGGAAGCGAGGAAGGAATTGATAAATTGCACGCCCATCAGTGCCAAGACTTCGTCATCATCCCAAACAATCACTCCTCTGTCAAGAGGGAATTAAATATGCGAACCCTTACCAAATAGCCTCAAGCACCACCCTGTCCCGCCTCTCGGAATGCTTCCGAGCTCATGATCTCGTGGTCCCGACTCCGAGATTGCGGCGTCACGGGCCAGCCGTCCTCGTCTTGGATGCGTCTCTGGACCTCAAAGCGGCCTTCCTTCCCCAATAACCGGCCTTTTCCTCGCCGCGGACTGTCTTCTCGGTGATGAGGATGTAGGGGATGGGGGCGTCGAACATGGGCTCAGCGAGGACGCGTTCCATCTCCATTTTGAGCCCACGCGCGCCGGTACGGGCCTTCTCCGCACGCTCGGCGATGGCGTCCAGCGCCTTCTGTGTGAAGAAGAGCTTCGAGGGGTATGTCTCGAACAGCGCCGTGTATTGCGCGACTAGGGAGTTGCGGGGCTCTGTGAGGATCCGGTTGAGGTCAGAGCGTGAGAGGGGGGAGAGTGCTACGATATTATGCACACGTCCTATCAGCTCGGGGATGAACCCGAAACCTTGCAGGTCCTCTGGGGTCGTGAGATCTAGGGCTGTGAGGCCGGAAACATCATCGGTGTTCGATGAGCGGTGAGGAAGGTGGGAGAAGAGCTTAGGCGGGAGGTCGGCCTGATTATTATCGCTTGAGGATCGGTTGCGGAGTTCTGATCCGAAACCCATAGTCGGTTTGGACACTCGGTTTAAAACCACCTTGTCCAGGCCGACGAAAGCGCCACACATTACAAAAAGAATGTTGCTCGTGTCAACAGTGCATTGCTCAACCTTGCCCGACGACGGTGGCGCTGCTTGCGGTCCGAGGTGGAAGTGGAAGACCCAGGCCCGGTATAATTCGTTGTAATCGGGATCGCTGATCGAGAGGACCGATTGTCCTTAACATTTATGGTAACTTTGGTTCCCTCAACTAGTTTCAGCAATGCCTGTTGCACACCCTCGCCCCCAACATCTCTCCCATTCATGGTCTCCCGTTTGGCGATCTTATCAAACTCGTCAAGGACCACGATACCATGTTCAGCCGCCTTCACATCATAATCCGACTCTATTAATAATCGCTCGATACATGTCTCGACATCTTGTCCAATGTAACCGGCTTGGGTAAATGAATTACAGTCGCATATCGTAAATGGAACGTTAATCTTTTTACTTAAGGTTCTGCTGAAGTTTAGCGACCATTCTACATTCTAATAATTAGAACTCATAGAGGTGAAACGTACTCAAGTATGTATGTTTTGCCCACACCTGTCGGCCCTATTAAAAGAACATTGCTCTTGTCGATCTTAACCGGCTCCTCGCGACTAAGATCTTCAGGTATGTAAGACTCGAAGATGTTCTGTTCGGGTCGTTCCCAGGCCTGGTGCATATGTTGTGCTGATTCGTGATGTCCGGGATAATGATCTTGTAAGAGGCTGTTAGCACCCAATGTATGCGACGCATGTATAGAAGGATACCAACCTTCGACAGGAGGGAGTTCTCGTTCTCGGATATTCCGATCCCGCGCAATCGCCTGACGCATGAGTTTTTCTTCTCGCTTACGCTCCTGCTCTTCTTGATATTGCCGCCGACGTAGATTCTGGTAATGGTTGAAGATAACCGAGGAGATTGTCTTCTTCGCCCTGTCTTGGCCGACCACGTATTCGTCTACTCGCTTCTTCAGATCTCGCGGGTAGAACTGAGGGACACCAATGGATGCCTTGGAAAACATAGGCCCGCGCCCGCCCTCCTCGTTCGGATCATAGCTTGAGGTGAAGCCGGAGTTGAAGTTCGTTGTTCGCGCTGGGGTCGTTCGTAGGATAGCGGTTGTCGACAACGCTCTACCCGAGCTTTTGGCGCCGAGGTGGCGAAAGAAGAGACCCGAGGCCGTACGAGGCTACTAATCATGTCGGAAGCTGATGGGGAAGGCCACGGTAGTTATCACGAAAGGATCGTCCTCAGCGCCACGACCATGGGCGGGGGTCGGGCGGCACGGGAAGATGAGAATATACAAGGGATGACACGAGCAACTTGGGTAGTTGTGTAGTTACGGAAGACAAAGCCACATCTTCCATGTGTCTATGATGAGCCAGCTGGCTACTATGGGACTATCGCACGTAGGTATATAGCTTTTCAGAGGCTTATCGGTCGTGTAGTTGACTACCTAAGGTAAGTAGTGCCTTAAGTGCCGGCTATGGTTATTGGGAGAGTGTTCTAATCGGACAGCTCCTGGATCGGCGTTCCGGTGCAGGCTGCATTGCTGCATCAATGTGGAAGGAGATAAAGCTCCAGTGGGCTGCGGGGCCCTAGAATGCGGGGTCCAGCCGCTGGAAGCCGCGCTATGGGCGACCAATACCTTAGGGCGCCTAGGCTCCGGGTACCTGAATCTCAGATAGACCAAGTGGAAGATTCTACCTAGGTAAACGAGAATAATCTCGTATAATAAGCTACATATTCAATACTGTGAAAAGTTCTAGTTCCGGCTAAGAATAGAGCTAATCAAGACAGGACTTTTTAAACTTACGGTTCGCCATGGCAACTGTTACCTACCTTAGTAAGGTGCTACCTAGTAGTGGTCCGCTGCATGGATGTGGCCAATGCTCAAGCTCTTCTGAGCTGCATAAAATCCAAACGTGTTTCAAGGTTCAACTTATTTCATGTGATAGGATGTAGGTAGACTGCCCAATCTTATCACTCATTCAGTGTCATAATTGATGGCATAGTACATGCATCTTCCTTAGATACCTTAGTAGGTACTGTATCAGTCGAGAAGAACGCTACTAGGTATCTACCTGTAGTTGTTTGCACTGTAAATCTAAGGTTACCCAATATCCACCCGGCACAGGGATCCGCGTGTAACAGTGATGCAAAGATAGGCAATAGTCGCCCTACGACGTCATCCAGCATTCTCGCAAGCTACCTCCCCTCACCCCGAAACAACAATCAATAGATAGCATGGCACGCGAACTATGGTTATGGGTAGAGTAACACATGCAAATTTAAAGAACAACAGAGACGTGAATTTGTCTACGTCCCCGTAATTCTCCCCCAATTGAGCCAGAGCGACCCATTCAACAAAAACTGCTCAATCTCTGAGAAAGCCCCGCTATAGATTGATTGATTTTTATACATATCAAGCTCCAAGCTCGCATTGGCAAGCCCCAGGGAGATCCATTCCCCTCTACTGAATTTGTCTGAGTCCCAACAGCTCAAAATCCTCAATTTCACCTTGGTTTTTTTATCCTCTCCAGCAGCATATAATCACAGACTAAGTCTAAGGCCGCCACCAAAATGACGGACATAGCAGAGCAATCTGCCAACACCTTGCTGGAAGACCCCAGCGCAGGACTTCCAAACGACGGCACTGGTACATATATCCCATTTTCTTGAGCCATGTTAACGCGTCAAGACTGACACGGCCCGTGTAGGTGTCATTAAGCTTGATCCGTATCTATCGCCTCACCAAGACGCGTTGAAGAGGAGATATGCAAAAGCTCAAGAATGGATCAAGAAATTTGCGGATCTGGAAGGCGGAGTCGAGAAGTTCTCAAGGGTTCGTCGGATACTAGACCTTCGCTCTCGAGGAGTTTACCAGCTAATTCCTTACAATCAGGGCACGGAACTCTATGGATTCAACGTCGACAAGGAGAACAACATAATCTATCGAGAATGGGCGCCACACGCTGTACAGGCATCACTAGTTGGCGATTTCAGTGAGCATCTACCAATATGCTAAGCGGAAACGCAGTAAACTGATCTAAGAAATAAGACAACTGGGACATCCAAGCCAATCCCATGAAGCAAAACCAATTCGGGGTTTGGGATATCGTGGTACCCGCGGTCAATGGGCAACCTGCCATCCCTCACAACTCAAAAATCAAGGTACCTCCGTCGTCGTCTTTACTAGTTCTGCTCAGGCACTAATACAAAGCGCGTAGATCTCTATGGAGATAAAGACGGGCAATCGAATCGATCGATTGCCAGCATGGATCAAATATGTTACCCAAGATCTCGCAGTATCACCCGCGTACGATGCCCGTTTTTGGAATCCCCTGAATCCGAGAAATACACCTTCAAACACCCAAGGCCGAAGAAGCCCCTGAGTGCGCGTGTGTATGAGGCCCATGTGGGCATATCGTCCCCTGAGTTGCGAGTCACGACGTATAAGGAATTCACCAAGAACATGCTACCGAGGATAAAAGACGCGGGCTACAATGTAATCCAGCTAATGGCCATCATGGAGCACGCATACTACGCCAGTTTTGGGTATCAGGTGAATAACTTCTTTGCTGCGAGCAGTCGTTACGGCACGCCAGAGGATCTTAAAGAATTGATTGACACTGCACATGGCCTAGGGCTTGTTGTCTTGCTGGACGTCGTACACAGCCATGCATCGAAGAACGTTCTTGACGGTCTCAATGAATTCGATGGCACGGATGATCTATACTTCCACGAGGGCGGAAGAGGCCACCACGACCAATGGGGCAGCAGATTGTTCAACTATGGGAGCTATGAAGTTATGAGATTTCTTCTTAGCAACTTAAGATTCTGGATGGATGAGTATAATTTCGATGGTTTCCGTTTGACGCGTTACCGTATGCTTTACCATCATCATGGTATTGGGGCGTAAGTTGAATATGGTGTTGGTGAAAAGCAGAAGACTGACATTTGTAGGGGCTTCTCCGGTGGTTACCACGAGTACTTTGGTGACGACGTCGATGAAGAGGCGGTGGTCTATCTGATGGTTGCGAATGAAATGCTGCATGACCTCTACCCTGAGTGTATCACTATAGCAGAAGATGTATCTGGTATGCCAGCTCTCTGCTTACCACTGTCGCTTGGTGGTGTCGGTTTCGACTACAGACTGGCAATGGCTATCCCTGATATGTGGATCAAGATCTTAAAAGAAAAGAAGGATGAAGACTGGGACATAGCCAACATTTGCTGGACCCTCACCAACAGACGTCACGGAGAAAAAACAATCGCCTACTGCGAAAGTCACGATCAAGCGTAAGCACCTGTATAACGAAATTTAGGAAGCCCGAACTGACTTGCTCTAGGCTTGTCGGAGATAAGACTTTGCTCATGCATTCTGCGACGCGGAGTTGTATACAAACATGTCTATCCTGTCGCCTATGACACCCGTCATCTCACGAGGCATGGCACTACACAAGATGATTCGCCTGCTCACGCATGGCCTCGGCGGCGAGGGCTATCTGAACTTTGAGGGTAACGAATTCGGTCATCCGGAATGGCTTGACTTCCCGCGTGAGGGGAACCAGAACTCGTTCTGGTACGCGCGGCGTCAGCTGAATCTCACGGAAGACAAACTTCTACGATACAAGGACCTGAACGAATTCGACCGCCAGATGAACCTGACGGAGGAGCACTACGGGTGGTTGCACGCGCCACAGGCGTACATCAGTCTCAAGAACGAGAACGACAAAGTCATCGTGTTCGAGCGCGCCAACTGCGTCTTCATCTTTAACTTCAACCCCACGGAGAGCTTCCGATTATCGCATTGGTATTGAGACGCCGGGTACATACAAAATTGTCCTCGACACCGATACCAAAGAGGTTGGTGGTTTGGACGTGTCGAGCCCTCCACCAGGTTCTTTACTACGCCTATGGAATGGAATGGGAGGAAGAACTGGACGCATATCTATATTCCTTCGCGGTCTGCTTTGGTGAGTTTATTCGAGCATGCCACTTATTTTTGCGCCGGCGAAACTAACTATTGAGTAGGTATTGGCTCTCGAGTCTCCTGTCTCGCAACATTCTTAACGTCTTTAGAAAAGTAGCGCCGTCTACATGATGCGGGTTGTCTGCGGGAAATTGTCTGTTGTTCAGTTATCTATTAAATTATCTTTCGATTTCCATTGGAGAGCTGAGCGAGCTCAACGTGTATTGTACCTGGTAATGTCGTTCAGCACCAATACTTATGGTACCAGCTGTCAATCACAATTCAGTCTAAATTTCTTTAATGTCTCAGGTTGGGTATTAAATGCTACTTGCCATAGATTGTAATGCGTAAATAGATAGAAGTGTAAGGCTGTACCGGCTAGCTGTATCTACGATGTCTCTCTATATCTTCGCTCATGTATTATTCTACAAGCCACTCCTCGGCCTCAATCCCCATGCTCCTCCTACACCCTGATAACCTCCCATCCAACATTAACCCTCCACTTCCCCCGCGGTCGAGATCCGCTCCGCCGCAGCACCAACCGCCGCTCCGCAGCGCCTCCCCAACCCGCACGAGCAGCCGCAGACTAGCCAGCGTCGCAATCGCCATGGCCACATCACCATCCACACCAATCTTCGCATCGTCGACCCCGACCCACTCCTGTTTCGTAGCCATGTAGATAGCACCATACGCTCGAGCACAAAGACGCCAGGGCCGAGCAGTTTCCGTGCAATACGGCGATGTTTCGCCCTTCGACCGCGTCCGGTACGTTCGGCGTCGTGGTCGTAACGCCGCCACCGCGCCGCCCCTTTCCCCCGGCGTGCCAGGTGCTGAAGAGGGTGTTGTCGTGGCGCGGGCGTTGTGCGAGGCCAGGTACGCGGCGATCAGGAGGTGGCGGGCCGTCGGGGAAGGAGGGTGGAAAGGTCTGCGCTCTTCTTCTTGTCCGCCGTGCTTTGCGACGAGGCCCGCTGGATCCCGGGTTCTAGTACGCCTCGTCCTGGAAATAGGCGCGTGCGGCGATCAGCAGCTTGCTGAACTCCCGCGCCTTGTGTGTCCCTGCTCCCACGGGGGCCGTGAAGCGCGGCCAGAGAGAGGTGCAGGCGTGTCGCAGGCGCGGGAGGGTGCGCGCTGCGGGGCGTGTCAGGGAGTCGTGGACGGCGGCCGTGAACCGTGCCAGAGGTCGGCTGTCTCTTGCTCTGTTGTGTTTGGGAAGAAGGCGGTGGTCCGTGATAGGATGGTGATGTATTGCGCTTTTGTGTAGGGTGCGAAGTGGATGTGTGGTGGGGAAGAGATTCGTAGGAGCGAGGCGAGGGTGTCGTTACGACGAAGATGGTGGTTAGGTTAGGGATCTGGGTTACGAGGACACTGATTAGTATGTCTGCTTGGGACTTCTGTAGCTTGGAAATATGCAATTTTTAGACGTACGATTTCCGATAGCCTTGCCAGGGCGGGGAGTAGGTGGGCGACGCATCGCGCTGGCGATCGATGCCGTCGAATACCAGCACGAACCTCGATTGGCATCTCGTTCGACGTATTTCAGCAACTTGGACAGCTCGGCTGTCAGTGCAGCCAGCGTTTCGCAACGCCCAGGGGTTGACCCATTCTGCAGCGCATCTCCCACGAGGCCGACGGTCCTCTCAAACAGATGGGGCCGTGACGCACTCTGCTGATTTGACGATTGCGTAGTTCAGATCCGACGGTGAGTTGTCGCCGAGTGTTTGGAGTAGCTCACCGAGGATAGCGCTCTTGCCTGTTGCTTCGGCCCCGTGGACAACAACATTGCGACACGCTGCTATTCGCGGATGTATTAGAGTTGTGAGGGCGTTGATCTGAACGTCACGGCAGGGGAAGTTCGTGACCAGTGATGCTAGGAGGTCATCGGGTAACTTGAAAATGGATGTCATGTTGGGCTTGTTCGTCGTATAGTAAATTCCGATATAGGTTGCTAGATTTTGGCAGCTTGAGACCAAGAATCCTCGGTAACCCTATCTCATTACTACCCCCCTGGCTATCTCTTAGGCATCGCGCTTGTCTCCCCAAATCGGATCTGAGCCCGCCAGAATTTGTCTAACCAAGACCTCACGCGTCTTACCAACGCGCCGGTTGCCGTCATTGCCAAGCCTTCGGCCGATTAAATTGGCCCCACCTTTTGGCCTTTTGACTGCGTCTTTCGCGGTTACATATAAGCTTCACACTTGACTTGAGTGACATTATATAAGCGCTGAATGTAAGTAGGCAGTTAGTGGCGTTAGTTTTGGCCGGTGTATTAGGTATTTCATTCGCTCATAAATCCTAGCATACCTACCTAAGGTACTTGATACCTAGTAGGCCTCGATGTAGGACTTCATCATGAATGGAGAGAGATGACCGCCTGGGTTAGATCCAGTCCACTTTCATTTTAGATAGGTTAGCTGAATATGTTGCTTTAGAGCTTCCACCCCCTGTAAATACATGGTCTCTACCTTGTATTTGCCTAACTCGCTTCTGTTACCTGTATACTGTATCGCAATATAATGATATCATAATATACGCAACCCGTCTTTGTACCCGTGGGTACCCGTAAGGTCTAAGGTTAGATAGTGGTGCCTAGGACGGCGGTACCTCCTACCATCATTCCCGATCCCATTGCGCTTCATCGATTTGGATACCCAATATCGATGGTGGCAGATTAAGCAAGGCGTTCAAGGAGTTATAGCCTGCCAGTACAGGCTCACATTGCATTACGTACTTGGGTTTTCTAATGTATTCATTTGAGGTTCCCTCTGATCACTCATTCAACCTGCTTACCAGACCTGCTTACCGGCAACCTTAGTCAGCTCATTCATGTCCTGACAACATTGTTTGAAAATGGATGAAGTGGACGTGGACTATGATTTCGGCCTTGATGCGCCATTAGACTTAGAAATGCTGGGGTTTTCGGTAGATGATGCAGAATTGTTGCCTCCTGGGTCGCCGCCAAACATGGTACAGGACTCCGGCGCTCAAACCCGAAGGCGGTACCTTTCTAAACGGCCTCACAGAAAGTCGCGGGCTGGATGTAAGCAATGCAAAAGGCGGAAGGTGGTATGTTTGTTCGTCGTTCACGGCTCCTCATTTGTTGCGCACACGGTGCTCTTGGTGAGACTAACTTTATGTCAGAAATGTGATGAAGCAAAGCCCACGTGTAAAGCTTGTACTCTTCGAAAGGAGCAGTGTGTGTATCCAAACGCGCCGCCACCTACAACACTACCTACATCAACACGCCCGCCTCCGAGTACAACAGGTTCTCTCCCAAGTCGAGCACGGGCCAATCCGTTGAGTCGATGGATAGTGATGATATCCCCTACGCCGATCGCGACATGGTCCCGTTATCTCGGAGCCTCTTTTCATGCCACAACAAACCGCTGATGTCGTCGACATGAAGATGTTATGGTTTTACACATCCTACTCGTTCCACGCCTTCTCCATCAACGCTGGGCGTTCATCTGTGGTTGACTACGCCCTCAAGGTCAAAATCGTCGAGCATGCCTTTCGCTCCCCGTTCCTAATGGACACTCTCAAGGGGCTTGCGGCGTTGCACCTCCGCAGTTTAAATCAACCAGTGCCGAATCACAAGGTTATCGAGTACCAGGCCCGGGCCTTCGAGGGTTATCGAAGTGCCATCGAAGCAGCTAACCCAGTTGACTTTCCCGCCTTACTAGGTTGCTCCTTGTTCACGATCGCAATGAGTAGCCAGACGTTCCGGGATCCAAACGGCAAGCGCCTTTTCATCGTCGATTGGATAGCTATGTGGCGCGGTATTGGCCTCATCATTGATCTGATCTCGCCACAGGCAGTGAAAGATTCTGGCCTGGCTGCCATATTTTATCGTCCTCCTATAGATTTGGAAAAGACAACCCAGTAATACCGAATAACCTCCTTTTTATGGTAACATCGATCCAGCATGGAGATGCGGACTACAACTATCAGAAGGAATATTACGAACTTCTCAAATATTTAGGTTCACTTTATATGGAACTTATCGACCATGGTTTTGGTCCCGTACTGGATCTCCGCGTCATTACCCTCTTTACATTTTGTCCTAGGCCGCTCCTCCCGCTTGCGAAAGAACTTCGGCCTCGCATGTTAGTTATCTTAGCCTACTGGGTTTCCTTTGTGGAACTTATGCGGGTGGCTCATGGTGGATGCACGGGCTAGCACCTCAAATTGACCAAATAATCGAAGAGGTTGGCGAACAATGGGAGCATTTGCTGCGCGTTCCACGGATGGTACGGCAGACTGACGACAAAGTGAAGAAGGCAAGATTAATCATCGACAATCATGATGGTCACCCAGTGAACTTGACCTATACCATAAACACAGAGATCCGAGAGTAAAGGACCTCAAGATGATTACGAATGAGGGCGCCGAGGTCGAGATTGCAGAAGGTCACTGGCGACTGAAAACCACTGGAGTGAGATGGGAGGTACCGAAGATACTTGGCCAGGACACCGATGCAGATCGCACAGGCGAGGAACTATTGGTTGGGAGCACCCTGGTGTACAAAATGGCACCACGTTTCCCAGAACCTTCACCCTCTCCGGTACCTTCGCCTTCGGCACCATCTACGGCCAGCGAATCGCCGACGAAATCTCCTTCCCCATAAGATGATTCGAAGTAGGCCCAGAAGGGAATTCATTAATGGCTATGTTCATGTCGAAGTTATTATAATAAGTGTGAGATAAACCGAAACCCGTTCCTCAAACACAGATTACTCGCCCATCGACAGTTAATGTAAGTTGAACTCAAGTATTTTCTGCGAAGCTTAATGGCGCCAATTAAGTTTAGGCAGTGGAACATCTTGCAAGTTATATACAACTGACTGATTTGATAGCTCTGCAGGTACTAGCTCTCTTGACGCTAAAATTCCTAGGTTGCTAGCACACGGAAATTAGAGTTGTCACAACCCAAACCAGATTTCACTGGCCGTCAAATTTGATGGCACGCTGTGGCCGACACCCTGGCCGTAGATCCCTTGCACCGAATCGCCATAATCGCTCGTCGTATACCCCTGTTTAGGGAAATTCTCGACAGTGCCCGTAGGCGTCTGGCTGACATTGAAGACGGCGGTCCATTGCTTAATCTCCTCCTGGTAGTTCTGAGGCGCGAGGCATCGCACTCCCGTGCAGATTTGCATCTTGGGTCTCGGCCCGTCGTATCCCGGATACATATCAAGAACAACTTGCTTCCACTGTTCAGCTGACGCCCTCGACTGCCCGCCGCTGCACGAGTTATTCCATTGATCGACGCCCCAGAGGAACTGACGAAACAGCCCGCCGCGACGCCGGAATACAGTGACACGGCGCTAATGAGCTCGGGTACGTCGGCGAGTACGTTGGACATCATGGCGCCCGAGGAGCCGCCCGTCACGTAGACGCGCGTCGCATCTACATCGTACGTCTTAATGGCGTAAAGTATCATGTTCGCAATAGCTTGGGAATCCCCGCCGCCTAGGTGTGACAGCGATTGCTTTGATGATACATCCAGCAGGTCCCGCTGTTCGGCGAGCTTGGCCAAACTGTGATGTATCCTTTCTTATCAGATCCCTGCTTCCAGGGGATCAAACTGTTCTGGAAGTACGACTGTGCCGTCGATTGGCATGAATGGATCACGACTACCAGGGGCGACTTGGCAACGACATTGTCAGGCTTGTATACCCACCTTTGAGTTGTCGGGTTAGCTGTGCTGTTTCCAAGAAAAAAAATCAAGCATCTTCCAAAACGCGTTGCGTTATAAGACGACGAGGCTTCAACTGCACGTACATCTGCGCCTTGGACGTGGCGTTGTTGTCGTAGTTCGGGACCTGCGTTAGCGTGGCTGCCGAGGCCAACGTAGCCAGGAGGCCGCCTACGCTTAGGATCGAGGGAAGATGCATTTCTCGCGTTTTCTCGTCTTAATATTTATTCGTCGAGGGCAGAACTCAGATTGGGGGAAGGATGGTTTCAACGAATATAACGAACAAAGTCGTAGAAATAATCCGGGTATCTAGCTTCGCGCCTAAGTCTGGCCAAGCTATGTATATATATCTAGACATCCTCCCTAAACACGCGCAAATCATACCCGTCTCTCCATTCTGCCTCGGGATAAGATCTATTCCCATAACCTAGTCCTACCCAATCTCTGCGCGCAAGAGAAAAACGGGGAAGCGAATATGAGTAACTGAGTGGCGGATGGAGATCGAAGCATCTCATCTATGGCTAAGCTCCAACCCAACACCCGTTTACCAAGCCAAGGCGTTGATTTGCTAACGAGGGAAGTCGTGGGGCTCGGCTAAAAGTGACGGTTCGTTCGACTTCCCGCGTGATTGACGTGTAGACAATACAGGTATAAATACGAAACGGCCTTGATTGACTAGTTTAATAGCTTAGCTTAGCCGTCCGAAGTATACTTGTTCGTATAGGGATCGCTAAGCTAGCTGCTTAAGTACCCAAGTATGTAGTCAAGTCATTTTTGGGATATAGATTAATCCCTACTATGAGATAAGCGCCATTCACGTACGAGTGACTAGAACGTCATAGAACCTAACGTGTCACCAATTAAAATGAAACTTATACCATAGCGAAAAGTATGGCGCTCGCGAATCCTATAAATGGGTGTATTCATTGATCATCATATACTCCCCGCGTGCCCCTGCGATCTGTTGACAGGGCAGATGCACTGGTTTGGCAATAGACGCCAAAGGTAGGTATTAGTGGTAGTCTAACGCACGCTGCTCCGCTAATGTTACATATCATGGTAGATGTGCGCCGATTTCCTCGTATCGCATATAGCACAGGAGAACCCTGCACTGACTAGAAGTTGTGTCGGGATATTGCAGTCCGACGTAACTCCATGTTTGGATGCCACCTGATGTAAACGAGGGCTCGTCTTGTAGATAATATCAAACCTTCACGCTCCTGAGTTTTGTTCCAGGCGGATGCTCCTCAGGGCGGAACTTGCAAAAAGGATGCGTGCAAATACCATTAACCACACTTGGGCACTGAAGCGAGTTATTAAGACAACCGTTAAAACAGACGGCTGGGTGAATTAGCATAACACTTCACTTACATGATGTCCGTAGATGCAATTATCGACATCGCAATCTTGCCCGTTGGTGCAGGGGTTGAGGCGGGCGAGAAAGGCAATTGCGTTTTTCTCATCTTTATTCGGGTTATAATCGTGCACAAAACAGCAGTCATCGCCTTTTGCACAAGGGCCACGAAGAAAGTGGTTATTGCATAGCTTGTTGTTGTCTTTTCGTTTCTTAATTGCCTCCAACGCTATTGAGTTCAGGGGATCGGGGAATCTAACCCCCTTGCGCCGGGGTTCCAGGGCTTCGGCTGCTGCTTAACGACACGAAGTGACGAATTCGTGTTTTTGGGGGCTAGTGGTATTGGAAGAGTGATCTGAGGCGGCGGGCTAGCCTTTTGAGTAACCGTAGCATAAGATATCGTTGGCAGTCCAGAATTCGACGTTGATACAGAGGAAGACCCCGACTGTATTGACTGTGCGGAATGGCTCGAAACAGTCCGCCTATCTGTTAACTTGTCAGATCGAAATATGTCCTGAAACCTAATAATGTCGGCCCCTATAGCGACGATGGCGCGCACTGCCGGATAGCCTTCAAGCACTTTAATACGCTCTTGTTTACTGGCGTCGCCCCTGATAATTTCATCTAGAACTGGACCATATGTGGGATCGTGCGATATACCCATGATGATTTGTTTGCAACTGGGGTTATTTATGTGAAACAAAGCAGTTTCTAAAGAGAGGGTCAGCAGGTTGTATACTTGAATACTGAAGATACAGATTTAGTGAGCCGTCGATTCGGGATCATGGAGCAGTCGGAGTAACGGGTAGGTAGACTACTACAGCACTAGGGCATGGTATAATAGCCGTGGCACCCTTGGGGAACCGGGTAGAAAACCCTCGTTTGTTTCATGCACGACGATCGAAGATCGAACAACTTAAGCGTAGCGTACCTTTCACTTTAGCGATGGCGCTTTCTTTATTGGCGCCCACGTCCACAAAATCAAAAAGACTGGCCTGGTTGAAGCCTTGCGCGAAATCTTGGAGTTCGTTTTCAGCGCCGACAGAGCCATCACGCTTCAAGGCCCTTTCAAGGCTGCCCATGTTTGCGATAACCTTGGCAATTATTTCAGTTCCGTTTGCCTGTGCGAAGGGCTCGGCAGCGATAGCTTTGTGCAGTTCGACAGCAGCCCTCCTGCCACCCTCGGTGCCTTGTCTGATAAAATGTTGACGAAACTTGCAGTCATATTAGAGATGCTCATCAGAGTGGGCATCTGAGGTAGGGTGAGCAGAGGGCAGCGGCTTACAATCAGACCATCGCCATCAATCAGGACTAACACATAAGGATTCTGGTTCTGTGGGGGAACAAGTCTCAGTCGCCATGTCTCAATACGAGGTGAACTCCCAGGCAGTACCTTCAACTGGTCGTTATCAAGTGAGACACATCCCATGCGTGCCTCGACATCTTGTAGGCGGTGTTGGAGCTGTCGTCTCGATTTGGTGGAGTCCTCCAAGTCCATGCTCAACTCTCTCAGCTGCTGGACCAAACGACTATTCTCGGCGCGCATCGAGGACTCGACATGTTCGGCATATATCATTAAATCCTAGAAGACAAGGAGGGCAATTGTCAGTTGGCGTAATGGACAATCAAGTCGAACGAGAGGGGGGTGTGGGAAAGTGAAAGTGAAAGTGAAAGTGGGATGGCGATCAAGGGCGCCACCCTTGCGAGGTACTCGACTGACCCTGATGAGTTCGTGAGTAGCGTCACGGTGGCCCTCATAGTCTCTATACCGCTGCACGAAATCCATGATGTTGCTGGCCATAGAAATCTTCTGTTACTATAGCGCGACCTCGTGGAGTTGGTGTGCTGAGCAAGAGAAGACGGAGAGCCAGAGGTGTTGCAATGTTTAGTTACTCGTTGGGAGCTGGAAAATAAAATGGAGACCTGCCACTCCCCTGCAGACGCAACAGCACCGGGAGCTGGGGTCCTCTATCCACCGTTCAGCGCCCTAGTTCTGCCCTAGGCACGTTAGGTGCACCCGAGCAACGCACGCTAGCCGATCTTAGCTTAGGTACTCTGTCTCGCACCGATGGGTCGATTTCCCCACCACCAAGAGTTAAATTGATTACGGTATTTTTTGAACCTCCCGTCACTTCCCTAGGTTGGCAATGGAAGTTATCTGCTGCACATGAGCAGCTTGGGAGAGGCATGAACACAAGAACATAATTCACATCCTTTGTGTATTTCCAGAAAGGCTTGTAACATGCTGCTCGCGCCTACCTACTCTGAGATGCATATCATATTAGCTACCTAACGGAGAAAAACCTTAGTATTACTGCCTTAGCTTGGCAGTAAAGAGTTTTGTGTTGAGACTAGGTACCTACCTAAGGTATTCTCTAAACATTAATTGTTTATTTCTGCTATCGTGTATGTTTCTACCCCAGGATAAAACTAGTTACGATTTCCTAAGTCCATGTGCAAGCTGCAGCCGTCAAGACTACTAATGTATCTTAGGTAGCTCGGCCTTCCACTTGGTTTCTCGAGAAGTAATTATGTTACATTGGTAAGCTGTACTTGAGGTCATTGGTCTGCTATAGCACCCAAGTAGGTAGCCAGAATCTTGTAGAATTCGGCATCAGTCCATGCCCTTCTACTCAGCCTCCAACTAGTGATCAAGAATGTAACACGAGGAAGAGCCCCGGCCGGCATTGTAAGCCGCAAGGGATGAGAGATATTGTTAGATATGTCACACAAAATGACCTATCTGCCAATCGCTAAAAAGAGCAGTCAATACTCAAAACATGTCTCCCCTATCACGCTCTCACTGCACACGTACAGACATGTACTACCATCGGGTATGCAACACAGCCCTTGCTGCGGTCAGGTAGGTAGTTTATCTCCGGCTCTATCTGACAGTTCTAGTAGGTTAGGTACCTAAGGTAATAATCATGGCAACGCGACGTATGTTTGGATTCGTGTGTGCATACACCTAGGAGGTAATTACCCCACTCTGTCGACCGGTAAACATGCACCTGTAGCTTTCCTTACAACGCTAGGATAGGTAAAGTTAGTAGATAGGTACCTGTTGTTGATAGAATGCATAGCTAGAGGTAAGTACCTAACCTTAGCTAGGCACTTAGGTAGGTACCTGACTATCCTGTGAACAAGACGCTTTACGAGGAGAACAAAAAGCGAAGCAATTCTCCTCACTAGCCAAGATATCCAAGATAGGACTTATAGTGAGTACCTAAGGAGCATGCTCCATTCTACCACCATCTCGTGCTTGTCAGCCGGCCCGCCGACTGACTGCATCTTCCCGTTTTCTGCGGGCTAAGATGCATACAGGCGTGATTATTATGACGATATGCAGTAACCATGCTGTCTCTATGCACATCTCCGCCTCTGCCCCAAGAGAGTATGCTGGATATTATCTATTTTGGTACGGCCAGTTAAATTTGATCCGGGTAACAGCCCTAATGTGACGTATTGCTGTGTTGACCAGCCGGTGCATACCTATAAAGAATCAATTTAGGTATGATGGAATGGTCATATGTTGCTGGTGACCTGCCTAGGTAGAGTTAATGGCTTGGCTATATTTTACGTTCATGCTTACTATTAGGTAAAAAGCGTATCAGTGTTATGAGAGTTAATAAACTTGGTGGTGGCGGTGTCGACAACATCACAATTATACTTTGGAAGAGACGGCGTGCTTCATCTAATATCATGCGCAGTAATTGCCCGAATTCTCTAGAATTGAATAAAAGCTTTTTGTTTTCGGAATCACGGACATAATTTCAAACCCTCGTGACAGGTATAAACTCGTGATAGGAAAACCCCGAATATCATGAATCAAAATCGAATAGGAAATCAAGCCAATTAGTGAATTTTTAAACGTAACTAGGTAACTTGAATCAATTCCTTACCTATGGACAAGAGCCCCTAGTTAGATACTCTCAGGTTTATTTTTAGCTTAGAATTAGACCAGAGCGTGTTTATGGCAGTAGGTACATTCAATCAAATTGACAAAGTGTTCCAAGGACGCCAATAAAGAACCTTATCTATGGTGCCTATAGGTAAGAACAGAACTAAAGCTACCTACCTAATGGCGATAGATATATCAGGAGCTTACTCAGGCCTACCTGGTAGCTAAATCTGTTCAAATAGGAAGTCGCAAATATCTTGATTGACGTAAATGGATAGTGCTTGCCTATAGTCAAGGTTCAGTGGAGGATACAGCTGCAGTTTTGCTAACTACAAGAATATCAGGTGAGTGGAAGAAGTTACGGGTGTCAGCGAACAAAACAAGGTAGCCGCGCTGCCAAAGCGTACTCCTTAGAGGATAATAGAGCGGAAGTCTTGACTATCTGAGCTTCACGTCATCTTCTTTTTTATGGCTAATCCACCGAGGCTATCGTCCCATCGAGCCTAGAGCATTTCAGAGTAGCTGAGCACGTCGAGTCCAGTTGCATTTAGCACCGTATATATGTTCGAATATCATACCAGAGATCGCAATCCAGCTTCTAGCCATGTTCCAGCGTTGCCGTATAACGGGTGCTCCGATTACGCCCCCGGGATGCCGTGATGTCGTCGAACTGTCCGCTTTTCCCGCTATTGTAACAGCTCGTCCAATTTCTGAATGCGAATGGATACCATTCGATCTAGTTCAAAAACATTCCGGCCCTCATAATCTCAACCGTTCCGGGTATGATGAGGAGAGTACGTGCTATATTCTATGATCCATGTGCCAGGTTGTTGACATGTGCCGATAGAATGTCGCAATGTCCTCGTCCGATTTTGTGCACACGTTCCAAGAAACTTTCAATATAAGGATGGCATACAACAGGTGGATTGAATACGGCCCGCCCTTTCGTTGGAGTTGCTGACAGCCCTAGATATTTCTGATTTTGCGGGAGCATCTTGGCGATGAAAATTTGGATTTGGCCGGGGAGTCCTATATGAGTTAATTGAAGTCGACTGCGAACATACCGATGATCCTGGAGCTGCTTTTCAACGCTGGCGACACGATCATATGTACAGATACGTTAGTTATTCATCCGCTTGAAATGCAAAATTGCCAGAAATCTAACTATACCTAATAGGCCGATCTGGAACTTCCACACATCCCTCATATGACTACAATCACGTCTTCCATTGTCCCTACGGAGAGGCTCTCACGCTGGCGCTCAGAACACGCCGATCGGTATCGCTTTGTCCTATCCGATTCGTCACCGCTGGCGAAACGAGACTACATAGACCCCAGCTGTATAAGAAATAAGAAGACCTGGCTCATCGACCATACTTTATTCATATCGACACGATCCGAGGGACTCGTCCCATGCGTAGTCCAAATCCGCAAGAGTTTCATGAAATGCAATGGGATGCAGAATATGGGGCAAACGGAAGATTCGTAGAGGAACGAGAACTGCCTATAACATCTCTGGAAAGGCCGAGCGAAGCATCGCCACCTAGCACCATAGACACTTTCGCGAGCCCAAAGAGTCGGTCACAACGACTACGCCATTCGTTGTCGAGCATTAGCATAATTGATAAATTTGTCGAAAAGCTTGGTAAACAAAAAAAGGAGCCTGAAATCGAACAAAAACGGCGAAGCTGGATGCCTAACTCGCTCGTATTCGATTCTAATTCACTTTTCAAGGATAAACGAGCTCACTGCGGAGCGGTCTCTGTCCCTTGGCCAGAAGGCTGTGAAATACCCAACGCAATATTCGCCAGAAAATTCTTGATTGTTGATACCGGGGAGACTTTGCCTCCACATTTGCCAATATCTCAGATGCCAACTGCTGAGTCTAAGGCTACGGAAACAATCGTAGAGGCCGCTACTACAGGGTTATTGAACCAAGCTTCTTCGTGGCTATTTCGTGGTCGTGGCCCTTTACGCCGCAGCTTGGGTTTGATGGCGGTCTTGACTACCAATGGAACCTGCAAGATGCTGGTATAGTAGTCAGGAGATTTGATTTGGAAGCTGCTTTGTCAGAGACGCCACATCTTCATAGAGATAGTTCCTTAAGAGGGGCGACGTTCTTAGGGCATGATAATCATGTCCAAGGTCAGCACTTGTCGTCGAAACGAGGAGGAGGGTCTTTAATTTTGAATGCGCTACAGAAGCGAAAGCTTGTGGGTCGACATGTGGGATAATGGGCGAAACAAGCTCATCTCAAATGAGGGAAAAGATATTGCCACAACATTCACCCATCGGTCTCCCTTATACATCAAACAGGCTAGCAAAATCAGACAACAGGCGCACAGATATCTCCGGGAGGTCTACCCGGGGAGGTTAGTAACGCAAGTCATTACGGAAATCTATTTTCACACTTGCTAACAATCGAGTAGGAGTGAGAAACTCCACCATAATGAACAGCTTTTTGGCAATATTGAGTTTGCCATCCAAACTGAGCCGCACAGTGTGTGCACATCTGTGACAAACCGACAGACAACAATTATTGAAAGACCAGATCAAATTGAAACAGGTCTGTGATATCAATAACTTCCACATTATCTTGAGTTAGTTGCAATTAACCCCAGATATTATAGTATACGATATAACCACGGACCGAATAGGAAATATGAGAAGAGTACGCAAGTCTGTCAGAAGTCAACCGGTAAGTTTTATGTACATACGTTATAATTCTTTATGATTATTACGAAACAGATTCCTTCCTTATACTGTCTTGGATGGTTATTCAAGTACCTTCGTACCTTAGTACTTACCTTATATGCTATAGATAAGCCCGCCAGCCTTGCGAGCTAGCGATATTGCCAAAAACGGCACACCAGAAACTGCTCGGGAATTGTTACTTACGAATATACAAGAAACCTATGGCTTCAGGGCTGATGGTTCCAAGTCGCGCCAAGTGTCTCATAGGGCAACAGGGGAGATACTGCAGCCTCTAAGGTATAATGCCAGTGGTGGCAGGAAACGTTGATGAGCAGGAAACAGGTAAATTGTAAACAGGTAGATTAACGTAGGCCTCTGTTGCTCGGTAACACTCTCTTGCAGCTAGGCGAAACAAATAACCTTTGGCAATATACGTTATTCTCTTTCCCACCGTTCTACTGCTCTCACTCTTTCCCTCTCTCTCCGATTTACCTACTTTGCTCCCCGTTCTATCTCTCTCCCCCGGTTCTACATCTTTTTCTTGCCGCTTGACCTCACACTCTTAAGTATCTCAACATAATACCTTCAATATTCCCCGCTCGCCAAATGGACCAACTTTTGCGGTTGAAACGTAAGTTCAGCATTAGCAACTCTTGCTTTTATCCACAGAATAAACAAATTGACTTGTCGCCAGAACCAGTCGGGGTCGGGAACTTCATGTTGATTCGTAATGATCCGGCGGAAGAGAGGGCCTTGAGGAGCCTAGTACCGCCCAGTGAGATCTGCCGTGAGTCTAAGTGTGCCTAAATATCATCTAAAGGGTGACATTTCGACGCAGCTAACATATTTCGCGCATAGCGGAGGAAAATCGAAGCAGACTAGAAAATCGGCGATTTTCCGATGTCTTTCCACTTGCCCAAGTAACCACGGGAGACTACATCAATGAACGCTGCCTCTTCGGTATGTGCACCGCATCGCCGAGACAACCTTCACCTGCGGCCAAGTGAAAGCTACGGAGCCTGCGCTGCACAACCAGCCATTCATTGTCCTATGTGCTAACCAAATCTTTCTTCAACTCATCTAGATTTTCACGATCCCATGAACAGAGGCCTTGTGTATTCTGCTCGTACTCGTCCCGCTTCTCGGGACATAGGTAAGGACTCTTTCCTCAAGATATTATTTAGGGCAAACTTATGCTAACTATTATATTGAAAACACAGCTTCTGCTCCTCCCCCAGGAAATACTGGCACTATCAACACCCTCCATACACTCCGTAGGCAGAGTGCTCTTGATAAGCTCAACTCCCCTACTACCTACCCATCTCTCAACACTTCGTCAGCCGCACTTTCTATCCCCCAACCTCTCATCAATACAACTGTTGGTGGAAATACCTCCATAATGGCGGGTTCACGTATTCCTCGCTGGCCCAAACCGCAACCTCTTGCCTCAGATGTTGCAGCTTGCAACCCTCCGGCACCTTCCTACGTCCCACGCGAAGACTCGAGTTCATCTTTGGTCCCACTGAAAGATTCGGATAAATCGACTCGAACAGCTGATAAGTCGATCCGAATAGTCAAACCGGACTTTACATTGTCTCCTCTAAACCTGAAAGATATGGGTAGCAAGAAGCATGTGGTCGAGGGATCTCGATCCCGATCCAAGACCATGAACGAGCACTCGCGCTCCCATCCTCGCTCAGTGTCTCAGCATAAACAGGCGTCCGATGCACCACAGGGTCATGGCGGTAGTAGAGACCGTGGTGCCGGTACGTTCGTGGCTAAGCCTGACCCTTCTACTCAGAATGGCAATGTGCGATCTGAATCTACAGATCGTGGGCGCACAATGCAGCGTCGCTACGAATTTATCGACAGTGATGACAAGACTCACACAATTCTGTCCCCGGTCCAAGAGAAAGGCATGACAGATAATACCAATGTCAACGCCAACGCCGATGATGGTGGCGAGGGCATGGCCAATGTCGGCCGCGAGAGCAATATGACAACCATGACAGATCTAATACGCCAAGGTGCAGAGCCCTCTCCACCTGAGCTGCCTCCTCGTCGGGGTCACCGACAACAAGCCACTGAGGTTGCAGGTACCTTGGCCAAACAGCCTGTGCTGCCTCAGCAGAAGATCAAGCGTCGTCCTCACCCGTTGAACCTGCAGGATCCCATTTATCTTGGAAGGGTCAGGCACGCGAAACACTATGAGGTCAAGCATATTGCAATCAAGTCCTCGAAAGCTGAATTCTTCGACTTGTCTGGCCCACAAGCTATTTCGCCTACATTCGATGGTATCGTTGAGCATTCGCCGAGAATTCCCCCTTGGATATTCCTAGCTTGGATGGAATACGTGGTATGGATCCCCTCGAGTTGTACGATCAATGGAAAAGAGTTTGAAACATGACCGCACCGCTTCCCAAGGCTCGGTCCATGTCGTGGACCCGACATTGGAAGAAGCTACAATTCGGGACGGAGAGCAGATCGTTCAGAATCGGCCTATCGTCAGCCATGCGCGTTCCCGAAGCAGCCTAGGTATCAGAGAGGATCGTGATAGAGAGCAACGCCATCGCCAGTTCTCCGACGATCCTGTTTACAGCCCTAGCATTTACAGTGCAACACCTCTCGGCCCGGGACCGGTATAGCTAGATCCGCTACAGTGCATGATGTGCCTCATCGCGACCACCAGCTCTCTAATGGCTCTGGGCCTACGGCTGGTTGGTATGGCGTCCCACTCAATAATGTCCCTATGGGAGCGGAGATGGGACAGCTCTCTTCACCGTTCACGCCGCTGACCCCGTTTATCATGAGAGCAAGTGGTGCCCCAGACGGCGTGGAAAGAGGTTCGAAGACGCTATTTGGAGAGCGTGGTTGGCTCGAAAACACGGCGGCGGCAGGCACGACGAAGCCTAAGATGGAGAAGATGGGCAATTTCATGGAAAACCTGAAAGAAAGGCTCGTGAACTTGTAAGGCATACCCCCTTGTCTAGTTCTGTTTTTGCTGGAGTATTTATAAAGCTAACGTCTGACCTCTCTATCCTAGGCCGACAGCAAGTCCTTCAAACCGGCACGAAACAGCAGAACCAACACTGTCAACCGCATGAAAATCTCTCTCAATGCGCGCGAACAGAGTCTGCTGTACTGCGAGCTCGAGTATAATCTCAACAATGCACTCGACGCGTACCTCAAGGCACAGCTTAATGGCGGCCGATTGGACGCTGGCAAGCTGAGCCGCATTGCTGATTCGTGGGTACAGAAGGGTCGCCCGAAAGTCGTCAGTTTTCGCTATGATATCGAGACCCAAGTTGATCTGATCACGGCTCACACCGAAACTTTCCGGTTCTATGGGCCCCTCCAGGCCGAAGGGCCAGCGGCTATCACGGGTCTGCTCCAGGCCATGAAGACCAACGCACGATACATGCGCATCCGCACGTTCTGCCAGCCGGATAGCGTGATCGCGAAGCACGTCCTCGATGCTCAGAACTTCATGCGACTTCTCGGCTCTCCGGAGTCGCTGCAGCGCTCGTTAGAGGAAGTAGCCCAGTTCTTCAAGGTTGCCGTCAACAGATACAAGGTCGAGAGCGAAATGCCTGCTTATCGCCTTGGTGGTGACCGTGTTACTAGCGATGCCGATAGTCGAATCATTAGCAATGGAAGTGGACAGCGCGTGCGTTTCCAGGATGAAAACGCCGAACGGGCTCACCACCGTGCGGAGATGTCTGCGACCAGTCAATCGCGCACTGACCAGCGAGATCGCCAGCGTCGAGATCTGCACCAGCAGCGCCCTTAATTCAGTGATGATGCTGGAGTCACGAAGACCTGAAGTCCCAGTCGAATTTTGTCTCATTTCCGTCATCACTAGTCACTTCGGTGAAAACGATGTCGGACATTTATTTGGCTTTGCAGGCTCAAATTTGGCATCTTGACATTCCTTGGCGGATGCTCTTCTTTTGCACCGTACGACGCTCTGTTTTTCATCTTCGAGTCCTCTAACTCGAAAGCTCTTACGACTAGAAGCCTCGTCTCGTGAAGCTTTTTTTTGCACTTCTCCTCTGTACTGTTCCTATCAAATTTCCAAGACCGCCCCGCGACTTGCCTGTCGGTGTTGACTTGTCCAACCTCTTCGCCGCGTGCCCTGCTTTTTCGACCATTGATCGGCAACAACGGATGCTGTACACGTTCTCACCTAGCCTGTCTTTGACCAGATGATGGGATTGGAATGAAGCTGGACGCCTCGTTACGCTGTTTGATTTTCCCCTTTCCTATCCTGTTCGCACCAAATTTGTTTGAAAACTACTCCATCGGTTAGCCAAAGTGGCGGGCGCCGTGTTCAGGAGAAAGTTGATTTTGCATCCCAATCCACCTGTCTGGAAAACTCATCGTGTCTTGGTCCGTTTCTTCGCCAGACGCCAACGACCGATATTGAGTATGAGACGTACTACGGCGTTTATTTTGCACTCTTGTCGCACTTGTCGCACTTGTCGCACTTGTCGCACCGATCTCGCCTCATAACTGCCATGCGGAAAGCGGCTGAGGTTTTGGTGGACTGTTTGTTTCCTAAACCAAAAAAATGGGGTTGTTGTGTCATGGACGATGGAAAGGTGGTTTGATTTCTTTCGAATGGAAAAAAAAAATTGGGGGTCGAGTTTCCTAACTTGTCATGTCATGGATGATGGTAATGAATGCGTGAAAGTGGTTTGGTTTTCTTCCAAATGGAAAATTCTGTTTGTTAGATAGGGTTGACATAATGACCTTGCGTCGCCGCCGTCTCCCAGATAGCCACTAATTGACTAGCTTAGCTACACTGGTGGTCTTTGTCCCTTGCTGAGGCGTCTGTGATTATTTCTTGTCATATTGTGACAAGAGGTTCTGCTCAAGAGCTTCAAATAGCGGTTCGTATTCAGCTGATAATCCGCTCAGGCCTTCCATTTTTTCTCTTCAAACTAGCCTCATCCTTTGTCTTTATTCATAACGAGACCTCGAGGCCTACTATCTAACCTACCTTTCGGCTGGGCTCCGATCGATAGCTTCTTTGCAAGTGGACGAGTACTCGTGATCTATCTCACTTTTCAGCTGTATAGAGATATCTTAACCTCGAGGCCGAGGCTGGCCCTAAGGTGTCAGGTGCTTGGGGCTCTAGGGTGAAGGATGGTCACGGGTAGATCACTGGTAAGCTGAAATATAAGGCTAAGGGCTTAATGCTATTGATTACTGAGACACTCCCAGTCAACTGGGAAGACATCAGACCTTGGCCGGACTTTATGTATTCGGGAATCCGGCGATCTTCGTGTGTGATAAGAGAGCTTTATAGATCTGTGATTCTATGGCTGGGCTGTATGACAGAATAAGTAGCGGGTTAAACGTTTGATTGAATTGTTCAACGCTGGGGACACTGGGGGCACGAAGAAGGGGGATTTTGTCTTGCCTCAAAGATGCGATAGCCAAGTTCTAGAATCATCGGCTATGCCTGACGATGAATATACAAAGAGAAAGGTGCCCGGGATTCTATTGTTCGACTGGGGTAAGTCGAGTCCAAAATCAACACCACTTCTCGACTAAGAGAATCTGTCACGACGACAGCGCTGCACGATGTGCCAATGGATTAAGATATGTGGCAACGTCTCCAATAGCGCGGGGCATCCGGGTCCGTCCGGGGCTCCGCGCATATAATATCATCATGACACAGTCCGGATTTAGACTGCGCATCCCATCACTTTCCCCAGTATGAACATGAACGCCTATAAGTATTGCTTGATGCGTCTGTACTGACAGCACACTTACGACGCCAGACTCGACGAGCCAAGAACACCTGGACCATTGCGGTTAAGCGCTGGACCAGCTGTGATGTCATCCCCCACCACGGCAAGGGCCAACCGACCAATGCTAACTGTACGGATGAAGGGGTTCGGCCTACAGTTACTTCGCCTCCCGCTGGATCTGCTGCAGCGTTGTTTCGCCCCAATAAGAGTGGCTTCCCTTGCGGGTTTTGTTTCCTGTGGTGGTCGAAATATTGGTTGCGAGCATGGGGCGGCTTCATCGTACAGTATACATTGAGGGAGGGCAGCGTCGTGTTGGGCATAAGCACAGGATGGAATAAGCAGATGTCACGTCACAGTACAGCAAGAACCTCGATAATAAAGTCGCGGGATGGTCTCGTTCGGTTATCCAAGTTAAACAGCCCGTGTTCACCAAGCCTTGACACTTGCTGCCTAGTGTGCGGTCTACCTACTTGTATGTTCATGTGTGGCGCAGAAACAACTCACTGCCTTCGTCGACAACAGCTCTTTCATTCGGAGCGAGAGACAGCCTAGAGCATCAGGGTCTGATCAGAGGACCAGAACAGAAAGCCGACAGAGGTGGGGCTTCTGAGACCCCCATGGGATTGCACAGGTGAACATCCCATCAGTCGCATCTGCTGTCACAACACCGGCAGTCATAAGGGACCAAAGGTCACCCCACTATTAGTGATATAGAATCTTTACCTTTCGCCACAAATCATAAAGACGTTTGTGTTTACCGATTTACGATATCCCCTACCAGACATTTGATTTATTAGTATTCGCAAAGAAAAAGGACATGTCACGATACGAAGACAGGTATCCCGCCCGCGGCCACGCTGCCGACTATTACGGATATTCGACGAACGGGGCAACCGCGGCTTCTTCCGCTTACCCTGATGTTGCCAGTCCGGGCGGCACAACATATAATGGAAAGCCGCAAGCCCGACTGACGTACGAGCCGCTAGAACCGTCCCACCAGCCGCGCTCACAATCGACGGGATTGCATGGGACCGAGTCGCGCTCGCGACCAAGATCAGTACCGCCTCCCATCGACTCGCCGCGTGACGGAACGAGGGAGAGGGGCGAAAACAAGTATGGCGACAGCGACGACTCGGACGACGGCAGGGTACGGTCGCCTATGCAGAAAGCCAAGCGGTTCGTCGACAGCACCTTCACGGACTCGACGACGGGCCTGGGGGTCGGTGTATTAGGGGCGCTGGTCGGCGGGCTCGCGGCGCGGGAGGCGGTCGATCTCACGAGCAACCGGCAGCACCTAAACAAGGACGATATCGAGCAACACAAGCGCAACCAACTCATCGGAGCCGTAGTTGGGGCGGCCGTGGGCGCGTTGGGCGCCAATGCGGTGGAGAAGCGCATCGAGGCCCGGCGCGTGCGCGACGACATCAAGCAGGAGAAGTGGGACCGCAAGTGGCGGCGGCCCTCAGGCGACGCCGAGGTCCTCGAGAAGATGGAGATTGTCGCGCGCCCGCGGAGCCGGGATCTCAGCCGGGGGGCCACTTCGGGGGGGATTGGGACGTGCGGGGTGAGCGTGGCGGGAGAAGTCGCAGTCGGCATGGCATCGAGCGCGAGGTCGATCCCGGGGCGCGTAGTTGGAGGAATGTCGAGGATTGGCTGTTGGACGAGGGCGGCGATGATGGGAGGCCACGGTCAAGCAGGCAGCGAAGTCGAGATTCATATCGATATTAGTAAGGGTTCATTTGTGTTCGTCTGTTCTGGGTAGGCGCAGTGATGATGGCATGTATTGGGAGAGAGGTGTTGACGACAAGTCGACTGGCGAGATAGAATGCTAGCTTCGAGTAGCGTCTGGGATATGTATGTACCGAGTTTGGATTTGCTTCTATTATCTGGGGCATATACATTAGCGAGCGGAAATCTTATAGGGTTCTTTTCTAATTTACCATAGTTCTCTGCCTAGTCAAAGATGGCAAGAAGTAGAATTGTTCACCTACCTCCTTATAAAGCTGAGCTTTGTTGGGGGCAGGAGGAGAAGTGAGAGTGAGTTCTGTAGACCAGATTACTGTGGTAAGAACAACTGCCAATTCGTTCAGTGTTGAACCTGGTAAATGAGGTATCCCAATGCTGGAAATACAACACTATACAAACTGCCTCATTTACTTGATTCAAGGCTGCACATGATTTTGTTTGTCTGTGAACGTACACTGACACTATGATATCTATTATCGCTCTCAGCTCTTATGGTGTCGCATACGGAGTATAGGAGAAGTAGGTATGTAGTGGACCCGGCACGACAAGCTCAAGGGTTCGGCGCCCCACATCAATTGGCTATGGTCGTAGCTGTACCTAGTGTACTCTTAGCGGATGGCCAGGTACCTGCTTATCCCTGCCAACCTAGGTGCCCAGAGCTAAGTAATAATAACTGGAGTGTTTTTCGACCTCAAACACCGCTCGAATCGACTGCGTCAAAGGGTGTACAAGCGCGTGTATGTGCTAGGTAACCACTCCAATCATTCGTACCTAGTCCGTCAGACACAACAGACTGATTCATCAGCTCCAGGGGAAGGTGACTCTATCAGTTACGGCACCTCATCAAATCTTCCTCACTCAAGCAGAGCATCCAATCTCTCTTATACGCACCTGCACTTATTGCTACCGCCGCCACCGCCACCGCCATCATCCTTCACCTTCAGTTGTCATCTATGACCCCTCTTCTATGCAAGGGAGTTGGTTGTCAAATTTTTTGATACCCAATGCCAATCATTCAGATTACTAGGTTGGGATCGCCTGCGTGAGCTATCATAATATGTCGCTAAACGACTCCGCGGCTTCTCTTTCTCGGGAAGAGGATACCTCCCAACAGCCAGATGATAGGGACGAGGATGACTTGTCCATCACTTCCACCAATCCCGAAGATAATGATTCCGAAAAGGAATGGGAGGTTGACGACATCCTGGCTGAACGGCCACATCCCCTCACCCCCGGCGCTTCCCAGTACCTCATAAAGTGGGACGGCTTTAAGCTCGAAGATTGCACTTGGGAACCTGTCGAGAATCTCGGCGATGGCCTACTCACTAAATGGAAAGAGAACAAAGCCGAAATTGAAGCTGGAAAGCGCGAGACTTTTAATCTATCGACGTATGATGCTGCCTGTGCAGAAAGAGCTCAGAGGCACATGAGACGCAATGCCAAACGCCAGCAGCTCGGTTTGCAATTAACAGCGCCATTCCCACCTGAATCTGCTTATGATACGCCCATAGCCTCACCTTCCGACCGGGATCTAGCTAGCTCTGACGACGAGGCGAAAGAAGTGGCCGAAGCTGATCCTCCCAGTATTCCGTCGTCAAAATCCAAGACTACGACTGGCACACCAACATCGCCATTAGCCACGACAACGCCTAGGACTGCGCCTAGGGCTGCACCCACGACTCAAAGGGTTCATAAACAAAAGACATTCGTAGGCATTCCCTCTCAGACATCTCAAAAGGGTTCGGGCACGCCACGAATACTAGAAAAGGGTCGAGATCAGCAACTCCCCGTACCACTGTCGAAGACCTCGGCGAAGACTTCTGCCTCAGGCCCTTCATCAGGTTCTTCCTCATTGGCACCGTCCGGGCCCATTCGCAAAGGGGTTGGTGGTACAATGACTGGTTATCAGGGAACAGCCGGAAGAAAGAGTGTCTTTAAGCCTAATACAGCTAAGACGTCAACGCAAAATGCTCCGGTTGCTACTATCCAAGCACCTTCAACTGCAGCAAAGGTGCCTGCTCCATCTTCTACACCAGCCAATAATTTGAAAGCCAAGCGGCTTACCGCGACTAGAACTCGACAAGTCCCAGCCTCGTCGGCTGTTAATGTATTTGCAGGTGGGGGAAAGATACGTAAGAGGAGACAAAATTTAGGTGATGTCATGGCCGATCCTTCTAAACCGCCCAAAGCTTTTTCCAACATGCGTATTACGAACATTGCAAGAAAAAGAGGCATCGAGAAGGGAGATGCTGTAGGTGCCTTATCTTCGATCCCGTCTAGATTAATCATTGGCAATGAGCAGCCGAATACAAGTTTGAGGAATCCAAGCCTCACTTCGCCGACTGCTATTACGTCACCACATGATAAGGAGGCAGCGAATCTGCCTCTCGGAACTTCGGCACCGATACTTAAGCCTCAGCCGCCTATTGGAACTACACATCAGACAGATGTTGAGGAAGTGCCCATATTGAAGCGTAAAAAGTCCGTCCGCTTTACGGAGAGGACGATGACGCATTGACTAGTACGATCGACGACTTATTTGATGACATGCCGGACAAACTTCTAGTGCCAATAACCCAGTTGCAGACAAGGAGATACCGATCCCTTCAAGGAAGTGCTCCCTAGCAGCATATCAAGAACGTGGACAAACACATACGATACAGAAACCCGTTAAGTTTGGAAAGGGAGAAGCAATTATAGTCGGTTTCAATGGCATTACTCGACACTCTTCTGCTTGGTTGACTGCCTTCAAGGCCAAGAGTCTCCTTCATCTCAAGGACAGCTGCACATCTTTCCATTTCTTTCTCAGAGACAGCAACTGATTGGAGAAAAACTGTCAGCTGGTCCTATTGAGCCAGTTGTACCTGAACACGCGGCCGCCTTGAGGAATGTCGCGTTAGCACTTCAGCGAGGGCTGATCGGACTGCATTTAGTTGCAAGTGAGTATTCGATCCTAGTCTACCCGGCAGATAGTAACGAATGGGATTGGCTCGAGGTTGCTGCTAAAAAGCCCAACCCCGACATTACGCTGTGGTACCTTATATATAGGTCAACTATCCTTTCCAAAGTCTACCCGTCGGAATTTTATTCTGAGCCTCAAGGCATTCAACAGGCTTCCTTTGCCCCAACGGGCGAATGACCCAGAGCTTCTAGGAGGGTTGACTGCACTTGATTTTAAAAGTCTATTGCTGCCACAAGATTCTCGATTTACAAATAGGCAAATTTATATGCTACTAGTCCCCTTAAAAGCCCGACAATTGCTAGGAGTGATTATGCTTGGATCCGATTACGAGTACTCCTCAAAATTAAATTATCGACAACTTTCTTTAGGAATGATACTAATTTTACTATGGAAAGGTGTCCACCAACCGGATCGGCCGATCTTTACAGTGGAACAGCTGAATAGTTGGCGTTTATTTCATGAAGCCGTACAAGCTGGCGCCGGAGGCACAATCATTTCTCATGCTGATTTCACTTTATGGAAGCTGGAGAAAATTCCACATCTATGGCGAATGCTTGAGGACGGAAGGTATACATTCTGGCATTTGGACCCAGGAGAGAATAAGAAACCCCAATACCCCTCAGATTTGGATGCGATTAGTGTACCGGGTACACTGCGACTGACACGGCTGTTCCCTTACGGCCGGGCATTCCTCATTACTCCAAGTTTTGCGATCTCAGAGCCCGCGAAGCTTTGTAAATTTCTGAAATGGTTTAAACTGTTTGCCCATAACCCAGGTCACATCATCATGACTTGTCATGAATTTCCTCGGTTTCTAAGAGACGTTGCAGCCGACAAGCAGAAAGAACATGATGCCTTAATGCAGCTTAACCCGGGCAATAAGGATGTGCATGAATTCTTCGAACGGGCTGGTCGGACTAAGAGGGATATTGATAATCATTTCTATGCTTGGCAGCTGCTTCAGGAGATAATGGAGCAGTTCGGAGATAACGAGGCAAGTGAAGGTAGGGTATATTTGATCTTTCTGATTCTTCTTTATCTCCAACTCTTTAAACCCTGCGAGGTTGACTAAAATTGCTTCTATAGATATTCGCAGAGTTTATTGGCTCAATGACTTGATCGATCCAAGTGACGAACAAAGCTTGGTCAATGCCTTCTGCTGGTGGACTCAGCTGAAATGTGATCGCTTCAGGAGATTCTACATTCTGGGCTCTGATCCTAGTAACATCCGGCGAGCATATCGTTACATTGAAATTCCGAGATATTTAGATACAGAAGGCAGCGATCCGGACATAGCTGGTGTCCTTGTCCAACGAAAGCTGTTTGCAACAGAACTCCAAAAGGAGGCCAACAAGCACGGCACCCAAATTAACATTGCCTGGGGCACGGGCGGTGTTGTAGATGGCCCCCTGAAGTCATCGGAAAGTGGAGGACTTCTATTTCCGAACCAGGATTTTCATTTCCAGGTTCTATTTTTCACACGGGCAGTGCCCAGGAATTGCAGCGCTGGTTAGACGCCAACCAGGCACCAGAACGCAAGAATTGGTCTGCACTCCACCATAAGCCAGTATCTTGGACGGATCAAAATATGGCTGTCCAATTTGGTGATGGAGATACGATGCATTTTGATGATTTTAAAGGTTGGCTAGACGCAGCACCAGATTTCAACAAGAAAGTCAACACATGGTACGGTCTGTTCTACACCATAACCGATACCTGGGACGAGTATATGCCGAAGCGGAGATATGAAAGGCATCCGTGGCTTGCTATTTGCCGGCCTAGAAACCCTCATTTCATTAACGGTCGCGGAAACTTTAGCACAATTGAACTCTTCATCTGGGATATAGCTGTAGCAGACAGGGAGAAATTCGGGCATTGCCTACTGGACATGCAGTGCCAGTTGATTGATTATGTTTATGAGAACGTCACCATCAAATACCCCGGGCACCCATTGTCACATGTCTGGTATAGCAGCGCCACCAATCTTCAGTTTGGCTCCCGCGACAACCCTTTAGATATAACATGTCGAAGGATTACGGAGATGTTCAATAAGGTTAGAGACGAATTGCCACCCTACGATACCCTTCTTAGTGGCAAATGGACTGCTATTGATCAGAGGTTATGGAATGCCGGTATGTCCCCTATGACGCTGAGGACGAAGCCTGAAGGGAAGGCTTTCGAGCTTGCCCTCAAGCGTATCCCACAAACTGAGGATGATAAACGCAAACCTGAAAGAATGATCTGGCACCCTGTTCATAGGGGAACTAAGGGCCGTGGGACCAAATGTCTCAACGATCTTCATGAAGCTTGTTTAAATGCTCGATTGCAGGATCCTCAATGCAGCCATATACGGTATCAATACCGGCCGACGCTAGAGTGGTGGGCAGAGCAGGTAGCGGAGGGTCGAGACTACGGCTACGTTTGCGTCGACATCGCGGGGAAGCTCATCGACGAGCTTCTTAAACGGAAATGATCCAGTATTGGTATTCACATACGAAACCAACGAATCCATGTACGAGGGAACAATGCCAGTGCCTGTCAAAGAATGACGAAAATAGGGGCACAACCTGATGTGAACGTACGTTGCGAAAATAGTGGCAGACTCCCTTTTCTTATTGGGCATTTTCCTGTTCTTATATCGACATCTGTTCGTAACGGTTTTTCTATTGTTTCAAGATAGACAGGATGTATAATAGGGTTCGGTAAATAGGAGTCCAAAGGAAAGGAAGTAGAAAGGAAACAGTACACGATTGGGCTTCGTTAGAAAGGAGACCGCAAAAGGGGTCAACGCATCTGTCCTGGTACTCTACTGGCTCTACATTGTATACTACACGTGAATTCAAAAGGTTAGCACTCACCCATCCGTTAAAACTCATCCAGAAATGACCAGGGGCCTTTTTTTGGATTCTCTATAAGCTAGCTAAGTTAGGGCTTACAACCCCTTCTCTCCAAAACTACGGTTCATTTGGGGAAGACAAGGAGCAGCACTACGTTAAGGACCTGTGCACATGTCCACCTTTTCCCGTCCGGCGGTGCTGGATTTCACGATAGACGACTATAACTAGCGCTCGGGGGGAGCCTCTTTGTGGGTATTACCTAAGTACGCAGTAGTAACGGACGCTCGGGCTCCGGATATTTGACTGGGTATCCCCCTGCCCCGGAAAAAATATGTCCGTGGCACACGCCGGTACGCAGATCTCGGGTGAAAAGCCGCGTGAGAGAGTCAAGGTGAATACGGATCTAGCAAACTAAAAGCCACGAACCCCTCCATTTAGCAAGTGTCCCAGTCCATCGGCATAGAAATATAAATAGCATGGTTGCGACGATCATCTGCAGAGCACATTTCTGGTGCCTTCCCACAATAGCTGTCGTCTGGACTTGAGAGCCCGTGATCGGGTTATGAATACTCGATAAAATGGGGTTTCAATTAATAAGATCTCTCTCCTAACGGTGCTCGGTGCTTCCACATGCCTTGGCTTCCCAATAGTCGTGAAGCGGGCGGGTCGGACCAGTGCCCCAAGTGGTTGTCTCAGCGTCAAGCCCGGCACGACGACCAGCGGCTGGTACCAGACTTTGACTGCAGCCTTGAATTCGCTGTCGGGGACTTCCTCAGCTTGCATCTTCTTATATAGTGGAACCTACGAGGAGCAAGTTGTCATCCAGTACGGCGGTCCATTGACCATCTACGGCTATACGACTAAGTGAGTAATCCAAAATAACGCCTCCCACCCGTATTGACGGTGAGGGGCCCTTTTAACTCAGAAGCGACTAAATATCATCAAGCACTGGCACGTACAAGGAAAACACAGTCACGATCACGCATACCATTTCATCGCCCGAGGCTGGCAATCTGGATGCTAGTAGTACGATCCAAGCCAAAGGCACCGACTTCAATATGTACAATAGTGTGTATAAACTCCCCGCGCGTAATCCCCTAGCATCTTTGTTTCGTATGATCTAGCAAGTTTTACGACGTGAAACTCAGACATCTTGACTAACACGTTTTCTGCACGCAGTCAACGTTGTGAACGGCTATGGCTCTGGCGCGCAGGCCGTCGCACTGACGGCTAATGGCAACCAGCAAGGGTATTATGGGTGTCAGTTTGATGGTACCAGGACACGTAGGTTTCTCTTTCTTCGTCCCTCTATAAGTCTCTCTTTGAAAGTGTTGGGACGAGGATGAAAACGAAACATCTAATTGCCATACAGTCTCTACGCCAAGGCTGGATACCAGTATTACAGCAACTGCTACATAGCTGGCGCCACCGACTACATCTTCGGCAACGCTGCCGCTTGGTTCGGAGAGTGCACTATTGCGTCCAAGGCCGGCGGAGCCATCACCGCGAGCTCGCGCGAGACGGCCTCCGATACGAACTGGTATGTTATCGATCACTCGACTGTAAGTATCGCGATTCTGATTCCGCTCATGTGTTATGATAAATTGTAGCAGTGACTGCGATCACAGGAGCTGAGACTAACATAATACAAGATCACCTCGGTCTCTGGGACAAGCCTTTCCGGAAACGTATATCTCGGTCGGCCGTGGCGCGTCCTCGCCCGCGTCATCTACCAATATAGCACCCTGACCTCGGTGGTGGCGGCCCGGGATGGACAACACTAGCTGATAATGCTACACCGTACGTCATCCTTGCGTTTCTACTAATATATAGAGCGATGTGTGCAAAGTTGACTGACTGGACTGTGCAGCATATTCGAGGAGTACCAAAACACTGGAGATGGCTCGAGCACGGCGTCGCGGGTTTACGAGACTACGGCGAGCGCGGCTGTGACAAAGGGCGTCCTCTGGCCGAATGGATATGGTTGGATCGACACGAGCTATTGAAATGTCCGCATTGCGCTGGCTGGGACATGACGAGAATTATGCCGTAGCGAATGGAATGATTGTTTGAATGTGTGGATGATTACTCATGAGGTGATCACCCTTGTGGTTTCGAGCTATCGGCTTTATTGGTAGAATTTATTCATATTTGTATGAGTAAGCCATAGCCCTATGTTTTGTTGGAGTCGAAGATTATACGTGACTTACCTCATTGTACATCTGCAGACCAACAACTACCAACGATTACAAGTTTTTTTAACCCCTATTCAGTCCAGTCGGTGACGATTACTTTAAGATTCATACAAGCTTCATCACATCTCCAATAGTCCAAATAAATACGAATAACATTTTCAGGCACATTACAGGGGTAGGGTGTAAACATCTGTTGTTGCACGGAGAACCAGTGAAGCCATCTCCGTGGGCTCTATGTGACTATATGACTACTTATATACTACGTATCTAGCTTGGCTCCGGGAGAAAAGACGGACCGTTCTGCTAGCTAGAGCCAATAATTAATAGTCAGAATTGGATCAAGTGTGTCGTCAATGGGAGTATTGATTGATTGATTGATTGATTGAGTAGCTATACTACGCACCACTTAATCTCACGATAACCACCCCAGGCCACCATTTGCCTTAATCGCCAGCCCGTATCTACATAGCCAAGGCTAGCCCTCGGGGGCTCCTAAGCTCTCCGCGCAACAAGAGATATCAATATAGACCCTATACCCTGGGCTGTGAGCTCCTGACAAGCTACCTCATATCCTAGCTTCCTCCATTTGTACTGCTTGAGCAATTGGTTTAGGCTTAACTCATGATGCCAGGAACAGGGATCAGAGACCAGTTAGACAAAGAGACTCCTCGTATATAGCCATATGGTCACGTAGAGCCCACGGAGATGACTTCACTGGTCCTCTGTGCAACAACAGATGTTTTACACCCTACCCTTGCGTGGATCGTGACACATGAGTAAAGTCCGTACAGAGCTGGAACGACAGGCCATGTTCATGCGTTACAGTTTTTGATATGTAGTAACTTCAGTTCGTCCCCATTTTTGTCCTTGCTAGTAAACTGTCCCATCTCCTCCCTCAGAAGGGGTTCTTCGGGCATTCGGGCGGTTCCGGGGGGCGCTCGGTAATCAGCGAATTCTTCGACTGCTGTCTCGACGACGTGGCGCTCGGTCCATTCCAGCAGCCTCTCAAAGTCCCTACATTGCTTGGTGACCGCAAAATCTGCGTACGGCCATGGCTGTGCCTCGCTCCACGTGTTGGTGACAATCTCCACATCAGAGTGGCACATCAACGTCTGCAGGAGCATGTTGGTACAATGACGAAGGTGAAGTTCGAACATGATGGGCGGCTCAAATCCCCATCTCTTTCCGTGATAGTAGTCATAGTTTGTGATGAGTGCCTGGCGTAGCGTGTTGAGACAGTGGATCTGGTGGAAAACATCAACGCTCCCCAAGTAAGTGTCTTTGGGCAATCCCCATTCGGGGTTCATCAGGACAGCTGTGTTCGGGTCTTTACCGATCCCGATGATATCATCGCGAGTGATTTCGATGATGCTTCGTGCCGTAATCCTAGCCCATGCTCTGTCGACTTCGGGGCTTGGAGGAAAGGAGTAGATGAGCGCCGTCGGGTCCGAGTAGTTAGGGGCTAGACGGGCATCCATCTGTTTGGGACCTCTGGGAAGGTGAATTTGCCTCAGCACAGGAGCTGCTGTCATATCAGTTCCGAATTAGAAACTATCTTCTGAGAGTGAGGCTTACAATACGCTTCTTTGCTGACACATTGGAACCTTGGGTGATACGTCGTATAGGCATATATGGAGATTATGGTGCATGAAAGAGACACCACTAAGATAGTGACAAGTCCACATAAATTGCAGGAGAAAAATGGAAGGTATTGGGTATACTTTGACCCCTGACCGGAGTTCCGTCTACGCCAGGCCGCGGAAGGGCGTTTGAGCAATCCTTCTAGGAGGGATTGTTCTTGCTCTTGCCCTTCAGACATGGATTCTTCGTCGGAGCTGACTAACGAATACCTATTAGGTGTAGGATGCTTAGCCTCTTTTGACATGACTGAATAGTATATTGACTGACGACAAAATGGGCACTAAGAAAAGAAAAGGTGCAACATTGAGTAGCTAGATCACGGGGGCTTCAGGTGGTATTTAAGACTTGAATCTTTCGGGATTTGCAGAAGAAAATGGGTGCTTAATTGGTGGAATAGACCTCGTATTCGTACACACGGAATCTGATACAGAGAGGAGAAGCACATGCTATTTGATGTAAAATTGATGGTTAAGGACCAAGGTGAGGCGACAGCACATAAGCATCATCACATGTAGTCACATCGCCGTTGAGATGACAACAGGAAGCCCAGACTTCTTGGTTAAAAGTCCGTGGAAAATTACCCCAAGCAGGAATTTTTTCGACAACACTAAGCTGCTTATCTATAGTCTTGCATCACGCGATTGAATCTGTTGCACAATATGATCGGAGGGGTGGAGAAGTTACTTAAAAGAGTAGTTTTATCGACGATATCACTTATGTAGAATCATCTATCCACTCATAAGTAAATCAAGCTGCATATGGTGGCCGGTGGAGTCAATAAAAAGTTACTTAAAAGCGTAATTTTTCTCAGTAGTATCGATCTGCTGACTCACCACTGCATATTATCGGATGGAATTGGTTACGCGGGCCCTGGGATTTGGAGTTATCGCGAACTGTGACTTGCATTGGTGATCCACGCCCATGAGAGAAGTTGACCTGTCGTTTGCATCCGGCATTACTCGATTGGCAGCATTGATGGCGAACCGCTTGGTGTTCCAAGAGTATCGTCAATTGGCATGAGATGTAAATTTATGCGGGTCAAACTAGAACTGACTGAACCAAGTATTCGAAGCTGGCATTGGAACAATTCTTAGGCTCTGAAAGTCTATAAGAAGCCGTTTGCCTTTCAATGATGTGTATCTATGTTGCTTTACTCAGACCAGGCATCGATAAGTATTATTCAATCTTCTTTGAACATACCTACACAGCAAAATAGCAGAAGCTTGTTACCACATCCCAATCCTTTTCAAAATGCATCCTCAAACCATACTTGCCGCCTTCATTGCCAGTGCTGGCGTTGGCGTAGCTATGCCTTTAGGTTCGTTCTACAGGTAGCTGAATCGTCAAGCAAGGGGTCATACTAATTCGTATCAGCTGCTGAGAAGCGAGCGCAGCCCATCTGGGTTAACGAACTCGAAGTTACGAAGGACAACTCTGCAGTCAACAAGAGGGCTCAGCCCATCTGGGTAAATGAGCTCGAGGTCACCAAAGATGAGTCTGCGACCGAGAAACGAGCTCAGCCAATCTGGGTCAACGAACTCGAAGTTACCAAGGACAACACTATGGCCGAGAAACGGGCACAGCCCATTTGGGTCAATGAGCTCGAGGTCACTAAGGATGCTGCAACCGTGAAGCGAGCCCAGCCCATTTGGGTTAACGAGCTCGAGGTCACTAAGGATGCTGCAAACGAGAAGCGAGCTCAGCCAATTTGGGTCAATGAGCTTGAGGTTACCAAAGACGATGCTACTGTCGAGAAAAGAGCCCAGCCAATCTGGGTCAACGAACTTGAAGTCACCAAGGACGGTGAAACCGAGAAGCGAGCTCAGCCAATCTGGGTCAATGAGCTCGAGGTCACTAAGGATGCTGCACCCGAGAAGTGAGCCCAGCCAATTTGGGTCAATGAACTCGAGGATAATAATGACCACACTATGGTGCTGTAGAGTTCGAGCTCGCCTGCTTTTCTTCAGCGAGAAGGATGGATATTCAGGTTGACAAGCACATTGAAGCGAACGTATTTTCTTCTTTCTGTGTATACTCTCTGTGGAGGCTTATGCTGCTCGAATCACAAAAGGATCAACTCGGTACTATCTATGGAGAATGAGCAGGGTGATGCTGGAGATTTGTTGCTATCGGAGATTGTGCGTGGCATAGCAATCCATAACCGTAGATAGTCTGTCTTTTGCTACAATCTACGTCAACATTCACTCGCTAATTTCTCTTCATTCGTTACTCTGATGCTGCTTGTCTCGAAGTTTTAAAAGCCTCTATCTGTCAAGAGAAGTGCCCAAATAGCGGCTTCGTAGTAGCAAACAATTGGACGAATTGAGGTGCCCCAGAGACTGAGACAAGGATAAACTATAGTCTGGACGATCTCTGACAATATATAGGATCATGGCATCCTCATTTTACTTATATATATCTTCTACATTAGATCATCTGAATACACTTCACATGAGCCCCTCTAGAGAGTGCACTAGTTCACTTCCTATGATAGATTGTATCCACAAATACGCGAGACGTTCACATAAAATTAGTCGCCATCGTGATCTGGCATGCTTGTAACCTTTCTGAGTTGCATGTTTCGTATCTTCGGATGGTTCGCCGGAATAGCGGGGCTGCGCAGTCCCTTTCCCGCAAGTCTAAGACACACACAGCTAGATATTATGGGGTCTGTTGGTTGAGATAGATCATACGAGGTGTAGACTTCTGCAAGGAAGGCCTACAATCGGAGCCTCAACCGAAAAAGAGTAGATTATAGGCCTCGGGACTGGCTACGGATAGAGACCAATCAGCGATGTTTTATTGTAGAGTGAATTAGGAAACTACAAACATTTTGGACTTGAGAAAATCATTAGCTGACTAAGCCCCTGTTCTAAGCGCTTGAGCACGGCCCTTATTACGTATAGTTGCCTAGGGTTCCTACATATGATGGCGTCAGCAGCCGTCTTTAGCGAAAAAATCTAGACCGAGGTAGGTAAGATAGCTCGCTCTGTGCCGAAGTGGGCCTTGCAATTATTGTACCATGAGTGAAAGGAGCTGATTTTGACTATCGAATAGCATCCCAAACAATCGTAATGTCAGCGGATTCCCGATGACTACACAAGAAAGGTTCAGAGAAAACTGAGTGACTATTTTTTAGGAGATCCAAGAGTCTTTGAAGAGGCGCTAGAGATAGGTTTTTGTATCTGTAAGTACTGCTAATGGTGCATTGTGAAGGGGAGATCTGGTCGTGTCCTAATCTTTACTTGCACCCTTATTTTACAATATGAAGCGACATCCATTTGCCGGTGGAGGTATTACAAACATGATAGCTGATTAGTGCCTTATTAGAGAATAGGGATTCACGAAAATCAGATCTCCGCATAGGTGACGTATACCTCTACTACCGCGTATATGACCCGAGCGTGAAAATCACTAGCAGGAATCGTCGACGAGGTTCTACTCATAGGTCCTGTTATCAACTTTCCATCAGCTAGGAGTGCTGAATGCCTTCGATTTTAACTCGGGAATATCATGGGGTCAGGTGAATTCAACCTAAAATGATCTAGACTGAAGTAAGCTACATTAGCGCCGGGTACCTTGACCAGTAGTGAGTTGCTTAGAAAGAAGTGATACCCGCGTTCTTGCACATCTTGAGAGAAAGCCATATACCTAGTATGCCATGTACTACTTCAGTTGTTAAAAGTGCCAAGACGAAGCGAGGATATTCGACGATATGCCGTACAGCTCCACCTTAAACCCGAATGGATTGACGATGCTCTTGGATATCCGGAGGATTATCAATTTGATATGAATAATCTTCCCCGCCTTGATCACGAAATAGTGCATGACAAGTAGATTATAAAAATTAGATTCTCCGGGCGCTTAGACAAAAGAGGCACCTCAAATCTTGACTACGGAGACAGCCTGGCTTATACGCATCTGAAGTGTATATAGATTGAGATTAGTCATCGGGAGAGGTTGTAGGTCCTTTGCGCAATAACAAGAGCCCCATACCAGAGATCCTGACACCCCTATTGGTTGCCATCTTTCTCTTATTACGCCCCTATCATAGCAGAAAATGGCTCCTCATTGGCTCGTCCTATTCCCAACACCGACCCCTCTCGTGGTAAATATCACTTATACGAGCACGTCAGTTGGTTTCCGAAACCCGGCGAAGCAGTATTGTAGCGTCAAAGAAAGTTTCAGATGGCAATAATACCGTCCTGAAATATACAAGACATCCAAATGCTACATTAACTAGCTGTTTGTATCAAGTTCAAAACAGAAACAGTTGAGCTCCTTCCGTCGGCTGTAATGATCTATCTCTGAGGTGTTCGTTATAAGTGTATTGTCGTGTCCAAAAATCCCCGCCCTTCATCTGCATCATAGAGTTTTGTTGGGCTTAGCGTTGATATCAAACCGCGGGGCCTCGAACACAATATGGCACCATCTCCCCGGGCCCCTAAGAATGTGGAGGCAGGGCGAGCAAACGAAGTGCATGGTCAATGCGATAGCACAGACAATCGGAATGAGAACGAAGATGCAGATTTATTAATGCATGTAAGCTCGTTGCAGGGCTTGATATCATGCAACTGAACCAACCACATTGTTTTCTTTCATGACATCAGAAATCACGCGCGACAGGACTATTGTTAACACGATGATTGTAGACATAACTACCTCCCCCTATCTTGCTCTTTGCTCGTTGCCTCGTAGCTCGGTGTTTAGCAAATACCTAGATGAGACATGGTGAACTCTACCTGGATCCCAAGCTCATATACAACGAGGTGGAGGGCTGCGAGGCGTCAGTCGCTGCCACAGCCTCCGACGAAAACCACCCATAACCCTCATATGCCGGTTTACAACTCATCTTGTACCTACTGTACACGATCGAGAGTCAGGTGCTCAGGTGGCAAGCCTTGTGAACGATGCGAGAAAAACTTTTCGGACCCCATTCTATGCGTATACGAACCTTCTCGACGTCATGGAAAGCGAAGAGCTCGCGAGTCCGGGGTCGACACTCTATTAAATAGTGCGGGTACAGACCAACAGCCGGCATCATCGGTGCTGCCGTGGCAAGATAGTCCTCTCAATACGATACTCAATGTCGACAGTTTGCTTGGCGATCTTCCATTAGAGTTGAATTATTTAGCTCCCTTTGCATCGACCCAACCTTACCGGACGTTTGATGATGGCAGCCAATCTTCCACTACTTCGGTAGTAAGTATTGCCTACTGGGACGCTTTGAGTAGGTGGACTAATATGTGTGAGGAAGATCAACTTGGATACCCTTAGTATTGATCAATCTCTTTTTGCCGCGGAACCTTTCGATGGGATTTCGAATGATTCCGATACTACGAGTCCCCGCCACTCCCGTGCTCGAGCAATCTTTCCTCGGTACAATTTGAAGGAAGTGATGAAAACATCTACCATCCTTCGACTCGTTGTCTATTATCAGAATCATGTGATTGCCATAGATCAACTCAGGCCCTGCTTAGCCGTCTGACCTCTGCGAGTGTAGAACCAGGAAAGGTTGGTCTCGATGAGATTCTATTGTCATTTCACCAAGCCTCTCAACATGCGGTCAACTACTTGAATTGTATTCATTGCGAGGGTGGCTATCCGCGTCTCATTAATCTTGCCATGCTCCACCAAAGCGAGGTCACTCTGCTATGCAAAATGGCCAACAACTCGGCTGCATATTTTGGATTTAACCATGGCCCTGATATTGCCCGTTTTACACTTGGAGCTTATCAGCTTCCAGAGGCGGATGATCTTCACCAAAAACGTCTTGCGATACTTGCGGTAGGGCGCAAGGTCGAGTCCCTGGTAGCTGACTTTGACGCTGTGATTGGTGGTCACCAGGAGCTGCTGGAAAGCGCTGGAGGTCTGGGAGAATCGGACCTGGCAAAGATTAATCTCAAGTGGTTACTAGAAGTTGCTGGGAGTCTTAAAACTCAGCTAGAATCAGCTCTCACGATCTTTGAACAGGCTGATTTGTCGTCATGGGAACCCGGAAATTCTTACTGAATTTTGAGATGATTCAATCTGAGTTCCCTGGCTAGTCATACTGAGTTGTTGCTTCGATTGTTTCCTTAAAGAGCTATTCGTGTGTTTGGTTGAAGAACATATCGGTTAAAGTTCGAAGCCGGTGAGCGAGCAATCCTATAAACTGATAAATGGCTTACCAAGACGTCACGACGTGCAGTGAGTTTCGGGAACAGATGTATATGGAAAACTGACACATTTCGGCCCAGCTCGAATATTATCTCTTTGTGCAAAGCCTTGACCAGCATATGAATTAGCCGTCATTGACCGCGTGCGTAATACAGCTAAAGTTGGGAGATCTGTCACTGGGCGCTCTTGGGTGTTTTTCATTGCTTATGCTTATAGTGGCTGGTATCCGACGATTATAATATCTTCGGCGAATATTAGTGACGATGCAGATAGGAGGCAGAATGAGATTTATAACGACCATATTTAGTTACTTTAAATCCTTCGAAATGACTAGTTGTAAATATTCCCATGTTTAGTCCCGGAATATTGCAAATCCTGTTCGCTCTCTCAGCCAATAGCCCCTAAGATTCCCCCACACTACTTCAGTAGATATATGTTTATTACACTATAGCCCTGCGAATTCTATCGGAAGTGCGGTTTGCCATTTTAGAGGAACAACCTATGCTAGACTTTACTAATCAAGTGTCATACAGGTAAGCCACAGGGCCACGAAGCGGACAGAGGCCATAAAGGGGGTTAAATAGAACCCCACTCCAAGCACTTGAGTACCTAGCCCTTGTCACATCTGCAGTGGCTAGTTTTAAGTGCTCACATATCGCGGAGATGTGAAGTCTATATACCGTTATAACCAAATGGCGACAATGGCGTCGTTTTCTCCGCCACATCATAGAGTTCAAAAACCGAAAATATTGAAAAAAATCGATGCAGTAACTGAAAGATACTCAGTAGGAAAATGAAATGGAATGACAGATTCTGGTGTTTTGCGAACTTTCGCACCCTTTATATATACATTTAAGCCCTATCCATCATTGGAGTAGCCCTTGAGTGCTACCCTCACTGCTTTAAAATGTGTTGACTGTAATAGAGAACATGAGACTGACAAGCCACACAACCAAAGAGCCTTGCAGAGCTATTTGAACCGAATAACCTGCACTTTCCGCACCTTCTAGAACCGCCTCACTAGTCCATGTCACACCATCACCATTTGTATCATCAGTAGGTAGCGTAGTAGCATTGACGCGCATGCACAGTAGCTGAGGATTCTGTGTGAACCCGTCCTCGAGACTGCCCCGGAGGCCAGTAAGGGGTTAATCATCACAACATGTAGCCGATTTATAGCAGTGTAGTACTCGTTACTCCCGCTGCCGTTCTGGGGAGAACTGAAGTAACCGAACCAACCCCCGCCGTTTGTAAAGTCGAGCGTGGCATTTTGGCTGCTGTGGTTACTAAATCCTCGAGAAAACGTAGCCAAATCGAAAGAACGGGATTCTGTGCTAGTGTACCCCAGCGTGCTTTGGCATTCTGAGATTGCCGACCAGCTCTGGGAAGGCGATTGACAATTTTGATTGATAGGGCTGCCTATAAACTTTCCGCCGGCCAGTATGGCATCAACACAAGCCTGTCCCAAGGCGGAAACGCAACTGGTCGAATTCGTATCATTTTCAGTGTAGGTGTTTGTAACGTTCACGGGTAGATCAGTGAGAGAATCTGCCACCGTCAAACAGAAGCGGGCGGTGGTACTGTTAAGTTCGACTGACCAATTCTTGGAGCCAGACCAATTGAAATCATAACTTGTGGTGACGATGTGAGGGTCCATGGTTTGGTCAAATCCATCAGCGGCAGGATTTAGCACAGCATTTGGCGCCGCGAAGTCGCTAACATTGATTCCTAAGGTAAGACTTGTTAATACATGTACATGCTGACTAGCGACCTAAAGAATGGTTTACGAACGCCATGCCCACTCTAAGTCTGAGAGTGAGAGAGTTGCATTAAAGACCGGTGCTGAGTTGAAGGGATTGAAGACAACCTCGCGGGTTGCATTCGGGTGTTGCTGTGCATTTGTAATAAGCTCCGATGAATAGGCGTCAGGTTCAGGAGGAATAGAGGAACCATCGATAGTCTCGGGGCTATAAATGTCCGATCTTGAAGCCGCAAGCGTTATAAGGCAGGCGATAATGAGTATATTCATTGTATTATTGATTGGTATAGTTCTGTACAGTAGTGTGCCGGTGAACAATCTCTAATGTAAGTCACAAGGGCGAATCGACCTGACCAAAGATAAAAAAGTAAAGAAGACAATAAGTTCTCGTTAATTCCAGCCAACATCTATTTCTACTTAGATCTAACAATAGCAAATAGCACAATTGGGGCTAAACTGTTGGTAAGAGCGACTACGCCGCTCTGCATGGAAACTTGGTGATACTAACATGCAAAGTTCCTACCTACTAACAATAAGGTGCTTCCATCAATAGTAAGACAGGGGTATTTTCTTGTGCTATAAATGGCAAGGTTGTTTTCTGCCCAGCCGAGTACTAAGTACACTATCGTGCGCGCGGTTAACAGTGGGTCATGCATGGGTCGATACCCTGCCCCTTACGCCAGGGCCCCTCTTCCACTTTCACGGTCCAACATACAACATACAACATACATGCGCTTGTCCACTCTGTCGGTGAGGCGAAGTGTTGTCTTTATCTTTTAAGTAAAGTTTCGACATGTCTAAGAAAGGTATCGGCTTTTGAGGCATTCACTGCTAATTGAAGCCAGTACTTACTAGATGCATACCTTATCTCGGGACCATACACCATCATCTCTTCCTCACAATTTGCCATCTTGTTCCCCAGCATCTCGCATCGCATCAACCACCACCTAACATAGATATGGATCTCTTTGGACTGCCGCCGGGAGCTCGTGCAAGATCAATATTTGAGAACATTGTAAGGTCGCGCCAATTCGGGGCCGCGTGATGCGAATGCGGGTTGTCAGTCGTACGTCGCCAATCCCGCTATCCCACTACTCTTAGGTGACCTGCAATTTACGATTCACATTCTTCTAGACCAATTTAAAACCAATATCGACTATGCTATATTTCGCATTCGTCTTCTGAGCGAGCTCGTCGGCCCTCCTATTAATATCGAACATGTTGCCCGGGGCAATCGTTCGCGGCGAGACTCTATTTTCTATGTCCGCTCGTATATAATCTACCAAGTACCACGGGAAACTTCAACTACATCCCCGCTTGGTCGGATTCGTCGGGCTGCAGAAGCCCTCTGCGAACAAGATGGCGATACGGAAAATGAGAATGTATTGCCTTCTCTCATAGACCTAGCCATGGAGATCAGTTGTGATGCACTGCTCCGAAAACCCAGAACTGAAGAGCCAGATGAATGTTCTGACGACGACCTCAAGGCAGATATGTACGTTGCTGCTATCTACCTGGGCAGACAATCATATGTCAAAAGTCTAATCGCCGACGGTGTCGAGTTTTGCGGAGTAGCAGATCTGCGGAATGACATTCGCAGCAAGGTCTTTGGCTCGGCCTTTCACGCAGCCGCATTAAAAGGAAACCTCGATATGATCAAATTATTACTTTCGTGCCTTGCCGAGTACCGAGACACGGGCCTTCTGCCGTATCTTCAACAGCGCGAAATTCTCCTCTGTATTGGTTCACACAACCACCCAGCTCCCTCCGACTTCGCCCTCGACACGAGACCAATCCATTTGCCCAAGACAAAAGCAGAACGCAGAGGGCATCCGGACATCTGGGTGCTCGAAAACGCCATCCGTGCCACGCCATTTCCCAAAATCTACGAACGACTAGCTGCTATGCTAGGACCTGATAGTAAAGTATTTGAGTATTACAATGGTGGGTCCCGAACTGCCTGGCTTCAACGCCAAGCTTATCGTTCCAAAGTAGAGATGGTGCGTTATGTCCTCGATGGGGGCGCAGAGCCCAACTACACTAACCGCACGCGTAACCAAGCTCCTCTTCTTTCGGCTGTCCGATCTAATAGTGAAACGATCGTCAGGCTTCTACTTGAGGCCGGCGCAGATCCCAACCTTCCGCTTTCACCATATTCGCCTATATTGTTTGCAGTTTGGTAGGTTTTATGCGATAATACGTTCTCCACTTCTTCTATTCGTTTCTTGCTCCTGTCCGCATATCTATAACTGCTATACATGCTCGTTCAAAAGGCGTTGATAAGCCACCCCTGATTTTTCACTTTTGATTCATACATTCTAATGACTGATAGGAAGGGGAACATTGCCATCGTCAAGATGCTATTGAGGTAAAATCACAGACATAAACGAAGGCTGTCCGCCCCCATCGTTCTCGCCGTATTTAAAGAGCGGATGGATATGTTTCGTTTACTTCGAGACCACGGAGCTAGGCTAGACACCCCGGAGACAGGTGGATGGGCCATGGCAATCGCCAAGTTACACGAGTTGGATTCGATGGTAGATGTCCTGGTGCACGAGGGTGTGGGCCAGGATTTCTTACTACAACAGGCCTTACCCTTTCGGCAGCACCTGTGGCAAAATCATTTACAGCTACCTCTTCCCCAGGGTGAGACATTTAATAATTGGCCTTGAGGGGCATACTGCCCAGTGAGCATCACGAAAATATACACATAAGAAGCCTAAATTTTAACATAAGGTTGGAATCAAATCCAAGTTCACTATAATCCTCTTTGTTGCCGAAGGTACCATGAAGATATATCTTCTCTATGCTAGGCAGGCGGATTCCGTGATTTTGATGCTCGAAATAGCTTTGTATCTATTCTACAGCCTCACAGAACTTCATAGACCCATATAGCCGGAGTCTGCGCGTCTCAATCATCTATCTCGGTTTTCGGTAAAGGTCTGAGACTCGTGAGACTCCATAAGCCCAGTATGTCAATAGCTCAGATCCTTGTGACATAAAATCAGATCTTGAACGAATTAAGACCAAATTGTAGATCAGAGTCCTAGATATGAACAGATAGTCGAGAGTGAGGCTACGTTGGAAGCTAACCGAGGACTCCTTAGCCCCTAAACGGAGTTATTAGTCAAATATAGTTCTTATTTTAAGCTCATGTTAGATTGTGAGGAGTATGAACCTAGTTCTGGATATTCAACACTACGTAAGTCATCTTGCCTACTTTACTTTGTATGGGGAACTTTGTAACTGTACATATATAAGAGCTACAGACGGCCAATTGTTCGACTTGACTACTTTATACTCTTTGGTAGTGTTGTGGTTGAGTTCTACGATTCTGTTCCGTGGCAAGCCCAAGGTAGAAATTCCATCTGAACTGCTGCTATATAGGTTGTTGTGACAACGGCTTGTGTTTAAGCGCTTGGAATTTGGAGTTTAATTCAGCTAATAACCTTTTTGGGGTGTCTAGGGGCTCTGGTTCCCTGATTCTGACACCAATGTAACCTCGCCCATGCCTTCACTGCATAGACGAATTCTAGGACCTTTGGTTCCTCGCAGGCCTCCAAGAGTATGACTCCTCGACAGAGGTCGAGGCTATGCCGACCAATGCTATTATGCCAATATGCCTATGTCTTAGCCCACGAAGATGATCGGAGTGATATCGGCCTTCCAGGACTTTTCAGGACTCTCCAGGACTCTGCGTGGCTCCTGTAGCTATGTCCTATCGCTAGTCCATGTGACAGTTGCTGTCGGCAACAGGGCTGCTTTCCTTATGCGATCAATTTATAGATTGCCCGCGAGAGTTTAGTTTACCGCAATAGTGCGAGGAGCCAAACTGAATGACAACCTAGATATCAATAAGAGGCCTTGGATTCTTATGAAGTTCTCAGTTCACAGGCACAGCTTTGATCGATCTTTTTAGAGAGTTAGGCAAAGGCATCAGAGGCATGAAATACTAGTCAATTCAAGAACAAGAATAATTCGTTCAGGTGAAAAATTTATCACATCCTTGCCTGAGGTAAAGGTTGAGCGAGTGTGTAAAGCCATCGGCATAAGAAACGGAATATAAACAAAAGAAATCTCGAAAGAATACACTGGAGAAAAACATCATACTGCAATACCCTCGTCCTGTTATGTTTTAACAACAATTTCAATGCAACCTCCTCTCCAAGAGTGTGGTCGGTCGAGGCGGAAGACCGGACGGAATGCCGATCCTCAGCTTTCTCGAAGCAGGATACGTAGGATAGCTTTCTCCAGAGGAAGAAGTACTCGTATTATCGTGTGAGGTGTGAGTAGTAGCTGCGATGGCGCTTGAATGGTGATCTGATGTATGAGTAGTAGCTAAAGTAGCGCCTGAAGGGTGACTTGAGGTACGAGTAGTGACCTTAGAGCTCTTATGGGTGGATATTTTGTGGGCGGTGCTTGTAGTGGTAGCAGTAGCAGTGAGCGATTTGATAAGCGATTCGACCTGCTCGCCGTCGTAATCATTATCAAACTCATCGACCAATATCGTCCCATTGCCACCACAAGAGTAGGCAACGTATCCCAGAAAGCCCGAGTTCGAGGCGACGTACTCGTAGAGTGGGCTAATACACGCATAGTCATTTCCGTCCTCGTCTGTGGCCATCGTAGCCGCAGGAGACTTTAAAGTGAAGACGTAGTCGGGCGGTTGCGAATCTTCGTCTATGCCAAAGGGCACTTCTGCCCGGCATGGAATCGAACCAGACTTGTCGGACCAGAGGGCGATAGCACAGTCTCCAGTCCAACCCGTCACTCTCATGGAGACGAGGCCATATGTGTCTGGGTCATAGCTGAGCGACATGCAGTTGTTCGACATATGATCTATACCGCCGCGCGAAGTGTCGGCGCCGATTTTCCTTCCAGTATCGCTGACCTTGTAGTTGCAATCTGCCTGGCCAGACCAGAACTCTAACATCCAGGCATTGGTCACTGGAGTAAGAGACAAGAGTGAGACCCCAAAGGCAAGAAGCCTTTTGGGGGAGATCATGTGGGTTGCTGATGCTGGAGACATGGTGTGAGAAAATGCAAGCGTATGAATCAGAGGCGAACTCGGCGATATCGGTTGGTTCTGTTTCATAAGAGCTTTGTGTCTCATTGAACTGGGAAATACCCCTTAACACCTTCATGTTTTATATTGGCCAGTTTCTGAGGAAATCGAAGCTCTTTCCAATATTCGTTTTCTTTACAAGTTGGCTGTTAGGCCATGAATGTTGTCAAAGCCGCCCTAACATAGAATTAACTCTTCTCAAGGAAGAGAACAGCAAGTACCGCTCTTTGGATTGCCATCGTGACATGAATGCGCCGATAATGAGTGTTTCAGATACGGTTCCTTCAGGCTCAATCCTACTGGCCTTTTGAGGTATATTTTATGTGTGTAGAAACTATACGAAGGTGCGTATTAAGATGTATTACCATTAAGTTAGTCTCATGATGGATCGCCGCATTGTGCTAGTAACGGCTATTTTAAGGAAGATATCAAGAAACGGGTTGGGAAGGCAGAGGCGAAGCAGAGGTGCGGGGTAGTCAACTGAAGGTGTTGGTAAGCCAAATTGCGAAATAGGAATATTCGAAAACAAGAGCCTCGTGTTAGTGCTTGCATTGTTTATGGTTCGTGGTTTGTGCTGTTAGTAAGAGTGGGTAGATTTGACGCCGCTTTGCCCCCGGTCGTCAAATTAGTAATTACTAACCAACAACATCGCTTCAAAGGCCAAGACAACGTCGTCTTAGTGGAGGATCGATCATCGAGGTTATGAACTGAGAGAACCCAGTGCATCGAGAACAAAATAATATCTTTCCAGGTCTGACCCATTGTGTTCAATTTTAACGATTGGGTTCTTACATCTTCTACATCTACTACATCTCTTTTAGTTCCAAAAAACAACTCGTGTCTTTGGCCATGGCCAAGAACCGTAAACTCAGCTGGTTCGGACTTGTGGTCAGCCTACTAGCTACTCAAGTCCTTGCCAGAGATTTCCAACTCACACTTTGGAACAGTTCAGACTGCACACGCGGAGATCCAAGCACGGAGTCCAATATCCTCCAGATTCCTTGGGACAATGACGATCCCAATCAAGGTTTCGCCTGTGCAGATCTGAAAGGGACAATTTTTAATGGCTGGACCAAAGACACGCACAGCCAGCAGGTCATTGCTTATGTCGACACTCTCGCAATCGCAAAAGGGTGCGAAGTAGTCTTTTACAACCGAGGCCCGCCTGCAGATCAGCTTCCAGAACAAATCGCAACTGGCCCTTGTTGGCAAGCCTACCGCAGGGTCAGTAGATCTTCAGCATGCCCTAGCGTCACGTTTGATGCTGAGAATATTGCAATGTCGTGAGCGAAACTTTATGCAATTGGTGTCATGGGGTTTTGCTAACGTCTCATTGAGGTACTGTTGCGGCACCGGTTGCCGAGTCGCTCGAGGCTATGACGGCGTCTCAGATCCCGTTCTTCCTTATGCGCCACCTCTGCCTCGTGGTTTAGAACGAAGCCCTAAGGCCATATCAAAGTTGCCGCTTCAGAGTCATCCCCAGCCAGGCAACAACAGCAAGCGGAGCGGTACTGATGTGTCAAAATGTCAATTTAAAAACTCCACCGAAGTCCGCTACACTTACCTGCCGTCGGTCCAGGTGGATAATCTTTTGCAGTGCCCTTCGGGACAGGACCTCGGCGGCGGCCCCTGCTCCTGGGACGAGATGTTCTCAACTGAAGTTCAGCTTATGAGTAGCTCTTCTCTCTCAGTTTCCGAATCAATTCAGGCAGGGATCGAAGGCATATTTTCGGAAACGACGACCCTTGGTTTTGATATCTCTTCTTCTGCAACTAATGGGCAGACTGTTTCGGCGTCGGAAACTCTGACTCTTCCCCAAGGGAGATGGGGCTTCCCATCCTTCAAACAAGTTCTCCAGTGTATGTTAAAGGCACCGTAACTACTCCTTTTAGTTCGATGTTATGTAATAAGCTGACCAAGGCGGGCTATAGGCACAAATGGAACATTCTCCGGGTGTGATGTCAAGGAACTCACATCTCTACCCAACCAGGAATATTGTCTCCCCGTTTTAGCTCCAGCCACTAAGCAGGGCAGGAAGGCTATTGGTTTGTTTACCATGGTCGATACCACCTAAAATGGAACTGGATTCAGGCCCGGGACAGGAACATGGTGTGCAATTCTCAGTCTATCTCGCAACTCCCCTCGAGCTTCGGGAACTTGCGGCATGATCAAATATATGTATATACTGTGTATTGCTCTAGATTATATTCTTCTCAACATTTGCTATTCTTATAAATTATGTTACGAACTTATTGAAATGGAACTGTTCTTGGACTAAGCCAATGCGAGCTACCACCAGTGAACCTCTTCTCTACCTAGCTCCTTAGCGTGTCGCCCACAGACTTTGTACTGCGACTTAGACTACTTAGCAAAGTTATTTAGAGTAGAAACGTATAATGAATTACGCAAATTTTTCTTCTAAGGTAACGCTAGATTAAAGGGGTGACAATACTGTCACCTGCAGGTAAGCGACAAAGTTGGGAATAGCTACTTGTTAGTATTTTGACAGCGAATAACTTTCCCAGTTCTTCAACTAATGAAGAGTTTAATTATGTCTCCTAAATGCACTAGGCCTCGGAGGCTCAGTGCATCGTGTCGAAGGATCAAGTCAGCGGCACAAGCATGGTCTTCGTGCACCCACGCCAGCAGGGTTCCACCAACAATGGCGGCACCGATGCAACAGGGCACATCCTGAGCCGAACTAACAACACAGTTCCCACTGAGGAGGAGGATAAATGATATTATTATTTTGAAACCAACGTATGCAAAACATTACCAGCATCCTATTTTGCCAATCCTTACATGGCCTCACTAGGAATTGTTCTTGTGGCCCAACATGCCCACCTAACATGCCCTGTCAACCAGAGATCCGGCCTAACGTTTCGCGAGGAACATGGCATTCCTCCGCCCAATAACTCCTTACAAGCTCTGTTGGATCACGCTTCTACCTACACACCGTTCGTTAGCCGTACTTGCATAATCATCGTTGGCGTGTTAGACAGCGGGAGACATGCGCTATGTTGCCGCAAGGAGCCAGCCATAGCCACATGGTAATCTTACTCTACCATCCCACAATGGGAACTTGAACTTGTTATGTACTTAGTGTCCATTTTGGTGCCTATACTGTGTTATGAAGTTTCAGTGGAATGCCGAGGTTATGCTTGCAACAACAGTTGCAAGTCCGTCTATCACTGTGACGAGCCAACTAAAAGACACAACAGAACAAGTATTATTCCACTTCGAGATTATTTAAGACCACAAGAATCTGCAGATTGTTTTGTTACAGAATCCCAAGATATCTACTATCGTTTTATTGCCTCGTAAAATTCACTCTTCACCTTGAGTCAAAACTGTTTTGAAACAAACTCGATTCAAAACCCACAGCTTTACCAACGTTCCAACATGAAGGCCAACAAGACACTCATAGCTGCTGGCTTCAGTCTTCTCCTAAACTTCGCCTTGGTCTCTGGCTTTGCCATTACGCCCAAAGACCTTGCTACTTCTGTCAATAGCATCTCTTTAGATGCACGTGGCAAGCCTGGCGGCAGTAGTAAGGGCGGCAGCTCCGGATCAGGTTCCAAAAGCTCCAAAAAGAGTTCGAAGCTGAAAAAGGGGGCAAGCCGCGCTGATGCCGATTCTGAACTAAGCAGTTGGGGAATGCAGCGCACACAGCAAGACGAGAGCGAATATCCACCGAAGCCCTTTAATTTCAACGACGAGAGCAATGCTTTATACGACCATGTTGCGCAGAGTAGCTGGCAGGGGAACACAATTGCGCCTGACGCATCGCATCAAGCCGCGTACGGGGCAGGCCCAATATACACCTACCAGACGAACATGCAGGCCGGCGCATTTCACACTGACGGAGTGTTTACCACGGAAGTTCCAATGACTCATCAACCGAGAGACTTGCCGACTAATCGGCGAACTCTTACCTACAATGCTTGGATTGAGGCTGGCGGAGATCCGCAGAACCTTCAGATTTTCAGTGACGAAAACATCGTGAATCCAGCTGGTCGAAAGGCATTCGAGGATACTTTAAGGGCAAAGGGATTCGACCCCGCAGTTCCGGACCAATGGGTCCAGGTCAATAGAGACGAGCCTGCGTGGTCAAAGTGGGATAATGGGCAGAACCCATTTCCCGATGGTTATGAGACTATGACGATAGACTACTCAACTATGCAGTCTACTCTCCTATATGTCAACCTCTTTGTCGACGAGTCGGGTGATTACCATACCGTTCACGTCATGCAACATGTCCCAGATTTAGCTGCAAGACTCGATGCTAGATCAGTGTACTTCATGCGCAGGAACATGACAGATCCATGGATGATATGACTACGTCTTACCTCTAGGGCCCCTTGAGAATAAGAGGGAGCTCGAAACCTGGTGGTAACAACTGGCGATTTTCGCTGTTGTTTATTTTTCGCGGTGAATGGTTTTTTCCCTCTATTCTCTGATCTCTATATTCATTACTTTCTTGTTGGCTACTTTCTCTTCTTCTACTACTACTACATTCTTAGTTCCTTAGGTCTAAGGATAGTAAAGTTTCAGGTTGTTATTCTCCCTATATTTTTTACAGTTCACATAGACTATTTTCATCATCTGAATAAAATTCCTTTCAACTCTTATCCTCAAGTTCAGACCGCTGTGCTTAGACTGAGAAAACGCATATAACGCTGTCTCTACCATCACAGAGTAATAAGTAAAACAAGGACAAGGTGAGTTGCGTAGATGTATAGAAAAAAGGGCCCAAAAAGAACTGCTAGTCTGCCTGAATTTGGCCTAGCAGTTGAGTCACTGTTTGATTGAGGTCAAGAGAATGCTGAAACCGATCGTATTGCAATAAATCAAGTGTCTTGTGTACAAATTACGGATTATTGTATGAAGAAGACCGAACGCCGTCAGCGGTAGTAGAGTCGTTACTGAAGTAGGACTTGTGAGGTGTATGAGCAAATTAACAAGGGGACTGGTCACGTAAAAACACCAGAATTCCCTCTGTATCTTACCTTTGTACTTGGCAACACACACACCGCGGGGCATTTAAATTTTTGGATTTTTATTAATTTATTGCATTCCTTTCAATCAACTGATCCCCCTTATTTTTACGTGACTGAGACTCGAATTAGATGAGTAATTCCCAGATTACCTCCTTTCTCGTGGACCCGGTCACCGTGGGCCAATTCATTACTCGACCCAGTTCTTGATCAGAGCCTGTGATCCGATATGCCACATGCCAAGCCCCCAACATTCCGCAACATGCCCACTTCTATTCCCTATCTTCCATCCTGAACGGATGACTAACGCAGTGAAGAAAAGCCTGTAATGCACTCGCCCCATGTCTTTACCATTCCTCAATTCTTGCTGAACGTGTATGTGTTCTAAGGCATGTCCAAACCCGCAGCCTTAAACTTCTGTCGTTTTTCCTGTCTCTTGCATCGCAACTGATAAATCACTCTCAAGTCCGTACCCTTGGCCTTCGCCGTCTCCACGTCCTCGTCGCTTAGCCACACCTTCTTGAGAGCTTTGGCCTGCTGTTTAGTTGTCGTAGCTTGCCACTGGCCGCCCGCATCGATGTAGCAGAGGCCTACTTTCGACTCGTAGAGTTCGCGAAGACCGCTGTTGAGCGCCTCTTCTGCGCTCGACAGAATGGTCAGCTTGCACGAGGCAAAGGCAGTGTCGTCGAGCTTGTACAGTTCAGCTGCAAATGGGATCTTGCTCTCCTTCATCTTGTTCTGAATAGAAAGCTGCATTTTCTGGGCTAGTGATTCTCGTTGCGAGTCGCTGATTTGTACGAATTGGGGAGCGAACAACGGGTACATCGTCTCCCTACACTTCTTCGCGTAGCCGAAAGCCTCTGGCACGGGCTTGCCAGCCACGCTTGCATGTAACATAGCGAGACGTTTGTGTCGTATGGACAAGCCACAAGGCCACGAGCCACACAACGTCCCAGATCGCCGGTGTCCTCCGGCCCCCCTCTTTATAGGCCAGGACATCCAGATGAAATAGAAGGATTATTAGTCAATGCAGCCTCGTGTAAGGCAAGCCCCTATCGAGGAGCCCCGAATTCTATTCGAGTTTCAACCGCATGAGACAAGCCCTCGTCACAACAGCGCGGATAAAATCAATGGTAATGCGCACATCCCTAGAAGTAACAAGATAAGTTGTCAATTCGATTGCATCCACACCCAATAATAATTACCTAACTGGCTGAAAAAGCGCCCCCAAACAACGCGCTGGTATTTAACTGGACAAATTGAATACATAGCCCCTTGTGGCCACCGAAGGATCCCCACTAGTTCCACCCGGATAGTCTGGAGGCCTATCGTTGAGCCATGTACGCCTTGAAATCAAACAATGTAATTATTCAAGGGACTTTGTCCACTAGTTCAACTGTCTCCTGATATATATAATCATGTATAATCTTTCAACATCGCTTCATTAAAATAGGTAGCAATACCCTCCCGTCTCATTAATACGTATTTTATCTGTTAAGATAAACTCATCTATACCAATCTTCATCGTCCTTCGTCAAAGTATTCTTTCAATTATGAAGCTCCTTGCTTTTGTTGCCTTCCAATCTGCCTTTGCCGGGGTGCTTGCGAGCGTCATACATATGCCTCGAGATGATCAAGACGATAGCCTTAACAGTTGCCAGACGGTGGGAGTGTCGGACGCGGGATCGACGATGCAAGCATCATGTGGTCAATTATCATCATCCGGGTTCGTTCTTACACTTGACCTTAATCAGTAAGTTGATCAATTTCTTTTCCAATTTTTATTCCAACTTGCATTCCACTTCATAACTATGTGGCTCTCGCATTGTTGATTCAAATCCTGTCTTCAAACTAACACATCGTCAGTTGTATTGCGAACATCAATGGAAAGATGGTCGGTGTTGTGGAGGGAAACTTTGGAAAGACCTGCAGCGACATGAGAATTACACGAGACGGCGGTGTAGTTACTTTGACTGCAAAGTGTAGCGGTCCTAAAGGAAAAGCTGACAGCTCTACAACACTAGGTATGTGAATATGTCCCGACACCACGAATATGTATCCTTTATATCTAGAGTGGTGTAGCGTTCTAATATTGACTGTTGAAATTAGATTTTGTTACGCGCAATGAAGGCCTCCTCTCCTGTTTCGGTACTTCCGGCCACCTTTTACAAATTCCATGAGGGAAATAAGGGCTACAGGTCCATACACCTAATGCCACACAGCCAAGACTAGCAAGACCCGTAGGCGACAACAGAATACAAAAAGGAAAAAGGAAGACTACTGGACGAAGGAGTAGGCTAATAGGGCTCTTTCAAACTGTGTCGACGTGATATTGAACTACAGGAACTCTGCCGAGCTATTTTCCAGAGCTGACATCTATTCCAAACTCGGTCCGAGATATTAAGCTACCTCGGATGACACATGAAGGAGCCGAACAACTCCTAGTCATTTTGCTTCAGTTTCTTCACCGTGAACGGACGCGGACTTGCCGGGCAAAGTGGGACAGTTGCCTCACTAAAATCGCGTTTTGATGGACAAGTCTTTCGCTCAAGTAACAAAGAGCTGCCGACAGAAGATGATTTTTCTTCTCTTTCTTGTCATGTATATTGGTGGTAAAAGAGGTGCTCTATTAAAATTCATCGAACGGGTGATGCATCTATAATTAACAGAAATTGAAATTGACTCATAAATCCCCTTTTCTCTACTTCCTCTCCGAACAAAGTCCCGGGACAACAAACACTGACTGATAAAACCTTCGTCTTAAATGAAAGCAACAGAAATCTCAAAGGACTGGCACTCAGTGCTGGGAAGGTTGGCCTCAGTAGGGTTAAGGCCATAGAAGAGCTCGAAGGTGCCGCTCACGGGCAAGCCCACCAGCCTACATGTGTGCTGAGTGTTAGCCATTATCCATGCCAATGCAGTGTTGGATCTCCTCAGTTAGCAACGAGTAGATGTATGTGTAGTTCTCACCTTGGACATTTCCGTTAAAGGTCAGATAGTTGCTGGTATTAATGGCCAGGCCAGTTGTGCCTGTGCCCAGCTCGGCAGTGACTTGGCCGACAGTGCCGGCGGGCACGGTAGGCACGCGTAAGCCGTACGGGACAGTGGCGCCGGTAAGATCTAAAGCAAGGAGTGAAATCCCACGTTAGCACAACGTCATCTCTTTCCTCATTCCGAGGCTAGCGCCCTCTACTCAAAATCAGGATGGTTACGTACTGAAGGTCAGCGAGCCGTTGTCCAAGTAGGCCGGGTCAGACTGATACACCGACGGGCGCTGGATCTGGATCACGTTCTGGCCAGCGGCGACATGAGCGTTCACGATAGCCCAGCCGTTGATGTTGGCATTATCGACGACCTGGAGCCGAAACTCGGCAGAAGCCTCGTTGGCGGCCGGGGCTGCAAGGGCAGCTCCGGTAAGAGTGAAGGCAGCAGCAATGAAGGAACGCATTTTCGATTGAGTGCAGAAGTCGGAAGAGTTGATGTTGATTTGCTTGTCAGGTGTTTGGAGTGAGTGCTAGTCGAGATGCTTCTGAGATATGATAGGTGATGGCAAGAGACGAGACACTGTCTTATATATTGTCTTCCCGTCTCTCACACCTTTTTGAATTTCATATGCAATGTGAACACAGCCTGCCCATAGGATGATCATCATCTTAGGGTGAGCCGCATCTGAACAACCTGTGGTGAGGTTATCAAATCACTGAATATCTGAATACGAGACGACTATTTCTCCAGAGTGGGACTTCGTATTCACAGAATCGATGCATAGAACCCCGGAGGAAGTAATCAACGAAGGAATAGTTGGAGGCTCCTGACGTGAATACAAGCTCCACATTGGCTCCCGGCATATAGTAGACCCTATTATTCCCGGCCCGTACCAATGGTTGTGTGCTGGGGTCAGCGGGAACTTACGCGGAAGTGCCGCTCAATCCCTGATGATGTACCCTTTTTGCCACAGACTCATGAATATGCATGGCGCCAGCAGCAAGGCGTTTGCAAGGGTTGCTAGTCCTCATGCCAAAAAGGAGCCCTCTGCCAAGCAGACCAAGGAAGCTTTCTGCCGGCAATTAAATAGTGATCTTACGTACCGAGACACCGGTTAACCCCACAAGGCTCAGTCGCCGCAACTCGTATGTAGCTAGGCATCACTTATTTCACCGACTGTCATCGCGTCTCATCACCTTTCGTTCATACACTACTTCGCATTAAGCCGATTTATTCACTTATTTCAACGGACCATATCAAAGACCTCATTATATCCTTGCCGAATGATACGAAGCTAGTAGATAGCACTTTGGAATGAGATATACAAGAATACGATATAGGTCAGAGTGCAGATATAGGGTCTTTCTGCAAGAAGCAGTTTCCCTGCCATGTAGGACTTCTTAGGACAATAGACAATGATATAATCCATCGCCTCGTGTTACGATGTTGTATCCGACTTCCCCTGACGATACATCGTAATGAATCGTATATTCCTTCCCAGGCCAAAAAGACTAAGTGAAATGAACTTCTCCGATCATCGTATCAGTAATTAACGACCTTTTTCGTCTTCGAGTACTCTTACTTTTGTCTGATTAGTTCGGCGCACTTCGTTGTAAAGCGCAAATTAATAGTTCTCCCTCTGCATATGAAGATGTGTCAACTCCTATACTTGCACTGGTAATACGTTCACTGCATATGATGGGGAAATAGCTACTGTGAAATAGCGCGCTACAAAATGTATTGTAGGTAAAATATGAAAAGTTTAAGGAGTGTCCGTAAAGTAAGGTGAATAGCCAGTATTCCACCTTTGTTTCCTCCCAGGCAGCCATGAAGATACCCCGGTTAGTTCATTCATTCCGCACTATCCCCTGACACAACCTCACTAATAACGTAGTTCATTCATCGTTGGGACTTTTCATAACACGCAAGTTCGTATAATGTCTTTCGACGCTAATAATCAATTAGACACAAGGTGTAGCCCTTCAGCGGGTTGCGTCCTTTAGTTAGTTGGCTCGTTGGAGACAAGTGTGATGAGGAACTTGGTAGGCCCCTGTCTCTCATGTGTGAGCTGTTTTGGCCAGAATTTTTCCGAGTCAATGTCGACCTCCTTCTTCTGCGCGTTCCACACGAAGTAGATAGACCCAGTCGACAGGTACACCCCTGTTTTCTCGTTGCGAAGGAAGATGGCCGTCGTAACCGTTCCTGACGACGGGCTAATCTTGCCGGCGAGCTTGTAGTCCGAGCCGTCATTGGAATACAAGATCTTCCTGCCAATGCCATGCAGGTCCAGGGTTAGGCTGTAGTCCTTGGGTGCCCGCCCGTTTTGTCGACGAAGTTGAACTGGATGACCTGAGTGTCATCCTTGTCGATGCTGAAACAGGTGAGGTCGCCGGCTGCTGCCATGGTAGCATGGTCACCCTCTAGTTCTGCGTGGCGGCCAATAGAGTCGAGGTGGTGCCAACAATAGACCTCTGTAAGAGATTAAGAGTTAACAATAACCGTTTACAGCAAGGGCTGACGAGTTTATCGGGCGATGTCGTCAAAGCATTTATGAGATTATGGCAGAGAGCAGCAGAATGTTTGCTGGATCAGTGAATGAATTGTTCAAAAGTACTAACTGGCTCCTAAGCCGGTGCTAAGAGATTGGTAAACATCGGCAATTTTTTTGGGGTATAAGTGGGTGACTGCGTTAAGCAAGTACAGATGATTTCGGCCTTCGAAGTTGGCCTTGTCGAAAAATTCGGCAGAATGTTCTGGGGCGTTTGGAGCCATCTTGATCATAGGTGTACGTCGAGTTGGGTAAGAAGTATCAGATCGACTAGGCGAAGGGTATTAGATTGATGCTCTGTGTGCAGATGTTGCTGATGATGCTTACAAAGTTATAACTCTGGATTATGAATTATGATTAAATCAACGACAGAGGGCCCTTTTTATATCTGGGGACAGATTTTCAAACTCCAGTAATGTCATGATGCAGTTATTGTATGAAACAGACAGGACAAAATCAATTCTTGCGACGTAGAAAGTCCGATTCACGTCGAACATCAGCTGAAACCAAGAACTTTTCCCATGGTACCGAGATGTATTAATTTTTTTCATGCAATTTTCGGGATGATCTCTCTGCTCTCATAAGTGTACTGTTTCCTATCGGGGTTATTGGATGGTTTTCTATGGTCGGGATCATGGAAGTAACATTAGGTGAACGGACACATGGTGCCACGACAGACTAGCCTCCTATTTCAACTCTCACTTAGTCATAAAACTCATATCCTATCTTTGCGTTAGCCTTTTTTCTTGACTGATTCTACAATGATCTTCGTCTCAGCTAGCCTCGTCACAAGAAATAGTCCAGGTTACAGAAATGCTGCATCATTGGAGACCTGATACGCCCAGTCGATGTACACATACGACGAGTTTAGACCCGAGATATTTCAGCTAATGGCTTCTGGTGACTAGCGGCGAGATTATTCTGTATTACATAGCACTGATGCTGCATTATGGTTGTAATTACCTACCAGTACATAGTATATACGGTATCAATGATGAAGCTAGTTATAGCAGTCTGACTGCCTTATAGTTTCTCTATTCTCGCCCTGCAGCACAAAAATGTAAGGCATCCCTGAAGGGGGCAATTTTCCGACACTTTTCAGCCAGCCCTAGTCGGGTCATGGCTAATGCGGCCTCTCTATATTGAGCCAATTCCAGGCTTTGTAGTTTTTAGTTCAAATATATTACGTCAGCCTGCATCAACCCGACTATTTAGTTGTAGATCCGGAAGCTTTAATCCTCATTCGATAGTACTATCGTGTTCTTAGGCCTCCAACGTTTTTTAGCTACTTGCTTGGTAGGTAGTTGATCTACTCTATGCCCTGACTTTAAGCGCTGGATCTGATCATTGGGGGCGAATCAAAACCGTCATTGTTTCAATTCTTCTTTGCCAAGAAGTGTATAGCCTGACTAAACAACTCTCACTTACTAATTGGATCTGCTAAAGGATTCTGGAACAGTGTTTCAGCCCGCCAACTAACATACGAATTGGATAGCATCCACTCCCGCTTCGGCCTAGTCACAACACCATCAACATCGATTCATAACAGACGCCGTTCTGGTTGCTGCTGGGAAATTTCCCAACGGCTGTTGAAGAGTTCTCGATTGCGTAAAGGCTACTACAGTGAGGTTCAGAATGCATCTATGTTACGTCACGGCTGAAGCTGATCTTCAACATCGCTGCTTTTATTACCTATACCCGACAACGCCACAAGTCAAAACAATACTGGTTCGAAGTACACCGTACGTAGACCCCTCACTTACGCCGTGTCAAGTAGCCATTCCAGATCCCGGAGACCTGAAGCGTCGTACCATGTGCTTCACTTACTATCAGGTAAGGTTGAGGTCGAGGAGAGGGGATGGGTTGTTGATGCAAACAGCATAGCTGAAGGGAAAGGGGACTATGCAACATGGAGTTGACGTAGTCACATGTGCTGATTGTGCAGAAACTTCGCGCGATCATTCTTTCTTGTTCTAAAGTAGAATTATAACGACCTTACTGAACATGTTATCGCACAGCACACAATATAGCAGGGTTCTGCTATTGCTACATTCAACTCATTACAAAGCAAGCATATGCAGCTGTTAAGCGCTTTATATCCACCTGGACGCCAAACTCCCATACATTAATATTTTAACCACGCGTGGCCCACCGGCTACCTTGCCCCCGAGCCGACGGTCGCCCTCTACCACGAGTTGGTACGAATCGCCTCGCGGGGATCTCGTCGTCGCTCAAGCCGGATGAAGACTCTGCAGAGCTTTCACCATCAGAGATAGCCAGTCGGACGACGGTTGGTCCACCTGATACGCTTCGTGACGGTTGTGGTTCATCGTGCTCTGATGCAGAAGAAACAGATGGCGAACCGACTGGCGGAGGCTCAAAATCATCATCAATGAGTTCAGCACGGCCGCGTTTAGAGTGGGCACTGACGAATGAGCCTCTTTGTCAATTGCAGTGGGCTTAGCCCTCTGGAAAACCTTGGCCGTAGATGTGGGCGTAGTAGTTCCAGGTACACCAGTATCTGGATTGCGACTCCGTTGTCCAATGCGGATTTTCTTCTTCCCTTAAGTGCCATCCGCTCTTGCAGTGACATAGATCGAAAATCTTTAGTGGGTGCGGTGTCTCCTCAGCTCTGTCGTGGACATCTTTACGGGTTGAGGGCGTCTGGGGCCTGGTGGACGTCCTCTTCGTCTAGTCAAGTTTTCTTGAGCAGGAGTAGATTGTAACTGTGCCTCGTCTCTATTCTCGCGCGATTCAAGTTCTTCCACCACTAATTGAGCCTCCAACTCAGCGATAGTAACGTTATCTTGCTCGACGCCATCGTTATCGGCGTGATCATCAGCATCGGCCATGTTGTGTCTTCAATATTCTCAACCCGATTCAAAGTTGATCTTCGTGCCCGGCCTGTTCCAGGAGGACGACCTCGCCGCTTTTCTCTGTAGAAGGTGACGACGAGACCACGTCAAGTGAACTTCGCGGTGGTCGTCCTCGCCTCTTGCCACTATATTGCGGTGTCGTCGGCTTGTTTGTCAGTGTGTCCTGAGATACAGGCATGCCAGTAATAGCACGAATTGCATCTGCCGCTAAATCTACGGCAGATGGTCTCGACTCTTCGCTAGTGTCTTCGTTAGTTTTTTCGTTAGGTTCTGTGTTCTCCTCCCCAAAGTGCCTCACGGGACCGTATCATCGGGATCTTCTACGGGTTCCTCCGCTTCCACATACGACGTCATGGGCTTAGCATGTCGTAATGTAGGTCGCAATGGGTCAATGGGTAACGGAACCCGTGTCGGTTTGGCCGGGACTGCCGGCACCTGATTCTCTGTGACTTGGCTTCCATTTCCCCCTTCCAATGCATTAGGCGCTTCTTCAGCGGCTACATGATTTTATCTGTTTCGCGAACCGGGGTAGGAGTGCTATCACCGAGAGAACCAAGCAGAGCTGGGTCTAGATTAACCAATTGCTCGATATTGCCGGTCTTGGTTTTTTACGATGGCTCCTCGGGCCTTGGAAGTCGGGGTCATCGTCTTGCTCGAGTCGGGCCTTCCGTTTCGCAAGGCGTAAAGTTTTCTTCACAAACTCGGACATCTCAGGTTCATTATTAAGGACATCTGGTGTTGGCATTTGGAAAGCATCGAAGAGAATTCTGTCCGTACTTTCGTCTTGTTCGTAGAAACCCAACCCCATCATACGCCCTCGATCCAACATTGTCGGATCGGGGTAGTTAGATGGGTCTGGATAAATGATTCGCCTTCTGCATCCTGTAACCCAAACGCATCCGTCGTTTCAATTTGGCTGCCTGGCTGTTCATGTGAAACGGGCGGCGGGCCGAGATGTTCGCTATATTCTCGTGATTCAGAGGCAGCGATATGGCTTTGGTCACCGTAACCATTCGCGATTGAATCCTGGAGCGCGGCATCCATTTCGTCGGGAGCGTTATCTGCAGCCATGGATGCTAGTGGATCTTTGGCTTTCTCGGCGTCGGCCTGTTGTCGCAGCGTATTCATGCGTTTCGAGTCTTTGCTGCGATTCTCTTCACCGGCGGCCTTCAGCCAGCTCAGGTTGTGAACCCGGAAATCGACGATAGATTCTACACTCCTATCATCGGCAATAGGGCGGGTGTCATGCCCCAACAGTGTATTCTTGGGAATATATGGCACAGTATTGCCACTTCGCCGGCATCCACCACAGTTGCAAATCTTGAGACACTTCGGGCATTGCCAATGCTCTTGCTCCATGACGGCTTGCGGCATCATATCAAATGCTCTCCATAGGACACCGTAGCAGTACGCCGAGGGGCACGTGGAGCAGAAGTGCAACTTGTAAAGGAAATCTTTATGGCAGCATACATGGCAAGTGTAGGTTTCGCCAAGCTTCTTCTTGCGCCTCTTCGGCTTCTTTTTAACACGACCATCCTCATCAACGTCGGGGTCATCAGAGACTTCGGCTTCCCGCTCAGGCGGTTTAGTGATATCGTTCCATGGCCGTCTTCGTAATTGTTCTTGGCAAATCTGAGCTACTGATTTCTTGCCTGATATCTTGCGTGCCAATTCGAGAGGCTGGGAGAGAGGTTGATGTCAATAAAGTCGTCTTGTTCGACGACCATTGCACGCCACGTTTCATTTTGTTAACAAGTTCGGACCATTCCCACTGCTCACACCACTTCAGGCCAGAAACGCATACGCAAGAGCGACCCATAGCATAACAGTCTAAGCAAATATCGTAGGTGTCTTCGTCGCCGTTTATGAGTTGCCGTACGCAACACTTGCAGGTTAAAAACCGATTGAAGATATTAGACCTACAATATGAGCAGGTGATATTTGAGTCAAAGGGGATATACTCGACGTTCAGCTGTTTCTCTCCGAACATTTCATCGACTAGTATTTCAGTAAAGAGATTGAATAACCTCTTGAAGTCACGAGCCATCTGTTTCATGCGAAAGGAATTCTGCATCAGTTCTTGACCAAGCCCCAACCAGCTGACCTCGGCACTATCCTCGAACGACTGCATTTCCTTGTAGTACTTGTCAAGAGTATAGTAAATGATGGCCTTGTTTTTGTATTGTTCGTCTCGGCATACAAGTCGGGCCTTTGGGAGGGCTTCGTGCAATGCCAGGTCAAGTGTCTCTACGGTCGTTCGATTCCACGCGACTTTCATTGTCCTAGTACCCCGGTTCCACACTTGATGCGGCGCAAGAGGAGGCACTAATATGAAGTCCCCCACTTTCTGCTCGACAATATAGACGGGGAAGTTTGCCTTTTTCCAAGCATTGACTTGGGCAAAATGCTTTTCGATCTCGATATCGTGCCCAAGCATAGAGAGGAAGTATTCGCGCACGACTTCCCGGTCCTTGGTCTCTGTCATAAACCAGATAGAGCTTCCTGGCTTTTCCCCATTCTCACTTCCTGATGCCTCGACCATGATGTTCTGGCCCAAGCTTGCGCACATCTCTCGGTGGGCTGGAGTATATGTTCCTTCATGACCGACATAACACATGAGATTTTGCGCGCGCATCTCTAGGTCTAGACTGCTCATCAAGTCCCCAGCCACAGCGGATGTCTTCTCAGGCGCACCAAAGATATCGTCGCTTCGAGACCCGTGGCTCGGGTTCTCACTAATATTTTCGTTCATGTAGAAAACATTAGGCGGGATGATCTTCTTGAGGTGGTGAAACCATTCATCTGGGCAATCGATATCCTTCATGTATAGACGCTGTCGGCGCTCGTCGCGGAAGTTTGAAGGCGTCCATTGGTTTGCAAGCTGTCGCATTGATCGCAGGTAATGACCAGCAGTCATGGGGATGTCTGTCTGCGCATTGATGTCGCGCACGTTTTCCTCTGTCCATGGGGTTAGTGGTTGCCAGAACGGGGGGAGAAAGGGGCAAGAACTTACGCTTCTTGTCGCATGTTCTCTCTAGCCAAGCAGCACTAAAAAGATCGTTAGGCAAAGCCCGATCCCATCCCTCAATGACCAGTGGCCGGCCACCTTCTATTACGTGCAGCTGGACGAGTTTCTCGAACCCGGCCGGGCCAAGTCGTCGGATCTGAGTGATGGAGATGCGCGTTACCCAGTCGAAGTTGGGAGTTCGATCGACCAGGCCATGGAGGTCGAGATCCGGCGGTATTGGATCGAACTTGGCTTGTGGATGGAGCGCACTCGGCATATTGATCTAGAACCGCCTGTATCAAGGCAGTCAAATGTGGTGGGCGCGACAATGTTTTCAATCTTTTACGCAAAAACTGACAGAGCCGTGCACATGCGTAGAGGGTCGCGATAACGTTGAGCGCGTCACCGAAACGATGAACAGGCTGATGGCATCAGATGAAGCAAGGACATTCTCCTCCCTCCAGTGAATGGGGGTAGGGCGCAAGCACTTTCAAGGTTATTAGGATGGAGTGCGGCGCGCTTACTTCACAATACCTACGTTGGTGAATCTTCAGATTGCAAGAAGTTGGAGATGTCGCCGCAGGACAGTAGATAGATATGGGTAGGTACTGTACTTAGCTATAGGTAATCTTAGGCAGGTACCTGTGCCCGCTATTACCTAAATATGCATGTAGGTATTGAACAATCCCTGTACTTTTAATGGATAAGCCCACTGGGTCCCAATCGATAGGAAGCTACGTAATGTGCCCGGTATTCAAAGTTATAACTTTTTTAATCTTGAAGGTTGAACAGTGCCGAAATAGTGCAAGCTCCTTCCCAAATGCCACATGCAACACTCTTTTACGCGGGGATTTACAGGAACTAGATCGTGGGCTTAAGCATTTCAGGTTCTCTTCAAATCGTAAGATATCTAGAGTATAAAAGTTAGGTAAGCACGTCTCCAGCTATCTCTAGGCCAAAACTAAGGTACAAAGATGCTGCTCAGCTTAGTATGAAAGGAATGATGTTACATCTGAAATTAACTTCTTTGGCTTTTTACGTTGTTGAATCGTCGTTGGATTCGTGGGAGGGAAACACGTGTTAATCTGAATTGCAGATCTCAAGCTATCTTTTAAAAAGGAAATGCAACTTTTAAGCATTTGCGGTAGAATACAGCCGCTCTCCCGAGGTGTAACTGGGCCCCGAGTATCACAGCTCACCCAGCGCATATCTAAAATACATGGATTAAAGGGGCGTTCAACATCCAGAACAGCCGTAGGCTTTCTGAAGCCAACTCACCTCATTCCACTACACCCGACTTCTATCCCTCGACGTCGAGCTCACACCCTTGAATCGCCCTCCTCGCCGGTGATTCCAGAACCCTACTTACCACCAACAACCGGGTTTCTTTCCCTTCTCCCTGCATCATGGATTCCCTACGGGGAGCTGATGCGCCTTGACAAGCCGGCGGGAACAATATACTTATTCTTCCCATGTCTCTTCTCAACCCTCCTTGCGGCACCCCTCGCGACCCCAATGGCATCCCCTCTCTCCGTCCTCGGAACCACTGCCCTTTTCTTCTCAGGCGCACTCATCATGCGCGGCGCGGGGTGCAGCATCAACGACTTATGGGACCGGAATCTCGACCCGCACGTAACTCGTACGCGTCTGCGGCCCATTGCTCGCGGCGCCCTGACGCCGTTCCGGGCCTTGGCATGGACAGGTGCTCAGCTGCTGGCCGGCCTGGGGATCCTACTACAGTTCCCACCTGCATGCCTATACTACGGCATCCCGAGTCTCATTTTCGTAGCGACGTATCCGCTGGCCAAGCGTGTCACGTACTATCCGCAGTTCGTGCTCGGCCTAACCTTCTCCTGGGGCGCTATGATGGGGTTTCCGGCGCTAGGGGTAGACCTGCTCGCCGCAGACGCTGGTGCCATCAGGGCCGCCGCCGCACTCTTATATGCGAGTAACGTCGCCTGGACGGTGTTGTATGACATGATCTACGCGCACATGGACGTCCGGGACGACGCGAAGGCTGGCATCAAGAGCATTGCTCTGAAACACGGTGCGGAGACAAAGCAGGTTCTCACCGGCTTGGCAGTTGTGCAAATCGGACTGCTTGCCGGTGCCGGGATTGCCACGGGCGCTGGGCCGGCGTTCTTCATCGGGAGCTGTGGAGGGGCTGCTTTAACGCTCGGTTACATGATTAAGAAGGTCAATTTGAAGAGCGTTAAGGACTGCTGGTGGTGGTTCGTCAATGGTTGTTGGATCACTGGGGGTGTCATTAGTCTCGGCCTCGGAACCGACTACTTGATCCAATATATTTCAGAGGATAACGAGAAGGGTAGAATCGATGTGAAGGCAGAGAACTTATCAGGTAGTCCGCAGGAACTGTAGGTGTATATTTAGGCAACTTAGGAACCGCTGGAAGGGGAAGGTGGGTGATATCATATGTAGAGAGGTTCACCTACACCACAAGCTGTACCAATATTGTATATGTAAAAGATTTATAGAATCGACATGGTAATCACAAATTCATGCGACGTCATGATTTCGTAGCCGTAGAATCTGAAGATTGTCTATCGTTTGTTGAAGGTTATTTCTTCACTCTTCCCGTGATGTAAGCGAGGCAACAGCCCATGAAAAGTAGCGTACACTCTATTTACCACTCGGCTTATGAAGATTCTCCTCAACATCTGCGAATTTGGCGTCATTATGCACATTATGCAAAGGGGGTCTCCAAGTTGTGTGGTTGGATGATGCTAAGATCTCTATTTTGGATCCGATCAACCTAGGAAGATTGTGTGTATAAGGCCCGAACCTATGATGCTAGTGAAAAATCAAGCAAGCCGTGTCGACTCCGCATTCCCAATGGTGAACCTTTATTTCATCACACAAGTTTTCATTCCCGTCTCTCATGACTCCCCGGCCCGGTGGCGACTCCGTTTATGATCTGGGCTTCTCCTTCTTCTCCTTCCACAGAGCTAACAGACCGACACCCGACACCTTCACGACCTTGAAACGGACACCGGGAATATCACCCTTGGCCTTGCCCTTACGACCGAAACCGGCAATGAGGACCTCGTCGTTCTCGTCGACGAAGTTCAAGCAACCGTCATTGGGGACTGTAAAAGATCATTTGTTAGCCTCGCCTATAGCCACAGTGCAACTTCCTCTCTCCCGGCAGCTCTGGCGCCGATGTGCCTGTCACTGCCACTCCACCAATGATTGGCTAGATAGGAAAGTTGGGGCTCCGTACCGAAAGCTGTAACCTTCTTGCCGTTCTTGATGAGCTGGACACGGACACACTTTCGAATGGCCGAGTTGGGCTGCTTGGCCTCGACACCGACCTTCTCGAGGACGATACCCTTGGCGTGGGAGGAACCACCGAACGGTGAGGACTTGAAGGCGGTACCGAGAGCACGCTTCTTGTATCCCAAATCGGCCCAGCGCTGATCCTTACGGTGGGTGCGCAGCTTTCTGGCCGCGTTGAGACCACGAGGCTTGCCTTTACCCATGATTGCTAGGAACGACGATGTTAGCGAGCGGGTTCGGCGGTAAGTCGTGATTGCGCGTGCGCGGGTGCGGGTGTTGGATGGTTCGATGGGCTGACTCGGTCGATGACAACGCGCAACGTTCTCGAAAATCGAGGGATATCGGGCGATTGTGATGGCTTGTGAATTCTGGAGAGAGACCTACCGACTTATTTGTGATATCGCTGGAATATGGGTTTATTGATGAGTCTTGGTTTGGGGGTGAGATGGCTAGCTGCTCTGTTCGCTGGCGTGGATAGGAAGTTCTCTCGGTTAATTTTTGCACAGAGGGGCGCCGGATGGAGAAATTGAAGGGTTTGCCCTAGTGAGAGTGGTTGGTGGGCTTGTGGGCTTGCTGTGGCGGTGTGAGCTATGTGGCTATGCAGTAGATAGATAAAGATAAGAAGTGGCTCGGTGCAAGAGTGGGGGTGCTCGATGTGGGACTCGAAATACCCATGTACTTGAGATACATCAATACATGACGACAATAGCGGCATCACTATTAAGCTCTCGAACTCGGCATTTCAGGATGGGCCTATCGCGCGTAGGCTGAGCTCTCTTTACCATACCAATAGTAAAGAAAATTAGCATCGGCATCTCTACTCAAGATGTAGGATGCAGCTATGTCTCAAACAAATCAACACCGAGCAATTCAAAAACTCGCGACCCTCCACCAAGCCTCTTCCTCCACCCATCGCCAAGCGCATCACATGTCTCCCTTCCAGGCGTCATCGCCGGCGCCGGGCCGCCGTCATCATCTAGCCTGAAGCTGGGTTCACAATTGCCCGGCGGTACATCCACTCAGCAGGCCCAAGATCTCCCGACGCGCACAGCCTCTTTCCTCAACCCTCGTAACAGGCCAACTCCCCGTCTTCCGACTGGAGACTCAGCTCGAACCGCCGATAGGACCGACGCATTATGGGCCGAGATGCAGGCGACGCTTGAGGAGGCCGAGTTGTCCGCTAGTGGTGGCACACATGTATTTGGGCCTGACCACGATCGTAAGCTGGCCGAATTGCGGGTTGCCCAGATCGCCCTGGCGCAAGCCTGGGGTCGAAGCGAGGCTGACGATGCCGCTGGTGGATCGGCAGCTTCCGAGACCGAAATGCGAAATTTGAAGGGCGCCCTGGGCGATGTAGGAGGTATGGCGGCTGCTGTGGCTACTAGTACTTCTCACGGTGCCATTAATCCAGCGGGAAATGCCAAGGGGGCTGCCGACGGCACGGATGGAGGCAAAAGCACCGTAGGAACCGGAAGCGTGCACCCTAGTAGTGGTGGGTTCGACGGTGAGAAGCTCGGCGCCAAGTTGGAGGAGGAGACGGAGCGAGATATTCTCCTTGCGAGGAATAGAAGAGAGGCGAATGATCGGTACTTTAGCAAAGTCGACCAGGGTGTGAGAGATGTTGTTGCTAAGCTGGAAGAGGTTGCAATCGCCATGAGAGCCGTTGAGCAAGAGACAAGAGGCGTCTGGGGCGAAGAGAGCGCCGCGGAAAGTGTCGACAACTGATTATGATTAGTCATGACAGTCTTGCACAACAGCGCGAAGTCCTCCAAGCTTGGCACAGTGGTTCGCCTTGTACTCATTCCGAAATGGTACAGTTTAGGAGTATTATTGAAATGGTTTAGCGATTTTATGGCACGGCTACTGATTCGTGAATAGATGATACCCTGTGCAATAGAGACTGAGGTCAAATTTCATTCTTGGTTGTTTATCGGCCACTTATCACACTAAGCCCTTTTTCAGAATTCTACGTGTGCCATGCTTGGAGATGAGTTGATACGTCCTCATTACGGGATATACCAAAATTATACACGAATGTTGCAGATGAGTACACTATCTGTCGCAACTCGCGCCATCCAACATTGCTATGTAATGTTGTACTCGGTTGCGTCTTGCAGTTTGTGGATCGTGGTGCTCGATTTGGATGATTCCAGTTTCCTCTTCCTCTTCGCATGGATATTCGCCATTATCAATATTCAAGATAGCATAAGTTTATCTTCATACATGGTAAGGTTCCATTACCCACAATCTATGGGCAGGTTTTAAGTAAGTGAAGACTCCATTATACGTCGCAGCTCAAGAGCGGATTCGCCCTAGATAGCGAACGCGTCGTCAAATGGTGGTCCGGGTAAATATGCAAGGTGAGAGGCTCATTGATTGCGCATGACGAGCGCCAGCAACCCAATTGCGCAACACCATAATCGGTTTCCCGCAATCATCACTTGCCTACAAGAGCATCGAATGTCTCGCGATATCCAAGTCGTTCAAACAGACTTTTTGTCAGGTATTTGACGACAATTACATCAGCTCTTGGCAAAAAACGTGGTCACAGCAACGAAACTGCCGTGCATGTCACGTCGTGTCCCCCACGTTTCCCCGCGGTTACAGACAACCAGAACAGTAAGATCCCCGAAGATGCACCCTTCGGCTTTTGTGCCTTAGCGGGAGGGAAGAGGGGCGATCAATCGGAGGCCTAGGCTTTATATAAATCACGTCGAACCGTATTTATCACGAGTAGGGTTTACTACTTAGAGAAATAATGCTGGACTGCGGATAATCTATCAAGCAAGGCCAGATTATCGTTGCGCCTCAGTTTGAAGAATTGGAGTTCAGCCTCCATCATGAGTCCCGGAACAAAGCAGCATTTGGCGCACAGCCACGCGCATGAGGAAGACATACCTGGCACGGTAAACCTCAATGTCTCAGGTACGTTGTTATCCCAAACGTGTAGTATCTCGGATGGCACGTGAGTTAATGCGCGACGACATGCTTAGAGGGGACGACACTGGGTATGGCCAGGCACTGTTTCCCGTCCTGCGGAAGATCCTAACGACCCTTTACAAGTGAGCCGCGATGAACTCGTAGTCGGTGGAGTCTTCTAACCTGAGCCTAGTGGTCCAATTTCAAGAAGACAATGATTTTAATCATATGCTCCTTCTATTCTTTCCTCGCAAACGCCGCGCTTATCGGGCCATCTCCTTACATTGATCTTTGGGCGGAAGAATTCAACATCTCTCCCACGAAAGCATCCGAGCTCATTTCGTACCCGAATCTTGCTTTTGGCTTTGGTAGGTTGCTTGTATAGGAAGCAGAAGATGCGGTCGTAGCGCTAACCCTATGCAGGTTCGTTGGTTTTCGTCCCGCTATATCTGAAGATTGGTCGCAGACCTGTCATGTTGATATCTCTCGTCGTGGTAAGTCCCTCCCCGAAGACACATGTCATAGAGGCACAAGTTAATCGAATGTAGTTTTGTGCCGGTATCATTGGCGCATCACAGTGTACCACGTACGGTAGTCTAATGGCTACGCGAGTCCTCCATGGCTTCGGATCGTGTGTCTGTGAAGCACTCCCCGTTCAATTAGTGAACGACATCTTCTTTTTGCATGAACGGGGAGAGAGAATTGGTTACTACACCGGTATAGTTCGCGGTCAAACGTTATAACATTCTGCTCGTGGCTAATGTCATCCCCAGTTTGTCTATGCCTTGGCACCTTTGCTTCGCTGCCTGCGGGTTACATTTTGGCCGGAGGATACGGTTGGCGGTTGTTCTTTTATGTCGAGTTCGCATTTGGTGCGGCGCTACTGGTGCTTGCTTTTCTCTTTGTCGAAGAGACCTCGTATGACCGCAAAGCAGCCATGCTGATGTCGACACCGGCGGTGGAAAGCGAAAAGGCGAGCGATGAAATGACGAGTCAGGTTTTGACAGACCAATCCGATGCACGTATCCCGCCTCGCAAGTCGTTTGCAAAGACTCTCAGTCTTTGGGGTAGAGTCGACCACGATGTTCCGGTCTTCACCATGATGGCAAGGAGTTTCACCTACTTCCTAGTGCCCCAAGCGCTATGGGTCATTGCCTCTTTTGGGATCAATATTGGGCTGCTGGCCCTCGCTTATTCTTACACCTTTCCGATTCTGATCACATCGCCACCTTACAACTGGACTGTTGTATGTGCATTCTCTTCGAAACACATGGGTGGCCCGTTAATGATGTATAGATCAATTCCGGTTTATTCGCGATAGCTGCAGTCGTAGGGTACGCTTTAGCCGTTCCATTCACGTCATCGTCTGACAGACTTGCTGCGTACTTCACCAAGCGTAACAATGGGATTCGTGAGGCAGAAATGCGCTTAGGGGTAATGTTACCTGCGAGTACGTGTTCCGTCCTCCATTTGTTTCCCCATACGGCAATTCTTTCCATCCCTTGTCCTCTGAGCTGTAGTACGCGCTCGTGATCCCCGAAGAGATCAAATCCACTTGATGTAGGCGATAAATATAAATCTAATTTCTACTAGTGTTGATTGGGCCGGCAGGTATTATCCTGTACGGAATCACAGCCGAGAAAGGACTGCACTGGGTGCTCTACTTCATTGGGGGCGCTCTGTCATACTTCGCTGCCTACTTTTATTTCACCTTTACCTTGGCCTACGCAGTTGATAGCTACCATTCAAACACCTCCGAAATGTTAATAGCTATGAATCTTGGCAAGCAGTACGCATCCCCTCATACTTACCTCATAATCCAGCAAAAATTTAAGCCTATTAGGGTCTTGCATGGACCTAAGCCCTCGAGGCCGGGTAAATTGTCTCCCATAAGCGGCAGTCGCTAACACTTGAGTTCTTACAGGGCTATCTCTTTTGGTTTTGGCTTGAAGCTGTTAACATGGGTTATGGAAAGCGGCTATGCAGTGGTGATGTCTGGAATTTTGGGGGTGTGCTATTAGTAAACAACCTGGCCCTGCTTATCTTCATGATATGGGGCAAGAAAATACGCAGGTTCATGTCGACTACTTGGCTAGCAAGGTTGCATTCCTCCAGCATCAAGGAACTGGTCACTCACTGAGTTGGAGTATCACGTCGGGGACGAGACGGTTTCTTGACATCGCACTCGACTATGCAGCCAAGACCCCACCACACTTTTCAAACTTGTCAAGATCACATTTCTTCCAACCATCACCTGCTCATTGTCTATTCGCCCAGAATGCGGCAAACCCGCGAAGCAGATGGGCTGTACGAAGCGATGAGACGCTGCTTGTTCTATCAAAAATTGGGGGGGGGGGGGTTCAAATTTTACGACGGGATACGGGGCATCAATCGATTGTGTTACCGAGCCTATCATCTTTGCAGCTGAACCTTCTCATGCAGTGGCGGAGCAGGCGGGGCCGCCCTGCTTTCCTGGACGGCGGGATTCTCAGTGTTTCCTATAGCGTCTGCTTACCTCGCTCGGATTCTCTGGATGTGCCACCGATACTTTTCTGTGGCCATATCCTATAATACAGTCATCTATTAGCGTAACGCCATGGTATCTTCGAACGCGGATCCGGGGAACCTCGAAGCTCAGATAGATGGCTACACATCACTCTTCTCGACCAGTTACAACAGTGTCTCTGCGTTCGTTGTAGAACTCGGAGTAGAAATGCCAGTCGAGATAGATGGTTGGCTGACTTGTTGCATGGCCAGCGTCACTTCATCGTTTGTGTGTATGCGATCCAAGAACATTAATAGTTAAGCATGATCATAAGGTTCCAAGAAGAGGTGGGATAATTATTCCCTGAAAGCTAACATCTACCCCGGAATTACGATTGAGAACTAAGGAAACTAGCGAAGTTTTGCCCCTGACAAAAATTGGAACTTGGTGCAGGATTGGAGGGACCCAAACCCTGCCGAATGCGCTGTCCCTGTCAGCAGGGGGCCGTACTGCATATTCGCAAGACGTGGTTGGTCGGTAAAACCTGACAACATCATCCTCCACTTCAATAGCAGATGGCCCGCTTCCAACCCATTGGAGTGTGTTTTTCCTGTTGTTATGTGGCCAATGCTCAGAGATATCCTCGTATGTCATTGATTACGAAGGATAGCTGCAGTTAATGCATTCTGAGCAACGTGTCGGACAACCTGACCCTGCTTGCCTGCACGTCTGACCTCCAAATCTGACTGTCAGAAAAGCACTCAACGGTCAACTTGCATAAACTTGGACCAAGAGCATGCTAGGATACACCATACATGCCTTAGTTTGCCGTTTAGTCTTCTTTCGTAAGCAACGCGACCAACGTCCGTGTGAGGTCGGGTTAGATTCCTCTTTCGTCGACGGCACCGCTCGCTTGTTGCCATTAGGTTAATCCCTTGGAATTGCGCTCAACTCACTAGTTTCCTGCAAGATGGACTCAGGCACAGGATCTGTCCAAAATCCTGTTCCGGAAAGATCTGTCAGCGGGTATTTAGCCGACAGCCCAATCCCAGGGCAAGATTTGACAGCTCCCGGGATGATGCGCTATGATTCCTCAACTTGCCATTTCCACATAATATTGCAACGGTCACAAGTGGGTTCAAACTCTCCAACCAAGTTTCGTGCGGCTCAACCATGAAAAAACAGATCAAGCTGAATCCGTCATGTATCATGAGGCGGCCTGATTGCGGGGATTTCTAAGTTATTTTGTTATCACCGCTGGTTCCATAGGCAGATCTATATCAGTCGGCCCTGGCCCTATATTGAATAACTACACACTGGGGTATTACCACTTTCTGAACATACGAGTTGAAGAATTAACCGGCAGGGTACTAGTAGTATTACATTTACAAAAGCCTCCGACGTCATCGAATCCAAAGTTTCTTCTCTTTCTTTACACAAACTGCGTAATGATGAGGTTACTCAACGGTCTGCTACCTAACTTCGCCCTGGCGGATGCCGGCCAGTTAGAATATGCCCAACCACCGCCCGGAAGCCTAGACGAAGGCTATATACACTGAAACAAGTGCCGTGAACAAGGTTTCTGGTCGATGATCATTACCTGCTTCGGCTTTCGAGAGAAAACTTCAGAGCCAGACCGATTTGGCGATGTTACATCTGTACGGCTTCAACTCAGTCGAAAACTAGCTTCACGACGATCCTTTTCTGTTTGGAGACAACAGCGCGTAATAGTTCCAGGAGCAGGGGATATGGCAACTATCATGGGGTCCTTCGACGACGGTGATTCTCTACTGGTGTCAACATGGTACGTTGCATCGTGAAATGGCAGATTCGACCTCTCAGGGGTATTGCCTTGATTTCATGGGTAGCGCTGTTCAACGACAGCGACGGCAACAATACCGTCGCCTTTAGGGGGTGACAAGGAGGGATCGCGATCGTAGTCGTGATGGGAGTTGAGAGCATCAACCCTCGAATATAAAATCTGGCTTTCCACCTATTCAAGTCTCAATCCTCATCAGCCACAACAAAGCACAGCAGTCACTCAAGCTACTGCCCCTTCGCTTCTGCACTTTTGTACACTCACTCAACAAACAAACTTCAAAGTTTCAATCACTACAACCAACATGCAGTTCTCTACTCTGTTCATCACCCTCCTCGCTTCTGCCGTTATGGCCAACCCCACCAAGCGCAACGGCGGTGGCGGCGGTGGCGATGGCGGCGGCAGTGGTGGCGGCAGCCCCTATGATGCTTGCAGCGGTCTCTACGACTCCCTCCAGTGCTGCGCTACCGATGTTCTCGGTGTCGCTGACCTTGATTGCGGAACGCGTACGTGATATCATCCACAGACTCCTAACATACCGAGAGGCATTCACTGACAACATCATGTTATAGCGAGCGCTGTCCCTACTAGCCCCTCCAGCTTCGAGGCTATCTGCGCCAAAGGCGGCCAGCGCGCTCGTTGCTGCGTTCTCCCTGTGGTAAGCAATGATCATAAGTGAAGTGATAAATGTCATGAAAATGATTCTAATATATATTGTTTCTCAGGCTGGCCAGGACGTCCTCTGCCAGACTCCCCTTGGCCTCTAAGCGCCAGGCGTCAAGCTGCCAACAATTGGGTTTTCCTAAATTGAGCAGGCAGCGCACAGTTTGAAAGAGTCATCATGTCGCTCATTTGTGGAGTGGATTGAGGGAGGACGATTAGTGTACCCGTTTGTTAATGTTGGGGAGCAGGAGCGCAGTAGTGTCGATTAACTGTAGCCACTCCTTTAATATGAGAATGTTTCAGACCCTCAGTATAAATGTGCTCTGTGAATTATATTATCTTGCTCGTTTAAAGCGAAAGAAACAGGAGGCGTAGAAAAACAGGGGACATGAAGTTGTAAGCTTAGGCTTTGGGGGTCTAAGAAATCTTAATTTGAGTAGTCGCGAGCGCTTAAGCCGACTCTTATAATCTATGATTATTCTCCTCACTTATATTTAGCGGTACGCACTTGTCTTATAAGACCGTAGATTTCTAATAAACCTCGAAGATTTATTTAACATATCTCCAAACTTCAGACGCATGTTCTTGACACCATTTCATGTCACCTATAATTACGTAGTTAGTACTTAGGTTCTTTATTCTACCTCGTGGAGCTAGAGCATCTAAAACCTGTCACAATCCACGTAAAATCGTCTCTATGTGCTAAAGTGCGTCCATAATAGCATGAGGCTCGATGGTATCCTTGAATATGTGTTGCGCGCAAATGTTCTTCAACACCAACTCTATGACGTCCCTACTGGTAAAGTGGATTAAGCGGGTAGTTCCGTAGCTATGAGGGGACCAGGGGTGGGAATTAGCTTCAATCTACATATATGGGGATGTCTGCACGTCAGAAGGCTAAATTAGGTAGGTACTTATCGTACCTACATACTGTAGGTAATTAACCCCTTATTTTGATTCTTATATTGGCTAGTAATCGATCACTGTTTACGCCACACCACTACTTTGGAACTCAATTATGCTGCAAGATTACATCACGTGATATCCTCCTAGCAGATGGTTTACGTACAGTACTACAAAACCGGGTCTGCCAAGGATCGGCATTACCTATACTTTTGTATACATCACGCCCTTCGTCTTCAGCGACCAGAATGCTGGTGATTTGTATTCTTGAAAAGGCAACTTGATGAATTGATCATCATTTCATTCCACAAGCTCAGAGAGATGGCATATGCAGCACCACAGCCGGCAATCGCCTTGCCCCCCTCTATCACCTTTGACTCTATTAGATTAGATACAAAGCCAACGGCATGTCTGGAGTGCTCCAAAGTGCAGAGTATCGGCGACTCCGGGAACTCTAATGTCCTCGTGGTGTTTCTCAATGGATTGATCACGCCGCAGTCGTTTTGGCTACCCATCATGGCCCTCATGCTACGCCTCCTCAAAACCGGCGATTCTGGCCTCAACAGTGATGCGTCTAGACCCCAAATGCTTGCATATGACCGCTATGGCCAAGGTAGAACGATAGACCGCGACCCAGGTGATGAGGGTCACGAAGAGGGCTACGGGCATGACACGCTGGACGTTGTACACGATTTGCATCAGCTCATCAATCAAACCACGCAAGACTCAGATAAACGAATCATGTTTGTCGCTAACTCGATCGGTTGCGCAATAGCTCGCTTGTATGCTCACGAATATCCCGGAACCGTAGCTGGCATGCTGCTTCTCGATAGCATCATGGCCAACTCCGACTTTGTTAGCATATTTCCTGATCCAGATAGCCCTGATTTTGATGCCGGGTCATTACCGCAAGACGTCACACCCGAGATGCTGCGTGACACGCGCGAGAAATTCCGCGAAGTTTTCCACCCTAGCGTAAAGAATCCAGAAGGGTTGGATCGGCGAAACTTATCCACCTTGTTACCGATGCAAACAAACCTCATCTCGATCAAGGATTTGGTGGCAGAGCGCCGTTTGTGACAGTAGTTGGTCACGACCCTGAGTGGTTTGCCAATGAAAGTTTGCGGGGCTCGATGAAAACACCGATATCGATATCTATGAACTACACAAACCCTATTTGGCACCATTATAACGAAGGCCTAACGAGATTAACAAGTCCGGAGAAAGCATCTGGCCCGATCATCGCAAAGGATTGCGGTCATTTCATTCAGAGAGACAACCCAACATTTGTGGCTGACCTAGCATCTAGTATGCTAAGGGACATTGTGAAAGATGCATAGCCGGAAGTACATTTCCGTAGTTAACGGGAATATGCGACACATTATAGCTGACACAGGAATCGGGCCATCACTCAAGAGACGGAATGCCCGGCACGAAGCCGTAGTATGCCAACCCGAAGTAGTCAGCCTCATATTTCTACATATACATATTGAGTGCCGTCTTTTGTAGGTAAAAGCTTCCATAATGTCGGCCTAACGGCATGAATGTAACACCGCGATGACCTTAGATATGGGTCAAAAATACGGGCACATACATAATCAGTCAAGCTTTGTGGTACTTCCCCTGTATCAAACCTATCAGGCTTGAAGCAGCGGAGCTGATGCAATGAGGCCCAATACTTCTCGCACAATCACAGCTTTATTTGCTATTCCACCGTCACTTTGAATACTATTTCGGCTGTTTAATATCTCGCCCGCCCTTAGATACTTCTATTCCTAGCTAACCTTTCTTACACCAGACGTACCAACAATGACCAATTTGCCAGCAAGACAGTAGATCATCTTCCAAAGTGGCGTTATTTTGTAAGCTAGAGCAATATGAGGTTTACTAGGGAGTTTCAAAAGTCCCCTAGCCGAAACAACATTCAAAGGGATAATTACAGGCGTGGTTCGGATGTGTTCGTCGGATGCACGTACGACCAAGTGATTATATCTGAATTGGCCCTAAATGAATTATCCAGCCCTGTAATGGCACACGCAGGGGTGTTCCCGTACGGCACTAAGATAGGTCAGTTTTCAAAGCTGTTATTGTTCGCCTTGGCCTAACCAGCCTGATCATCGATACGCCCATTCCCGTAGCCCAGAACCCGTTGGCTTTCAATATCAAAGGAGTCAAATACGCCAGACAATAACATTGTTTCTATAATCATAGTTGAGACTCGTCTACCAAGTCTAACAATGCCTGGCTCGAACAACCCAAACACTTCTGGCTTCGCCAACACCCAGTTTACGAACTACCAACCGCCAGCAGTTACAGACTTCAGTAATGTGCAGTACTCAGGTGCGGTCACGATGAACAGAGTGCAATTCCAAAAATTGGAGAAGCCCAAGACGACGAAGAAGAAGAAGAAAACCAAATGAAACTACCCGAAACTCCCAGCGGCCGTCACGATCGAGAACACGCCTCCGCCCCGTCCCCAAGGGAATTGTGCGTTTCGACAAAAGAAGGAATGCATTAGATATCCTCTTGAAGAGAGCATGTGAGTTTACTGCTTATCTATAAAGCAGTTGGCTCTGGGTTTAATTCTGACATCTGAGCTAGGCGTCCGAAGCAATTGGCGAAACTAGTCAATCTCCCGACTCCCGTCACTTCTCATGGCAACACACTTTGCGGCTGCGATTTTCCTTTCCATCTCCCTACAATTTATTTCTCACATTGCTTTCTCCTTGTCCCAGTGTTTCGGACCTGGTAGCAGCTTTTCCACATGTACTTATAATTTCAAGCGGCGGTTCGTTGCCCAAAAGAGGAAAATCACCATTCAGCCGTTCATTAGAGAACAGGTCATAGAATATTATTCTGGGGCTTCAATTATGCCTCGTGGGCCATTTACTCTTTAATTCTTTGCCTTGGATAGATGCTGTTCCATTTGCATCTAGATCTCGCGCCGTGCGTAGTGCTAGGTTCTGACAAGTAGAACATTGTACCGCCACCATCTATGTTTGTCGGCACAATGTGTAGCTTGAATCTATTCGGCGCTTTTCTAGAACACTGCTAAGTGTCACCAAAACATAAAAACTCTTTGACCGGATCTCCACATCCCGTCGGATAAGGAGATGTTAAGATTACTTCTGCGATTTCCAGCTACTTGGTAGCCAATTCTTGATCCTACTGGCCAAAAGAAAACACAAGCCTTGGGTAACTCGACTATGGCGGCTGAAGTGCTACATTGTACTTCAATACCCTAACAAGTTGACAATCTAGCATTCCTGTGGCCCTTCCATTGCCTCGTACCTTGCAGCTAGAACATCCTAGTAGCCCGTGACATCTAGTAGCACGAAAGCAAATCGAGGAGCAGCCGTCGTAGTAAAATGCGCCAAGCTAGATTCGGATATTAGTAACAGTAAGTATCATCGCTATCCTAAAACCAATCTTGGATACGGCATCAATTCTACTTAGAGCAAAGGAGAGTAAAAAGAAAATTCATGATTTCGCTCGTACTTAAACTGAAGACCTTCTTTAGCATAGGTAATACGGCACGAGTTCTGAAGAAAAAGAGATCAAAAAGGAACAATATGATTTCGCCCGGACTTGAACCGGAGACCTTCAGTGTGTTAGACTGACGTGATAACCAACTACACCACGAAACCAGATAATAGTTTTATCCCTAATGCAAACTCTAGCCCAGTGGTAGTATGGGTCGTGGGTCTAGACCGTTTAGTCTACATTTTTAGTTACTTTACTTGCAGGTGCTTGAAGTTAAGAGAGGCGACTGAAATAACATAGTGATTCATCCGTTACACTGTAATAAGCACGATGTAGAGATTTTATCATGGTGAACCATGCAAGTGGTTGCGTTGCCATAGCACAGTAATCCCTTGCCTTCATCCGAAGTTTAGGTCTTGGATAATGTTTGTATCCAAGATCCAATTATTCTATATTCATTGTCTATCTGTCACGTCTGTCACGCTTAATAGATTAAATTGTAAGATTTCACTCTATTTCACCCTGTTTCTCATAAGAGGATGTTCAAACACACCCGACATGACCTCGTCTACGTAGGTGAATAGGCATATATTCGGTATCGCAAGCCTTCCCCACCTAAACACCTACCTTCCAAACGTTTTCTTAAGTGGGGGGCATGTGTGGCTAGACTCAAGTCCATATTCACGCCACCCACGACATAGTTGGGGTTTCCCCTCCATTCGCCGAATTTTACATTGCTCTTGGTGATGAGCTAAGTTAGCCCGCTGTTGTGCATCCGAACCTGCATTAGGCGAAACGTGGTTGGTTCTTGCTCTTGGTGGACACTCAGCAAACATGCTACCCCTAATTAGGAAACATTGATGGGCCGCCAATGTTACGGCAGAACATCTGATTGGCGACACAGGGATTCCGCTCGATGTTTCCAGGCTTGATCGGCAGTTTGTCTTAGCGGCTGGGCACGAGAGATTGCCCGTTGCGGCGAGCGCATGCCGCTCATTGGCTGGGGCAGTGGCACCTGCACTTGCATCATGTACTCGCCCAAAACACATGGACTTACGTAGAGAGATTTAGGGACATCATGATGGACGTCATGAGTTTCCATTATATTGATAGTAGGTGCTCCTGATTAATTTAGCTTCACATGTCCATGTAGACAGTCACTGCCTCGAGATTCGTCTCTGGTGTTGTGCTACACCATGTGTAGTACACCTACCTGCCCAGTAAGTGGTATTGCTTTTCGTTTATATACTCACAGTTACCCTTCACTCACACCTCGGAGCTTAGACCGCAGCGCAACTGTTTGCAGTAAGATAATCATCGCCACTTTATCGGTAGCATAGTACCATACCAAGTCATATCACTGCAAATCACCAAGATGAAGTTTTCAGCCCTCGCCGTAACAACTCTCCTTGGAGTAGTCTCAGCCCTTCCTGGTCCCCGGCCTATGATCACTGCTGCGCCTGAGCTGAATGATGTTTCTGCCGCTGCCGACCATACCTCAGCCGCTTGCACGTCGACAGACTGCTGGGCTTCTTATGCTGAGTGCAATGGTTCCTTGACCTTTGTCTACCTGTACCTCTCCCCTCTCTCCTGAGCTCTCTTACAACGTGGCTGACTTGTTGCTGTAGCTGCTACACACCTCCTCCGTGTGGAACTGTCACATCCCCAGATCCTTATAGTTGCCCCCCTCCCACAGCTTCTCCGACCAGCTATACGACATCTGCGACATCTACGACCCTTGCCAAAGTATCCCGCACGTCAATAGCCGCTGAGGCAGCCGTAGCCGTTGAGACTTCCGCGATTTCTTCTTAGGATACTGTGGTATCTTGCAGCAAGGATATGGGCTTTGATAGTCCGATCCTAGGTTATTGGCCGACTAAACTGGATTTTGGCCATGACAGAAGGTCTTACTGACGAAAGCTATTGTGAGATTTTACGAATATGGAAATACCCCTTTGTTATTTTGACAGATATGAGTTAGACTAGATTGCGCTGCGCGTAACATATCAATCAAACCTGCCTTCCACTAAACAGATGAAATTGAATATTCTGTGAAGGAGTGTGCTAAACCTACCCCTATTGCCATAACCTCAACAACGGAGTCGCTTTGCGTTAAGTATTCATTGCTCGTTCCTCATACACAACATGATATCGACAAAACAAGACATGAAATCAATCTCAAGATTATATCTGGCCTCTGTAAAAGTCCCCCTTACCCCTTTTATTTGAAAGCCTCAACTATCCCCTTACATTAAGCAGACAAAACCCCAACATAGGGGTTGTAATTATATTTTTCGCAAGAACTCGCAATATCCTTCTCACTCTTACCGCTGAGAAGCTGAACACCGTTCCGGGAGAGAGAGAAGCTCTGCGCTCCAACGCCCATCGTAAAGTTTGTAGTATGAATGCCCGCATCGACCGTCTTGGTGACAGGTGCGTTACCGCCACTAGTCACGGTGAGCTCCGCGGGCGCAGTCAGCATCGTGGCCACGAAGACGACATCCGCGAGGAGTTGGATGCCGTTTGGCGCGCCGAGCGTGTCGCCCGTGCAAACCGTGTTCTTCGGTGTCGTCCGGTACCAGTATACTAATTCATCGGATGTCACGGTGGGCTTGTCGGCACCTGCCTTGTATGCTGCGATGTAGGGCGCCCAGAGCGTGCGGAAGCCGTCGTGGGGATATCCTGTTGCCCAGGCACTCGAGCCGTCGTCGGAGTGGTGGGGCTGGCTGCCGCTATAGGAATAAAAGTATCAATATGTGTTTGCAATACTGAATGTCGCGTTGAGTGCTTACCTAATGTAGTGGCTCTCGCCAAAGTCTACGAGAGAGCATATTAGTAGATGATGCAAATAGCCAGCAAAATTAGGACATACCGTTCCAAGTCACAATTTCAACGATTGCCGGCTTCAGCTGTAGCATTTGCTCCCAGCGAAGGGTTGGTTGATCCTCGCAGATGAAAACCCAGTTCTTGGTGTTGAAGTGGGTGAAGAACCAGGGGCTCACGGCTTCGAGTAAATGAGTATCAGTTCGACAAAGAAAGGAGGTATGGAACTCACGAGCCATATAGGGTCGGCCGGCCAAGTTACTGATAAATCGATCATCCCAAATAGTACTGTAACGATTAGGCTCAGTTAGTTTCAGAAGCCTCTGGACGCTGTCTTGCTGAATGAACCCTTTCTCTTTATGATCTACAGGCTGCCAAAACAAGAAAAGTGATCATAGAGATTACATACGTCATGGGCCCCGAGATGATACTGTTGCCCCGTCGGTTGGCCAAGCATACCACGAGAATGCGCCATCGAGCCCGGTTTGGGCACTGGCGAGGAAATTGGGGTCTTGGATGTTCGGCAGAGCAGTGATCTTCTGGTCAGGGAGCGCGCTCTTGACTGCGTTCCAGTCCATGTTATCACCTACAAAGGTGCTCACGATGGCGCCATCATCTAATACACGCTATTAGCGACACTCATCCTTCGTCGAAAATCTTTCGGCGAAAAGTCGGGGGCGGGGAATTATGTGGGTTGCTTAACATACTATAACTCAGTTAGTAATTCCAATCTTGAAAGTACATGTTTAGTTGAGGTGTAACACAAACCTATAGCGAGCTTGGGCTGGGTGACTGCTGTAGTTGCCAACAATCAATAATGGAAGGAGTATCGCCAGTGCTCCAGTACGCAAAGTCGAAGGAGATGAACATCTTGAAGCCGAGCTCCTCGGCAGCTTGGTACGCGTTGGCAAGCTGCTTAGGAGTGTAGCTGTCAATTCGCTCTGGGGCGCAATTCAATGCGAAGCCATCAATGCCGATGGCCTGCGCCTGTGTTATATCGGCCTTCCAGTCATCGACGGTATAATTCTCAACAATACCGACCTTCAATCGCGTAAGTCAGTGCAAAAGGGAGACGCAAAAGGGAATAACTTACGATAAAGTGAGCATATACAGGATTTTCAGCCTGCGTCTGGGCCACCCATGGCATCGCAGCCAGGAGCGTCGCAACAAATCTCTTCGCCATGATGAGATGTAATAATATCTTACTCAGAGACCAATGGAACTGCCTTGATAGACGACCACAACTGAGCGTTGGATCTCCATGCCTTGAGCAGCGCATCTAGTTCACTTAATATCGTATGTTTGATGTAGTGATGGTATTCCGTTTTGGTAATGATCGTCAGTTATTTGTTGGAGTTTTGAAGTCTTAGGACTTGCGATGTCTCCTTCCCAATTTGCTCTGTTATGCATGCAAACATTTCGATCACTAAACCAATTTCTAAGAACAAAAGACCTACTAAGCCGGGGTGCTAGCAAATCGCATCTATCCAAGATTTGAGCTTCGTCGGCAGTCTAAGATATGCCGAAGAGGGCGAGATCGTGCATGTAAACTCTACAAACAGTAGCCTTACGCCGGCCTTGTTGACCAGACCTCAAGCGGCTTTAGGCCAGTAGGTTGAAGCATGAAAAAACGCGGCATCGACGTTATTACATAACTCCCGGCTCGGCGCCCAACTAAGGACCGAATCTTTCGGGCCTTTTTCTTATTCGCGAGCGAATGGCGAAGTTGCTGAGCACGTGTCTACGACCCTATGGCAGTGGATAACGTCCCTAAGAGGGGTGAGAGTTGAACTTAGGTTCTCTATGCATGTGGGAAACCGCCACCAGCTTGGTTTTGGTTCGAAATAATCGTAATCTTGTCTTTTTGTCGCTAAAGATTGGGTTTAGGGTGTCTTGGCTACAGCACGACTACATCTCTCCATCGCTTCCCCCCCAATGAGATGGAAGATGTGACAATAGATCTAGAAACCATGTAACATCCCTCGAAGTAACCTTAAATAAAATACTACTCGATGTCCCGAAGTGGATATCATGCGGCGAGAAATAGGTCGGGTAGAAGCCGGTACTGGCAAAAAAGGCGGAGGTAAATCCTTGTTCGTGCTATTACGCGCCGAGGTATGGGGTTGTCTCTCGGGGCAGCCGAGAGTTACTCTCAAGTTCTTTAGGATAGACTTCAAAACATGCTGTCATGAACCTAGTATGCGGTAGACAATAGACACTTGTTGTTGCACGAGGCTCTAGATTTACCCTCGTAGAGGCTGATTATATACAGGAGTCTATTTGTCTATGTGCTCGGGCCTCGTGACATATCTTGTAATACTACCTAAAGGTAAGTTTTTTGCTAGGGGTATGTGGAGTCTAACAAGGTTGCTAGGCCGGGGCCGGTTCGTGTTCCTCGGACGCCAAGTCTCTTCGCCTTCGCCTTAGAGTCTATTAACTAAAGTTACTTATACAATCTTAAAAAAGATCGAAGCGTCGAGCGTGTCCGTTGAAGTGACGTCAAGTAATACTCCAGGCATGCGAGAAGGTGTTGTCGTGTGGGGTACCCCAGACTAAGACCATGCACGTGGAGTTTCGGCGATTTTGTCCAACTCCAAACCCTATTGTCAGGCTAGTAACACACACAACCAAATTCCCCGTCGATCACTTACACCTGAGTTATCATCGGTATTCTTTCCAACTGGATCACAGTTCTGCATCCTAGTATCGACAGCATCAAGGGGTGAGCTGGCTCCACAAGATGCTCGGGGCTAGCTCCAATTATCACGGAGTCTCCGGATTTATCACACATCTCGCACACTAGGCTGTCTCCAACCTTGGAGAAACTATTACAGAAAAGGGGAACAAAGATTACCGAGTCCCACTCGTACTGCAACCTAGTAACCTATTGTCGAACTGATTAGACTGTGCTAAACTAGAAGGTTACGAATACTTGACCCAGCAGGGTATCGTCGCCATTATCTACGAATTATCAACTCAGAAAGGACACCCATCCGTTGCGTTGGGGTCGGCATATTCGTCGGCCGTTCTCAATGCTGCGTGGCAACGCATGACCTAAACTTCTTGAGATAAAGTTCAGAACAATGACGATGCGAAGATTGTAGTCGGCGGTCGGTCGGCCATATTCCCCAACGCCTTGGCAGTATGGGAGACTCTCCCTCCATAGGAACAAAGTGTAAAGGATGATTGTGCAATAAAATTGTTCTTGGCTGATCGACAGTTGTAGAAAAAGGATCAATTTCCGCCCGCGTGCCTTCCAAAAATTCCCAATGAAGCAGAAACCACACTGTTCTATTGACTCGTAGGTGATTCACCATGTGGTCTATCAAAGCTGTGCTCCGAGCTGTTGGGACAGCTGCTCTGCTGCCCATCAGCCTCGCTGCCCCATCGCCATTCGGGGACAGTTTGACTGTTCGGCAGGAAGATGGAGGGAAGATGGTGTTCTGCCATTACATGGTATGCTCCCTGTGTCGATGTATAGGCTTTATATGGCTAAGCTTTCACCCAAGATAGGGATTTTCTATGTTCGAACATCATCTGCGGATTATGATGATGACATGAAGCGCGCTAAAGCCATTGGAATTGATGCCTTGGCTTTCAACATTGGTGTCGATCCTTATACCGACCAGCAACTCGCATTCGCGTATGAGTCGGCAAATAGAAATGGAATGAAAGCATTCATTTCTTTCGACTTCAACTGGTATCATACTAACCAGGCAGTCGAAGTGGGCCAAAAGATTGCTCAGTATGCGTCTCAGCCGGCTCAGCTGAAGTTTGGTGATAGAGTAGTTGCGTCATCCTTTGCAGGTGATGGGCTGGGTGCGTATTAACGTCCCGTGTCTGTTCTTTTCCTTCATTAGTCTTTTTATCACATATGATAAAGACATTCTATGAAATTGGACTTAGAAATCTCGACTGACACGTTTCGATGCTCGCAGATGTCGCCGCCATGAGAAACGCAGCTGGCAATAATGTCTGGTTCGCACCGAATTTTCACCCAGAGCAAGGAACCGATTTCTCGGTAATCGGTATGATATCTCACGTATTGCCCTTGTGCTTTTGAGCGCTCCTCATTGCGAATGATTATTGCTAATCGACTTTGCCTTTCAGACGGAGCTTTGAACTGGTTGGCTTGGCCGAATGATGGAAACAACAAAGCCCCAAAGCCAGGTGCCAACGTTACCGTCCAACAAGGCGACCAAGCCTATGTTGCTGCTCTGAATGGCAAAGCATACATTGCGCCTGTGTCACCTTGGTTTTTCAGTTAGTTGTTCCCCCTTAAGCAGGTTTCGAGCCTCACTGCTCCTGCTTACTCTCGATACATTTCTCCAACTTTCTCTTTATGGTAATTTCTAACCCTACCGTGTCAATAGCTCACTTCGGGCCCGAAGTTCCCTATAGTAAGAATTGGGTGTTCCCAAGTGACAGTAAGTGTTTTTATGGTACCAAGTTTAGTAGACTTCTTTGCATTGAGGCTTTGTTTTAATTCAAATATAGCACTCTGGTTCGACCGATGGCAGCAGATTCTCAAGCTTCAGCCCCAATATCTGGAGATTGTCACATGGAACGATTACGGTGAATCGCATTACATAGGTCGCTTGGATTCTCCCCATGGAGATGATGGGAGCAGTAAATGGGTTTATGGCTTTCCTCACGACGCCTTTCTGGATATGGCGGTTCCATTTATTGCAGCGTTCAAAGCTGGAGCCTCTGACCCCGCCCAATTTATTACGGAAGATAAGATGTGAGTAAATCCAGAGTCCTAGCGTTCATCCAGAATAAATGGACTGGGGAGAACCTTGGAAGAAAGAATGTTCCTGACTTGCCACGTTTAGCGTCTATTGGTTCCGTCCGACCCTCAAGGGACTGGATTGCGACGCTACCGATACTACCCTTGTTGACGTCCCTGACAATTCCAGTGGAAACTATTTTAAAGGACGCCCTAACGGATGGGAAACGATGAGAGACGAGGTTTTTGTTGTCACACTGTTGACCAAGGAAGCGTCACTGACCATGAAATGTCGCCGGAAATTCGGTGACAGTCAACGTTCCTGCTGGCGCGGCGATAAACTCCATTGGGATGGCACCGGGAGCGGTCTCCTTTAGTCTAAGTCGAGGGGGCTCTACGGTCCTCCAAGGGACTTCTCCTATGAAAATTTGGACCATTGCCCTTGTGGCATATATAACTTCAATCCTTACTCTGGAACAATCCCTGCAGGGGAAGCCGACGAACTTCTACCAGCGGGATACTCCTCAATTCTCAATGGCCTCCACGTCAGCACATGTGGGCCAAGTGGCTTCAGGGCCACCCCTGCAGCTATCGCACTGGCTGATAGAGTTGTTTATGCCGAGGCAACTCCAACTGCTTGATGATGATAAAGAATAAATGTATGGCGGACCAGTGAATATTTCATTTACCCAGGGTTCGATATTCGTATCTAGGGGAACTGATGTGTTAACGGGTGAACATGGTCAATCGTTAGTCGGCGGGAACTAAGCCGAGTAGTGAGCACCTAGCTCTGAGTCATTCTTTATAAATACAGCTTAATGCGTGAGAGATGAAAAATGTAATGTCTCGAATAGAAAAGGTTATTTTATCTTCGTAACTGCTAAATCTTAGTTCCCTACATAGTTTGCCAAATACTGTAGGGGTGTGGAGTACTCATAGGCCCAAATAGAATATGCACCCTTGTCCTTCGGGACTAAACACATTGCTACAACCACTTGGTACAATACTGCTGCGTCTGATGGGTGATAGGTACCTTGGCCAACTCACTTGACATGTGCTAATTGTCCTTTCCCTTTTTGGTAGTTCGGATCAACTATCAGGATTCCCCAGAGTAGAAGGACCCATGCGGACCCGCCCGACTGTACTTACATAATGAGGTCGCATTAGGGACCTGGTGGGCCGATATGCTGTCATCAAACTGGTTGAACTCCCTATCTACCTGTAACCTTTCAGGCAACAACAAAACATTTACATCTATCCCACTGCAAGCGTCCCGCTATCGTCTCCATACTCACCACGAAGTCTTTTGTGGTGTTTTAGGCGCATCACTATATTAAGACTGAGTAGTGTACAATCGCAACCAATTACCCGCGTTGCCCGAAGCGGCCGAATTGATCGAACGAACAAAACGAACCATTTCGCCATCACCTGAACCGAACAAAATGCGATTCCTGACTGTCGCCGCCGCAGCGCTTGCTGTTGCGCAAGGCGCCGTCGCTGTTGATATCCAAAAGGCGATCATTATGAGCTTCCCGAATGACACACCGGATGATGTTGTCAGTCGGGCGATGGACGATATACGCAAAGCCGGCGGCACTATAACGCACGAATATAAGCTGCTCAAGTAAGAGGCCCTGTTTGATTGTTATCTGCGCGATATCTTCCATCCGCATATTATTTCCAACAAGAAGGAGTCTACAGTTCTTCAGTTACCCAAGTTTGAGTCAGAGGATCGATTAGAATTGAACGCTTGCACACGATACTGACAATATTAAATAGGGGCTTTGCGGCGAAGGCGCCACAGAAGGTTCTCGAGTCTGTCACAACATGGAGCTCCGAGTATCACGCCGTTATCGAAGAGGACCAGATCGTAGAGATCTCCAATCCTACCACGCATTAAACCGACAGTGCTTCAGACGCCGTCAAACGTAATTACGAGATAAATGCCACCCGGCCCGACGCCCCTGATACCCTCCTTATGCGATAGTGCTGCTTTGAATGAATGCCGGCAAGAAACGGATGATTAGAATATTTGGTGAGTAGGGTGAAAGACGCTGGAATTCGACCTGTTGGTGTTCGAGAACTGTTTGCCTACTCAACGTCCGTGAGCTTTGTATGCTTAGAGTCTTTATTATAACCGTCAATATATTACAGTTGGGAGCGATGTATGCCTGCTTCATGTCAGATAGTGTCTACCATCAACCCAGCTAGATTGCTCTACATTATCAACTCCGAAATAGGAGCTGTCCGGGTCATACAACAGCTTGCTGACCTGGGAAAGTACTCATCTCGAAGTTAGGTGCTATTGACGGCTTATCTTTGAATTCACGAAGCAATCATGGCCTTCGCAAGCATCATGATTGATTTGAATCTAGGCAAAGTAGGGATTTTAGGATTGAGTAATCGCACCCTTCCACTCGGAACTATGCTCTACTATCGGCATGTGGCGGGACGATCATGTCTATTTTAAGATAGCTTGCATTGCCGTGCATGGCGGGCTAATAGATAAACCATCATATGCTGTAAGGTACGGTTGACAAGGCACCATTAGGTACTTGCGTGTTCTTCGTTTCTTCAATTGGGAATATGTCCATACTACCTTCTCAAAGCGCTGCATGCTTTGTAAATGTTGCTATGTAAATGTTCAGTCAGTTACCTCTATCTTCTCGGCGAGGTACGGATTTTATGGGTCTTTGAGATAACTCATAGTGGAATCACATGCTCTTTGAATCGTGTAGGTAGCTAAGTTAGGTAGTACGTATGAGCGATTGCATATGCTGTTAGTATGCGCCTTACTATATATGCTTTGAATTACCATACCAAGTACCTAAATTATTTTTTAAAATATTTTTGTTCAAGAGGCGTGATATAAATGGTATTGCAACATGAAGACACTTCAAAAAAAGTGCAGGAATTACCTAAGACTCGAGCATATATCATCATGCCGTAGCTGCAGCTGTAATCAACCTGCCGCCTTAGCGCGTTTAGCTCGATTAGCCCCTTGTCAGACGATGATCTAAATCCCCTGGTGCTCGACTAGTAGGCACCCCACTAACCTAGAGATGCACGTCTGTGTCTGTCTTTCTGTCATAAGAACTTCGTGCGATCGCGCGGTCTGGTTGAAATCTAGCGACGACAACTTGACGCGACATACAGTTGTAGATACCTCACCAGTGCCCCCCTTCTCTCTAATACCCACGTTACACACTCTTTGAACGCCTAGCGAGTCGGAGACGTCCACGAGACAATGCGCTTTATGATCGACTGAACAATACCTATGCATTCTGCCTGACAATGAAACGTTCATGCTCTTTGTAACCGATCCCCTACTTCTATATCTTGAGCCTCGACTCCGGCCATCACGGAAACTCTCGATCTGTCGACTCTCGTTGCTATTATAATGCGTCGTACGACTTTTAGAGCAGCAATCACAACCTATTCCAAACAACGTCTTTAGAGACCTTTCTGTCTTCGGCTTTGTCCATCCTTGTTGCGCTTGCTACACTCGGCCATCGTTGGCCTATATATCCTACCGACGACCCCCATAATCATCTCGTTACACTGAAGACCACGCATTTAGTATACTCCGATATCGTTAGCCGGCACGATGATTTCCTACATGAACCACCCGGGCACTCACGCGGCCCTGCTCGAATGGGTATGTATCCTGCATCCTCATGTCGCCTTTTTTTTCTTTTCCTTTTTCCTTTTCCTATCTCTTTATTACCTTTGCTGGCAAGCTTGCTGACTTCCATTATTCCTATAGGCAAATGCGATGATCACCAAATTTGCGCCCGAGCGCGAGGAGGCCCTGAAAGTGAAGAAGCTCGAACAACTCTTCGATGGCGCCGTATTTTCCGCCCTCCTCGAAATATTAGACCCCGAGTATAGTCCAGCCCGGTTCGAGCAAAGCCTTGCCGCATCTGCGGCTGGCGATGAGACGAGGAGAATCATGCACGCTATTCATATCAGTCTGAAAAAATTCGCGCAAACACTTTGCCCCAAAATAATACCTTTGTTGCAGACGGTCGACTTCCAAACGTTGGATAGAGAACCGACGAGAGCAGGCATGTCTGAGGTGAATACCCCTTCGGTGCCTCCTCCCCTTCCTCGTATGAGCCTTCGCTCAGTATTGTTCCATCTTCCCATCAACAGCCCCAGGAAGGCGGACAGTATGCTAAAGATGCACTACAGGTCCTACTGCTATTTTTATGCGCTGCCTGTTTCCACGAAGACAATGCTCAATACGTCGTCTTAGCTCAAGAGTTGGACCCGAAGTACCAAGTCTCCATCTTTCAAATCCTTACCGATGTCAAGGTAAAAATTGAGCAAGATAGCCTTACCATCGATAGTGACGGCGGTGCTGCTGCTGAGAGTGCTAAACTAGATGCTGATCTTGCACACGAAGCCGCCATATCTGATTTGCAGCGGGAGGCTGAAGACGCTAAGCGACAAGCTGGTAGCTTAAAAGTGCGACTGGACCGCCTTCAGGATAACTATGATGAACTAGTTAGGAAACACGAAGAGCTGCAGGACGAGAATGAGCACCTTCACAAGCAAATCGAATCAGAAGCTGGTAATTTTGATCGACATCGGCTTCAGCGGCACCTGAAGGAGAACGAGACACTAATTGCCAACCTGGAAAATGAAAGGAATTCCCTGATAGAGGAGAGGGAGCGCCTCCTGAAAGATAAAGCCCGCCTGGAGACTGCGTCACAAAAGGCGGAGTTGCTGGTCGACGAGAATCAGGGAACTCAAGGCGAAGAATGAAGAATTATCGAAAAAGCTAATATGGCCGACAATTTGCGGAAGAAAGTTGAGGCGTCGAAACATCTTGAAGCTGAGCTAACTTCACTACGCAATGACAGGATGGATCTTGCCAGGACTTATGATCAACTCACACACGCCAATTCAAAGATTGAGACACTGAAGCGAGAAAGCGAGGCATATGCTTCTAAAATGCAAGGTTACGAAATTGACATCGCCAACATGCGAGACCAAAAGCTGGCACTTATGTCGCAAAACCAAGACATGATAATGCGTCTTGGTGAACTAGAACAAAGAAGCCACCTTGATGAAGCTGTAGTCAAAGATCTGCAGGAGAAAGTCTTGATGTTGGATCCTTCAGCTGTCATGGATGATCCCTTGGCTGCTCACCCTACCTCCCTCGAAGATGAGCTCAACGACTCAAGTAATACGATTTCTATGAGAAATCTCGAGGTGCAGAGGCTTCAGGCAGAAAATGCAGTGTTGAAGAGTACTATCGGCTCGGAGACAGATAAGGGTCAATTAGTTCAGGAGATGGAGGATTTGCGCGCCTCTCGTCAAGCTATTCAGGACAAGTATAACGATATTTTTGAGAGATTTACGGTTGGTCAGAAGCAACTTGACATCCTAATCCAGAATATGAGCGAGAAAGGGTTAGTCAGGGTGATGCAAGCTTGTTATAATATGGCCCCGGACACAAAATGGCTGATGTCGGATTTTTTCAGGGAAGAAGCGTACTCCAACCTCCGAACCCAGGTCCTTGCCGAACAAAGTCGCGCCAAGCAATTCGAAAAGCAGCTCGAGACCATCAAAGAACAGCTTGCTGACAAAGAGCGTGCCTTGTTAGAGGCCCGCGGCGATTGTAAGGCGATATTTATAGAGTATGTCTCGGACGAGGAAAATGCTGACTACGCGGGGAAAGTGACTGCTGTAGAAAAATCTAGTCTGGATGTACTCACGGAATTGAAGAACACCGATGGCATGCTTGCCACCTCACTTCGTGCAGAGCTCGAAGTTGAGAGAAGAAAGAACAAGTTATTGAAGGACGAGTCAGAAGCGATGCAAAAGCAGCTCCTATCCGCCTTCATTGAGAAAGACGAACTTCGCCGCGAAGCCGAACATGCAAACCGGGAACTTCAAAAAGCAGCTGATGGGCAAACTGTCAGCACGGATTATATCAAACAATCCGAAAAGATCGAGAAGCTCCGGACTCGCTACAAGCAGCTACAGCAGGTGAGTCGCATCTCTTCGAATTTGTCAGATACGCCAAGCGAAGAAGATGATCCGGACGTCGTTCATGTGGAAGAGAAGCGTCAATCTGTGTGGGATAGTTTCAGATTCCGGAATTCATCAAACCCTTCAAAGCATGGGTTTCATCCTCATGCGATTGGTAATGATGGCTCATTGACTGCCCCTAAGCGGGTTGTGACGAGATTGCCTCCTCGCGGAGGTAGTTACCCCGTGACTGTCAACAGTGTCAAGTCTGCCACTACGCCAAGGGCCCCCCAAGCCAGGCAAAAAGGGGACCCAAAAGTTGGCTTAGTCGGCTTGGGCTTGGATCGTAAGATTCGAGCTGCGCTTGAACAAGGTTTTGTCATATACAGACTGCGTGTGACCTCAAGCGCGTGGCTGATATATGTTCTTTACTAGCAATACGAAGAATCCGAACTCAAGAACCGTGAATTCGAACGAACTCTTAAGAGCGTCCGCGCTGGCGCAGAGGCCAGCGCACAGAAGGTAAGTACTAGTTTTCTTTTTCTTGTACAAATTTACGATTAAATTGCTTTGTCATATCAACACGTGAACAAACACGTGAACATTGCTCTGTTGTAGTCCTCGAACGTCTCAACCCTCTTTCCCTTTAACCCTGTATGTACACTAAACTTGAGATTCAGGCCCAAACCGACGAGATGATCACGAATCTCCAACGCGAGAATGCGATGATTGCCACGGCATGGTATGATCTATCAAGCAGGTTGCAAAGTAATCATTTCGTGTTACAGCGGCGGAATGAGAATCCCAAAAGCTGGCTAGGAAAACAGAGACAACAAGTTAATGGTAAGCGAATTTCTCGTGGTAAATGCGGCGTGATCCGAAATGATTCATCGTAAACCAAGCATTGCTAATAATCGGTCACTAGCTACGTCGCGGAGGTAGGAACTCCACCAGGTATAATGCATAGTCAAGACGTCCCTGTCCACTATCAGCCCCATTCACAAGCATCATACGACGCTAGAGAGGTTTACTTGAATCGGTTCAGAAACTTCACCTCGCATCTGCAGGATACTTGTAGTTTGTGGCACTACTTCGACTATCACAGACCAGAGTATAGACCTAGCACTATCTAGGTAGTTTACTAAGTCTCCCCCACCCCCGGTCTCTTATGTCAATGCAGGAGAAGTTTGAGCATTTTCATAGGGAGACCACATATATAAAGGTATTAGGAACATATACGGTCGGGTCTTGGTTTTGTAATTGGCAGTTGTATATATCCTCGCCTAAATTAGATTATACCCCGTTTTCAAATATATACTGGGCATGCCCCAAGGCTTCCATGCATTTTTGGTTTTCGGAGAATCGAGAAGACTTCATCCTTATGCCTGCTTCATAGTCAAATATATGTCTTATTTCAGAAATCGCGAATTTTCAAGTTTGTCAGCATAGTTAACCTATCAAAGTTATGATTCCTGTCAATAGTTGATGAATGACGACACTTTGAAGAGTTAGTGCCTCAGAGCCAAATATGTCTTATTGTAGTCACATCTAAGAGCCGGGCACCTTTTAGGCTGTAGCAGTTACCCCCTACTATGTTTTTCCCACGTGTTCCATAAACCCCTTGACAATGCAAGGACCTTACTTCTTAGCGCGCGAGCTCACAATCAAGATAGCCTCTTAAGTTGTATAATTTGAAATCTTGAATTAGTCAAGTTCTACATACACAAGAATAGGTGAAGGCGGTAGGTATGGTACAAATCGTGATGCTTCATTCCCCCATGTCCACATTTCCCCAGCTTTCTTCCAAGGGCCAGGAACTGTACATGCAAACTGAGCGTACATCCATCCCGCTCTATTCGCTTTGGAATGACAGTCTCATAAGTAGCCGTTGTGCTTTGTTATCTCATAGTTGAACGCGGGTTGATTTAAATCGTTAAAAGGCGGCCTTGGTTACTACTATCGTTCAGGTCGCTTTAGCGGCCGGTCAATCTATCTAGGATGCCGGTCTTCTTGTTGTTCTCGCCGAAAATCTTCAGCAGGCTGCCCCAGACTTGGCCGGGCTCCTGGCTGGCATCGATACCCTTCCAGATGCCGGTCTTCTTGTAGTAGTTGACTACGGGAACGGTCTGAAGGTGGTAGGTAGCGAGGCGCTTCTTCAGAGCATCGGCGTTGTCATCGGAACGCTGGATAAGAGGCTCGCCCGTGAGATCGTCTTTCATGTGCTCCTTTGGAGGGTTGAAGATCTGGTGGTACGAGCGGCCCGAGGCAGGGTGTACCAATCGTCCAGTAATACGTGCTACGAGCAACCCGTCATCAATCTGCAGCTCCACCGCATGTTGTAGCTTCTGGTCCTTCTCCGCTAGCATACCGTCGAGCGCGCCAGCCTGGGCGACCGTACGGGGGAAACCGTCAAGGATGAAGCTGGGGTAATTGTCGTGTTAGTCTCCCTTTGTTCTAATTGCGACGCTAGGCTAATCAAGCCGCAGCCAAGACCTACCCGCCCTTGCACTCCTTGTTGGAGGCCAGCTCTTCCTTGATCATACCAATCATGATCTCGTCACTGACGAGGCCGCCAGCATCCATGATCTTCTTCGCTTCACGGCCTAGGGGAGTCTTCTTGGCGACCTGGGATCGCAGCATGTCACCGGTGGCCTGGATATAGCTTGTCAGACACCATGTTGATTTGAGGCAATTCTTCGCATGTCGGAATTTAACGCACCAAGTGGCAGCACGAAAACTTCTCTTTTATCTTGGGAGCCTGTGTGCCCTTTCCTACAACCAGAGGCACTCGGTTAGTGATATCCAAACTGCAGAACCAACACGGCTCGGTATGCTTGTCTCGACCAAGCGCCAAAAACCCAACTCGGCGACGTACCAGCTCCGGGAGGCCCGATCAGAATCATGCGAACACTTTCGGCCGTTATGGGTTCCCCAGATTGACGCTGCTCCAGACGCTTTACCCGATCCTCAAGGCTGGTCACAACATCTTGCAACCGCTTGAACTCGCTATCGATGGCGCCCATGGTGAACTAGCGTGCGTGAGAAGGAAACGGGCCGGGCCGAGGTAGAAGGACGGGAATAAAAGACAGCTAGAAAATGCTGCTACGATGTAATAATAATATAGAGGTTGAGTGAAGAGGGTATGAAGCGGCAAAAGAGAAAGGGGAAGGAAAGGAAAAGAAAGAAGAGTGAGAAGTTCCGAAGACGAAGTCTGCGAGGTCGGGCTTCCCAACGAGACGGATAGACAGACCGAAGCACGTTGCGACAAAAATGTTGCATAGACACGATTACAGTAACAATTGCTGTACAGAACGACGTAGCGGACCGAATTGGGTGTTTTGAGTGGCTGTCGGTGTCATGTTAAGTGGGGTACTGCCTAGGCAGCTGGTGGGGGCGGTCTTTAGTGGCTTCTACTGCCCCTGCTGATAGGTTAGCATAGCTAAGTAGGCTGCTGGGGCAGTCTTCACAGTTCCATCCACCCGCGCTATCGTGGTTCGGCTACCATCATGAAGCTTGCACGACTGGCCTACCCGGTAGACCGAACATCATAGGTACACTAGAAGATTGTTTCCTGTACCTAAAGCACCTAAGTCTATGCTACGTAGCATAAACTACTCTTGAATTGTAAGATGGATGATTATGTGTATAGAAATGCTAGTATCACCTCTTTGGACCAATAAGCTCAAGGGAAGGAGAGCGATCTTAGTAAAACCGACAGCTGGGTTTACTCAGCTCCCCAGTTCTTCACGAGCTTTGCAGATGCTCAAGCTGTTATCTGAAAACCCATAATATATGCATTCGTCTAAGCAGAGAGTCTCTCTTGCCTATTTTTAATTTTCAATCCGCCAGTCAGCGCCAGAATTAGTGTCCATTTGGGATGGTACCTGCATTCCAAATGTTTATTTGTTAGAGATACTTAGCTATGTACTTACTTGTAAGTAAGCAGATGCTTATCTAATCTTTTGTTCTAATCCTTAGTATATGTAGCTTTTTCTTGATAACACATGTGCCACATGATCAGCCACAGCTGGTTCTTTAGCCGCACATGGAGGGGCATCTGTGCCGATTGATTGGCACTAATCCTGAAGAGGGATTGAGCTTGCCTAGGATTTGGTACATTGATAGGTACTCAGGCAGCCTCACGGTTACGACACACAACTAACCTCACAGCCTTCTTACCACCAATCACCGGTTCATCACCCTCTCCCACATCTCACCAAATCATCACTCTTTACCTTCCACCACTCGTACGTACATACCGCACACACCACTGGAATTGTCGACAGCAGGGCCCTCGTATTTACGATGCCTACCACCACTGCTGAGACGCTCTCGTTCGTCAGCAGAAATGTCACCGTCGCACCCCTCGTTCTATTATCCGTCGTAGACCACTTCAACCGGGCAGCCAAGGGGACACGAAAGCGCGTTGTAGGCGTGTTGCTAGGGCAGAATGATGGCAAGAATGTCAGGTATCAAATAGTTTCGCAGGTTCGCCACAGCACCCCAGACGCATTTCCGCGTAGCCCCAGTTAGCTAACCTGGACCTTTGGTAGTGCCGTTCGAGGAAGAGAGCGATGACCCCTCGGTTTGGTTCCTCGACCATAACTATGTGGAGAACATGAACGACATGTTCAAGAAGGTGAACGCACGAGAAAAGTTAATAGGCTGGTACCACTCTGGACCCAAGCTCCGCGCTTCCGACCTAGAGATCAACGAACTCTTCAAGCGATACACACCGAACCCTCTACTTGTCATCATTGACGTCCAACCTAAGGAGTCTGGCGTACCAACAGATGCATATTTCGCCGTGGAGGAGATTAAAGATGTAGGTGCTTGTTCAATATGGATCTCCATGAGCTCGATTGACAGTTTGTGACTATAGGACGGTACAACCACATCGAAGACATTCGTACACACACCCTCCACAATCGAGGCCGAAGAAGCCGAAGAAATAGGAGTCGAGCACCTTCTTAGAGATATCCGTGATGTTGCCATCGGCACACTATCAACCCGTATCACAAACCAGCTGCAGTCGTTGCAAGGACTGCATTTACGATTGCGCGAGATCCAGACATACCTCCAAAAAGTTCAGGACAAACAATTACCAGTGAACCACGCTGTTCTCGGCAACCTGCAGGACATATTCAACCTCCTGCCTAACCTATCTACACCGAAGCCTGGTGGTGAGTCCAAGGGCTCCAACGTTGGTGAGCTAGGCTACGCCATGAGTGTCAAGACGAACGACCAGCTGTTGGCTATTTACCTCAGCAGTTTGATTCGAGCGATTACCGCCTTCCACGACCTCATCGAGAACAAAATCCAAAACAGGCAGCAGCAAGAGGAAAAGGAAGCGAAGAAAGAAGAGGCCGCCGCCGAAAAGGAGAAGAGTGAAAAAGAGAAGAAAGAAGCTGGTGCAAATGGTTCTGGTAGTGATGCCGGGGACAAAGGCCCCGAAAAAGAAAGAAGAAATAGACGGGGTTAGTCTAGGGCATGCGAATTGACAGGCAATAGAACGTCCAAGCGAAGCACTAATTGTAGCCTCGCTCAAGATCACAGAGGCTGTGTATAATATCCTGGCTTCAATTAAATAAGACCAGGAAGCCATCCCGGCTGCGACGGGCAGCTTCCAGTCTAATAGACGATGAATGAAGCATGCATAATGAATCACAAGCTAAATTCGCCCCGGCATTACTAACGTGTAATTCTCTCACAGAGGAGATTCGAAACTCCAGGAGAGCTCTCCCCTCGATACAGACCGACTCATGATGCAGCTTAACAAAGTCCTTAGTACTCGATAGCCGTAGTGTCGTGTGTTCTAGGTATATTTGTTTGGGATACTTATTCTCGATACTTACTAGTTGTCGTGTGTGATACGACGACTTTACACTGAGTTCTGGGGCATATGTACCAGGCGAGCAATTGTAATAATATACGTAGCGCGGATATGCTCATCCAGCCAGCCCCTATCCGCTACTCATGTAAACACTCAGGTTACCTAATATTCACGAAGCGCCCCTATTAGAACAATCCATGTTCTCCTTATGTGCATCATTAAAATCTGTAGTCAGCCCGATAATAAGCATCATGATACCATGGACCTCACAGATCCCCAACCAGACCAGCGCCTTCTCCTTACCCACCAGACGATCCTCCATATACTCGCCTAGCACCGCGTCCCATCTTTCCGCTAACACGCAGGCGAGGAGGTGCTTGCAGCAAGGCACACCTCCCGTTTCGTCTTTCCCATCTGTGCTCAGCCCGCCGAATTCCATGGCTGGGTTGCGGCTTCGTCGCTGTTCAGTGTCTCATCCTCTGCCGGGGTGTGAGTTGCGGGAGATATCTGATATCCGGAAGACGAGACTATGGGAGGAGGCAGAGGCGGGAATGCGGAGAATGCGAAGGCGGCGCATGTGCAGTTCCAGCTCTCGAGACGCACGATGTAGACCCGCCCCCTGAAGACGTCGCGTGCTGTCGCCGGTGGGATTGCGGCTCCGCGGAGCGGACTAGATGGTAGAGAGGTGCTGGTTTGGTGCCCTCATGAATCCTGCTGTCGGCGGGGGTTTTTGAGCCGAGGGTATGGTGGCATCCCGGACGTTGGTGAGATGTGAATCAGCATCTTCTTGCTGGAGAATCACGCGTGTCACGAGTCGTCGGTCTAGCAGGTCAAGTGCTGGCAGTAATGTGGATGGGTATAGAACGTGGAGAGTTGTGAGAATGGGACGATAAGCTGACGGTATGCGCTTAAATGGATTGGTCGGTGCGTTTCCACCGACATGCTTGTTTGAAGGTCTATGAAATGAGGCTGTTGTAGTTGCATCGTCGGCTATAGGGATGGATGGGAGGCTTGAGATGAGGGATGTTAGGATATCTCGCGGGGTCGGAGTTGTCGTCGCCATGTTTCATTGCTAACTACATAGGTAGACAGGACTCTCTCATCATGGACATTGACTTAGAGAGATATTGTCTCCCAGCACAGATGTGATCAGTGTGAAAGGTGACATGGAGGTTGCCAGTTGAAGATGAATATAAGAATTTATTCAGATAAATACGAAGGCTTTACCTTTTTATAAACTGACTGCTTGTGCTTCATCGCAAGAGGGTTCAAGTATCTACTTGATCATGAATAGGCCTAGGACTGTCATTTTCAGATGCCCCACTACGTCATCTAATAGCGCTAGTGTCTCCCGGATAACTTAATTAGGTTAGAATGTGGCTTGTTATGAAATGCTCATCAAAAAAGGGTCATCTACAGTACCTTGCGATGATTATAATAGCATCTATGAAACACTGAGACACCTTGCAGAAAATTGTTTCCTTGACTTCGCAGCATCGGCCAGATTCCTTTGATATCTCAATGCTCGGCTCCATCTAGACCGGGGACTAACTAGCCCCTTGAAGCCTCTTGGCGGCGGGAAGTGCCTAAAAGGAGTAAAGTTGCCAACAATGCGACTACTGAACTCTAGAAGTCTCCGAATAGAGGAGTTCACAGCCTCGAGAGCCCCGGAATATGCCAGTACGTAACTATCATACTTTTATTTGTTGGAGTACTCAAAATCCCCAAACAGAGTCCCCAATTTTCTATTTCACTCACTCATGATACTGCAGTCTTGTCGCACACATGGGGTGAAAGCGAGGCGTCCTTTAGGGAGTGGAATTCTCGCTTGAGCCGCCTGAAGAAGTCTAGAAAGGCAGGGTTTGTTAAGATTCTATCCACCTGCAAGCGTGCGCGTCAAGATGGGCTTCCATACGTATGGATTGATACCATCTGCATCGACAAGTCGAGCTCAGCCGAGCTATCCGAGGCCATCAATTCAATGTACACCTGGTATAAGAATGCAAAGGTTGCTATGTTTTCCTGGAAGATGTACGAAGTGACCTTCCCAGTCAGGTCAACATACTGGACGTCTTCCAACGCAGTAGATGGTTCACCCGGGGCTGGACTCTGCAGGAGCTGCTAGCTCCCGACTATATCATCTTTTTCACGCGTGATTGGGTTGAACTCGGGACCAAAAAAGGGTTGGCGAGCTCCATCTCCCTTGTGACGGGAATAGATCAGCTTTGCTTATGCAAAGAAAAGAATTTACATGAGTACAGCATTGCCCAGCGCATGTCATGGGCCGGACTCAGATCTACTACTCGGGAAGAAGACATCGCATACAGCTTGCTAGGTCTGTTCAACATTAACATGCCTCTTCTCTACGGTGAGGGGCGAAGGGCGTTCCGACGTCTACAAGAGGAGATCATCAAGATTTCAGATGACCACAGTATCTTCACCTTTGATACGCTTAGTTCACGAGATTCTCTGCTAGCAGATCATCCCAGGCATTTCTGCAACTCCAAACAAATTCAGCCAAGATTTGAAGCCAGATTAACGCCGCCATTCCTTTTTACCAACGCTGGCTTATCGTTGTCAACACCCTTAATTCGTACCTTGTCTCCGTTCTGGGTTTTGGCCGTGCTGAACTGCTTCGAAGTAGAGACCAGTAACGGCTCGCGTTTACTCCAAATTTGTTTGCCGCTTCTAGGGAAAGATAACACATACATGCGTGCTCGTGATCCGATCAGTCTAGTTAAGAGGCCCTTGAAAGATGCTAAGACAGAAGTCCAGTACGAACTCCAGAATCTGACGACGTCAACTGTCACTAGCTATCTTGTGACCTACTTCACTCGGGTGTATCCTGCGTTTGGAGCTGACCTTGATAGCGTCATGAAAGGGTTTGCAGATGACGACGTGCGAAAGTCTACCTTTATGCTGACATTCCCGCGGGTTTGGCTGACTATCGCGTTCTCGGCTCATACCCGCCTGGAGCCCTTCAAGAAGACACCAGCCTATTCTGCCCGCCCTTCGGAACAAGTGGTCACCCCTTTGCTCATGGACTCATTGTTTTCGAAGAAAATGTAGACGATATGAGTTCAAGCACAACATCAAGCACGGCGCAGACACTAGGAACCGGCAAACGAATTGGAATCTATCTAGCGCAGTCTGACGACTCTATCGCGTGCAATTGGATGTGCCGCCTTGTTCCTAACCCAGATGAAGACTTTTACGATCGGAGCTGTGAGGTGTGGCCTTTCGAGGCAGACCCGGACAATTGGAGTCACTACGATCATGAGCAACACTTCATTGTAGCTGCTCACTCACAGTTGGCGTATCACAACCGTCCACGACAGGCGGTGCTTGTCGAGATTGCTTTCGATGTGCAAGCTACTTGACAGGACATATTATCATCTACGTCAAGATATAACCTGAACCAAAACACAGACCCAACACCATATTGTCAGTATTGTCGAAAATTTACGAGATGCTATGACACAAGCTACAATCATCTCTCCCTGATTAGCTTCATGTCTGCTGTACCCTTCCTAAGATTATTAGGTAGACACTTCCCCAGATGCCCTCACTCATAGTATCATGGTCCATTGCACACCTTTACGTCTCATCATAGTCAGCAGTCCCAGTGGCAAATACTTCTCGTCGACAAGCTTGGAGCCACCCCAGCGCTCCTTGAGTTCATCTTGATACAGTTGTAGTACCCACTCAATCTGAAGAACTGTGGGATTTCCCCAATCCTTGATTCCGGCGCGCGATAATGCCTCTGTCACAAATAACTCCAGGTTTGCACCCTTCTGACTAGGGACTTCAAGGAGTTTATTATAGGCCACACTGAGAAGGCGACTGGTCGATTCGCGATGACGCGTGTACTCCTCAAAACTCATAAAATCGTCATCTTCTCCGGGGACGAGCGCCTTGTCCAAGATTAATCGTACATATTCGAACCACTGGCTCTCCGGATATAATCCGCGGAGGCGATTCAGACGCTCCTCGGTGCTCCTGAGTCTCTGAAGCGCCTTCCGGGTTTCCTCGTACTCCTCTTTCTCATTTTCTACTGTAGCGAAACAGTTAGAGCCTATATTTATACGGTTCCTAACCTTGTACGGAAGAAGCAAGCAACCTAATGAATTGATGAGAATATCGGATTGATGTAGGGGACTTACAGTACGTTCGCATAATACCATCGGGCGACGACTCTGGCTTACTTTCGAGAAGCCGATTGCGATAAGCAAGATACGGAATAAATGGATTTTTGACGCCCAAACCACCCATTTTTTCAGGGAGAAAGATAAATGCATCTGACACCTCTGGAACCCCAAAACGCTCTTTGATCTTAGACTTGAGGTAGTTTACGACACTACCTTTGCCCGTCGTCTGATCCCCGTCGTCCTGGGGTTGATCTGCAGGTTTGAACAGCACCCTTTGAATACGCTGGTATGTCTCTAGCACGCTGTCCACATGTTTGAGACCAAAACAATACCCAGGTTCTCCGAGTGTGTGGCTGAAAAAGCGACTAATGCAACTATTCCATGTCTTGACCCAGTCAAGAATATTGTTGCAAGCTCCCAGTTGCTTTCGCAACTGAGTAACGTGCTCACTAATTTGCTCTTGATCAAGAACCCACTCTCCGCTATCTTGGTCTAGAAGGAGGTGGCCAATCCGAACGGCGCCTTCAGGCATTGATGCCCCTATCTCAGCATCGCGGCCCTTCTCAGGGTTCGTTAAATAGACTGAACCGGTCTTATTCTTATTGAACTCAACACCCATGACGTCTGCAAATTCTTGCATCGCTTTCCATGCTTGAGCACAGCGCGAAGGTTCGCCACATAGAAAGAGATCATCATGCAGCCGATATAGCAACATACCTGTCGCTTTGTTGATGGCCAGGTCCATGATGAACAAAATCATTTCGCCAGTGAGTTTTTCCGGCGCGTGAGCCATCGGTACACCCGCTGGCGAATCCTAGGCTCGCCACTAGGCTCCCCCCCTGGTGCCGAAACCATGTTCAGGGGCGCTTGGAGGACCTTCCTATAGAACGACACGAGCCTCTCGGAGAATCCAAGGAAGCGCATGACTGCGAAGATGGTTGTGTGTGAGAGTCCGGTAGCGTACCATTGAAGATCGGACTGGATGACTGCAGCCTCTCCGTATAATGTGCGATGCACTATTGACTCAGTAGCCAGCGTACGGAGGAGCTTCTGTTTAACATTGAAATTTTCGGGCGCTCTCTCATTTTTCTCTTTCTCCTCGTCATCCTCCTCAACATTGCCATCATTGACATATGCCCGATTCTTGCCAATCGTTGTCTCCGAGGCCGGAAGCTGTGACAGAAGAAGGATTCTCGAAACAAAACCGAACGGGTGTTATCCACTCCTGCATTATGAACAAACCTCATTCCAGTGAATACTCGTATCTTAAACGGTCAACACTGGTCATGTGTTTGCCCGCCCGCCAATTCCACGCTCCGTCTTCATGCGTCATATCTTGGCGGGTCAAAAAACGAGTCAAAGTGGCCTTAAGGCCGACACAGTTCTTTACGCCCACGTAATGGATGAAGATGGCTTGTAAGACATCCTCGTCCATCCAAATTCGATACTTTCCATTCAGCTGTGGCCGTGGCAGAACTGGTATGCCATGTTCACCAGCTTCCCACGACCAATTGTCAAAGTCAGCGAACCGCATTTCAAAACATCAGCGATCTCATTGAGGACCACTGGGTTTTCGAGAAACTCGCGTAGAATAGCTTGCTTCTCATCACTGAGAAGATCCTCAGCCAGTAGTCCGTTGATGCACCAGCCCAGGACATCACAGTTGAATGGCTCCTTTCTACCAAACAAGACTTCTTCATGCCTTTGAATCTGAGACTTTATCGACCTCAGCGCTTTCCTGCCTTCATCGCCACTGAAAAGGCCCTGGATGTACTGTTCGATTCTGGCCTCGTCGGTCTCGAGCGGCGTGAAGACAACCTCCTCGAACTTCTCACAGAGTTCTTTGAGACGCTTTTCCTGGCGATCAACTTCGTCCGACTGATCACTGGAGTTGGCCGCTTCGCTTATCGGCGTTGTCGAATTCATCCATTCGGTCACAAGACGAGACCATAAGTGACCGATGCTGAGTTTCCGACTCTGCACTTCCAGTCTTGAACGGAGTAGTGCTTCATATGATTGAAGCATTTGGAAAGGCATCGAAGCATCATAGGCGGACTGCTGGAGCCACACATCGATGTTCAAGACTTTTGTATCCAGCGCCAGCTCTGGTTCACAGAGACTCTTCACGCCGCGAAGAAGTTCAGTGATCCTCTCGCGGATATTGTCAGGGTACTTCTCAGCCGCAGCCAGCACCTCATTTTTCCGATATTCATATCTGTCTCTCTGCTTCTCGAGCTCACGCATCTTAGTCAAGGAGATAGACTGCATGGTCTGAGAGAGGACTGACGAAGGCTGCGCCATTGTTGCTGCTGTTGTCAGGAGATGCTGCAAAAGTGTATTCCAAAAGAAGCTTGAGAAGAGAAGGAACGGATCACAATCATCAGTAAACAAGATCAGCTTTCAGCTGAATGTATATATATGTTTGGTATAACCCCTGTTGTTGCTTCGCAGCCTATCGTTTAGCTAGACGTGCCACCAACAAGGGATTGCAGAGTCCCGCTTTCCGCACTAGTGGACAGCTGCCTAAACCTCTCGACTTCGAAATCCTGCCATTATCATTATCTACTTCATGGTCGGAGAGGATGAATAAAAATTGTGATGTTCCAGATGTCTTAAGGCAATCGAAAGTATTAGTTTAAGATTAGTAGAAGTCAGGAAGTTGTGAGTTCCGACAGACCGTGCATGTTTTACGAGGTTGAATAACTCTTATGTCTATCGAGAACCTACACCGTTACCTACTGTTTCTTGAGATCACGGTCAATGTGAAAACCCCTACTTGGATTGGGCGCCTGCAATGGTTTCCGCATAGAGCGAATACAATGCCAAGACTGTGACTCGAAGCTATGAGTATGGCTTCGGTAACTCGTAGACAGTCACATACAACGGCGCCCGCGACCCCGCAACCCCGTAACTGCTAGCTTGGCTGCTAGCGATCTTGTATTATTGTAACGAGTCCAGAAATAGAAAATATCGTCTGAGATTCCCAGATGCAGTTCATTACCACTTGCGATTTGGTATCGACGCCCAACCCCAAAAGCTTAACAGCACGCATGCAATAGGGCACTAATATCTGTAGCGCGCCGCCCATAAAAGCCTATCACAACTCCCATGCATTAGCGTCTTCGCCTCCGCAAACCTTATTGTGGCCAAGATTATACTTGCGCTCTAATATGGCCGAGCTAAGTATTCGTGTAGCTAAACGCGACGGCGATACCTTGTCTTATGGAATTGCTGTTCAATTGACTTAGCGCAAGTGAATATGAGGGGGCATTTGGTACAATCCAATTAGTTGCAAATTACTAAGCATCAGTGGTTTAGTGGTAAAATCCATCGTTGCCATCGATGGGCCCCGTGTTCGATTCACGGCTGATGCATTTTGCCATTCTTCATAATGCTTCAACAACATTCCGTGTACTTTTTGTTTACTTTTTACTATTTCATATCATTCAATAAGTAGACTTAGGTACTGTAACGATCAATACTGGCGAGCTTTCATATCATGCATGCATTTTGGCTTTGAATATGCCTGAGTAGGGACAGAACGTAACGCTGAGTTCTTTTTTAGGAATAATTGGTATCTCGCCTCTCCAACTAAATCAACGCTAGATGAGCTGTAGTGTTAATATAGGTAGGTTATAATTCGTTTGGGCTTTCATATGTACCGTTTCGTGAATTCTTTATTCATGCTGTATTAGTCTTAGTCACCTGACGGCTAACCTCTAATCATACTGTTTCCTGAACCCCCACTATGCTGTAGCCCTTGGAACGGTTTTGCCTCGCCGCATAGTATCTCCAGCCGAGAACGCAACTTGTGATTAGTAGCGCCGTCACCACGATTCCCCGACAACATACTCAATCACCAAATTGATGTGGGAGCCAATCCAGCCAAACCAAGCGTTATCCCACTGGTCCCAAGAGCCACCATGTTCCTGTGTCCAAAAAATGTAAGGGTCAGGTTGGCCGGGTCGCATGTCCATTAGGACATGATGGAGTGGCCCCCAACTATCGCCTTCGAAGCCATTGACAGATCCGTCAGCGGAGAGTAGCCGATGATATTGCTCCCATATCGCCGTTACGAACCATTGACCACTCGTGTAGCTAACGATGATGTACGGCAGAATCCAATTCCAGTTATACGGTATCAAGGATTCGGTCAGGAGGTCGAAAAAGGGGTGGCCGGGCTGGCCTCCAATGATGTTGTTACTCAAGGTACCATGTCCTCCGTCCGTGGTAAAAGCAGGGAAGTAGGTGATGGGCTCGAGACTCTGTCGACATCCCTGTGTAAAGCACGTTAATCATCATTCATGTTTTTCCGGTAGCTCACAGCAATAGAGTGAGTTGAAGGGAATGTCGTGAAGGAAGCGCTCTCACATTATCAAGATCGATATAAATACCGCCAAAATGGCGTAGCGCGAAGTATCGAATTACATCAACACGTTGAATAGGAAATTCATAGTTGTCGTAAGTGGATAAGAACCAGGAAAAGTTGTCCTCGATGAACTCGCGGGAGTTTTTGATGGTCCATAACTTATACTCCCAGTCAGGATTGAGGTCTATGCAGGACCGTTGCGCGGTGGCCCAGTCCTCAGGTAGAGAGATGACAGTATTATCTGGGTCAGACCAGTTGTGGTAGACCTGGTGTAGTATCCTTGGGAATGACGGGGACGGCTGTGTCGTTTCGAGTCTCGCGAGCAAGGGAATCGTCAAGTATCTCGCGTTGCGTAATAAGTATGCCTGAATGACCTTTGAAGAAAGCAAATAGATTGGCAAAGTGGTAAAGGCGGACCACGAGAGCCAAGATGATAAAAATGGATAGACTCAGGATCAGATACTTTAGCGCACGTCTAGTACGAGGAGAGTTTGGCAACATCGTGTTGTCAACACCGTGGTCTGTCAATGGACAGACAGTAAGAGAATTATTCGAAACATGGAGTGTTCACTTGATTCCAAGTGTAATCAGCTTTGAATTCATCCTAGGACTCCTAGTTTCATTTCAGCTAGCGGCTCTCTTGGCTGGGCTGTGAGACTTGGCATACCATATCACTTGCTTGGATTTGGGCTTACGTGCGTATGATAGGTGTACCAGGGATGAGTTCTGTATAAATCTACATCCCTGGCAGTAGTTTAAAGTTAGCTATTCGGTCCTAGCCTGCTACGCCCCCATATGCGTCAATATTACGATAACAAACTTCAAGGGTAATCTTATCTACTTCAATCTGGAGCCCACTTGTAATATCTACATGCGAATAATGAGGTTACTTATGGGGAAGTTTTCGGGTCTAGGTTAATATCTCCATAGCGATGGCTTGGAAACACAGACTTTAAGGTTAAACAAAGTAAGTGCACTTAATGAAGCTACCCACGGGACAATTTTAACTATTATTGGAGCTTAAGTGATGTAATTAGATATGGTTGGGCAGACTTTCTCTGTTTGATTAGGCAACAGTATAAAAATATGGCTGCCTGGGGCTAGCCCACACCAATGTAATCCGACCAGAGGGTATGGATATTCAACCTTCTTTAACATCACCCATAAAGAAAGTAGCATAGGAATATTTGGCAAAGTTTAATACACTCTTTGCGCATAACTGGATGCACTACTTGTACTCGAGGTGAAGGGTGAAGGGGTGGTGAAGGGACTGGCCATGTCTTGGTATTAGTACAAGGGTATTAGTTCCACTTTATATCCCAGCAGCGTTGCCAACCAACCATCTGGTCACGATGTGGCAAGCAGGTCTGATTCGCACACGTGAGATTCCACCTGGTTGTAAGACATCTTGGAACAGTATAATAAAGAGCATGCTGTATATAGCCAGACTATCGAGGATTTCGCGCGATAAAGACTACTTAGAACAAACGCAATTGGCTGCAGGGCACTACATATTGAAACTGCCAAGAAACGAAGTCTCAAAGATACCTAATACAATATTCCCGTGCCGTGTAATTTCCTAAACTGTTCCTGTTGATTATTCATTCGTTCACGGAGAAGTGGACCTACGTAGGATAGATGGGCGATATATAGTCCGGATGATTTCTAGTATTTATAATGTTCTCTAGAATATTATTATTTGTATCGAAAACTTATATCTTAAATTACATAAATACACTGCTAGAAAGTGCGTCGGTTCGCTTTATATTGTCTGTTATTCCACACTTTTGAGAATGAATCGTTGTAACTCCGCCAAAACAACGACTCCCAAACTCGTATCCCCAGGAATCCCCAGTCCACCCTCAAGTTTGAGAATTGTAACAATAGTATGCACCCTGACTGTTCCTCGGCCAAGCTTCGACAACAATGATTCTCTCGCCGACAATTTAGTTTTCACATCAACCACAGCGACGCGGTGGAGTAGAAGAACCACGGCTATAGCTTGCCTAGTTATGCGTGCCCAAAAGCTTTTATCTTCCTTGCGAACGTAGTCGGTCTTGTTAGCTAGCGTGTCATGCTGGATAATAGGTGTGAACGATAATGGCTGAAAACACCAGCAAGCTGAGTATACAGTCTCATGACTGTGTCTAAAACATAATACGGGATCGCAATAATCATACATTTTTTTCATGGTGTCGCCTTAGTCAAGGTCTCTGTTTTAGAGAAACGGGAAGTAGGGTACAGGGTCTCTTTATAGTCAATCGGTAACAGCTCTACCGATAATCAAGCTTGTCTGTCACAATATGCGCCTTGATAGTTATTTCAATTGCTTATTGCGTACTTCGACTCTCGCTGCAACTCCCCTGGTACCGGCATTAATGTGACTCCATCTAAGGAACTAAGTGGACACTATCTTTGCTGGCGCCTGTGGCAGCTATGTTGTTTACCGAGAACGGCCAAAACACTTTTGCTTGAGAAGGCACTTAGTTACTATCAATCTTGGTATGGCAGGGCGGGGTAATTCCAGGACTTCTCTTTATTTACATCGCCTGACTCTACAAGTACCTAGGTAAGTATATCGTGTATGGTGCTCTTTGAAATAGGCGATAATTACTATTGCTATTTGTGTTTAAATAACTACAACATCATCTACTACACATGTACACAAGTTGTAAGTACTGCTTAGCTATAAAGTTGATTATATATTCTTGAATGCCTTCATGCAAGAATTTTAAAGCCGACCGGCTGTATGTGATGGCAGGTTTGTGTCTCTAGCCAATCAAGAGTGGAGGGTATAAGACCTGGCATTGTAGGTTATCTCTGAGCATGAAGCATTATTACAATTTTGAAGTATCTAAGTATCACAGCTAACAGGTCTTCCTTAGTTGTACAAGTGCGATGTCAGTTGTTTTCAAGGAGCGTAATGCCACACTATGCTACTTGTGTCACAAAGAGGAAATTAGGTGTGTCGATTCCAGACAATATTTTGGCGTGTTTGTTGAAGCCAGAGATGCAACAAATAAGAAACTTCACAAAATAAGAAGCCTGATTTCTTTTGCACATTTTGAATTGAGTTGGACTTTGAAGACTGAAAATGAACGTAGATACGTACCTACTCAATGAGTGCCTTAGTTTAGCCAGCGTTCTAGTGCAAGAGGGAAAACCAAACCGTTATCTGTTTATTATTATTATTTAAAGTATAACTGTTTTGGTTAGTCACTGTTGAACAACATCGTTACCGTTACATCGGCCACCCTCTAAGTTGTGTTGTTATTCAGTAAACTAAAGAAATACATACCTGTAGAAATGATTTCCCTTCAGACGCCATATGTAGCTCTGCACCTATCATAGTCAATAGGTGTCCTTGTGTACCTACGTTGCTTGTGCAAGCCAATAAGTATTCCTATAACCGGCGTTGCTAGGTATCATTATGGGGCAATCAAAAAGTTTGGCTAGGTATTTCTAAGAGAATAAGGAAACAGCATACTTACCAGCACCAAACCGGCCACCCAACAACAAACTAGCGAACACTCAGAGTAGGAAGCCGCGCAAGCAAACCAACACGTACCTGAGTGACTGATTTCACTCTAAACTGTGCTGCCCTTTCGCTCCTCCCCACCGTCTATTTAAGTGACCTTTGCCTCCCACAATCTACGTTTCTTTTCTCCTCTCTCTCACCAATAGCAACATCACCCACCAGAGCCGAGCACGACACCTTCACACTACAAAAGGTAGAACGTTGTCAAGTCTCACGACTTAACTCTTTGTGGCCCTATATATACTTACGGTTTCTTTACCTAAGTATTTCCCGATTTACTTTGCGTGAGTTAGATTTAACTATTCCTCGATGTCCTGTTATATACTGTAACAAACAGTTAACTTTTGCTAACAGCAGCAAAGCCACACAAGTTCAGTCCCGAATGGTATAGTTGTTATTATATAATAACAACGATACATCGACAACCCAACGAAACTCCAACGACCTCTACCACTTTCATAAACACCGACGACAGCAAGACAACAATGGCACCACCCACTAGTGCCGAGCTCGCGAATCGCCGGCAAATGATCCGCCAAGCTCTAGCCCGCCTGGATCCCCAGGGCACGACTCCCCCCACTTACGGGACTGTAAGTTGTTTGCGTTTCCTTTCAACTATATAGATACATTTATGATGACACATTCCTCGCGTCAACACTCTATACATCTCAGTCAAGGCGCCAGTCAACTAACTGATAATCTTCCAGTATTCATCGAGGTGGGATCCCGTCACGCCGAGACGGGTGGCGCCATCATCCAGGCGTCGCTGGCCCCGCCACCACCACCGCCCATCCCAGCCCAGCAAGGGCGAGGGCAAGCTCAGCCGGCCCAAGGACAGGGTCGTGGGCAAGGTACTGCTGGGCAAGGCCAGCAACCCAGCGCTGGTGCCGGGCGTGGTACTGGTGTTGGTGCTGGTGCTGGTGCTGGTACCGGACGTGGTGCCGGACGCGGTGCCGGACGCGGTGCCGGACGCGGTGCCGGACGCGGTGCTGGTGCCGCCGGCGGTCGAGGATCTTCGGGTCAGCAGTAAGCAACTCGGCGGCCTACCCATGGGATCTGTGATCAAGATGTGCAGTAGATGGCTATCAGGGAGGTGATAGGCATGGTACGGAACGACACAGAACTCGAGTATTACGGAACAGAACCGTAGCACTGTACCACGACACTATAGAACGCTGTCAAGCCGGGCACTTGACTACCTGCAGCTGACTATATGCGTTCTGTGGCATGGGGGATGATACGGGTAACTGCTGGCAAAGTTGGAATGGTGTCAAGTCGGGTGACCTGACTGTCGATAGTTGCTTATGGGGTTTAGACCTGTGGCGCTTGCTGGAACCATAGACAACATGATAAAATAAACCCAGACTTAGCGTATACTTAACTACTTCTGCGTGATGTGTCTGATCTCCGCGGCGAAGACTTAACTCTTGTGATACCTTGAACTGGTTGAAAAGGCATGCTATCTTGGTAAAATCTACTGGGCGACGTGAGTAGAACAACAGCCAAGTTAGTTCGTTTCCCTCAAGCTAAGCGCTGTAGCTAGCTTGAAGGGTTCCATATGATTTACCATACTAACAAAAGTTCGGAAAGATAGCCAATTCACACCGAGGAACAAAGACATATTTCTTTTGCGGCCAGAAACGCCTTATATTCGTTTCTAGTAAAATTAAAACCCCAACAGTTATTTCACACAATAATAAAGACAAGGCACAGTAGTCGGCATAAAGATGTCTGGGCTATGCTAGCAAGGTCTGTAGGTAACTATCAAAATTGTCCGACCTTGCCGCGGCCAAGTCGAGATTGAATGTACCATGTTCCGAATGGATGCCTAGCATGGTGTAGTTATCAGCCGGATCGCCGACCGGATATGGCGAGGCCGCCCATGCAAGATTGATGGACGGCGAAGTGGGATCGAGAACTGTCTTGGAGCCACCATCGTGGACCCAGGAGGAGCAGCCCTTGCAGAGCGCCGTCAATGTCCAGTGCGTCTCATTCGTGACCGATCCCTTGAGGACGGTATATTCCGCCGCCTCATACGGTTCGGGGATTTCATGCACACTTGAGGAGGGGTGGTCAGTTTAACCTCTTGAGGCAATGGGGAATCTGCTGCTTACGATGCCCAACGAGATGAGACAACCGATGTATTCCCGTTCGCCCAGGCCATGGCAATTGTGTTGTTGATCATGTGTCCGCCGAAGGCTATACCGGCCCATTGAGCTGTCTTGGGTGCGACTATCTGAAGTATGATATCAAACGGGCTAGCGGTAACGTTCGGGATGGCTAGTCTATAGGAGATGGCTGCGATTCCGACTGTACTGCTGGAGTAACATACATCCGAGTCCGGGTCACAGTATTGTACAGATGGCGCCGCTGGAGCCGCTGGGGCTGCCATGCCCGCTCTAGTAAGAGCCACGATGGCTACAGCAAAATGAAGTAAACCCATGACGAGATAAGGATATGCGCAAGAAACCAAGAATTGCGTGATGAACACGCAACTGAGTTGATCGTGCGCACGGTTATATTTTATAGCTGGGGTCCCCGAGCCCCAAGAGGATTCTCGACATAACTATCCTACGGAGGGTCAAGGCCTTTTACCCGCTAAGGGCGTGCCACTCCTTGTCCGCGAGATGAGTGTTGGCCAGCGATTGTCTCGGTAGCGACATTGACGATTATCACCTAGGCCTTGGTAATTGGATGGCTTTGATAGGCAGACGCGTCTCCTCACTTGCAAGTATATTAACCCACGAGTTTTGGCAAATCAGCCTTACCAGCTGGACGCAACTTTGCCAAGGCCAGGTAAAGCGGCTGAAGTCATGTCGAGGTGCGGTCCAGCGGCCAGAAGTTGGGCATGTATGCCATATACGACATCATCATATTGCATAGTTGCCGAGCAAGGAAATTTGGTGTCACGCTCCATATCCTGTCAGCTGGTATAGTGTTATGCAGTATTACTGAGGTATTGCTCACTTTGGCACGGTGCCTGTAGTTTGGGATAAAGCGACGTCTGCTCGGAAGATGGCTTCCGGAGACAACGCCAATTGGCCAGTAGTGTCCCAACATAGCTTCAAACGGCGATAACATGATTTTTGGTAGATTGGAATTCATTTGGCGCTCTCGGAGAAACGGCGCTTGTGGTGGTATATGAGCAGGTGGAGGAGGATGACGACCAGTCTTTGATTAAGCGCGTGTTTAGAGCATATCCTACCCTACACGCATGTTAAGCGCGTCTGGAGCATTCTCCAAAAGATGTAGGGTGACAACATCTTCAAGACATAGTGTATTGGGCTGGGTAGAGCAACCTCCTTAGGAGATAGTAGGGGTATAGCTTTTGCCGCGATAGGATGTGGTACGATTGGCTACCACCTACGAGGGGCGGACGACATGGATGAGGTCATCTGAATCTGGGGTTCAACCGTTCTGCCGGCCGCTTAAAGTGGGGGAGATGAATGTGTGACTGGCCCAAGCTCTCGGGATACTTAGGTACGTCGAATAGATAAGGGGTAACCAGCGCCCCACATGAGATAAAATGCCGATTGGTTAGGTACTCAGCTTCCAGGCGGGGCACTCGAGCTTTATCTCCATCTTAAACCAGCAAACAGATACTCGAGTCGAATGACGCCCATATCAACAACTCTAGAACTGCCTTCAGTTTCTTCAGCCTGACATTTAGGACCATGGCGCCAGGCCAGAAGATGTACCCGCGGGCGACCGTTAAAAAAATCGTCAAGGCCCATTCGAAGTGCAACGTGAGCAAGAACGTAGATGTCATGGTAAGGCTAAGCCCACGAGTTTCCATGTCGCGCGTGTCCTGACGCGTCCAACTAACAACAACTCTGCGTATAGATATTTCTCGACTACGTCTTATTCATGCAAACGTATGGGGACTACCAAGCTAGACCATGTGGACGAGTTGATTCCTAATAATTGAAATAGGCTAGTCAAAGAGGCGACGATTGATTCGAAGCAAGCGGGCGAGCGAAACATCAGCGCCAAGAGCATTCGAAAAGTAACGGCTGTATGTTCCACCCGGATGGAAGCAGCGCAGTTGAGCTCATCTGAGACACAATTACTAACGATCACAAAAAGGACACCCTAGCCAAATTTAGAGGGTGAAGTGTCGCTCGCGGTAACCAAAACGCACCGAACGACCCAATCAACGCCTCGTGCGATTCAGCGCAGCCCAACGACGCGCCACCATCTACAGGCCGTGTCTCGTTAGGAGCCGCTTAGCTGTTACACGCCGAATTAGATCAGTAATACCGATACTCCGTATGAACCCCCCGACATGAGAAGCGGTCGAGCCGCGTTGAGCCTTGCCTGCCAGTAGAGCAAGTTTGGTGGATTGCTGAATATAAATGAGGGTGCGATGCGATGAAAGGGATAGGCAGGTCCGTCAAGAGGCTATCAACTATACAGGATGGACGAGTCAAATCTAGATATCCAAAGATGCTGATAGCCGAATGTCCGAGTCATGCAGCCGGGTTTGAAGTTGGAGAATAAGATGAATAGCAATGTTCCTATGTGGAGCACAATGCAACCAAGCTTCGATATGCAACAGCAGAAAGCAGCGTTGAAGCAAAGAAGATAAAGTGTGGGATGATCCTATTATGAAATAATCCGCAACTTGTGTTATGCTAAACTTGGACTGTTTAAGCCAGCCTCATTTCGAGCATACAAATAAAATTCGCCTTTGTTCTCTGATATTCTGTCTGGACCAACCCCCATGCAGCCAGACTGGTTAGCGCAGACCATCAGCTGCAGACCCCAAATACAAAGTAACTAGTACAGTGGGTTCGAAAAAGACCTGACTGGTACATGATGTTACGACAAGTATGCACACCATGACACAAAGTATTGTTGTCACTAAGACCATTCTCGTTTGATCAGTGAAATTGTTTCTTATCATTCGCTTATTTTGAGATAGATATAAAGATTTAGAAGTCGGTCTGTGCAAGTCAAACAAGACTGGTCAGGACTTTTAGGGTTGGGTTGCTAGTCCGGGGTTGCAGACCCCAAAACGGGGCCAAGTTACTGGTGCCTTTAGTAGCTACTACTTGGTACCCCTAGCGCAGCCCAGCCTAGCCCCAGGGCAGAGGGCCGGAGAGGTACGCAACGTCATATCACTGGCCAGGGTTGGTGCGCCAGAACAAAAGCAGCAAAAGCAACCCTGAACAACATCAAAATTCCGATTTCGTGACAGGCCATCATTCCCCATCTCGACCACCTCACACACCTCCTGCAACCGACACCACTTTACCTCTCCCATATCCTAAGAACAACAGCTCTACCTCCGTCCCCTGCAAGATTGTTAACCAATCTTTTCTTTTGCTGAGACAAAACCCTCCCACGGAATAGTTGTGGTCTTGTTCGAGCTCCTGCGCTCCCCCACCTTCGATCATTTTCGTCACGCGAACACGGCGATCTTGTAGAGAACTCAACGGTTCTGCTCCATAACGCTTTGATCGCGGCAATCCGCCCACATATACATCTGCCTTTAACCCATTCGCAACCGCCGATATTATCTACGCGCTCTCTCATCACAATGGCGTCTCCCGCTGTTCAAAACCCGCCTGCCTCGGCCGAGTCCAAGTCAGCCAAGAAGAAGAAGGCCAAGGCTGAGCGTACCGAGTCCCCCTCCCTCTGCTTCCCCGCCCCGAGAAGACGGTCTCTGTTTCTGGTGCCGATGCGGATGATAGCTCGGACAACCCCTACATTCGAGAACTTCAGAAGTATGCAATCTCCGTACCCTTGCGAGCCTTGCTTGCTAGCACCTCTACCTTTGACCTGTTGCTTGAGCTTGACTAACGAGAGAACTAGGAACATTCGCAATGTCAATAAGAAAATCGTAAGTCACACCACTGCATATCTCAACAGCCCAAGTTCCATAGCTCTCCCCATAACTTCCCGCTGCGATGTCATGTAGAGTTAACAAAGACTCGCAGGTTAATGCCTCTAAAACCGATGCCATCGTCAACCAGGCTAAGGGCAAGACCCTCGATGAGCTCGTCGATGCCAAAATTATTAATGCCGACCAGCGAGCCCAACGTCTCAAGAAGCAACTCGAGGCACAGCTAGCCCAGTATGAAGATCAACTTGCCCAGTACAAGAAGGTCGACGAGGAATATCGCTCCCGCGCCGCCGCTGAGAAGGCCGCTATCGAGAAGACCCTGACAGAGAAGTTTGAAAAAGAGAAGGCAGATGCTATCAGCGAGCTCACCGAGAAAGCCGCCGCCGATCTTAAGAAGTCACTTCATGACAGCTTGTTGGCCCTTTCTCAATTCCTTCGCCTTGCTGCTGCCCGAAGGTCCGAGGAGGGCGCTGATGCCGGCCTTGACGAGAACATGGCATTGGAGGGTGTTCTCCTCAATGTATATTCTGGCGACGAGGATGCTGTCTCCACCATGCTCAAGCTCATCAACGGCTCCTCTGAAACGACACACAGTGTAGCTGGTGACGAGTTACAAACAACTTGTGAGCCCCCAGTCATGGCGAAGCATCGTTATGCACACTAACGACTGTATAGATGGTCAAGTGAAGGCCGCCGCTACGGCTTACGTCGCCCCTTTTGCTACCACCGAGGCCTCGCCAGATGCCACTGAAGCCGCCCCTGAGCCTACTGCCGCTGTCGAGACCGACCCAACCGTTGCCCACGCTGGCCTGACCGAGATTGATAGCAAAGGAGTTACTGAACCTCTGACAAACGGCCATACTGATTCTGCGTCCCAAATTGGGATCCCTGCAAACGCCGATGTCGCTGACAGCGCTGCTAACGCTGCTGCCGGAGCTGATTGGGACCCCAAAAATACCATGCAAGAGGACTGGGTGGAAGTTCCTCGTGACCCCGCAGAAACCGAGACCGGCTTGACAGCAACTCCTGCGGCTGCGAACAATGTGCAATCTTGGGCTGATGAGCAGCCTGAGAACCCACCTGAGGTAAGTCTGACTTGAGCTCTGGGGCACATTCTGTGCTATAAACTTACATCTTATTCACTGACGATGATAATAGCAGGCGCCCACTTCGACGGATGCAAACGACGGCTTTCACCAGGTCCAGCGAAACCGTCCCCGCGTCACGACCGTGGAGGTTGGAGAGGACGAGGCCGTGGAGACTACCGGGGCGGGCGTGGTGGCGGCCACCATGAGGGTCGTGGTGGACGCGGACGCGGACGTGGCCGTGGCAACGGTCATCGGGGCCAACCGCGACCCGAAGAGTCTTAGAAGATTCATCGCCGCGTGAGAGCTCGTCGATCACCGGTCGGTTTCTTTCTCGAGACCTCACGGTTACCAACGACTATAGTACCATCTCCTTGACAGATGACTCACCCTTAGGTCCCATTAGATCGCTGTACACTAGATTTCCGTCCTACTGTCATAGCCACAGTTTTAGGCACGAGGTCGCAAGTAGGGAAAAGCATTGGTGCATGTGAAACGATTGATTGTGTTGGGCCAGCCATCATTTCAGGAGCAAAAAAAGGGAGGGCATTCAAACTGGCGTCGACTGTCCCATGATTTCTAAGTGGGGAAGGACTCTGTTTGTTTGTACAATAATAATAAGTCTGAGCATTTACGGATCGTGTTTTCCGTATGAAAGATCAGAATACCATTGAAGCGGGGCGTTGTATTGATACCAATACGCCTATTTTTGGTTCATTGTATCTTGTGATTGTGATATGAGAACTATATTGTCTTTGCTGGGGCTCTTCGTAATCATGGAGCAGAGTTCAATGAAGAACAGTGCGGCAAAATGGAATGTTAGGAGGGATCTAAATTGATTGTTTGAGGTGATGTCACGGTGTTGCGTTATTCACCTCATGATTAATTTGGCCATGCTATAGATGTTGGAGCTGGTAGGAGTATACATCAAGTAGGTATTACCTTGCAAGGTTGTAATAGCAGGTAATGCTATACTATACCCTACAGCATTGAAAATAGTAGAATGATGTATAATATAATATGGAAAGAATAAGAAAAAGAAACTTCTCGCGTTCATCGATTCGAACTATGAGCCTCCGCATCCTAAGCTCCACGAGAAAAAAAATACTGTTTGAAGCGAAGTTGGGTTAGGTGCTACGACTAGGCCACGGCTACTAGGCCAGGCCCTGTGGCGCACCTATTGGGTCTGAGCTACTTCGCTAGGAATGACACTCGTTATTATGGTATATGAAGCCTGGGGTAAAGCGGGGAGGTAGGTACTTGGGTACTGTGGGTGTCTCACTTCTTTGTTTGTTTAGGCTGTGCTTTGTTTTATCAACCTGATGAGTTATGTTTACAGCAGGAGGGCCTTGCGAGCTACCTAATGTATGATATATGCTAAGAGTATTGGATTTTATGACATTCCTTTGACATAGCGTCAACGTTTTTAGAGACGAGCTATCGAAGAACTAATTTATTTTGTAGATAGTGCTCTTATTGTGTGCGAGGGTGTGATGTTGTCTATTGAGAGGTATAATGCTTCACAATGGGCTAAGTCTGGTCTGCATTGATACTTGTGCTCTTGATCTCTTAAACGGTTTTCTGTATGGTAATCTTGTGCACACTTGAGTGCTAGTACGTGGTGGTTGTGCTGGAAAGATTTGTATAGCTATCAGGGGACTATTTTTCTCAAGTGACCCTACCTACACACTATGATAGTACATGAACAGACTTAGGTTTCGATCCTGCGTCATCGAATCCTCATCATGAACAGCTAGACCGTCTAGCTGAGATATCCGTTTGCCTTTAGCCACTCTCCAAGAATGTTGCTATCTCGCGAGTAATACGCGGCGCGTCCGCGAATAGCGTCCTTGACTTGCTCTAGAGTACGGTCGAAGCTGCTGGTGTCCTTCCCCTCGAAGAATTGCTCTATCTCGCTGACATATTTAGTATCAACAAATTTATTTAGGGATATCTTAACAAAGCGATCCAAGACTACCGGATTCGCCATCTTGGTTGTCAGCTTGCTCCAGTTCTCACGCACGTAGTCCCATTGTATGTTGCGCGCAGCTGAGTTAGCTGCGAGAGAACTACCAAGCGAATGCATGTCTCCCGATGGGACTGACTCCGAGGCTGGCGCAGGGGGCGAGATATCGAAGAGGAATGGCAATAGCTCGTTCTTGATGAGTTCGGGATCTCTAGTGTGACCTAGAGAAGACAGACAAACTTCCTTGCCGTCGATGGAGGAACCGCTATACCATTCCTTTTTGAGGACCTTGACGGCTTCGGCTGGTTTGGTTTTGATAGCGCTACGGTAGACAACCGTTCTTAGACTTGGGTGGAAAGTGGTTCCTTGCGAAACCCAGCCATCAAACAGAGAAAGAGCCTTCTCACTCACGCTAAAATAACATGACTAATTAGTCATGACGATAATTATTGCCTGGCGTGGGGGTCTGGACGAGAGTGTATGCAACAAGAGAAAATTGTTAGTTGACTTACGCAGGATGTCCATTTGCCACCGCGTGTAAAAGCAATCGTTTTCGCAGCATCCCCGTTAGGTAATCTTCGTTCTCGGAGAACTCCCATCCAATCTTCGCTACTGCATTGTCAACCAGTTTCAAGCAGAAGCTTTCGAGGCCTTTCTTGAGATTGTCGTCTTGGCCGAAAATAGACTTGAGGGTGCTTAGCGAATCAAGGACTTGGCACCACACAAGGTAGTTGGTTTCGCCTCCAAAACCTTGAATGAAGGAGAGTAGCGCGGCCGGAGAGCCATAACCAGAGAACGCTAAGTCAGCTGTAGAGCCGATAATAGATATTTTATCCTCATTACTCAAGCGATCAAGTTGAGTGCCAAGCTTAGCAAGGCGGGCAGGGGGTAGTTGGTTCGGTAAAATCCAGTGGCATTACTGTTGATTTTGTAAAAGTCGTTGTCAACATCTCTTATGGTCGTATCTCTTTCTGTCAATGCCAGAGTCTGAATGCCTTGCTCCCCAATCTTGCCTTGAAGACCCAGTGGGACCCCAGACTGTTTCATCCTCTTCAGGCTTCACATCGCCAGTTGATAAGAAGCGATTTTGTTTGATGGAAATTTGACCAGGCTCCTCGGCAATAGTGATCAACGGATGGCCAATCTTCTCGATCCAATTGCCCATCAATTCATTAACGTTAGCGCCTGAGGCCTCGGATAGAGCCTGCCAGAGATACTCAGTCTTGGCGTTTCCGTACGCGTGCTTCCTTAGATATGTCCCAACGCCTTGAAGGAAAGTTTCTCTCCAAGGTGGTTTACCAACATGCGGAGAGTGGAGCACCCTTTGAGATAGCTAATGTGATCAAAGATTTGATTCACATCGAGAGCATCCTGAACCGGTACATGGACGGCGTGGGAAGCACGCATGCCGTCGAGTTTGAATGCCATTTCCATGCCCTCGTTGACGAATTGGGCCCAGACTTGCCAATCAGGATGAAACTCATTGACGGCATACCAGCCCGCCCACGTCGCGAACGACTCGTTGAGCCACAGTTCATCCCACCAGTCCATAGTAACAAGATTACCAAACCATTGGTGAGCTAGCTCATGAGCAACGACATAGGCGACACGATTCCTGTATCGAGCATCGGAAGTCTTCTCGTCGAAAAGGACGGCGGTGGTACGGTATGTCACCAGCCCCCAATTTTCCATTGCGCCGTGGGTGAATTCATGGACAGCCAGTAGGTCAGATTTGGGAAGAGGATAATCGATACCGAAACTTTCTGAAAAGAGGTCGATAGTTTTGGGGCATGTTCTAAGGCCCAGCGGCCCTGCTCCTTTAATCCACGCGTAGTATACACGCGCACCGGCAGCTGCTTCCCATTATAGCGACGCTCTGTGAAAGCTTCCACGTATTCAAAATCTCCCACGGCCCAGGCCAGTAGATATGTGCTCATTACTGGAGTGCGCTCAAAGGATACAGTCTGGAAACCATCGCGATTTTTTGTCACGTTCTTGACAGGCATGTTGGATAGTGCTACTTGATCCTCGGGGATCTCAATTCTGAAGTCAAAGGTGGCCTTGAGTCGGGGCTCATCAAAGCAGGGGAATGCCCTTCGAGCATCACAAGCTTCAAATTGCGTAGAGAACATGTAGTGGAAGGTCTCATCCTTGGGAACCGACGCGGCAGCGGGGACGACGGGCTTATACTTGCTTCTATAGAAACCGGCCATATCATTGTTGATGGTGCCTTTGAAAGAGATAGAAAGAGTGGCTTGTTGCGAGGCGGGGATCTCCTGGGCGAATTGGAGTGTCGCCCGCTGTTTTTTGTCATCATAGCTAAAAGTAGACGTTTGGAAAGACTGAACGGATTTGCCGCTGTCGATAGCCACCTCGGCCTTCTCAATGGCCAATTCAAGAGAATTTAGCACGATTTCCTTCACGGGCTCAGCAATAGAGACATTGATTCTTTTATGGAGGTCAGACTTTATAGATTCCGGAAATAGTGAAGCTCCAGCTACTCACGAAACATGTCCTTGATAAGACCAATCACTAAACTTCAGAGACGAAATAGAGAGATCATAGTGGGAGGGCTTGACAACGGCAGGGAGAATATCGCGATCCGCCATGATGGATGATGGGATGATGGCAGAACAGGAAACTCTCGAGGTGGTGGAAAACTGTCGTGGCGCAGGGAGAGAGACTGGGAGAATTGCCCCGCGTCGTTTATACGAATTTCGAGCTCGATGGTGGGGCACATAGATTGGAGAAGCTGGTACTGAGACAGAATCGTCAGATGACGAGGAAATGGTAGTAGTAGCTTGGCTCACGGCACGATACAGCGTCTGAGTGTAACTATAAACAGTAGTACCGTGGAGTAGATTGCCGGGCTTTGTGTTCGTCTTCGACCAAGGAGAACTGAGCCCTGTGGTGGCACAACGTAGGGTTAAAGATTGTGTGACATAGCTGCCCTCGTATAGTAGGTCATAGATGCGCTACGACCCCCCAAGCGGGGAACGCCAAATCGAGCTAGTTGGCCAATGAAATCCATCAGACCAATTGACTGTCGGACCAATCTGAGACTACCCGAGATTGAGGCCGCAGGGGGCCGAATGAAAGAAAATGATTGATCGTATCAGAACCTTCTGGCCGAATTCGAGTGGGATTCGCGTAGCTATTGTTAATGGCAAGTATTATTCGACCTTCATTGTTTGATTACGTAGGCCCTTTTCCACATGACTTAGAAAACCACGTTGGTGTCTTAAATGCGCATCTCTCCTCCAAGGACTGGTGTCTGGGGTCTGCTGCTGAGGATGATGTGGTGCGCAAAGAGTTTGGAATAATAAGAGGGTAATGAATGCTTGCCATAGAGACTCAAGCCAATCAATGGCTGAAACACATAATATACAAGGAATCTTAATCAAAGCAAAGTTGAGCTTTGCCAAATGATCACACGTTTGTGAATGTGGAAGCTTGAAAATCATCATCCATAATGCGGGCGTTCAGGGTCCGGACTCCACCTTGGTACAGCTGTCGGGCTGTTCCGAGGTCCACCAGAGAACACTACGCTACCTATATAAATGGTCTTATATAATATTTAATGCTTGTATGTAAGATTGTGAGGGGGTAGGGATAGCCAAAATGCGCTAAGCACGAAAAGGGAAATCTATTTTGATTCCACGTTACCTATTAGGTACTGCCTTACAACACATCTTTAAACCGGTTGAAAGACGGCTTGTTGACAAATGGTAATCAATGCTGTCCTTGTTATAAATGAACAAGCATGAATAGCCAAGATGTGGAACATGGGGAGGCATCAGCCTCGGCCCACAACATCCGCCATAGGCAGGCAAGAGAGTATCGTCGCCGATTGCCCAGGTCAAGCCGCGTCGCTGCCGCTGCCCACGACGACTACAACCACAGCACTCCCATGCCTGCGGCAGAAGACCAGCACAGAGCCTATAATGAGCGTCCCCAGCTAGGCATTTCACCAGACCCGAGACGGGCATTCCAAACACCCGAAGGTCTGTTCTCTCAATTGTGCAACACGCCTCCATCCCCACCAACAGACGCCACATCCCCCCTCCAACCACGTCTTACATAAACCCGCCATAGCCAAGCCCGATTCCTTGTCATCTTTGTTTGAGGGTCATAAATAGGATCATGTCCTTCGCTGGAGAATCCCCGGGACACAATTGCCTCCCATAGATTCTCAATGGCGTGTCATTCGAAGTGATGGTGCTTCTCTGGCAAGCCAAGCTTGGACACGTGATTCGCATCATGAAGAAGGAGAAGAAGATGATGATATTATTATGGCGGACCAACCACCACTCAGTCCCTTTTCTCAACTTTTTGCTGATATCTCCACAGAGCGCATGGCCAGACATGAGCTGCTCCGCCCCCCAATTCGTGGATTCAAGCGGCAGTGATGATGAAGGTCTCGACGCAGGCGCAGATGCCGATATCGATCCTACAGAGGGTGGCGATGTTGACGTGGAGCATGAAGGAGACGCGGTCGGAGAGGTCGAGGATGCAGCAGAAGAGGAGGAGGAAGAGCAGCCGTTCGACGCCAGCGCCGTGGGCTTGAAGGAGATCAGCAATCTTGCCAGCTTCACCGTCAGCAGCTACAAGCCTGGATGTGGTGTGAAGGAACTCCGAGACGATGATGCTAATCAATACTGGCAGTATGCTTACACTAATATTAACCACCTTCGTTTCTAACACTAACCTGTGACCCCAGATCAGATGGACCCAACCCCATCGCCTCAACATCCACTTCATCAAGCGAGTTGAGATTAGGGCACTGCGTCTTTACTTGGACTACGAACTCGACGAAAGCTATACGCCCACCAAGATTCAGATCACAGCCGGCACAAGCCCTAACCTCACCATTCCCTTTGCTACCATGGAGCTTAACACCCAAGGGTTGGGTTGACATTCCGATCGCAGGCGCGGGTGGAGGACCGGACGGCAACTCGCTCTGTTGCTTTTTTGTCAGAGTTATTATTCTCGAGAACCACCAGAACGGCAAGGACACGCATATCCGAGGTATCAAAGTGTACGCGCTCGACGAAGGTGCTGATACAGTTGACAATAACCCCATCGATGACGTCGTGAGCGATCTCGAGGACTATCGGCTGCGAGTAAAGCGCATGAGCCTTGGCGACGATGACGACACCCTGATGCGCCTTGACTCACAGGCACGAAAACGCAAGGGCAAAGCCAAGAAGCATGTGCCCGGCGATGGCGGACTAAGCATTCCCGACTTCATGAGGGAGCCAGAGATTCGCTAAGACAACGAGAGTGGAAACGAAAACGGGACGGAAGAGGACGTGTAATGACTGTACGGCGACGATTCACGAGGGCTACGGTGGCGTTTAGAAGGTTGGGCTTTGATACCCTTTGTTTCTCGCAGGCTGAAAAGAGGAACCCCAAGGCCAGTTGAATTTTATGACGTGTGAATTGAGCCCATAGAATCCTGATGGCTTGTCAATGCTCTAAGCTCTGCCGTCATCAGGTTAATAGAAGACGTAGATAGCTAAGCCTAATAGAACGCTGCTAGGCTGGTCGCCTGGCACCATGCATCCATTGATTCCCTACATCTTGATCTCGGAAATTCAGGTAGCCAGCTCTATGAAGGGTCTCTTGAAAAATGTCCTTTATGACCGGGAGCTTTGTCTATTCTACTTGACAGGTTCCATAATCTCGGCGTTTACCGGAGTTAGCGCATACGCACATAAGATGTTTCACCAAACTATCTCCAACATTTACGCAAGATGAACGAATTATGACCTTACGCAATGCAAATCCACATCTTGGCTTCGGACAGTCGCTGATAACACTGTCTCCGAAGCTTAGCTTTTATATGTCATTATGAACACAATGCCCGAAAATGCGATGTTCACGTATTAGGTAGCATCCAAGTCGCAACACCCACCCACCCGCATCAACCCATCGCCATGCGAACCTCACCTCGCAAATGGCGCGTCTACCTCGAACCTCGCCGCGCGCTTCGCGCAAGCCCTGAAGAGCTTCGAGTCCTCCGACTCCACGTTCCGCGTGCTATGCTCCCTCCCCTCGTCATCTACCGCGACGGTAGACTTAGTCCCCGCTAAGCCCGCCGACCGGCAAAGTACATCCTCGTGCTCGACTCCTCGTTCAACCCGCCGACGCTCGCGCATCATCGAATGGTGATCTCCGCGCTCTCCGACCCGCGATACAAGACGAGAGTCCCGCGGGATACGGAGGTTACGGAGTCGCACGGGATGTCCGAGACAAACGCGCCTCGCGGGTCCTGCTCCTCCTCGCTATCAATAATGCGGACAAGGCGCCGAAACCGGCCGCTTTTCCGCAGCGGCTGTCGATGATGTATGCGTTTGCGCAGGATATACTCGCGGAATCGGCGGCGAAGCGGGCTGCTGAAGGCGGTATCCAGTCCGATATAGGATGCGAAGCAGTAGACATCGCCGTCACTACCGAGCCCTACTTCCATGCCAAGGCCGAGGCTATCGCGGTTAGCGATTTCTACCGCAGTGTCGGGGGACCGCACGATTCAGAGACTGCTGTGAGCATCGATAATGCGGCGGAGTCGGAGCAGATCTACCTCACGGGGTACGATACGCTCATTCGGATCTTGAATCCTAAGTATTACCCGAATAACTCCATGAAGGCGTCCCTAGACCCGTTCTTCGCTCATTCGAGACTGCGCGTGACCATGCGCACGGGTGATGACTGGGGAGAGGCGGCGGCGCAGATATCGTACCTTGATGAGCTCCGCGCTGGGAAGCTTGAGGAAGCTGGTGGAAGAGTAGAATGGGTTGATAGAATCGAGATGGTCCAGGGACGCAAGGGGGATGAGGCTATCATTAGCAGCACCAAAGTCCGTGATGCGGTTCGCACGCAAGACTGGGAGGTACTCGGAGTGCTTGTCGGTGAGGACGTAATTAGCTGGATACGCGAGAATAGCCTCTATGCTGATGATGATGGATGACGATCCGCAATGAATATTGAGATGGAACTGCCAAGAGAAGCCAGTGATGTGCACCACCCCGATATATGTGCGTCTAACGCGCTCGTCCTCTTAATAGCGCAGCAAGCCACCATCTTGCCACGTTCTCGGTCCAGAAATTACTCTTGACATGTAGAACATATCTACTTAACAAAATCGCTTTCGAACACATTATAGAATAGCTGTCAATACCTAACCGCCTGGCATTGGCCTATTCATAGAGAGACAAGGTAGACGGCCCAAACAGGGCTTAAGCTCCTCGCGTACTTCCGTAGTACTCAACCTCAATATACATCGTGCCTCAGGCCCGTATACATGACCTTCGCATATTGAAAACGGAGAGCGTACTCCTTCATCGTCAAAACAGATCAAAGATTTCGAGGCCAACGTCAGCCCCAGGTTCGCTCCCCTCTGCTTCCTAACTGAACGCCTTTCTATGCTGATAACGCAGTGATTAAGAGCAGCGCTAGATACCTATTTTTTATGACGACGAGCAAATTTCCCCGAAGATACATGTACACACTGTCAGATTTGCCGTTGTCTTATGTGCAGTTCTCGGCATTATCGTGTAGGACTGTTAGCTTCATTGATCATTACCTGTAGCCTCCATCTTATCTAAATACACAAGTGTCTACATCCTCAGATTGTTTACAAGAGAACTATCACAGAGTTGCCGCCCACGGTCAATATCACCAGGTTCCGTGACTAAGATGAATATTTGCGGATTGAGTTTTGAGTTTTAAGAACTTTGTTTTTGTCTCTCAGAAACACAAATCAATAGTATGTCTAGAAGTTTCAGTGTTCAGACACCCAGACGTTAGAGTTCATGATGCATAAAAAAGGGACAGATTCTCATGACACCGATCAGTTACATGAGATTTATCTACTAGTAGTGCAACTAAAACCTACTCCCCTCCCGCCGGCCACATTCATGGGCGAAGCAATCTATTCCTCCTAGTTAACGCCCTCCCGAAACCACGACCATGGACCTCTTTCCAAGGCCTTTCAGAGCCTTATCTAAGACGGTTGCCGAACGAAACCTAAAGAAACCCCTACTCCTTCTTCTCCCTCTATTCTTTCCTAATGTACATATGTGTGTCCCAGCTGAAATGCGTTGACCGATCAGGTTAGCGAATGTTAACCCGTCTGAGCATCCAACTATGAAGATGGTTTTGCGGAGGCTGTGCAAATGAAGGTTCAATTATACGTATGCAGAGTAGATGGTCTCGTCATCTTCAAGTCCACCACTGAATATGTCAGAAAGATCAGGACCTGGCGTATGACGCAAGAAACGACGATCAGATGACAGAAGGCGGTGCAAAGGATGAAAGAGCACAACTTGGCTTCCTAGCCGTATCGTATGTTAGAAATGGTATGTTGAGATAGCCCATATACCTCCTCGATCTGATTAGGAATGATTGGTGTCTAGTATGTGCTGTCTGCGCGGCGACCGTGATGACTGGAACGTTTCTTGAAGATATTGAACCAACCGCCCCTCTTGGGTTTCTCGGCTGTCTGGTAACGAGTATTGTTAACAGCCTCGGCGCGAGCACGACCTTCCCGTACTGCATTGGTAAACACTTGTAAGCGTGCAACCAGTTCATTGGAGATGGCTTGCTCAAATGCTTGCTCAACGGCAGGGCCGATTATTCCAGGAACAATATCTTGAAGCATATCTCGAACGGCGTCAGAAGCCATTTGAGGAATCATATTGACGATGGTTTGGAGGCTGCCGATGTTAGTCGTCAGAGCGGTGACATTGCCGTTGGTGGAATTGACAAGACTGCTCATCGCATTGACATTGTTGCCCATAGCGTGGACATGGTTGTCAATCGCGTTAACATGACCGGCGATGGCACTGACTTGGGCATTGTGAGCGTTGGTAATGGCATTGGTAATGCTGCTCATGTTGTTAATCTGGCTGTCGACACGATTGAACTGGCCATCCAGACGATTTGCTTGTGTGCCGACGCCTTGACTAAGAGTAGTCTCGATATTGTTGAAGACTTGTTCGAGGACAGCTGGCATGTTCACCCCATCAACACCGTGAGCACCCCGAGCAACTTGACTCTTGACAGTAGCTCGAATATCTTCGACGACACGAGACGCGGCGGCATCGACAATATTACTATCGCCGTCCAGTGTAAGGTTATTGAGGCGGAGAACGGAATTCATTGCATGTCGCATGAGATTATACATGCCAGTCTCCGCACCAGTGCTGTTGGCAAATCCGCTGAGCCGAGCATGAACATTAGAATCGGCAGCAATCTCGCCATGGGTAAGGTCGCGGTCTTGTATTCTTCGTTGGATCTTGACGTAAAAAGGACCAATTTCAGGGTGGAATGGATGATCCTTAGTATCCGGTACACCCTCGCAAATAACATTGAGCCGCTCAAGATCCTCATAGTCGTCAATAGTTGCCCGGACATCATAGCCAGGAGTGATGGTGGGGGGAATCTTTTCTCGCGACGAGCCTCAGCGAGGGCAGTGCCCATCTCCATGAGTCGCTCGAATGTATATGGCATACCATTGACAACGCAAATTGGTGTACGAGGGGTTTCAGGAGGACTTGAGCTGCTGATGGGGCCGGAGCTTGCCGCGGCATTGATACTGTAGTTGACCGAGGTACTATTGGTTTTATGCGAATGCATCTTCGATTGATTGTTCGGATCCTCGAACATGGCCAAGTCTTTCTCCACAGATTCAGGAAACGTCATGTCAATGGCAGAGTCAACGTTGGTGCACTGGGTGGACGGCTTGATTTTGATGCTGCAATCCTGGAGAGGTGCAGGTCTCTTATCAAAGGCTCTCTGCATCTTAGAGTATGATAGAGAAGCTAAGGAATCATAGATTAGCGAGTAGAATGTATTAATACGGTGACTTGAATTGGCAACTTACAGTTGTTCCTCCTTACACTACAGTGAATCGCCAAGGGCGTGGTTAGGATTCAGAGTGCCAAGGTCTGAATAGTTGTGCGTTCCTAAGGACAAAGTTAGCCGCTGTGGAAATTAGGAAATGGCACCTGCTAGAAGGTCATGGCAGATGGTACATGTAGAGATGGTGGAAAGGAGTCAATTCGATTGCCAGTATGGACGTAGAAAAGATCGTGGGGTGAATAGAATACGTAAGGGATTTGAAGACCTAAATAGATGAGAATAAATAGAGAGACACTGACTTTTCTCTTGCTTGGGCAATACTTAATGCCGGGATGAATGTTTCAAATATCCGGACTGTATAGTCTGACCTAAGTTGTGTATCAGATCCTGGCGTTGATGGTGTAAGTCAGCATAATCCTCGTAGCAGATGCGGAAATCGATTGAGATGACAAACTGTCGTGATAAAGTTGCAAATGTGAGAAGTGACTCCAGCGCGAAGGAGATGAAGGTGGAAGAAGTGCAACAAGGTGTCATAGGTGAATGGGCAAGAGAGGTGTACCTACTTCTAGCTGCGCAGAGGAAAAGTGGAACCAGGACAATTGAATGCGAAGCGTGGAACGTGATTGGGCGTATGGTGTAACCAGCTGCAAGACCTGGCGGCCAAGTTAACGGATGTACTCAACAACTTGGAAGCCAACCCTCAGTAACCAGTGTGACTCGCTTGGCGTAGAATAGGAAATTTTGTTTTAGAAAAGTGATAACGGGAAGTTATCCATGGAGTGGTAGATTTGAACCCTTCGGAGTGCATGCGCATGGGCATCGCAATTCAAACTCTTCAAAACGCTTATTAGAATCATAGAGAAATAGGATGACATACCGAAATTTTAGAATAGTGACGAAGGCTTGATCGTGATCTAGCAGGTAACTAACAAGACTAATAAGGTCAGTTGAGAGATATAGAGGAGATGGGAAGAGTGTAGTTGCGATGAGAGACGAAACAAGCTGTAGAGGTTGGGAAAGCGATGAGCCCGGTAATATGATTTTAGCAGAATTCTCAAAATGCCGATTTGCATTTGAATAGGTAAGCAGGCAGATGGAAAGACGACATAAAATGAGGCTTGTGATTGAACAGGAAGAAAGGCGTTGGCACAAAACCAATTGAGATAGTTGTGCAGATCTAGAGAAAGGACTGACCTTGCTTCTGAGAGTTGAATGTCAAGAAGGAATTGACGAGTCTTGGTGTTGCTGGAAGGATGCAGCTCTCGACTCTGGGTGAAGATGCTGCTTTATGTTGTTGTAGAGTGGTGGAATTGAAGGTTTGGGGGGAGCAGTGGAATATTTATGTGCACTCTCAATGTGGGTCCTAAATACCTATGGCCTTGATAGCTTTCATTCCCTAAGAGGCACCTATTGTAGCGGCAAGCTTCCTACACACCTACCTATGGTTGCCTCCATTGAAGCAGCTAGGTACAATTGGGCGGGGCCCAGTGAATACTGACCCAGCCACCACAAATATCCTCGACACCCCATATTTCCAATATGCATTCCCTAATCAGTTGCATATGATTCCTCGGACTGACTCTCTAGGCTCTTTAGAGAACGAGATGGTGAATACGCCCACGTGCACCCACATTGTCATTCACATATGTATTGAAAATTCTATAGATTAGCATAGACCTACATAGGTGCTTTAAAATCTTCTATTGCACACAGGCAGTAGGTATGAAGCCCTAGCCAGCCGCTCAGAAATTGCACAACTGCCGCAACCTCAGAGAGACACGATTGTAGCTAGAAGGGGATACGTAGCTATTTCTAAAGGACCTAAATATCTTATCGAGAGATTTTTTTTAATATCTATATACTGGAAGTCATGTGATTTTACTACTTTGTGGAAAGACTACATGTGCATCTACAGGAATGAACGATAGCAAACAATCAGCACATGAGCAACTGCATAGAACTAGCTTATCATAATCCCAAAAGAGGTGGAACATTACATTGAAAGATTTGTATCCGCCGAAGAGCAATTCATAGCTCCTATGAATGCCGGTTGGCTTCTATTCAGATCTTTTCTATCCTACAGTATGTGCTCATTACATAGAATTAGATGCATGTCGTTGAATTCGGAGCTTTGGTCCCACAGAGTGGCGCATTCAAGCTTTGACAGCAGCCAATCAATCAGGTGACAGGGGTCGAGAATGGAATGCGGGGAGCCAAGGGTGTCCTAGTGGCGCACCTTGGTCGGCACGGGCCGAGGGTCAAGATCCTAGTGAATGTGTGTGGTGCCACCCCTACACACACAGGAGCTATACCGCATCTATTCAAAATCATGTATTCAATGGGAGGCTATAGTCCCCAAGTGGCGAAGGACTTGGAAGTCCGAGGCGATTCTTCTTCGCCAAGGCGCACTCTTTCTAGCTCGACCTAGTTTTTAGATTTCTCGTGGGAAGGTACGCAATCGAGCTAATTTTGTGCAGGGGTACCTTGTATGTCATCCCCACAAGCCAGATGCAGGGAAGACACCTCACTAAAGTGGATGCACCGGCAATGATTTTCGAGGATGCTTCCCTGCAGCGAATTGGTGATATAATTTGTGGGTTTTCTCATGTCTGATATTAATTGGCATGTGGTAGTTCTTAGCCAACACGCATCCGAACTAAAAGACTCAAGTCACAAACTCAGCTAACGGGTAGCTTGCGAGATTGCCGTTTCGTTGGGACATGTATGATCTTATGTTGCATGTTGACTTCACAAGGCGCGCACAGAAATGAAACAATAGAGGACTTGATGAACTAGTGGGATGGAAGTGGAAAGAACGTAGAAATAGACTCAGCCGAATCAAACGATGAAGCGGAATTCGCAGTTCAAAAGCCACACAAGTGATGACATGTGGTGCACAAGATGGCAAGCTACAGGATCAGTAGATGGTGATCCTAACAGGATACAAGAGTGATTTGGCCGATCACTGCGGACAATCTACAAGAACAACTAAAATAATCACAAAGGCATCAAGACACTTATGTGTAGAAACTACGAATTTCTTATTAGGTACCCATATCGAAGCCGAAGCATACGGTTTAGGTAATCAAGTGTGAGGCGTTGTCTCTCTGAGACCATATGAAAAGTCGTGTCTTCGCATCCTATCTGAGGAGCGCCAAAAATTTATTGCGAGTATCGCGTGTTCATGTTCATATCCACCTAAGCCAAGCCTAATCCTAGCCCCAATGATCATGTCCTGCTGAAGCAGTTCGTGTTAGCAAATAATAAACAGCTACTCCGGTAATCAGAAACATACCACAAGTGATGGAACCAAAGCGTGACTATGCCATCATGCATAAGAGTTATGAGTGCAAGAAATGCTAAAGGTAACCATGACTGCCATGTGGAATGACCCAGGTCGTAGGCGAGAAGCCGTAGGAGAATGAATTAGATGGATCCATCGTCGCCATCGTCGGCGCCATCTGCGGAAGCTGCGACGGGTTCGGCGGGTTGAGCTGCTGAGGGAAACTCATGTTAGCTGCATAATCAACAGGTTGGATACCACTCATAACCGGCACTGGCGGATGCGTTTGGGATGCACGATGGTCGTCGCTGTAGCTCTGCGTGTTGGGGATACTTCGCTTCTCGGTCGCTGACACGAAGAGGACTTCATCGTCGTCATCATCGATTGGGTGTTGTTGGTGGAAGATGATGCGGCTTGGGATTGGGAAGATGGGCGGTGCAGTGGCGTGGCATTCGGCATGTCATCATTCGAGCATTCAGGTTTCACGATTGCATCTTCGAATTTGACTTCACCTTTGATTTTCGGCTCCGACTTGACAGGTTCATCAATGTCATCCTCATCTTCGTCGACCTCTTCAAGCTTGCGCTTCTTGGTGGCACGAGTCTTGGGCTTCTTGGCTTCGTTGCCATCCTTGCCTTCAGTCTTGACGGCATTGGCAGCGGCGCCAGTGGCGATACCGTGAGCTTTCATGAGACGCTCATATCGCTTGGCTCTATGCAGGATTAGAATGTCAATCTTGGATTCCGATGTGGTATCGAGATGGGAAGTAGAGAAATGGAACTTACGCAGCGCCCTTGGTGACGATGTCGCATTCCTTGCGGACTTCATCAAAGTCCACCTGTGCGAATTAGCATGTTGATCATAGCGAAGACCTAGTAGAGGGTGACGATGCTCCGGGTTTGAAGCTTACCTTGCCCGCAGTGGAATGGCGAATGCAAGAGATGAGGAAGCGGAATTGACTATCGGTATCAAGACCAGGAGCCATCTTGGTGACGATTGAAGGTAGGATACGAGTGGAATAGTTGGAGTAGGGTGTGATAGTGTGAGCAGAAATTGTGAGAATTGTGAGTTTAGATAGAAGTAGGATGCAGGACAAGTTGTGAGGTGTGCACAATTTATAGTCAAGTTGGATGAATGTTTAGTGGGTACGCAGAGAGAGGTAGGACGGTTGCTCCGGGTAGCAGTAGGAACTCGAGACTGTTGGCAACGAGGTTGTTGTCCTGCTTGCTGATAGGCTGGTTGATGTCTAGGCAATTTCATAACTCTGGCAACTACTAGCTTTTAGATAAATTTGGAGGTAGTTCAGGGATAGTACAGCGTCCATTTGGGAATTCCCCTATTATCCTAGGTAGGTTCCTGCCAGGGCTGCAAAACATGCAGATATTTACAAGGTCAATTATACTCAACTGAACACTTGGGATATAAAATATCTTGTACCAGGTGCTACTCTCTAAATTGTTCAATTCTCTTTCACGTTTCAAAGTGTCCCTGTATCTTTCTCCTCTCAATGAGTAGGTCATATTCAGCTTCACAAAAGGCAGACGTACATTGGGTTTTTGAGTGCAGTCAACACCAAAGGCACATTCTTACAAGTACTTACTATCATTATTGTGTGTGCATTAATAACAAATGCCATCAGTACATCTCACCACGGTGATATGTTTGGTCTTGTGACCAGGGAACCCAGCGCCTCGCCAGAACTTAGGTAAACAGTACATCAGTACCTGCAGCTCAAGGCACCTTCCCTACTTGTGTTGCAGGCAGGTACTCGACTTAATAAAGTGGCAATATATTTGCTACAAGGCCCAAGTTATTTCTGGTTGGTTCAGATAATTCCTTGCTGAGGGCAAAATAGGAAGGAACTCCAAGTTACGGTTTAAGACCAGTTACAGTTTAAGACCAGTTACAGTTTAAGACCAGTCACAGTTTAAGACCAGTTATGGTTTAAGACCAGTTATGGTTTAAGACAAGTTATGGTTTAAGACAAGTTACCGTTTAAGACCAGTTACCGTTTAAAACCAGTTACCGTTTGAGACCGGCATCAAGTACAAAGTCGATCCGCAAAATCGGGTAGCTTAGGTAGGTTAGGTAGTTTTTCTCTCCTAAGTCCTATGCCGGCGTCGGCCACGATTCTCCTATACGTAGTACAAAGATGACCCTAACTTTATTTGTATTTCATTGATTTGATCCTTGAGTCGTTTAGTTTCCAACACATATTTTGTTGCTGAAGCATCCTAGCAATGGCCGCCTATGTTATAATAACTGTTGATAACTGCTTCTCATCCATCTCTTCTCTCTGTATTAACCTGTGATAATACTGACAAGACATTCCTCGTGCTTGTAGACGTTGACGCCTCCTCTTTGACATGATTGTCTTAGTGTGTCGGTCATATTCTTTATTGTTCTTGGCTACGGAGATAAGGTTTTCTTGTGGTTCACAATGATAGGAACCCTATCTGCAATTTTCAAATACCTATTCTACTTTGGAGCGATATACGACAAACCTGAAACCGCTTGCTTTTCGTCGGTCGGCTTTGACGAGGATGAACTAAGTGACCTTAGCCGATATCACACCCGGATTGTGTAGTTAATTCGTCACTAAAGAGCCCCTTTGTTTCGCACCAGCTCCTAATGAAATTTAGTCGGTGCAGGCGGGAGCTTAGGAAACCAACGAGGGGATCAAAGCTTTGAGGGACACCCTTTACCCTATGAAAGATCATTGACATTTTGCGCATTCTTCTAAACCCCTAATTTCTATGTTCCGCCGCTCGACTCTTGTCGTCAGACTAGAAAAGTTCATATTGATACAAGGATATCATTGAAGGATCTAGTCTTTCTCCTATAAGCTATTGTCCCTATCAGGGCCTTATGGATAATTAATATTAACCTTTAGTAGATTTCAATGAGTTATATTGTCTTTATACTGCATCGCGGCCAATGAATGTAGTATTTATATTTTGTCTCTTTGTTGTCCCTTCACGCATCTGGAGGCGTTCTTGTTTAAACCGTTCTAAAATTAATGTACCAAATTAACTGCAATTTCAATTGAAGCGAACACTGCTTGTATTATTGGAGATATATCCTCCGCGTCGGCATGTCGCTGGTGAATTTTGAATCAGACGAAAACATATCATTTTACATCGACGCTAAATCTAAATTTCATCATGCAGAGAACAGGACGTGAGGATAATTTGCCCTCGTCGCCATGGGCGGAGAGGTTTCCGCTAGGCAGGTACTCGTTTGTTTCAGAGAACACGAACCATTCAGCATTAGTCCCCTTTCCAAGAATAGATGACCCGAGATACTACGACCAGAAGCCGAACTACCAGGAAGAACGCATTCCCACGCAAAATGAGGAGCTAGACAAGATCTTCTGGAGTGAAATGGTCCAGGCTTACGCTATGCATGGTCGAGAAACCTGGCAAGCCGCGGTGTTGAGTCGTTATCTCCAGTTCACGCCCAACACAGGATTCGTGTCCGGCGGGCACGGACTCATCTCCACAAGGGTGTCCGATCTTTCTATTTCTATCTCTGGCATCCTTCCTCCACCTCCACCTGTACATTTTGTAGGCCTTCAAACGAGACTGGCGGCCATTAAAACGAATGAAGAGAGAGACTTTCAAATCTATCTACGCGAAAGAATTGAGGTTCACGAAAACCACTGGCTCCGCTTTCTGCAGAAGGGTAGATGGTACGACTGGATTCAGTTCACACCGCCCTTCGAAAATGCTGGAAGGACCTGGAGTGTAGATGATCCGCGGATATGGGACGTCTTGAAGGTTGTACTTGAGTTGGTTAATCGCATTCTTACCACGTTGATTAAAGATAAACATGAAGGGGGTAAGTATATCAGCTCTAGTTTCGTATCACATAATGATTGTGCTAACTTCCTCGTAGTATGTAGAAAGTTATCATTGCGCTTTTTTTACCGTTCCCTTATTCGAGGGGGGTTGGAAAGAGGGATCATTAACACCTCCAAAAATTATCCGATCTGGTCAAGTTAAAACTGACATAATCTAGCTTCAAACTATGCTTTACGGCCGTCTATGCTATTGGTCGGACCTAGCCCACATATTCGGCCAGCCACCATCACCAAATGCTATACTTCACCTGAGCTACGCTGCCGAGACGATGATCTGTCAGAAGACAGGAGTTCTCCTCAACCCTTTTCATTCCGGTCAGTAAATTCTAAAAGTCTCCTCCCATAAAGGCCTGAAAATCGCCCTTTGAAGTATAACTTTACTGATTATTCATACTATAGTCCTTGAACAAACTCCTGAACAGTGGGAGGCGAGACTTTCAAAACTTCTCCGGAAGTTAACATGGACGTTTAACGACATCTTCCCCGATGCCCAAATACCCGCATCCCATGCGTGGGTAATAACACTTACCCGTTCCCCTCGATTAACTGTATAGGCATTAGGACACTAGAAACCATATTGGATTCGAAGCTGACTCTAGCAGAGCTCTGCAGTCTGCAAGTTGAATTAGCGGTAGTAGTAAGCCAGCCCAAACCTCCCATTCCGACATGAATCTTAGTATTAATTCAAACCCCTCTAGACTGTCCACGAACTCATGCATGCGATTATCGCAGCTCGTTATATGGATGACGAATACATTGGGAACCAGTTGAATCCTGAAAGAACAGGTGCTGAGCTCATTGAGCCTGTAAGGACTCCATATCAACATATCATTCAAGTGCATTACAAGCTGACCTTGGTTTCTAAGTTCTTGGATGGCCAGGGTATTGCCGAGACTGGGCACTACATGGATCAGCTCTTTTGGGGCGGTGTTATCAATTCTGATCGTGAGTCTGCCATCCATACGACGTCCAATAGAAACGTCAGAGACCCAAATTACCCAGATAATGATCTCTAATTCCTTTGCAGCCGGTGGCGCAGCTAAGAGAGGTGCTCCGCCCCTCGGATTGTGCTTCACAGAATGGCCTTGGTTCGGGTACCAGCAACAGCCCGCAGTCCCAGAGAGCGCTTTTATGGAACTAGGTGCTATCGTTACCAATCACCATGTACCGTTAACATGGGCATCCAAGATGCTGTCTGAATCTTTCTGGGCAGATCCAGCATACCCAAAGAAAAGCGCAAACTATTTCCACCGAAACGTCCTATTCGTCAGCAAAAGTAAAAACAACGGTCACGCGCTGCCGACCTTTAACCCACCCCAGGTTCAAGATCTGGATTCGCTGCCAAACGAATACCCAGGTGACATGATCGTGATAGAAGATTGGAATGAAAGACAACGTCTTTTAGACCAATTTCACGCTTCGTGGTATGGAGATGCTAAAAAAGAAGTATGTATTCTCTTATTCTGTTGTTCTTGACGCCACCCTCTTGCTTTTGGCGTTTCGTCCCGCCTGAGCCCCCTAAACGATCAGGTCGTTATCCCGTGTTCAAAAGAGCACGAACGATGTAGCCTGGATCTAAACAATCCCATTTGAAATATGGAGTATGCTAATACCAGCTATTTTAGTGGTCAATGAGTCCGGTATGTGATCCCAATCCACATTATAAAGACCTTGAAAGTGAGTAGACTAACTTTGTGGAAGTGGAGTAACATGCATGAGAGGCAGTCATACTACGAGTTCGAGGTTGCATTTGCCAAAAAAGACATAGTCGAATGCGTCAGAGCAGCAGATAAGCTAGTAGCTGCGATGCAATGGATGCAAGGAGCGAATTCGTTGCTGTACGATCTGCCTTCCAAGCCGAGAAAACGTGGTCATCGTATGTGGGCATGGCATATCATGGGTAAGTAGCAGTGTGGTCTGACAAACCATCTTGAATTGGGCTTGTTGGCATTTATCAAGTAACTTCAGAAGTGCGGCTCTTCCGCTAACCGCGTTACAACCAGGACTCCTTATGATGGCATCGGTCCCTATCCAGCTGACGCAGATTGGTCGAATCGCCAACTTGAATGGATACATGACGGAACATGCACCCAGCATCTCAGCGGCGAAAAGTGGTCGTCAGCTAACAGTCTATATCCCAAAATCACCCCAGTATCAAAACGAAGTGAGGATAGGGCCTAGTAGATGCTTCAACATCCGCGCGCAACGATCCAACATCGACACCATCACGCAATTCGATTATATCCAAAGGGTTGATGACATCATTGCTTTAATTATGGCCAATCGGTTACCGGTACATGAGGGATTCTTAACCGCCATCATCAACGCCAAAGCGGAGATTTTGGCCGAGCGACAAGCATTGGCTGCATCTTACCCAGGTAGGGCTCATATCGCGAGATGGTGTATGAATTGGTCGTTCAGACTCCCAGCTTATAATCCGGCTTATGTTACATTCAACCCAGATGATCTGACATGGCAACCTATCTCGTCACAGGAATTAGACAACCCAGTTGGAAATCCAGGTACCTTTCGAACTATAAACCTTAGACAGTTGAACTCATACTAACTCTCGCCAGGTTCTTAAGAGATATGAATATATCATCGATATGAGTGGGTACGCCAAATCAATAGAGATATTGTGCTTTTAGGTGCGACGTCAAGAGTGGTAGCAGTCCTATCAGGTATATTAAGAATCCTCGAACAGCGACCTGGACAGGATCTTATATGCCCTCTCGAGCAAAACGGGCGCTTGCTAGTAGAGCTGGCAATGCCCCTATTTACTCGATTGACTCTTAACACTAGGGTGCGTTCTCCAAATTTGAACACCCTACTTCTCAAATCGTCGACTCCGGAAGTCTACGCAGATCCATCATCTTCTCATCCCACTTGGAGATGCCCATGGGTGGGTTGTGTATGCTTCTAAAGAAAACAATTGCTATGGAGTTGTACGGTAAAGTCTGTGTTTCCTCTTTCTGCAAACTGTATATAGGATTTGTTTTATGTTGTTTTCGCTGTTTATTAATATACTACCACTGTCATTAAAGTAACAAAACCCTCAGAAGCCACATTCATTTCAGATATCGGCCGTCCATCAAATTCATATGTCTAGAAAGTTGATTTCATTCCAATATTTCAGAGTATAAGTCATCCTCCGCTGATGCGCGGTTGTGGCCTTTGTGACCTGCATGGCTATGACAAGGTCAAATGCTAGGCCGTGGCTAACCTGTTTCATGCCCCTTTTCGTTGTTTTTGAGTCCCTAGAGCCCTTGTTGAAACTATCCAAAAACAACGCTAGATTCCCCTTTGTTTTATCAGTCAAAGTAATAACACTCCTGTCAGATTTAATTAATTATTGAACTATTTTCTCAAATGTTTGTTTTATATATTCATATCCTAGAGCTACTTTTTGAAGTACCTTTTACTCTAACTCATTGCTAGCGCTTAAATCGGGCGCGCTACTCGAGATGATTTACTTCACGCAGCCCCCCCGCACCCTGTCGGGTTCCCGCCATGAACAAGACCAAACCCGAATACCAGCACTATCTTGTCAAGGTTGTATTGGAAACCTTAGGTTCAGCGCATTACCCCTACGTCAACCACGTGCTGTTATGACGGCTACCTCAGATCCAGATCAAAAAGAAGTAGCACCCGAAGCTAACGCTAAGGCGAATTCCAAGTATCGCCAAGTTCGCGCTCTTTACGATGAAGATACCATCACAGTTTACCAGGCATACAACAGCGAAATCGCCTCTGCGGCCGTCAAGCACCAAAAGTTGAATGCATCACCACAGTTCCGACCGCGCATGACGTGGATTAAGCCCAGCTGGTGCTGGATGATGTACCGCGCGGGGTATTCCTACAAGGACAAAAACCAAGAGCGAATTTTGGCCTTGAAGATGAAGCACGAGCATTTCATTGCGCTGCTCGAAAAAGCAGCATTAACGACAGAACCCGGTCACGGGGCTGCGCCGGGCGCTGCCGCAAGCTCTGAGAAGCCTCCGAGGGAGAAGTCGACGGTCGTCAAGGTGCAATGGGACCCAGAGCGTTCGCCTCGGCTAGAGAGATTGAGCTATCGCAGCATTCAAATTGGGATCCCTGGCTCTATAGCGGCGACTTGGGCGGAGGAATGGATCGTTGGGATCGAGGATGTGACGGAAAAAGCGCGCGCGTTGGAACAGGAGTTACGAGAAAACAAGGCGGCGACTGACGAAGACCTGGTGCGCAAGGGACTGGTGCCACTCGAGAGGGAATTCATATTACCTTTGAATGTCCAGCAATCCTTAGGAGCCGACTGATCCAAAAAAAAAGGCGTTGATGCCTAGTATTGTCAACACTCGCTCGGCATTTCATGGAATCGCCAGGAGCAGGTGGGGGTCATGATTCGGAATTACGCCTGACCACATCAAAGGTCTTACAGAAGACGCCTCAGCGCTAAGCCCGGTAACTAACGATGATTTATTAAACTACAGTATGACCTATACCATCAAATGCAGATCCTCTTAAATTAAGCCGTACAGTAGAACATCAGTTGCTAATTAGAACTCACTAGCCGAATAATGGCAATGAAAAAAAAAAAAAAAATAAGGCATGGGATTCGTTGCTCAAAGGTACAGCCAACCGCAGCGCAAGATTGAAGAACTAGAAGGTAAAGGACCTAGGCACTGAAGGCCGGCGTAATATCTACAATCTGGAGTAGCTCGAGGCGAGGAATGTAAGACGGGCAAGAGAGATGTCAAAAACCGTCTCCGGTAGCCCCCGTTTCTCAAGTTCGCACATCTTCTCAATATCGTCGTAGATTGTCTCTCGCCACAGGAATAAAAACTTCGGATCCCAAGGGTGCTAGTCATCTCGTTAACACAAATAGCATAATTGGTGTAGAAGAGGTAGCCGCCTGTTGAGATATGGCCGTCATTGGTGACTTATCCGCGAAACAAGTGGATTAGAGTCAAGTACTGATTGTAAATTTCTTTATTGTGCCTGTAACTATCCTATCTAGAAGAATCTAGTGGAATCTAGTTAATAAATGTGCACCTACGGCACTAGACTCACAGAAAGGGGTGTCAGCCCGAAGCCCTTGAACCCCAAGGCAGACCAGTGACCCTATATGTTAACCGCCCAACCATGTTGAAGGCCAACTGGCCAGAGCTGTACGCCAAGTTGCCCGCATTATACAAGACCTCACCCACAGCCCCGATAGGATCTCGAATTCCCCTTCGTATAAACATCAGCAATCGTTTAGTGTCCCTCCCCGCTTCATTAATCGCCCACGCCAATGGAAACGACACCTTTTTCGGAGGTGCCACCACATCAGGTCTTGAGCCAGGGAACTCGGCGGCGCCTTTTTGGGTTGTGGTGAGGTCCTTCAGAGTCAACTCGTGATTCTCGTGTCCGCGCTCCTGAACACTTTCACGCGTGAGCTGATGGCGCAGGCGGTCTTTCTCCTCGGCTGATGTACGCTCCCACCATTTTTTAACTTCCTCGAACATGTACAGTTGTATGATCGTCTTCTTCCTCGGAAAGGCGGGATGATGAAAGATTGTAAGAATCTCGTCGATGGTTCTGTTGGCATCCAACGTCGGATCATCCCAACATCTCACAACCTGCTGAGTCGTCCAATTTGTTATTACTGTTCCGACGAGACCGGCAACTTGGTTGAGAACATTGCTGAAATGATCCTTGGATAAATCGGAATGCGATGGATCGGATGCAGATGATCCATCTTGGTATACTTCGGCTGCCGTAGATTTGGCTGCTTCTTCATCCACTTTCTCTTTCGCCGCCTTGACAGCATTTCGAAGTTCCTTGACCGCCGACTCGATTACAACAGCAAGAAGTTGAAAGACAAGTTGATTAGTCTCCTCCCCGAGTTGACTTCTTGACTCGCCCAGCCCCATCTCTCCTGATTCTTGAGCGCTCTCCTGCATCCATTTTGACATCCGATCATGGAAATAGAAAATGGGTTCGATAGCCTGCCAAAATACGCTAGGGTTTGTCGAGTTTGTGTCATTGTTGGCTAATGAAACATGTTAATTTCTTCATTTTCGGTGCGAATAAACGTGGTTTCGAAGGGTCGCTTACCAGGCGTATTCTCCTTCGCTTTATTAAAAATCAATCCCACCGTTTCAAGCTGCTGTAGTAATGGGTTATCGCCAGTTCCGACTTGGCTAATAATTTCTATACCACTCTTAATGAGTTCATATAGCTGATCGAATGCCATGCCACCATACCCTAATTTCTTTTCTAATTCTCCTAGAGAACCCTTAGACTGCAGGATTGCCATGTCATCTGCTTCTCCGAGAAGGGCTATCATACTCAACATTAGTTTCTAGTATATACAACGGATCTACAATACACCCCATAAATAGGAAATTCCAAGGCTGGAAGTATAGCATAATAAGGAAACGTTATACATTAAATGTTGCCAATGCCGTAAGAGAAAGAACACCAAGAAGTACTCACAATGGAATATGTCTAACATGCCGAAGGTTCCCGTCACAAGAGGCGCTACACGTTTATGTTTCCACACCCGGCGTGGGACTTCGATTCTGCAGGCATCCCCCACGAAAGGGAACACCTGCTCTTCCCCCAGTTCGTGCAAACAGAGCTCAACAAAGTTGCTATGAGCGGCGAAATCTTCGAGAGTATGCAAAGCTGCCCCGAGATGGATGTAACTTTCCTTCTTTGCACCAGAATCTCCTTTGACCCTTCCCGACTCGATGGACTGGCTGAGTTGCTCGCGAACATAATCTGCCGAGGTCTCCCATCCTTGTCCAGAATTGGCGATGTAGTTTTTCATGCCCGTTTTAGGATCAAACTCCAGTTCTGCTGGATTCACGGGGCCTCTCAGACGCTCATCCACTTTCTTGGCATCATCCACATAGCCGGCGGGGTTATCAATGTGTTCGATGTGCCTATAGCAACCAAGGCGTTCTCGTGTTACATCGAACTCATCGGTCGCGAAACCGAACTCCAAGAAGCCCATGACAGCCACGATGGCACGCAGAATAGACTCGTCCACATTTTCCAGAAGAGTGGTGTCGATGACCTGGGAGAAATCGCGCAGCCAATTGCCAAAGTAGATCTGCTTGCGCTCCAACTGTGTGAATCTGTGATTCGTGATGAAGCTGGAAGGCAAGAACTGCAGGACTTCGCCTATGTCGCCGTGACGCCACACATATCCTTTGAATTCGCTGCCAATGGGCACCTCACCGGCACCGAAGGCAGATGCCTGGGGGACAAGGATTAGCAGACATAGAATGAGGCATAACAGCAGCACAGGACGGGAGATCATTGTAACTTCGTAGTCTGCTTGCTTTTGGGGAGCTCGAAATCTCAGGCTAGCGACGTGGCCACTACTGGTCGACCAGAGAAACTGGAAGTCGCTTGCACGCAACGCAAACAAGATACCCTTCACACAGGTATTATGTATGAACAGTATCCAGGTAGCTCACCGTTCAGCGTTAAGCAAGACCCAGCTGATGGTAACGTCTAGCGACATTTGTGCTCAGGTAGGTTGCGATGGTTGTAGCGGAACATCATTACGTCATGGGGAGCGATCATTCCGCTGTCGTTCGTGCTAAAGCTAGGCGGTTTTACGGGGCGGGGCTGCCCACTAGGCAATGTTGCCGAGGCAGAGACCACCACAAGCCAGCTCGTGCCCTCACAATCACCACAGATGAGCGTCATTAACGTTAAACTCATATAAAACACTTCTTCATAAGCTTTTAGTGTATTATTGTTCAATACCCCGAAATGAATTCTCATGTAGCATCGGGACAATGTGTCCCTAACATCAGTTAAGTGACGTTGGAGTCTAGCTCTGCTGAAGCTCGATGAGTGGCGTGTGGATGCGCATAGATTTCTAACATAAGATATGTCTCAGCATTCGCACCATTCACATCGTCTTTCACTCCACGTGCAACATGTCTTAGTGATTCCATAAGGAGATAGCACGAGATGATGATGGTCAATGCCTCTAGCTAGCAGGAAGGACACAGAATGGGAATGACAGCCGGATTTCAGAGCGTTAAGCTTCGGGCAAATTTTTTGAAACCCTTAACTCGCCTTTCAGAGTGCCATAGCTTCAACTCCGTCAAAGTGATTTCCGACCGCGACGAATGACTCAAGGGCTCATCGTTGAGGCACTCTACTGAGGCGTGGAGAGTGAGTTCTCTATATCCAAGGGACGAGGGTTCTTGTATCGTTTCTTGAAGTCGTCAACGCATACGTACGCCGACTGCCCACCGCCGTCAGGGTGTTTCTGCAAATATGCCGCGAACCCTTCCAGAAGCTGTGGCGCGTCGACAGGGGCTCGGGCCGGACTAATATCCTACAGTGACAAGATGTTTTCTCGAAGTCGCCATCGGGCTTCTTCTTCACTTCCAGGGCCAGCAGTAGGATAATGACTGCATCGTGCCACCAGGGCCACGTGTCTTGCGTCCGTGTCTCAACATGGAAAGCCAATAACCCGCCAATGATCTGACTCTGCCATCTACTATCGGGATCCAAAAATAGGCCGTGATCATTGTAGACCCCGTTGCCTAGTACACATCCATCAACAAGGTGGAACAGCGTATTCCGCGTTTCCTGAACCTGCGGGAAAAGCAGCCAGAAGCCGAACCGATGTGACGTCCCGCCAAAAGCATCGAAATAGAATGATACGTGCTGTGTATCTCTACATATCTGTATCGTCTTTAACCTGGGTACTGTACTACTTCGACTTCGGAGCAGAACGGTAACGGGCGCGATTGGGAATGATGTTCGTGTCCAGCGGTCCTGGTATTGATAATGCTGGGTTAGAGGTATCATTATTATCGTTCTGGTATCATTTTCAGGATTGTACTTGTCGTGTATTACACCAAAGAACAGCTTCATGGAAGGGTGAGTAAAAATCGGCAGTGATATCGAAAGGCCCACGTTCGACATAGTAAAGATTCCGAGGCTCTTAGATGGCTTGAGTATTGGAACAGCACTGGAATCGAAGAAGCATACTGGATCAAGTGCTAGGAGTGTAGGTCGCGCTATGTCTCTCCTCATACGGTTACGGAGAAGAGCATCGAGGCGGTTAGCAGGAAAGTTGGGCTTGTAGTCGAGACTGAGGTGGCCCCGGCGTGCAGCAACTGTCTTCAGCAGTTTCTTACCATTCAGCCGACAATCCATGTCCACGCAAATATCGAGTGGTCGTCTGAAACCTTCATGATTTCCTCCTGTAGCCGCACGAATGCATAGGCCCCTCGCCGTAGAGCAGCGGCATGTTCACATTGAATAGCCCGAGCAGGCAGTAGGCGATATCCTCAGATCTCGTAGTCGTGCGGTCTGCCACCGCCGCCATACGCTGCGCTATACTGGCGCTTCGGATATCTTCTGCATATAGCAAATATCTCTTGTCTACTCTTGTGACCTCTGCCAAGAGCGACGCCATGTCCTTCTTGGTGCCAATAGGGGTCCAGTTGCGGGAATAGAAGCGCACTGTCTCGGCGCCAATAACTCCTGAAGTGTCCACCGCGACGAAACCATCGGCTCGCCGAAATAAATCGAGCGAGCGTCCTTGGAGATTGACCGTAGGCTTCTCAGCCCCCGTGCAAGTCGTAGGGTTGACCGGGTCCGAGAATAGTACATCGGACAGATATGCATAGCAAATGGCAGAATTGCGGTACCAAACGTACATCGAATTGATAGCCTCGGAAAGCTCGGCGCTGCTAGTTTTATCAATACAGTTGGTGTCTACCCAGAGATAATCCAAGCCATCCTTCCTGGCCTCTAGGCAAGCTTTGAGAATCTTCCAGTAGCCGATTGTCTCTGGTGGTTTCAAAAAAAGCCATTTGTCTTCGAACAGATGCTCTTCTCGAGCATTACGATGTACGGGATCTTCATTTTCTAGTTGGGTGAATAATGAATGAAGGTGACTTCTTCTTGGAAGCTTAAGCCATTCGGACCATTCTTGTAAGGTCACCTCTGTACGTCCCCATGTGTGCGATAAAATAGCATAACGAGGGGTTGTGTCCAAATGATCCTCTAAATCCAGGGTAGCAGTATTTATAAGTCTCATTTCCTTATAAGTCTAGGAACTAGAATGCCTCATGCACAGATTATTAGTATGAGGTCATCTGTGTTGTGAACTGTTTAGGTTGTGAGAAGTTTAGTACAAAATCAACTCCTCAACCATAAATAGGGGGTTGTAAGGTTGCAGCCAAGCCACAAGCTGACCAATCAGCACTTGCAGTTTCAGGGCTCTAGGTAACAGGTACTTTGAGGTACCTTCCAGCATTGAACATATACTTACCCATTACGTACCTACCTAGCAACAATTCCATATGATATTCTTGTAGCAATGTACTTGGTTATTATGCATGTAAGTACCTACTGCCTACTATATCTATACCTAGTATTTAGTCATGGAGCTCTAAGGTACCTACCTACCTAGGTACATGCAGTTACATACCTACATGTTGGTTTTAGTGTAAGGACAGAACAAAGCAGGTAAAATATAGTAAGAAGACAAGACAATATGCAGATCAGCCCACGTGTGAGTATGACGGGCTTCATAATACATACTTTCAAAGAGATTGCCTGTATGTAGTCATGTAGCATCTACAGTGTGACTTTGGTGACCTTAGGACAATGCCAAGAACAGGGTTGCTTAGACAGAGCATTCGAGTACTCCAAGATAATGAAAGCAGAGCCGATTTAATGGAGGAGAAGGCGATGCAAAAAATTAAATAAAAAGACAGACGGGGATTGTTCACAGAGAATGAGGCACCAGCAAGTTGAGAACATGAAATTCCTTTTTAAGTGATAGGTTGGCGTTGATGTCCATAACCTATCCGAGGCATCGCCTCAACCCTGTGAATGGGGGTTTCCCTAACTCCTAAAATCAAAGTTTGTGTGTTTTCGTGTGGTTTTGTTAACAAATAGCATGAGAGCTATGATTTCCCGAGTGCAAATAGTGACCATGAACTTCCAACCTCACACCAAATCTCCGCAACCTCACACACCAAATACTATCCTTCCTCCATGTCGAATATGATGTATTGTGATGATCCAACTTAAGAAAGTTGATAGAGGCAGAGTCGATGAGAGAGTAGTGCAAGCTTAGGCCTCGCCGTCAAAGGAAGAGTCCGGCACCGCCTCGTCATACTGGCTCAAGTCGGGAGCTTGGCTTCTACATAAATACTTAGTTACCCATACAGGGACTAGATGTGAGGTAAACGCATGATGGACTTACTCGAACTTGAGTTTCTTCACGGCGACCTTGTCCTCATCTTCGTCGTCGTCGACCTCGATCTGCAGCTTGTTGCGCTTGCGGCCAGAACCGGGAGTCTTCGAACCAGGGGTAGAAGTCTTCTTGACTCCAGCGGCAGCCTTGGCAGGCTTCTTGGGAGTAGCCGGGGCATCGTCCTTCTTCTTGAGTTTCTGAAGATGCTGTCTATAGAGAATAAAATTAGCAACCCTGCCTAGATCAAATTGGTCATGTAAAGAAAGTCTAGCTGTGTGAAGTTAACAAGGCAACACGCATCAGTAGTAATTGACATGAGTCACGGCGATAGGGTGTTATTACAGAGCAGCGCTATAGCCATAAGTATAGCCTTTCTCCTCGAGCTTGACGGAGATAGCCTCCCAGTGCTGGGCAGGAGGGGCGACATCGAAGATCGCTTGAAGCAAATCGGATCGAGTCTTGTCGTTCCAGATAGTACGTCCGGCTGCATTGGTCGACATGATGATATGCGGTGGTGATAGGTAATGAAGACGAAAAGGTAGAAGAGCGATAGTGCGAGTAGAAAAAATCTTGGTCTCGAAGAATGGCTGATGGATGATGAAGAGAAAAGGGAAGAAGTGGAAGTGGGCTGGTTATAAAGGTGAAGTGCTAAGAGGTAGAGGATGTTGAGCGGTGGGAACTATGGTAATAGGATAGTGGAAGGAGGGGCGCATGCTAACTTGCCATATCAGCCATCTCACTGATAGTAGAGTAGGCAATAGGATAGGCAACCTGGAATCAAAAGGGAGTGCAGTAGAGGAATCGTAGGGTTGCCCCCAGCATCCGCGCGGTAAGAGCCATAGGATATAACTCTCAGTGGGTGTTGAAAAAAGCCCAAGGTCGGTGAAATAACAATGAAATAACGAAAGTGGGAAACAGAATGAGCCGAAAAAAAGGAAAAAGTAGGGGAGAGTGCAGTAGAAGATCTCGAGGGCTGGATTCGTCAAGGAGTGTAATAGAGGACGCGGGCACAACTCGCGAGGCGGCGAACTAAACCTACTTGAGGGCCGATTCGGTGAAGGTATATCCCATTCCATGAAGGGCTTGGATGACGTGCTGCCAGTCGTCGCGAGAAAGTTTGGCGACGTCGTTGATGGCCACCAAGATATCTTCGTGGACTTTCGGGTCCCACTTCATGGGAGTACGAGAGGAAGACATGATGAGAGGGCTGAAGTAGTAATGCAGAGTGGAAATAATGGATAGAGAAGACAGAAGAATAAATAGATGAGTGAAATGTGTGTAGTAAATGTAGGTGGTGACCTGGTGTAGGAGAGTGTGTTGTAGAGGATTGACGAAAACGTAGTAAGGCCTTGAAGAGAAAAAGGTGGAACAAGTTGCAGGTGGATAAGAAGGAAGGTAGGGAAGGAACCTAGTTTGAGCTGGGCGTATGGCAAGAGTCAAGTCAACAAGTTGGTTTGCACAAGTTCACGACCTACCGAATTCCATTCCAGTTGACGTCATGATTGAAGTTGTTCTTCATCATGGCCTCAATAGCAGCCTTGTCATCGGGGGTGAAGGAGATATCCACGGTGTTGTAGATGGAGAAAAAGAGATGGGCCTCCATGGCATCATCCCATTTCTTGACAGGCTTGGCAGCAGTGGTAGGCGGGGCCATTGTGATCGTATTGGTAAGATGATAGGTATTACGAGGTGGGAATGTTGCTATGAGAATGTAGGTAAAGCGTCGAGAAGGCTGAATGAAGTTGGTGAAGTTGGTGAAGTTGGTGAGGTGGGTAGATTGGGCGAAGTAGGCAGAGTTGGTGCAGTACCAAGGGTGGGTATGGTGATATAGTAGGTAGGGTTGTGAGGTAGATAGATACCTCGTTAAGTACCATAAACCGAGATTGATGGGAGTTGGCACTTGCTGGCGCAACAAGCAAATCGGAAGGAAGCAAGTCATCAACTCGGATATGCACGCGTCGCCCACTAGGATAGAACAGATAACCAGAAACTGTAGCTTACCGAATACCTTCCATGAAATGGGAAACCCGCTCTCCTTCATGTCCTCGACAACAGCTTGTTGCTGATCTGGCTTGACGGTGCCGTGCATACGCCATAGAGCGACTGCCAAAGCTTCATAAGTGTCTCCGGTCCATTTACTTCCCTTTCCGACTGCCATGTTGTAGGTGTGTGAATTGTGAACGAGGCTGGTTATGAGTAGTGATCGTGAAGAGAGAGTGATAAGTTCGGTGCGTGGTGGCCGAGATATGAAATGGGTTGACAGGAAGGAAAAAGAAAAAAGGTAGGTGATGCAACTACCTAGGTAATAGCCAAGTGGCTGAAGAAAACCGATTTAGCGTACTTGCTGCTACGTACGTACGTGCGTAGGAGAGTCGTATCCCACCACCTTCAAAATTTAGCTGGAGACTGTACTGAGTTTTATGTTCTGAAGCAGAGTTGCTCAGTATAATAATTGAAGAAGCATATTGCCAACGCCTCGTTATTTCATTAACGCTACGCTTATCATAACCTGTGTATAGCATGCCACATTGCTCCCTTGACGATATCTCAAAGTCGTGCCCCTAAAAACGCCGATAGTACCAAGCATCTATTCCAAAATCTCTAAAACGAAGTTACTACTTAATAGCAATTTCTGCGTCTAAAGGTACAAAGAATGTACTAAACACCGCTCTTTGGTCGACGTGGGCCGCGAGAGACCACCATGCATCCAAGGTTAGCAGTAGCCTGAAACCTCTTCGATGTGCGCGAGAATATCTGGTGGTCTTTTGCAAGGCTGTTGAACAGTTATCACATTATCAACTGCCAGCCCACGACTAGGGTTAGGCTTCGCCGTAATAGCTAAAATTTGGTCAGAATAGTTCACGTGTACTTTTCAACAACAATTATCCTTACTCTGGAGGTCCATAGGCATCTGTAATGCCATCAGCAGCTAGGGCAAGGACTGCTTCATCATCATTCGTCGGTTGCTCTTCCTCGTCGACATTGAGTCGTTGGCGTTTCGCCGGCTGCTCTTCAAGATCTGCGGGTGGTTCATCTACCGCCATTGAACTAGGTTCTAATACCCCGGTAGATGCTTGCATAGGCTGAGGAGTGGGAGCTGATGGATCACTTGTCTCTGTCTCCGAGGCAGGTTTGACTGTCTCGGGGGTTTGTTCTTCAGCGCCATCAGTAATAGGAGCCGGCACTGCTTTCCTAGGTCTACCACGTCCCGGGCCGGGACGCCGTGTAATAGGATTGGCAGTTGGATCACCCTTGCGCTGTCCGTCCGAGCTGGAGCCATTCGACTCGGCCTTGTTCTGCGCCCTTCTTAACCCTTGAAAATGTTGACTAGCATACGTCAGCACTGCATCATAATATGATATATCACTGCCAAGAAGGAAAAGTCTACGAGCCCCTATCTCGCAGGAGAGGTAGAAGGAAACATGAGTGCGATGACATTCTTTAGTTATTTGCATCCCAAGCTGATTGATTTGAAGAAGGATAGAAGGAGTATGTTGTTGAACGGGTGTGTGAGCGATATAGAGGATAGAGAGGTATGTAGTTTGCCTAGTTGCAACTGCTGGTGTTGGTCTCACGGCTTTTAGGTGTGAGACACGCTTCAACCCCGGAAAATACATATTACGCTACTGATGCGAGGGCAATGACTGTAGGTATCATCTCGGCGGCAACCAAAAAAGAAACAGCATCAGGCAGCGAAAAAAACATAAACAAGATAGAAATTAACTCACCGACATCCCTCATTGGTGAAGCCGTAGCCCAGGGAGCGCATATGATTGCCGATCGTGGTCCATTCAGCGCCACTTATGACACCTATGTTCTTTACGGAGAGGATAGTGAAAAAGAGATCTTTATCTGCTCGATCATTCCAATTTTTGTTCATTTTGGATATAAAAAAAGCGCTCAGCCTCACAGCCTTGGTTATAATAGCGTAGAAGGCAAGATGGAGCGCCTAGACTAGAATGGAGAACCGCGTGCGAATCAGAGTTGGGAGCTTAGCTTGTGAGAGGTTGGTGAGGCTAATGAGCTCCGAGCTCTGGGGATCGCCACACTTGCGAGCTTGTCTTGGTGGGCCGGGCTGTGGGAGAGCAATGATGAGACGTACAGTAGTAGCTAAGGTACAAGTTGTCGCGCAAGCTTTTGGCGGGTGGAAACACTCCATACAAGAGAGCTTGGTTCAATGAGCTTTCTGGTACAGCACGTGATTCCAACGAGATGACAATGGAGCAAATGCAAATGGAGAACAGGAAGGTACAGTACATTACTCGGAGGTCCATGCGCTTACTTAGCAGGCAAGTATGTACCTGTGCAATAATTGCAGAACAAGGTATACATAGACATCAGCCAGCGCCAGCACTAGGTAAGCGCGTCTGGCTGTGGCAGTGCACCTTTGACGTATGTAGATACCATGTTACTATGGGCTCTTCAGGCACCCTTGCCCTTGCGCGACTACATTACACTACCTATCATAACACGATCTCTTGGCCCAGGATAGGTACCCACAAATATGATTAATATTGTCCAATCACCTACACCGTAATTAATCAACCTCCAACCCGCTACAGACCCGCTATTTGCATCTCGAGCCAGGGCAAAAGTACCTCCACTTCGAGAAGTACTCACGTGAATTGGCGACTGGAACGCGAGTGACCGGCCCACACAGTGTAACCATTTTAGACACTACTACGCGTCGCCCCCAACCTCTCAATTTTCTTCTCCTTGCTTTTTATTCTAGGCCAGGCCCCCGATGCCTACTTACACTATCATCCTCCGCTTTCAAGTCACACCACTCCATTCCTTCAATTTGAGTACCACGTTGATCACATTCCATGAGGTCACATTGGCGCAGCAGCAAGCAATACTACAACGCGATGAGTAGTATCTGTCTATCTGCCTTTTATTTAGTCTACGAGAAGTCCGACCCGAGGTACTCTTATCATATTCGCTTCAAATGATGTGGATAGTTATATAGGCCGAGGGTAGTTCGGGTGCGAATGGCATGGAGGTGGATGGTGGCAGCTAGATAAGACATTGACTTCTCAGGACAAGTAAGTACCTCGATCTCCAACAGCTACACGGCTGCCAGGAACAGGAGCCGGGGCACTCGAATCAACTTTTCCCAGCCTCTTAATTAAATGAGCATGACTCACACCCAATGTTTCACGCCAACGACGAGTCCCGGCTATTCCCCGTCTGCCATGGGCTCGAATAGGTAGCCAACGGCTGTGCGGGTCTCCTCCCGGCTCCAAGTGGCTACCGGCCGAACAAGATCAATGCATTTGTCTGCTTCTCTTCTTGACATGTTATGTCGCACTGTTGCGTCTACGCTGCGTATTCTTTTGCTGGCCATGTACGAAGCGAAACTAGCACTGCGACTATTCCAAGCCTGGAAAGTGTTCGGCCTCGATCATTACTCTCGCTTCGTCGATTAAGTTCCGTAGGTGCCGCCGGGGCGAACCAAGAGAATGGACGAAATGTAACGGCCTCACCTCATTGGACGCCATGCCAGGGTTCCAGAAACCACTTTACGCGGTGTGTCGCGTCCTATGCCACTTTCGTGTTGGCACCCCACCATCTCGCCCTGGATACCCTCGTCAGCCAAGCCAAGTGAATGATGATGCCACCTCGATCGTCCCTCTCGGAGTTGCTAGGCAACCACGGCAGCCATGTCTTTCATACTGTATATCTGTTATAACAGATCTTCCGCGGTACAAGTCTCGCTGGGAATAAATACTAGCAGGACTAAGCGGGCTTTTCATGCAAGCACTTAAAAAGGTCCCCACGCTCTTAGTGATGACATATTTGACCCATGCCATTCTCATTTCCAAAGCCGGCTATTAGGTCCATCTACATCCATTATTGCCTTCTTTTGCACAGGACTAGATCCTCTTACAGTGTAATAGACAGCTATTGACTCTCATTATCCAGCTGTCAAGCAGAAACGGATGCTTTTCCACTAATAGTTCATCCTTTTTTACCCCTGCAGTCTTTGTCGCCTCACCATACTCGGACCCTAAACTAATGTGATCCGCTCAACAACTCTCAAGCTCGTTGAGAGCTTTATCCAGAACGTTTGGTCATATAATCCTCTTTCCTCTCCTCACCGACTTTCACATTCAACTTAGCCGTGACTCACTCTATCTATTCCTTCTTCCCATGTTCAGATCGACCCTGCAATCCAGAGCTGCCTCCAACCATTTCACACCGAGCTGTGCACTTCTTATTCCGGTCTATCGCCTCTCCTTGGGGTAGACCTCAGTACCGTATCGAGTCCTCATACCTCCAATTCTATCACCATGTCTTCCAACAACGACAATGCTATGACGAGATTTCTCTTCGCTATATTGAAGCAGAAGAATCTCAAGGACGTGAGTTGACTTCCCTGCACCAATGGTGGCATCCCACTTTGCTGGCATCAACCTAACCGATAGATGACATAGATCGATTGGAATCAGGTCGCTCACGACCCGATTCTCGCGCAAGAGATCACCAATGGCCACGCAGCTCGAATGAGATACTCACGATTCAAATCTGCCATGCTCGGCCTTGAACCAACTCGACGGAACCGAGCCGGCCCGACCAAGTCACGAGTCACCAAATCCAAGAAAGACTCGAAAAGCAGGAAAGATGACAGCGTCAAGTCAGAGACTTCTGTTCCCGAGTCACCCGCCGCCGCATCGCCTGAGCCCCAACAAGCACAACCACATCCACAACCAATTGCGCAGCAGAAGATCAAGCGGGAAAACTCGCCATACAACTACGACAATAGGATGACCCCGGCATTGACGCCAGGTCCAGTCTCCGTGCCGCCGATAACCATCCCAAACACCACAATGATCCAGAACCGATTCCTCACCCCATGCAGCGACACGGATACCTTCTCTCCATCCCCGGCCATGACGTCTAGTCCGGCGAGCGAGATGCTTCATTCACAGAGCTCGTTTGATTTCCACGGGCCTCCTTGCTCTGACCATGTCGACCCAACCTGGCAACATGCCACCTCATACTTTACTGCTGCTGCGTATCCTTTCGAGGATTACACCAGCACAGCTTGTGATCATCAGCACCTGCCAAACCCGCTTCACTCCCAATGTCACCTTGGCCTACCCAGCCAGTCGATTGAAACTGAGACTGAGCCAGTTGAGTTCAAGCGTGAGGAGTGGAGCCCATATGATTAATTGGCGAGAATTGAGTCAAGGGGAAATTACCCCGGCGCAATCTCGCTCAACATATCGGATAATGGTTTCCAGGTATCTACCCGAGGGTCAGGAGAAAGGTAGGATGGGATGGGTGGCAGATCAGAGTTTAAGTCAGCACGGGTATCACGAAAAAAGAGAATACGGAGGTAATGGACTTTTCGGGACAATCATAATCATCATCGCCTTGGTATTGTTCACTAGTATCAACGAGTTATGACATTTTGTCTCTTGTACGCGATTTACGACGATGACGGCGTTTCTGGCTGATTTTTTGGAGCCGTAGGGTTTACAGGTCTGAAAACTAAAAGTTGAATTGCGAAGGTCGAATAGGCCTAGACCTCCTTGTGTGTACTGTTATTATTAGAGTTGATGATCCACAGTGTCTCCCGACTCAATGCGAAGAACTTATATTGCATCTTTACATGAAAGAGTGCTCATGATAGTCGTGACTAATATTGATTCTTTCTTTATTGTTCTTTTACTATTCCAAATCATCTGTTCACACATCTTCCCGCCTCGACGCCTGACTGATGGGTTTCGGTATATGCATCGAATGGCACTAAGTATGATTGATACCTAGGTATGCATTTTACTCCAGGCGAGCTTTTCAGCTTTAGCCCAGGGTATCACGCCACAGGGGAAAAATTCTTGTGTCGCCACGCACACTAGGACAATTCCCGAGACATACGGCTTAGGTAGAGTTCACGAACACACTGAGGTCTCCATATCGTGAAACGCTAAATTGCCAGCACACTCCCGCCTGTCTAAGACCAGAGGAGTCATAGGTAAAATGTGACTTCGGCAGCTGGAGTGGATCAGAAGGGTCCAAGACAGAGAGGTAGGTTGTCCACCTTACCTCGCCTCGGTTCCAACATGCGTGCGTGTAGGTAGAACTGTCTTAGTCGTCATGCCGTCGGCATGTGCCCGGAATGTAGGGAGCATCATGATGTAGGACAAGATGAGACATTGGCTCGTATATCATGGTGTTGCCGCAGAGGCATCGACGGTGACTCATGGTACACAAGACCTCATATATTCGGGGTTCATGTTGTTGATATTGTTTCTGTGCATAGTCTGAGTGACTTCCTCCGAGAATATTGTCATGTGAGATCGGCCTGGTGTATATTGGTTCGAACCAGGGTCTGAATCATCGCAGAGACACTCTAACACGAGCTGTAATGCTGTAAGTCTCGGCTCGTGGGACGTGACCTTTGTCTCTGAGATCCTCTACGCATATGCAGTGGCGCGAGAACAAATCGCCGTGTAAGGTGTCGGGATAGGGACATGTTTGTTTACAATCAACACTTATTACCTCCGGCTATTGATGCTATACAATAAATGCTATGTTACTCAGGTTATCTCCGAGATTGGGAATCGTTTAGCTCATGATGCTACTGGGCCGTTCAGGAGGACGATAGTGAGACCTTATATCGTCATGTCAGCAACGGCTTAAAATTTTCATCTCGTATTTATCACAGTTAATAAATGGATATAATGTTAGATCTACGTAAGTCAAAACTCGGATAATATACTCCTCAGATGTCGTTGATTTATCTCATGATCTCTGTCAAGCAGGAGATAGTGAGAATATTCTCATCTTCCGCCACTCTATGTTGTTGACTCGCCTTAAGATCGTGACTACTTTAAAGATCATGGTAATATAACTGAAGTGAGATTCGTAGCTTAAAGTATCTGAAAAAGAACACGTTACACAATATAGCGAGGATACTCAGACAGCGTCAGCTATTCACAATATAAAGCGGAGAGGAATAATAAGACATATACGAGCCTACTTAGATAGTGATACCTAGGTCTCAATGCATCTAACATCTCATGTTATAGAAACATACACATTACCAAGAAACACAAGGAAACACATCTAAAGCGGCACATGATATATGATGCTGAATTACTCTAACGTAAAGGGCGATACTGGCGCCAGGTGTTCGATGAATAAGTATGTCAAGTGCTGTAGTGAGATGATATCTTTCATGTAAAGTAATTGTGCTTCGTCATATCGCCAACCCAGGGTAAGCCGCACGATCTATCAACGCCGGAACACCATATGCATGCCACCCACAAATCAAATGTTGCCGACTTCATGTGCTTACTTCTTACGTCCGTCCAAGCGTTGGCCCTCATTTGTCTTTTTCTCTGGCGCTTTACCTTTATCATTCCCCTCTCCCTTCCTCTTGCCCGCAACGCAGAGTCTGACCCTGTCCTGCGAAATGTGGCTTGTCGGCATTTTCCTTCTCTGCCTCCTTGTCCGCGTCCGTCTTGACGGGTTTAATCTCATAACCGAAGAATAGTTTGTTTGGTGGGAGACGTAGGGCATAGGTCCGTTGACCCGCCGCCGTGGTGTCGGAACAGTGTGGGATGAGGATTCGGGAACCGGTGTCGAGGGTTTGGGAGATGGGCCTTTACTCCCCTTCTTAGAGTTGAGCCTGTGCCCTCGCTGATGAAATGTGACGCCACTGCACGAGCGCCCGCGGCGGCCGTCGTGGCGTTGGGGCGATCGCATCATAATTGATAGACTGTGCCATAGTTCCCTGGCTATGCAACAGACCACCAGCAGGCAAACCTCCCCGGGTGCTTCTCGGAGTACTGGTCCCGCTACTCTTAGAGGGCTCGACATATCCTACGGGTGCGGCAAAGTCAACCGACACATCTGTTTCGATCATACAGACACCCATCTTCTCAGTTTCGGGCTTCACCTCCAGCACGGCCATCTCGTAAACATCGTCGTTGTATTCGAAGTTGAAGACGTCGCCTTTCGTGAGCGTGGCAAAATTGCGGAACGCCCTTTCGAGAACAGCCTTGGGGTCGCTGATGTCGAGGAAGTTAATGGATTGCGGCTGTAGTTTGACCAACCTGGCAAGCTCGAGCGATGTCGACTTGACCTGAATCATATCACCGACATCTAGTTGCAGGGTTTGCATCATCTGTCGCTGTCAGCACCTGCATATGACATCCCCCTCACTCTCTGTATGAGATGCTCGTACCCATTGTGGTATGTATGCGCGCCCCTCCTCGGCCACGAATTCCAAGACACCAGCATGTGTGAAGCGCTCCTTCTCGCCGTTCATCAGCTCCATCATCAGCGGCCACTGCACGTGCAGCGTTGAGATTTTCTGTAGGGCGGAGGGCGGTAGGAGGATCTTGGAGCCGTAGTTCAGTTCCGGCCTCTCAGCGCCGGGTGCCATGACTATGGGATAGCATCGGAAGTATTCGTCGAACCGACGCATGGTCGGGCCGCGCATCATGCCGGAACGCGCAAGGTTATACATGTTGGAAGGGTCGTCGGGGTCGAGGCCACCAAAGCCAGGTCGATACTATGCGTTCGCACAAAGTCAGAAGCGGTAAAGTATGAAGCTCACTGTTGTTGTTATGCCACGAACCATGCTGAGCCCAAGTGCTCTGCGGCTAGTGAGATGGGGTGCTGTCTCAGAATACGTGCTTCTGATTAGTCGGTGAGAGTGGTGTGTGCAAACAGTGTGGGTTGCAAAGAGGGTGTGTAGAGGTTATGAGGCAAGCGGATGTGTTTGTGGGAAATGGCTAGAACATGCTCACATTTACACGAGGTAAGTAGGTAGTATCGGCGGCGACACCGGATATAGCAAGGCAGCTAGGTGTGCTCACACAGAATGACGAAACGTTCGGCTATGGGATAATCCGCAGTTGCCTTCCGCATGGAACCCTGGCCTGGTGTTAGAGATGCCCGCGTCGGCACCAGAACAGAACCAGAACAACTCCCCAGCGCGCGACGTTAGCGCGCTCCAATCGCTGCGCTACGCTCCAACCGTCCATGCGCCAGGGACCTACCCCACCATAAGCTGCAGCTACCGGTAGCTATCGACAAGGGCAAAATCCAACGTCATTACCAGCCAGATATAGATTATCCTGGATAACTACCGTAGCGGGAAAATGTGGGGAGCGAGAAGCGTTCTTTTGCAAAAGAAGCGTTCTCAAAAAAGATGCGTTGCCCAAAAAGATGCGTTGCCCACCAAAAGTTGGTGGGGTGCGAGGAGCGATAGGGCGTGTATATATTCTGTGCCAAGGCACTAACCTTCAACAACTGGTCGTAGAGTGGCTTGGCCCCCCACTCCGCAACTGGGCTCTACGGGTTCGACCCCCCGTGGAGTCCAGTTGCGGAGTGGGGAAGGCTTTTGGTTTTTTTTTTGGCTAGCCCCACCTTCGACTTTTGGACCAATCAGAAGCCTCCTTTTCGGCAACGCTTCTTTTACGGGCAACGCTTCTTTTTTGAGAACGCTTCTTTTGCTTAGAACCGTAGTTTCTCCATACAACGGTAGTTATACAGACACCGCGTTCTCCGTCCACACCCAATCCCGCTACGGTACTTATACTTATGATGTGACCTCCTCCTCGCTTCAACGCCATACTCTTGTGACACCTGTGTTTGTAATTGACAAGCCAGACACACAGCGTCAAAATCTTACAATGTCGTCAAGATTCAGCGCCGCGCGTCCTAAGCGCGAGGGCGAGAACTACGCGCGCCAGCATCACAATGCCGAGCCAGATTCGAAGAAGGTCAAGTTCGACGTGCGGAATCCGTCCGCGCTAGCACCTGACGCAGCCGACGAGGACGAAGACGCCAGAGACGCGTTCCTCGAGGCTGACGCCGACGTGATCGGGAAGAGCGCAGCAACAAAACGTGGCGCTGTGAACATCGATGGGTACGACTCCGACTCGGACCGGGAGGAGCTCGGCACTCTGCATGCATCGAAAGCAAAGAAGAAGGATGTGGACGAGGACATGGACGACATGTTCGCCGCAGAAGACGGCGACGCGCGCGACGACGCGGTGGACGACACGACGGGCAAGAAGAGCAAGGAGGTGCGCTTCATGGGCGAAGGGGATATCCAGGGTCAAGAAGCCGAGTCGAAATCGGGCGGGCACATACACATCGACGCGGCAGAAGAGAGCTCAGACGACGACGAAGAGGCCATCGCGCTCGCGATACAAGAAGAAGACGTCGACGAGGAGGTCGGGGCCGGCGGGCGGAAGAAGCACGCGCCCAAGGTCGAGGCCTTCAACCTAAAACAAGAAAACGAAGAAGGCCGGTTCGATGAGTCGGGTAACTTTGTCAGGAAAGCCGTCGACCCGGACGCCGTGCACGACCGCTGGCTTGAAGGGCTGAGCAAGAAAGACATGAGGCGCGCGGCCGAGGCGCACGAGAAGCGCGAGGCCGAGCAACGCGAGAAGCGTCGCAAGGAGGACAGTGCACTGACGTCGGATCTTCTCAAGTCGCTCATCACATATCTTGAGCGTGGCGAGACAGCCCTGGAGGCGTTGGCGCGGCTCGGCAGGTCGCAGAACAAGACGAAGGCCAAGAAGGTGCCCAAGTGGAAACAGAAGAAGCAGGTAGAGAAGTCCGACTCGATGGACATTGACGAGAAGGGGATAAAGGAAAAGGAGCCCGAGGATCCCGAACAGATGCGCATCAAAGAGGCCATCGACGCCATCACCGATGCCGCGGATAAGCTGCTGGGCCGCGATCGTCCGGACATATATATCGCGAGCGGGAGCGTCTGATACGAGAGTTCGTGCGCGAGACTGACGAGGAGTGGGTCGAGCCCATAGGGGAACAAGCCAGAGAGTCAAATGACGAGACGGCGAAGATGTGGGAATATCGATGGACGGATGGCCGAGACGGCGCCAGCAAGCAAGGGCCTTTTGACGGGAGTATGATGAAAGCCTGGCAAGATGCCGGCTATTTTGGTGAAGGTGTCGAGTTTCGAGAGGTTGGCGATGAGAGCTGGAGTCGCGCTGCCGACTTTGTATAGGGACTGAGCTCTATCACACCTGTTGTAAAATGACACCAAGTGTATGATATTGGCTGAAAGGCATAGATTAACTAATCTATTAATATTTACAAACGCTGCAAATACGTGCATGGTGGATAGGCGTAGCAGCTTGACAACTTACTCGGGACTAGTACGAGACTCCAAGATAAATGCATACACACACATATTGCATCACATAGAAGATAGGAGACTCGAATCTTAATATAATTCCATTTGCACGGCCATGCCGGCGGGATATCATTCAAACAAAACACCATAACATAGCAACTCTGGTGAGCAAATACACTTACAAAGCCAAACATGTCCACTCCACATGTACGTCGCCGTGCGTGGCTCGCGCATGCCGTAGCCAGAACCCCAAACGCCTGGCCCTGTTATTACCACTTCTTACACCGTGGTCTCCCACGCCCCCTTTTTTGAACCATAGTAAAAATCAACCACCATCGTCAGCCTGTGACCATGCGACGCCCATACTCCCCTTATTCCACTCTCCCCGCGCGGAGGTAACGCCAAAATAGTAAGCCTCGGGAAAGCCGTCTGAAAAAGTGTGTAACAAGCAGAGCATGTATTTGGCTGATGGCCACTTTCTAGTTAACGTAAACTGCTGGTCCCATTTCGTAGAATCGTAGTTCGTAATGTACAGTAGAAGAGTGCCACAACTCTTTTTGTTTACCGTGTAGAGGATCCGTCATTGAGGGCGGCTATTAGCCAGTCGCTCCACTCACTATGGAGTGGCTAACCTTTGCTAATTCGTCAATAGGTTTCCAAGGCCCATCGATGTGAATGACATTGCGCATAACCTCGAGGGTGATGGGTATTACGTCTTCAGGGTTTGTCCAAGGGCCGAGTCGGTCGATGAGCTTCCCAATCGTCCCGCCGTCAGATGAGTTCGGGCCACCCTCGTATATTCCTAGCTTCTTTCGTGCTATATCAGCCAGACGCCAAGTCTCTACCTCTTCCCTGGTAGTGGCGAGAAGCTTCGGAGCATCAGTCTCCGCAAGAAACCAATGAGCTCGCCCATGAAGTTGATACATATAGCTTGAATGCGAAGGAGAAGAGCGGTGAGCTGTGAGTTCCTGCTGCAATCACTCTTGACGGCTGGGAAGAAAAGTAGTATCTCATTCCAGCTGTTTGGGCGACGAGGTTGCCGCTCTAGATCGAGAGCGTCACTTTGGAGCTTAACGGCATATATGTAACATAATAAAGACTGCATCCCTGCAGCAGCCGCGATTTGGTGTTCCTGTACACTTGCTTTGTTCTTCATTATTCCGTCTCGCTGATGCTTCAATTTAGTACCAAGCTCCATAAAATACTTGTACGTATTGTAAAGCCGTTGCGCCCTTTGCAGCTTCTCCGGGGCGATTGTTTCTCGCCGTTTGTCGGCAGACAAGTGGGTCGATGGTGTGAGGCCGTTGGTGGCGCCTGGAGTGCCAACTTGTGAACTATTGGAGGCGATACGACTCATAGCCGTCGATTGCTTTGGCGGCGTCGAGGGTCTCAGGTTATCTGAGGTCTTCGGTCGTTTCAACGCTTCGCCAGCATCGGTTACTGTACGAGGACGCTTGCGAGCAGTACCAGGTTCGACACTACCCGAGCTTTCGCGCGGAGTCTCTCCTCCTCTTTAAGCTCTCTGCTTTCTTCTTCCGACTGGATGGTAAGTTAAGGAGACGCTCAATGGTCTTGGCGTGATGTTTCTTATACTTCATTGTCACAATATATTGCGCGGGCTCCTCCCTCTTGTTGTCGACATGAATAGTCTCGCGCATTGACTTGAGAGGTCTTTTGACAACGACAGAAGAGTCGGATAATTGGCTGTTTTTGAGGCCCAGTTCTTTCGACGGCGTCCCAGCTTTTTTCTCAAGCCTAGCTAGTTCGTTCATAACAATGGGTGGCAACGTTGGCGACAGAAGAGGTGGTAGTACCTTGCGTTTCTTAGCGCTAGGCAACGGCTCAGCATCTTCTCGCAACCGTTTTGGCTGCGGTTTTAAGTTATTCGGTTCCACTGGCCTCTTCTTAGGACTTGGTCGGGATTCCGACATGATCTCCTTAACTTTATCAGAAGGCTTGTCTACAGACAAGTCTGCAATAAGCAACGGCGATAGTAACCTCGGGACTGCCCTCGAGACTGGCTCACCATTGCTAACGGCTCTCTTGTGCAGTGTTTGGCCACTGCTACTTTTCCCGTGGCCATTGACCTGCGAGCTATGTCTTGGAGAGCCAACACGAGCGGCTGAATTGCTAGATGCTGGTCTGCCGTTGGTGATAGGGGACGGTTTCGAATCCTTAGTTTCGTGTCTCCCCGGATGTATACTTTTCATGGGCTTTTGAAAATTCGCGTCCTTGGATGGCCGAGTAGCACCATTGGGCATCGCATCTTCTACCTTGACATGTTTGAGGGGTTTAGAGCCCTCGTCCACGTCTACCACACGTTTCCTCCGCTCGGGAGAGGGAGAATACCGACGCGCCGCCTCCACTTTCAAGTTCGTTCTCGCATTCTTTACGTCGTGGCGATTGTCCATTTCTTTGGGGGCAGCTTCGGCCGGTTTATTAATTTCTTCTTTTTCCTTGATTGTAGACAGACCGTTGGGCTTGATCTTATCCTTCTCCTTCTCCTCCAACTTTTGCGGCGAGTCTCCTTCTACCTTCTTGCTTTTGTAGTCTTTCAGCGAGACCTTCTTTCTGGGCTTGCTTGGATCAACTTTAAGCGCACTTGGTGTTGGCGCATTACTTGATGTGCTGGGCTCTTCTCGGACGGTAAAATAGGCCCTGGTGATGAGAACACCGCGATCAGCCTCCCCGCCGACTAACGTCGTATATTGCAGGTGCCTGATGTCTTGTTCATCTAAGCGCTTCTCGTCGGGGTTTACTCGGTATTTGCGCGTGGGAGAGAGCGACAGGTAGTAGGGCTGTTTGGGTAGGACGTGCTCTGCTAAACTCTTAATCGACGTTGCAGCCGGCTCCATGGTTTTCCTTTATTCCTGCAACCTCAGACGTTGCGCGCAGAGCTGATAGATGGGTCATGAAAGAAAGTCTTGGCTGGCGATTAGGCGCGAGGAGGATCGATGGTAATAGCGTTGTGTATGCGATAGAGGCGGTAAGTCTGTCCATGGTGAGCCAAAGAATCAAGTTCACCATGTGCGTCAGGTGATGGGATTCGACGCGGTGGGACGGATCGAGAAAGTAAGATTGTTTGGATAAGGTTTATGGGAAGAGCTTAAAATGAACGCAAAATAGGTTAAACAAAGCAGGGCGAGAAACGGGAAGGGAGAGGTCAGGACGCGGACAATGGATAGGAGAGACGAGTAATAACCAACCCTTCGAATATGAGCACAACGCAAAGAGGAAGCGACAGCAGACAGGCTATCGTCGTCGCGTGCAGTCGCTTTTTCTCGAGTTTATCCAGCCTCCAGGTAACCGGCGTGCCAATCGCCCCGGCGCATTTCCCATCGAATTGCGCGGGCGCTGGCGAGGCGAGAAGGTGTTGGGTAGACAATGAACAATAATGAGCGACTATGCAAGAGGTGCAGTCGGTAGTCCGGTCGGTCGTTCGGTCGGTCGGTCGTGTATCACACGGCGTAGGTACGTGTGTACTGTACGTATCGCGCGCGAGTCGAGAGTGGATAAAAAGGTGGAGGAGGTATTATGTAGGTATATCGCAGATGTTCTGGGGCGAGTAATAATCTAACCGTAACTTTGTAAAAAGGAAAAAAGAAACCAGTGGGAGCAAGGTGGACGAGATTCAGGTCATGCGCTGGTATCGTAGGCAAGACTGGGCGGAGTATGTGTAGAATACCTTAGGTAGAGGGAGAGAGGTAAGTAAGGCCTAATGGTTGGTTGCATGCGGATTGCCGAAGAGATCAAATCGGCAGTGTAGCGTAGTGTTGTGGTAGAAGTAGTAGGTGTGATAAAATCGACTGTATGAGTAAGGTAGTGGTGTAGACTACATGTGGTATACCAGGTTGAGTTGGGTGGTGAAGGACGTGGTGCCGGGGCAGGCGACGGGATCAGCGCGTGGTTTAGCAAGTCGAGGCGGCAGACCGACAGATGCCTCTGCTTGTACCTTAGTAGATAGCTGGCGAATTGCTACTTGCTGCTGGGCCTGTGCTGGGTCTGGCTCTAACAATCACTGCCCGCGTACAGGGGTAGGGGTCACTGCCGGCCCCGAAATGTGCTAAGTACCTAAGGTAGGTAGGTACTGTAAAGTGCTTAGCTAAACTTGGAAGAAGCAACCTTGCTTGGAAGGCTTCTGGTCAAGCGCAGAGGGCGGCGCGCGCAACCAGACACCCTGCCAAGCCTGCGCTCTTGTGCCAAGTGTTTCTTGGCGGACTTACACGAATTGTGTTGTTGCCAACTGTATCCGAGTCCTACAGATCCCGACGAGAATTTATTCGAGTAGAGCTGGCCCACTGGTATCTTTCTTAAGCTCTGGCGACAATCTTGGAACTGTCAAGCGTTGCTAAATATATCTAGATGCATACATACTAGGGAGGTGGATTTTAAGTATACCTCTTCTATCCTTGCTGCGTGCCGGACCAAACCACTTTCTTTGACGTCTTACGGTGAACCAGAGTCTTCGATTGTGGCTTGCACCCATGTTGTTTGTGTCGATGAGTTGTCTCAACTATATCATCTTGTGCCTCAGTGACAACATGGCTATAGCCACAAGAACCATTAGTACCTTACCTCCCTCGTGTAAGGCACTTAAGACAGGTTCGCCAGTGGTCCAGGTGCGCTGACGTGATACGTGGGGCGAGATACATATCTCATGTACCAACTTTATCTTAGCTCAACGGTAAATCTTATGTACCTTACTAAGGTATAGATAGATGCAAGTAGATATCGAGATCTCTGCTGCGGTGCATCACATGCGTGCCACACGCCGTTATTTTTTAAGTAATCCAACAACGTCAAAAAGTCAACCTAAGAAATTTGTATATATTTCCATACAACCACGCAGCTCGCCGAACAGTTGTCTGTAGGGTACAAATTTCCACATCAATAAAGTCAATTCCACAAAACAGCCCACCTTTGTTTTCCTTTCCTCTCATCTCCTCGCTATTCCTGTGCCCACCATTTTCATAGTCGAGATGGCCGAGTCATCCAGTCTCTCGACAGCGCTCATAGCGACCTCTCTCGTCGCCTTCTTCTCGGGCTTTGGGCTCGGTATCTACTCGATAAGAGGGTATATCCTGCCCCCCTCGCTCAACCTGGCCCGGCAGGAGCGGCTAAACGACCCGTGGAAAGCGACGAATCCGACGTCGACGAAGATGACACCATCCTCGACCATGCGCCGAACTGGGCGAACGGTGCAGAGGCGGACCGGAAGCAGGGCTTGAGGGTAGCAGAAGGCGAGAAGGCCGGCAAGAAGGGCAAGCAGAAGCAGAATGAGAAGAAGAGGGAAGAGGAAGCCGAGGCAAAGAGCGTAAAGCAAGAGGCAGAGGCCGCGCATCCCAGACAAACCTCCATGAACCCAGGCAGCAACCCCAACGAGGAGTGCAAACTTGTGCTTGTGGTGCGGACGGATCTGGGCATGACCAAAGGTGGGTTGAACCTCTAAACACCTACAACTCCCCAGGTCCTGAAATTCACCGTCCCAAATACTCAACTAACGCTCTCCTACCCTCAGGCAAGATCGCAGCCCAATGTTCCCACGCCACGCTAGCCTGCTACAAGACACTAAGCCGGAGCGCCTCCCGCCAGCCCACATCGGCCGAAGCCAAGATCCTACAACGCTGGGAGCGGTTAGGACAGGCTAAGATCGCGGTCCAGGTCAAATCCCAAGACGAGCTACTGACGCTGATGGGCAAAGCTCGGAGTCTGGGGATCACGGCCGAGGTCATACAAGATGCTGGACGGACGCAGATCGACCCCGGTAGCTTGACCGTCCTAGGTGTCGGACCAGCACCCAAGAGCCTCGTGGATCAGGTCACCGGTGGGTTGAAGTTGTTATGATCGTCCTGTGTGAGACGCGAAAACAAAGACAATACAGGGGAGATGGTCAATTACCCATAGCTTCCAAGTACGGGATGTCATAATCCACTCTGGAGGTTTATTGAGGTTCAAAAGTATTAGTCCCGACAGCATCATCGTCACGATAGACATAGAAACGGCGCCGGATACCCAAAAGTACGATTCACAACAGGGATCAGGATCAGCACAAAGGATGCTCATGAAATACTCTGGTATTATATTTCACATACAGTAAGGCTTGTCTTTATCACTCGCCCTGGGAGATTGGGGTTGCCCAAGAATTTCTCAAGGCATTGCTCAGAGAGGTCCCCGTTTCCAGAATCTATCTTTCTGTCCATGTCGTAATATGGAGAACACGGCTCAAAGACTCGAGTTGAGCTTCCGTATAAATTTCACAGTGCTCCTTTGTATCCATACTGCGACCGAATTGAGCACAGGGGCTTTGCGACCGGGCCCCAATGCCTTTATATCAGCCGCACAACATACACTAGTTTCCATAGCTGGAGAATTTAGCAAACAGAGCGAATGGGGTATATCCGTACAAAAACACGTCGGGAAAAATCGAATGACACCAACACACTCCAGCCTCTTGAAAACGTTGCCCATGTATACAAGTTAAAAGAGGAAATTCCGTATATCCTCTTGTTTGTACACTTCATCTATGTACGCCAGCATCCTTAGTTGACTCCTTGGTGTATCCGAAGAGGCCAGACCTGTACCCCGAGATCTCGAATTGTATCCGAAGAAATGGCCTACGGCGAGGGATGCTGAATTGAATTATTTCGCTGCAAGGGACTCGGGTGTCGGCCGTTTGCCTCAAGCTTTCGTCTCTTACTAGCCTCGTCTAAGAGACCTGGAGAGGCGTTTCGCTTCTCACCTGACACCGTTGAACGTAAAAAGTCGGACATTTTAGCTAGCTCTCCTGTGTGATGATTGATGGATCTATCATGCCCATTCGTCTTAGATTCCAACTGCTTAGTTTTGTTTTCCTGTAGTCCGAGTCTTTGCTCAAACCCAGGGTTCGTCAACCGCACAATGTGCTCTGCTAGGTGTTTTGTACTCAGGTTTTGGAATTGTGTGTCTAGTGATTTGATGGCAAGCTCGATTGCAGGAACCTTGCGTTGTAGGTCTTTGACATCAGCGACTAAGCCCGCGCCGGTAAGTAGCTCTTGCAAACGATGTTCTACCCACTCACGTCTCACAAGTTGGCCAACATCGCGTTTCAGACCTTCGTATTTTTGATCCAGATTACATACGTCCAGGTCAATTCTATCAACCCGGTGGCCGATTCTTTGGCCCTCTAAACGACCCACGCGTTCAGATAGATCCGAACTCCGCACTTGATCCATCGAAGCAGAGTTTATAGCTTTCCATTGTTCAACCGATTGAACACGCGCCTCAAGCCTTGCGTGCTTGGATGCTTCCTGCTTCATGGTATCATTAAGTTGTTCTTCGACGCCACTGAGCAGTTCGGCAAACAAGTCATCTTTCTTTTCACTATAGGCACGGCTATTGCTGTTTATGGCTTGTTCAGCGATCGCAACTTTAGCATTAATGATATCTTCCACTTCTTGGATCGATAAAGTTGGTCCTCTGTCGGGCTGAAAAACGTCGGGTCGACTAGACTGCAAAGGATTTACCTCCTGGCGATGAGATCGAGGCATATTGTCTATCGATGCATGATCTTGACCACGACGTTCCTTATACTCCTCGTATTGGGTTTTCAGATTGTATTCGGATGATACCCAGGCATCGCAAATTTCATTCAAGGTCGTCAAGTCAGCTCATCGAGCTTATCTTTGACGTCATCGTAATCGTGCAGCTTAGCTTCTATACCTGCAGTGCGCTCTTCTAAGCCTGTTTCGAATGTCTTTCTGAAATCGGCTATTTCGGATGTCTTCTTGGCCAATTCAGTCAATTGCGCATCAGATAACTCAAGTTTCTCCTCTGTATCAGATCGTAGGTCGTTTAACTGTTTCTTCAGGCTCATATTTTCAGCGTCTATAACGGCCTGCTTTGACTCCAAAGCATGAATAGCATCGTCGTGTTCGCGGAGCTTTGACTGTAAAGTTTCGTGGTCTGACTTGAGAGCAGTATACTTCGCCTCCAGATCGCTATGGCTCAACTTCATTGAGCTGAATTCTGTTTCAATTGAGGTAATAGAGGTCCACGAGTTATTACCCCCCTCGAGGAGTTTCTGGATTTGTTCGCTTTGCTTTGCTGCAGTCTCGGAAATTTCCTTGACTTTGGCTTCCAAAGCCGCGACGACTGGATCCTGTTGATTATCTGCCACTGGTTTGGCAACGGCTGTGAAGCGGGCAACGAGTTGCTCTAGTTCATTGAGGTAGTCATTCTCAGCGGCGTTCAACTCGTCCTTGAGGTTTTGGTCCGCTGGGTTAGATTTGTGGCGTAAAGCATGAAATGGAGGGTATGAAGCCGCTTTCGTTTGGTATTTTCCATTGTCCAAGTCCCGCAGAGCACTCTCTTGTGCTGCCTTATTGACACGCATGCCCAAGAGAAGACGTTTGTTGCTCTTTTCACCCCATTTGAATGCGTTCTCGAATGCTTCTTGTAGGTCGGGGTTTCTTGCCTTTGGTATTGCCGAGGTCGGCGCATCGTTAGTCGCGGTATTCATGACCATGGATTTCTCTAAGGTTGTGGACGTCAGCACATAGTCATCGAAGCAGTTGGTTGCCATGGTGTTGAGCCAGATGATTTGGTTGTAGGGTCTTCTCATTGGGCAATTGGTATAGCGCCATTGAAAACACACGAATCAATGATCTTCGATGAGGTCAATCATCACTTATGGCTCAGAATATTGAGGCATGTACGAAAAGACAATCTAAACAAGGTAGTTGCTGCTGGATACTACTCACCTATATTCAGGTTATTGAAGTGTAGGTCACTACCTAATCTGTCGATAGCGCTTGCCGGCGAATTGGTTGACGTTTTCCTTGGACCCTCCGGAGCCCTGAAGTTGGTTGCTTCGATATTGGGCAGTCTAGGTGGTTCATTGTCCCGGCGTGGTTCTCTAGGTGGCTCATTGTCCCGACGTGGTTCTCTAGGTGGTTCATTCTCCCGAAGTTGTTCTCTAGGGCTTCGAGTCTCTCGGTCTCGATCTCGAGTATTGCGCCGTGGAGCTTGTGGTGGTCTGTCTCGTTCTCCTGGTCTATATGTAGATGCCCCCAAATATGGACCTGAATTTCGCCGGTCGTCGGTGTAAGAATTGCCCATCGACCAGTTAGGCGCCATGGTGATGGGCCCTTGGATCAAGTTAACGAAACCAGTGCTCGCGTTTGTTACGCCAATCCCACTCCAAAAGCTGACAGTATAGATGGATCTTGTATACCGCCAACAGCGTCTAGTTGCATGACCTTGGCTGGAGCGGAGTTCAGTGTATCGGCGCGAAGCCAGAAGACCCGGTGTTCGAGGAAGCACGACGAAGAGAGACAGGGAGTCGAAACCGGGCGCGAGGACCGAGGGCCGAGGGGAGTGCGAAGAGAGCCGGGTACTGTTGCGCGGTTTGTTGAGGTAGAGATGGATTGATACGTGAAAACCTATGAATAGAAGGTTATGGGTGGCATTGGAACCTGGCACAAACAAGTCGAGCCGACGGTTTAAGATCCGTTTACCTTGCGCAACACTCAAGATACGCGAGGCAAGGTAGGAGAGGGGTGTGGTACCCAAAGGAAGAAAGAGATGTGAGGGCGGGATGTTTATTCGAGCCCAAGTATTAAAATGAATGTGTAGTTGGGTTGAGGACTTGATTAGAATCTGCTGCGTATAAGTGCTTCGGTTTCTTTTTTTTCTCTTCCCGTATCACGATACAAATTAAACGATTACCCTGTTCAAACAAGGTGCACTGCACATAGGTACAGAAGACATGAGCCAGGCCGGCAATGAGGTCAAACGATCAAACGAAGAGACAGTGTTACCGTCCAACCAACCCCACGACAGCGTAGGGTTATCTGCGCGTGTGTCTGACACGGATTGAGCGCTGTGGTTTCGTGTGAAGGTGGAGGAGAGTGCCCAGACCTACCTAGGTACCTAGTCTAACAGGGGGGGCCAATGACCTACCCTACGCTACAGGCGATAACGGTGCCGATCACATTATACTGCTAGCTGCAGAAAACATTTAGGTTAATATATGGGCCAGGGCATTGATGCTGTACATAGTACCTGTGCAGTGTGCAGTGATAAACTTAAGAGTAGGTATGTAGTGAGGTTATCTACTAGTATGTACTGGGTAGGTAAGTAGAAATAATTGTACAGCAAGAGCGAGAGGTACTAAGACAACCTGGATGTCACGGGTGTTACCTGAACAGATCATTAGGTATGTATAAGAGCTCAGCTCAACTTCTTGGTCCCATCTTAAGTTGGTACTGTAGTTGTTTTAAACGTACGATTCGCCTCGGTAAGTTAGAAAGGTTGGATAGATGGCTGTGGTAATTTAGCACTGTAACCACAGACTCTGATCATTGACTTCGTGTTCTGTCATGTGCATTGGATACCATCAAAATAAAAAATTAAAAATATAGTAACCACGCACACAGATAAGTCTGATTCTCGTCTGGCGGGCAATGTGAGTCAATTCGGGCTGCCACAGTTAAAAGCAATATATCATATAATTCCTCACATTTTATTCGCTAATTACTGGAGCTGAGCCCATTTATAGAGCGGCTAGCCCAAGCTAGGTTAGGACGATTTGGAGGCATGTGGGCGAGGACGTTTTGTCTCCGAACGGGACAGTAGCCTATTTGCCACGGCCGTAACGCACGTGTTAGTATACTTGTCTTGCATTTTATCACATTTTGATGTATTCGACCAGGTCGAGTTACGATCAGGTGAAACCGTCTTCTGGAACAGTTGGGGTGGTATCGACTGCCACGACATACACTAGATTGCCGAATCCACTCGTCATCATGACCAGGGTATTGGCATCAAAATCTCCCCATAACGAACTATCACGATTTCTAATACTTGCTTGATAGCGGTGACGACTTTGAAGAGATTACCTACCTGGTCTCGTTAATTAGTACCATAAGATTATTTAAGTCCTAGAAAAATACACCGTGTCAAAATTTGTAGCATTGCAACTGCAATTGGGATCTTTCAGGGCAACAAGCTACGAGCTGTGTGGTTCTTCTGCAACTCTAATCACCGACCCTTGTCACAAAAAAGAAACTGATCATTACGTGGCATACTGTACAGTAGGAATACTGTATTGAAGGATCCTCGGGGAAGGAGCCGAATGATAGCAAGGGTCATCCTTCTAGACACAGTGTACCCTACTCTCGGGACAGCTTCTCCAACTGTAGCCACAAATTCATTGCAAGTACCGGCTTCCCAGGCTAGGTATTACCTGCATAGGGACCTAAGTACAGGGCCAATAACACAGCCACGGACAATAACACAGCCACGGACAATCATGCAAGCGCCACATCTCGTCGCGACCTGAGCATTGCTAGCTCGGACTGCAGCTGCATGCGAGGACCAATAATTTTCGTGTTCTACCACCTTGATCCCTCGACTTCAATCGCATCTTACCTCACAACTCAGGAAATCGAAAAGAGCAACATCATCTACACCGTGTCCGAAGCTCCCCATCATTTCTGATTGTGTAACCGTTCTTCGAGATGGCTGCTGTAAGTCAATTCTCATCCGCACATAGAAATGAGCCAAGCTCACATAGCTCTAACCCCAGCCCGTCGTCACCGTCGGCGAAACCAAGGAGCTGCGAGGCTTGAACCTGATCGCAGCCCACTCCCACATCCGAGGTCTAGGTGTCGATGCCGACTCGTTAGAACCCCGAGCCGTCTCACAAGGCCTCGTCGGCCAGGAGAAAGCTCGGAAGGCGGCCGCCGTCATATTAGAGATGATTAAGGCTGGCAAGATAGCTGGCAGGGCTGTGTTGATTGCCGGTCCTCCCAGGTAAGATAACGTCTGGCGCATGCGCGTTACTTCGAATACATGCTCTACAGAATGTTAATCACAGTCCACCTCAGCACCGGCAAGACAGCCATAGCAATGGGCATGTCACAGTCGCTCGGCCCCGACGTTCCATTCACCAGCCTCGCGTCATCCGAAATCTTCTCTCTCGAAATGTCCAAAACCGAAGCCCTAACACAAGCCTTCCGCAAGTCGATAGGCGTCCGTATCAAGGAAGAATCGGAGATGATGGAGGGTGAAGTAGTCGAGATCCAGATTGACCGAAGTGTAACGGGAGGCGCGAAGCAGGGGAAGCTCACGATCAAGACAACAGACATGGAGGCTGTCTACGACATGGGCTCCAAGATGATCGATGCGATGACAAAGGAGCGCGTCATGGCGGGTGACATAATCAGTATCGACAAGAGCAGCGGCAAGATCACAAAGTTGGGACGAAGTTACGCCCGCAGTCGCGACTACGACGCCATGGGCGTTGATACGAAGTTCCTCCAATGCCCGGACGGAGAACTACAGAAGCGGAAGGAAGTTATCCACACCGTCACTCTCCACGAGATCGATGTCATCAACTCGCGCACGCAAGGCTTCCTCGCCCTCTTCAGCGGTGATACGGGCGAGATCCGGAGCGAAATTCGCGACCAGATCAACACCAAGGTAGCCGAGTGGAAGGAGGAAGGCAAGGCCGAGATCGTCCCGGGTGTGCTCTTCATCGATGAGGTTCATATGCTGGACATAGAATGCTTCAGCTACATCAACCGAGCACTTGAGGACGACCTGGCGCCTATTGTCATCATGGCGAGCAACCGGGGCAACTCGAAGATCAGAGGAACCGATTACCGCAGTCCTCACGGCCTACCCCTTGACTTCCTTGACCGTGTCGTCATCATCCAGACCAAGCCCTACAACCCTGAAGAAATCCAACAAATCCTTGGAATCCGCGCACAAGAGGAAGAAGTTGACCTCTCAGCGGACGCGTTAGCGCTTCTCACCAAGATCGGCCAGGAGGCCGGCCTGAGATATGCCTCAAATTTGATTACGACATCACAGTTGATAAGTGCCAAGCGCAAGGCGCGCCAAGTCACCGTCGACGACGTACAGCGTTCCTTCAAGCTATTCTACGACTCAACCCGTAGTGTTGGCTTCGTCTCACAATCCGAGAAGCGACTCATCGGGAATGATGGTGTCGTCGACTTGTCTATAGCGAATGGGCAGAATGGCGGAGATGCCATGGAAATTAGCTAAAACCCAGCTCGATGTTGGATATGATACCAATTAAAGTATAAGTACGCGAGTGTACAGAGGAACGAAAGGGCTGTGGGATATCGGCGTTGCGTTACGTACTGGCGTTCTATGGATATGAAAAGAATGATCGGTCAGGAAGCGCCTCAGTTCATGCCCAGTCCAAGGTAATTGAAGAGAACAGGCCCAGCATATTGCGAATAGAGAGACCTATCTATGTACTTATAGTAGAGCGCTATGGGGCCGACTATAACATTAATAACATGTTTAGCCACTTTTTATTGACTGCGAGAAGCATCTCCTCGGACACATATGCTAGGCCGGGGTAATTCTACGTTGCGAGTTCACAAAGCATCTTACCCGTTATGAGAACAGGGTTGAGACAACTATCACACAACCATTCAACAACAACATATAAACTGGGGAAAAAAAAACTTTGATCTATTGCATTATCATCAATCCCTATTGACAGGTCCCATTTTGCGTTTCTCGACGCCTCGTGATCCACAGGATCCCCGGTTACTCTCCGAATTTCTCGATGACCGGATTTGCTAGCTTTTCTCTATATGCGTGTCGCAGTAATGAAAAGCCACCAAAGTATAAGTAAGAGACAAAGGTTTCCCTTTCCATCCCTTAGAGCTTAGAGGTTCATTTACCCGCATCAACCTTGGCAATGTAGGCAAGGAGGTCGAGCACGCGTCGGCTGTAACCCCACTCGTTGTCATACCAGGAAACGAGCTTGACGAAGTTCTTGTTTAAGGAAATACCGGCCTTGGCGTCAAATACGGAAGAAGCAGTGTTGCCATTCAGATCCGAGGAAACGACATCGTCCTCGGTGTAGTCAAGGATACCTAGTAGATAGTCGTGTTAGTTGATATTCCAATGAAGGCGCTATGGGTTAGGACGAGGGGCTTACCCTTGAGCTCGCCATTGGCGGCAGCCTTGATGGTCTCCTTGATCTCGTCATAGGAAGCACCAGTTCCGAGACGGACAGTCAAGTCGACAACGGAGACGTTAGCGGTAGGTACACGCATCGACATGCCGGTAAGCTTGCCGTTCAGGTCGGGAAGACCTTGCCGACAGCCTTAGCAGCACCGGTGCTGCTGGGAATGATGTTCTGGGCGCGGTACGGCCACCTCTCCAGTCCTTGGCGGAAGGGCCATCGACAGTCTTTTGGGTAGCGGTGTACGAGTGGATGGTGGTCATGAGACCCTCAATAATGGTGTATTTGTCGTGAATAACCTTGGCGAGAGGAGCCAGGCAGTTGGTAGTGCAAGAAGCGTTAGAGATGACATCGGCCTTGCCGTCGTAGGTCTTCTCGTTAACACCCATAACGTACATGGGGGCATCAGCCGAGGGAGCGGAGATGACGACTTTCTTCGCACCACCGACCAAGTGAGCCTTGGCCTTGTCGGTGGTGGTGAAGACACCGGTAGACTCGACGACGTATTCAACGCCGGTATCCTTCCAGGGGATGGCAGCAGGGTCGCGCTCGGTGTAGAACTTCACGGTCTTGCCGTTGACTTTGAGGTCATTGCCAGCAACGGCAACTTCGCCTTGAAGAGGCCGTGTGTAGAGTCGTACTTGAGCATGTACTCGGCATACTTGGTCTCAATGAAAGGGTCGTTGACAGCAACGATCTCGATATCCGGGTGCTCGACAGCGTTGCGGAAAACGATACGGCCAATACGGCCAAAACCGTTGATGCCAACCTTGATAGGCATGATGATGATATTTTAGGTCTGGGGATAGGGAAGAAGGACGTTAGTGAGGCAATCTTCACAAGGTATAAGAAGAAGGGAACAACGAAAGGCGTCAGGCGGATGGGACGGAGAGGTAGATAAATATGCTGTTTTAAGGGCACAGGGTAGGCTTGGAGGGGCAAGACGTAGAAGTGAGTGCAACTGGTTTGCAAAGCCAAGACCAAGAGCTGAGGAGGGGTAGACTCAGATTCGGCTGTCGGCTGCAGGCAGGAGCATTAAACCTCAAGCTGCTTCAATCGAGACCATGAAAAAGAACTCTGGGTAAGCACATATGCCTCCGGAGAGAACCTCTCGGTCCACGATTTGTTGAGGGGGGAAACCTGATGGAGGGGTAATGAATCGTGTTTGTCGCATGAAATTTTCTGATGCAATGCAATGGCGGGGTCAAAAGTACTTGGTGGGACGACTGTTGGGGGAAGCTCTTACATGGAATGGGTGGGCTGTATTGGTAGAGTATGGACTCGGTTGCTTTTGAAGAGAGGAAGAATCAAGTGAGAGATTTTAGGAGAGAGAGGAGGTCGATAGGAATAAATACCCGTCAGAAGGAAGAGCCAGACCAGAGCGATGCCGCCGTGCTCAGCGTGTGGTACGAGTAACAGCAGTTGATTTGTTGGAGGGGCAATGATGATATGAGCGACATAAAACCGCTACGGATAAACGCTATAACTCGTATACTTAGTAACGGGTCAGTGAGCTATATCATTGTAGTGCCGCAACTAAGCCCAGTGCGGTATTAGCTGTGACTAGAACGCCAGAATTTACCGCAGAGCATCAGTCAAATGCGGCTTGAATGAGTGGGGATATCCGTTCTTCGCAGTCGCCCTTTTTCTGACGCGCACTAGGGACCTATTGCCCCTCCTCCAATTGCCCCAATTGCCCCTCCATGGGCCACGGGCAGCAGCCGGGTTCCAGGAGCCTGTCACTGTACGTCGTGATGGGACGATACTTGCGCGATACATTCATTATAAGGTAGCAGGACCCTGCTCCAATGCGACGCATCGATACTCCATTCGTGGTCCCCCAATCTGTTTGACATTACACAGAGCACCTTCAATCACGCATCTCTATTAAGTTTTTTTTTAATCGTCATCTTCGTCCCCTTAGGAAGATCGAATGTATCGAATACAGAATAACGCTGAAGCATTTGCCCGATTGCTTACAAAACTAAGCTTAAGCTTGTTGCGGCCAGACTTCGGGCGTTTTGCTGTGGCATGTATATTCGAAGGTATACCATACAGCCAGCACAGTGTATAATGTATTATATACGCTCCGCCGAGGACCGGCTGGTGAGATATCTAATGTTACCTATCAGTATTATTAATCTGCCTCTCACGAATTGCTCATAATTTGGGGCAAGAAAATCGCTCAAGGCCATCATCTCAAGAATCAGCATCAGCACGAGTTATTGCATGTCTGAAAAGACTCAGATGGGTACTAAACGAGTTCTCATTTCAAGTATACACCAGGTCACTCCACTGGAGCCCCGGAACAGCCCTATTACCCCAGACTACGAAAATGATCGGAACCTACTGCGGCTCATCGGATTATCATGCGGCTACTGTTCACGATTCCACCCGATCGAAGCTCGGCTTTTACCTTGTCGGTAGAGACCACGCGTGTTCTTCATGCCGTTATTTCCTTCCGGGTCGAGCTAGAACGGATGAATGGGCCGGGGCCTGCCGTTCGTGAAAATGTAACATCAACTACACCGTTGGAGTCTCAAGCCAAAACTAGGAAATCTCATCAGCCATGACTATTTCTTTATAAACTCTCCCGTGGTATTCCGTTGTGTAATAGGAACCGCCTATAAGCTCTTTCCGTCTCTTCATGTTTTGTGTTTATATGATCAATAGGGTCAACAGGTCCGTAATTTGGTTGCCCGTCGCTTATAATTTATACTCTGCAGCTCTCGGAATTTCATGATTATATAAAATGAATCACATTACTCTTTCTTACACAATAACCAAGATGTTATACATATGTCTAGCTGAGTCGATAATTGAGTCGTCGATGAACATGCTGAGAGCCATAACGAAGTGGACTTATTCAATGATAACTATGGAAATGCTGAGTAATGCTCTGCCAGGTGCCCGACGGCCACTCAGTAAGTACTAGGTACTGTATATATCAATTCCCCCGCCCCACAAAGAACCCTGCCTGATAATGGGTAGGTACCCCTGCTGCTTGGATTGGAAATAGCTACCTTCGAGTGCCAACTTCTGCAGATTCAAGAGGATAAGACAACTTCTGAACCAACAACCCACATGTTCCTAGGCATGCATTAGTTCCAACCTGTGGGAGAGCCTTTCAAGCTCTGCTTTAATTTTCATTACTTTCAACACATGATCTGAAATAGCACTGCAACCAGTTCCCGGGCAATTACCAAGTCACTCAACACTCGAGGTTCCCAATCTATCATGGCCCGCACGGTTATCACACGCTTGGCCAAGATGGCAGTGCGCGGCATCGCAACGCGCACTGCCGCTTCTGCCAGCACCAGAAAATTCGGATTTTCGACGGCACGATCCCTCAACGCTAGGCCAACTCTCCGAAGCCCGTTCTCGACCTGCCCGCGCCTTACGAAGCCTCTGTCCCCCGAGGAACTTAAGACTGCCCAGCCTGCCAACATCACCCATGCAGAATATGACGAACTTGCCGACGACTATATCGATGAGCTTCTCGTATTCTACGAGAAGATGCAAGACCATCGAACAGACATTGAGGTCGATTACAGTGTATGTTGTCTTCTGACCCTTGTGCCGTTTCTCTTCCGCCTTTTTTCGCTAGCATCCGGCCAACGACCACGCTAACTCGACTTCTATCACAGGCAGGGGTTATGCACCTCAACCTCGAGAATATCGGCACATATGTCATCAACAAGCAACCGCCAAACAAACAGATTTGGCTATCGTCGCCGAAGTCTGGCCCGAAACGCTACGACTGGGTGGTCATTAGTGAGGGCCAAGACCAGAAACAAGACACAGCGCGGGGTGATTGGATCTACCTTCGAGATGGTTCTTCGCTGACTGAACTCCTGCGTGCGGAGACTGGACTCGACATAGATCCTTCTCCGGGGAATTCAGAGTAGAGATGATGAGCCAACGGTGGAGGCGCCACGCCTTCAGACATGATCGATGCTTCGTATGATAGTTCTGGCCTGGCGAGAAGTTGTAAAGCCCGGGCCTGTATTATATGCTCCTTTCGGGACAAACCACTTACGAGTTGTACGTTTTGGGGGGCTTGTGTTCAATATGCTTATATCACTCGTGTACTATCAGGAGCTTCAGAGCTCAAAGGGAACGAGGCATTTTCTTAGATAACTGACGATAAAAAATATCGCACGGAGACGATGGCTGGGCAACAGTTGCCCCTATGACGAGAAAAAACCTCGTAGGCATTAAGAGCGATGTCTTACAGCTTGTGCCTATTGCACTGTTGTCCCCAGTTCCCATGGTATTTCGGACTGGAGGGATATTGGCATGCACATATCAATAACCAAATACCAATCTATTCTACTCCAGACTGTTGTCGTGAAAATGAAGAGTGGTGTTGAATATGATCTAATCAAGGTCGGTGCAGGTTTACACTTGGCGTTAGGTTGATGAAGTATCGGCGGAAAATGGGTCATGATAACTGCCTAGTCTCACGAGATTAGGCGTGATTTCGTAGGACCAATGTGTCTATGGTACTTGGGCGAGGCACATAGTGGCAAAAAAAGGCGGGTAGCTCACGTGGTGACTCGTTCATGTACGTCTACCTGTCAGGTTAGGAGGGACGAGAAATATTGTATGATAGGGCGAGCGAAATCCCCGATAAGGTGGAACGGCGACAGGACGAACTGATTTACACTACTCCCGCCCTACATCTCATTGTACCACACAATGTGCAGTACGTTACGCCATGCGGCTCAAGTTTGTTGCTCTTTATCTGTGTTCAAGATTGGGCTTAACTCGGCAAGGAACTCGGCGCTTAATGGCAGGATCAGGATCAGGATCGCTCACTTAAGCGCCGAGTTTTGCCTCTTTGACCCTTGACCCTTGAACCCCTTACTCGGCTAGCCCTATTTTCGCGGCTTGTCGCGCCTTGGATACAGCTACCCGTCGGGTCTGATGATGATGTCTCGCTGTTTGTTGCCTACTATACAAATGGCGGATCAAAAGAAAAAATCGCAAAATCCTTTGAGAATTGACCCTGCAGAACGAACAGTCACAGTGAAGTGTGGGGATGAGGATGCTGTGGTATTGGAAATGGAGGTCTATTGCTGTCTCATGCCTACCTAAGAGAAGCTCGTTTACGCACTGTAGTATATCTGGTATACACTATGCCCTACCCCTACAATAAGGCTGAGACCCTAGGACTGGGGACGCCGTCTGGGGCGGGAGATGCCGAGGACGTTCAGGGTTGAGATAGGTCTGGTGCGCTATGACATTAGCCGTGTATGCGCGCGCGGGTGTAGCGCTATAGTTCATACACTTCCCATCCTCGCTCCCAGGCCAGTAAAGGTAAAGCCCATACACGTATGCCCGTATATTGTTGGTTAGAATGCGTAGCATCTTGCATAGGGTGGTAGGGTAATACCTAGGTAGGGAGGGTTGGGTTACTTAGGTAGGTAGTAGCAGGATGGCAGTGGTGTGTGGAGGTGGGCGGCGGGGCGCGCCGATTCACCAGTGCCCGCCCGTGGAAATTCCCGGAGCGATTTAGGGAGGAGGGCACGGACGGACTTGGACGCCAACAAGTTCGGGGGACTTACAGGTGGGCCATCTCGCATGCTACCTACCTACATAGTACTGTAAGTACGTGCGTCTTCGAGCCGTGAGTCACTTTGTGCGGGTCTACATATTCGATTATGATCTAGATACTTGTATTGAGACATGATGATGATGGATGCTTAAAATGTGATATGACAATTCCCATTGACCAACTACGACTCTGGGGTTTCGGTAGGCAGGTATCCATCTCGGCAGGCAGCTACCCAGCTAAGTTCGGCCTAAAAGAAAAACCCCCTAAAAAATGCCATTTGATCTATCCCAAACTCCTCTATCCGCGTCCCGCGGTCCAATAAAAAACCCCCTATAACGTATTGTACATGGCCAAGAAAATTATGTCAGATGGTTTGGATGGTTGGCCTTTGACATGGCCACTTAAACCCCTCCAGTTTGTCATTGCTTGCGCGAAGCTCTGCTCCAGTCCTTGTCCCATTGACTCATTTGTTGGCTCATTGAACCTTGAGCGCGGCTTGTTTGGCCCGTAACATAGAAGCCGCTGTTGTTGGAATCTCGTTTGAAATAATCGTGTACCCTGCCATCTCGTGATGATGGGTTGCTCGGCGTGTGTGAGGGAGAATAAGTCGTCCGAGAGGAGCTAAGACAGTCAGCATGATATATTTGTGTAGATTGCGTTCGCGTTGCTAACCTCGAAGTTCTGTAAGTGTCGTTTGCTGAAGGCATGTTGTTTGTAGTCGACTTGATAGTAGCTTAGTCGAGATAGCTCTGAGATCACCAAGCGTAGGAATATATCGCAATAGTAGGGCAATATAAAGCAAGAGATGTTTAGACGTATCGAAAACTTTGTAGATTGGGTTTGAAAAACAGTCTGATGATTTGTTTCTAAGTGTAGTGGGTGGCACTTGAGTTGTCTGTTTAAGAGGAGAGGAGTCTAATCGGGGTGGGCGATGGTAATGATATAGGAGTAGATATCAAGAGGAGAGGGCATATTTATATCAAGTTCAAACTAAGTATACTAAAGTCAAATAGGTGCGAGCTGCCACGTCAAGAACAAGAAGAGTCATCTGCTCTCTAGTTTGCATTGATGCTAAGAAGGGTGTTCCGGGGAATTCTGTAGGGCGAATGGTAAGGATGTTTCATCAGCAAACCATCCAAACATGGACGTAAGTGTGGCGTATCAAATCACAACGACACATAAGGTACGAGATAGCTAGCCAGGTCTGCCTGAGGATTAAAGAAATGGAAATTCTAGAAGACGAGTCTTGAGTTGAGCCACTGGGCGTGGCTGTGATGTTGAAGAATTCGCCCGCGAATGAGAAGCAAAAGATCCTGTGAGCGCCGGGCTGCCGAGGTCAGTTATCATGATGAAGCAAGACTCGTAATACAACCATCTAAATAGCTCCTTATTTTCTAGGACTAGCATGGGACTATGGCGTTGATTGATGCACAAGGCCGCAAGCGACGAATATGAGAAGGTAGGTACGGATACAAGACGCTACAACATAATTGGTATGCCGGTATTCCCCGGGACGGAGGTAGGGTGAAGTAGAATAATACTAACGTCTCATGGTCACCATCGTGATAGACTAATTGGACATATGAGATAAAGATTGGAAGAACATCTGGGGGGGGGGGGGGGGGGGTAGCTTAGAGAAGCCGACCCCGAAAAATTATTCCCGGGCCAATAATTCATTCACAATTGAAAGAATGATCTTCGGAGAGCGAGGGCGGCCAAGAGAGAAATAAGGCAGCTATGTAGGGTGTAAAATCTAGAAAATGGTTGTATAGGGATGTATGCCTGGGCTGTTGTCTGAAGCTTGGATAGGTATCGAGGGGTGCCTAGTGTAATTATTGTTGACGGCTAGATTTGTAGATCAGCAATGACAATGGGGCCGCCCTTTTCCTGTGCCACGCGTGTGCCATAGGCCAAACCCGGGGCAGAATAAAAGAAGAAGAAGCGGGAATGAAAGTTGGCGGGGTGTACTGTGGGATTAGGTACCTACAGTACCTATGTACCATCAGTTTGTCCAGTCAAGAACCCCGCCTAAGGCCGCCTAGGTACCTACCTAAACTTGGGGATGACTCTTTTTAGTTGCCTCACAATAGTGGGAATCAGGCTAGGTTAGTGGAAAGATGAGAGGTGCGCGAACCGGTTCGTCCCGTTAGTTGCCTGCTTTTCATCGTGTCTGGATAGATGAACCGGCCAAAAAGTGTAGAAACTAACAGGTTGGTAGATGGATGATGAGGATGGTTAAGAGCAGATGATTGTGTGCACAGCCCCGAATGCGCGAGATATTGATATCGGTACCTCCGCCATCAGCCACACCCTATATACGCCCTAAGGTGGCTAGGGGAACATAGCCACCCTGCCGTGTGACCGTCAAATGTCCGCCTTTTCTTCATCATTCAGGCTAAAAACAATGACATAGTCAAGTACGCCTTAAACTTGAGTATGCCGACATTCGAGAAGAACAACTTAATTGAGGACCACCTTGTAAGTCTTAGTATTGGCCTAGCGTTAGTTGTTCTATCCCACGAGTTGGCTCAAAGTCCGCCTACTTTCAAACATATCTTTGAAGATCTTTAAAGGTGTCTAGTTCCCATCATCATCGAGTATCCCACGGTCCGATCAAAACACGTACTATGTATATGATGGTCTCGGGAATACCATAGCATTATCGCAAGATTGTCTGCCCCACGAGGCTCTTCGTTACTAGTCCCGTTATTACGAACGACTGTGGCAGGATGAGGTACTTTGTGGCTTAACATTTATTGGTGAGCCAATAAATGTACTATAGGAGGTGGGAGGGTTGGCCAGCACTGTATGCGGCCCTGTAGCGGCCAGTCGAGCCAGCCTGCATGGATATGAGAATCCTGAGATCCTGAATAAGCCCTTGTCGCACGACCCCCCTACTAGGTAGCTCCAGTAATTGACGTGCTGTGCAGCCATGTGTTGGAAGAGGCTCTACTCTACCTACTCCCTGCGTGTTGGAAGGGCTCCCTCAACTGGACTCAGCCAGCCAGCCAGCCAGCCATGCCACCACACCCCATCTACTCTCACCATACTCAACATACAAAACCCATTCTCATCCCCACAACCCAAGAGCCTTCCTTATCTAAGATGTCACTACATCATTATTGTTTCCCTTTTATACTGGCCAAGAATCAGGTGTTGTTTGGTTCCTCACACCCGCCACCTAGTCAGTCTTTTCTGGTGTCTGTTTCTTGACGCCAATAAGTTACTAGTTTTGGAAGCTCACTTCATGTGGAGAGGTGTGAGGGACACGATGGAGTCAGCATCACCGACAGCGAGTGCATCGACGAATAGAGGTGGACGCCCGAAAGATTGGACCGAACCTCGCACACGACGGCTCATACGACTTTATCTTTTCACAACCCTACCCTTCCCCAAAATCTTAGAATTGCTGGAGGAAGATGAGTTTAAGCCGGGGTATGAACCTATCCCTCCCTCCTGACGCTAGTTGAGCTGGTCTCTAACTGGTCCGTGCAACAGTAAAGACGCAGCCAACAAAGTGAAGAATAGCGTGCTGGGGAATGACCCAAGATGGATTCGGCCGAAAGATGACGAGGAGGAGAGAACACGCATCCGCGGGCTTCGAAACAGTCTCCGGGGTAGACGGTGCCAACAAAACACAACTGCCCAGGACACAACTGAGGCAGCTGCTGGCCAGCACAATGCCGCCTTCGGACTTTTCCCCGAAGACGGATTGTTTGAAGGCACGACTATTGCACATTCATACCGTTCTTCAATTGAGGAGCTGTACTATCCAGGCCCTGCATCATTTGCCTCTCCAGCCACCGCCAATGCTGGCATCTTCTCACCCACTCCTGATGAAGTTTCTTCCTCACGCTTTATTCCAAGCTTCATGGGTCGATTCAATACGTCTCGCCAAGATACCGGCCTCACCGCGTCCACAGACATTAGTATTGCCAGCGCTTTGAAGGATAAGCTTTCCGGTCTTTCACTGACTAAGGCGAAGCGGGCCGTGAAAGTTCTAAAACGATACACGTTCCCCAAAAATCTCGAATCTCCACGTGCCCCCGACGTCGCGTTCCAAGGCCCCGAGTTTCACTCATCTGCCAACGCCGCGAACGGTGGAGTTGGGTTCAGTGCAGCATATGCTGTGCCTGGTGACTACTTAAATGCCGAATTGTTTGCTCACCAGCAACAATGTGCCGGATCTCCGGCGCATTTAGCAGGCCTTTGCTGGTGCAAGGTTGCTGGCCAAATGTCCCAGGTGCAGAATGTGTGGGCTAATTTTCAGATACCTGTTGACATATCTGATCCGAATCTCACTACGAGGGACATCTTCGGAAATACCACATTCCATTATCTTGCCACAAAGGACGGCATTCAGGAGCTCTTCTTGTATCTTGTCTCTCAAGCACTGAGTCAACCACAGAGTCAACCACAGTTACCAATTCGCGAGCCGAATGCGGCTGGTCAAACGTTTCTTCACGTCCTCCACCACTCTTGGTTTCAAGAAGGCTCTAGATTAGAAGACCTACTTGATACGTTGCGCGGGGACAAAAGATTGGACAAAAAATTTGACATCTTCGCGCGCGATGTTTATGGCCGCAACTTTTACCATGTTCTACGAGTTAAAAGGAGGAGTTCTGCTCGGTTTCCTGGCCAGGCACCCGATATCGACCGCATCAATCGCCGGGATGCTTTCGGAGTGAAGCCCATGGATACACGATCTTCACCCAATAACAACTATCTCGCTGTCCCTAATCAGACAACGCAACCAAATAGTCCGGCGACATCAGCAGCCTTCGCCAGACCAATCCCGAGGATCAATACGCAGACGGGGACGGTAGAGGATAAGGAGCTTTCCGCTCATGCAGACCTCCTGAGGGTTGTTCTTAGTGCCGTTGGGGTCGACCAAATTTCCTCTCCAAACTCACAAAAGGAAGATGTCCAAGGGCGGAACGGGTTCCATTGTCTCGCCGAAGTCGACTTTTGCCTCTCTCCCGACACCCCCAAGCATGGTTCTCGGTTGCACCAGGGACATAATAAACGGAAGCACAGCCTTGATGAAGAAATAGAAACGCCCCGAACGACACCCGATGGAAAGCGCCTGGACTACATCCAAGGTCTCATTTGTGCCGGAGTCGACGCCAATCAATACGACAAGCTAGGAAACACGCCCCTCATGTCCTTTGTCATCAATAGCAGCGATGGATCGAAGTACGAAAAGGAGGAGAGTGAAATTGTCATCAGGGCCTTAGTAAAAGACGCGCACGCAAACCTCGAGTCGCGCAACCGCAACGGCGAGACCGCCCTCCACTTGGCAGCTAGGCACGGCAAGTCGATCGCACTGCGCGTCCTGCTCGAACTTGGTGCCAATCCACATACTCGGAATGCCCAAGGCTTGAGCATTTTGGAAGTCCTCGATAGCTTGTACGTCACGACGGAGAGCGACGACAAGAACAACGCGCGGTTCGAGGCGTCCCGTGCCATTCTCACGCGCAGCACCCGCTATGCGGTGCAGAGCCCAACTCTTGTCGACGAATGGACCATGAAATGGCAATCAGCGGAACGCCATGGTCAGGTCGCCTTCTAGTGTAAATTTCATTGCCTTGCTTCAAATTCAGCCTGGAGCTGGTTATGTTTACGATTATTTGTATGATATGCGTGCTGGCGGCGTTTGGTTCAGCATTTAAGGATACCCCGGGATCAGTTTACGGAGTTTGATATTAGGGATAGTCCTCAGGTCGGTGTTATAAATTCCACAATGCTATTGTTACAATTCGCCCAAGGCACCCCCCACCTTTGTGATCTCTACTGTGAAATGAAGATGTAAGAGTGATTAGCGAGGCTTCCAACCTATGCTCGCGCATCGCGAATTTAGGGCGTTAACTCAGAATTACGCTTGCTTTTCCGAAATAATGAACAGCTACGGCATGTCCCTTGTGGTACAAATAATTACTTCTCCCTGCAGCATCGAGGCCACCTTTCCCTCGAATCGACTATACCGCGCCTGGTGCTCGTGAGAATTAAGGTACTAGTCCCTCGCGAGTCCTTCACTCACCACAGATCATCACGTAGATAACCGCGTATCGGTCCAGACCTCAATCAACCTCGCAGCATGGAGAGCGAGATCCTTCGCGTCCTGACCCGTCGCACTTGCCGCCTGTTCCCGGAATCGTTGACCCAGAACTTCCACCTGTCGACGGTGAGCCCACTCTTCCCCTTCCACAACTCACCTCCTTTAAGCATTCTCTCCTGCGTCTCGTCGAGCCGGGGCTCCGGCTGCAGAGACAGCTTCTGAACGAGCGTCGCGCCGGCGTAATCGATGTACACGGCGGCTGTCTTGAGGCCCCGATCAACGCTGCCGGTAGTGTTTTGCTCGAGCGCATCTCTCAACATCCAGATCGCTGTGGTCTCGGAGCCGGGGGAGACGCCGGCTTGCAGTAGTCGTGCTACGAAGGCGTGGAACGACCCGTGCGTCGTCTGTGGTCTCTTTGTCTAGGTTCTCTCTTATAGCTGCGCCGAGGAGGGGCAGGTCCGTCCAGACACGAGCCTACGGGGTCGTATTAGCATTTTGGTCGCTGACTCCTCCTCTGATAGGGTATGTGACGTGATCACGAAAAGTCGAGCAAACTCACCTCCCATACCTTTTGCCCCGCCTCCGGCGCCAGGGCCAACTCTCGCACGAACGCGACGAGCTTGTCCTGGCCGGGGTGGCCGTGTGGTATCTGCTCCACGCTTTTGAATATATCGCGCCAAAGACCCCAGAAGAACTCTTCATCCGGGTGCTTGACGCTTTGCGCGAAGGAGGTTGCGGACTGAGAAATAGGGACCGAGTTGTCGGGCTGGAGATAATCGTTCAGGATCCCGAATATGTCCGTTCTCGCCGGGACTTCTTCAGCCTGCTGGAGGGTGATTGCCGACATGATTGTTGGCCGATGAATAAAAGAATCGATAACTGATCCCAAATAGTATTTATTCCTTTTGTTGTTGAGATGGATGAAAAATGAGGCCGGTTTTCTAGATAGTAATCTTTGCGTTTGGGAGTGTATTTGTACCAAAAACCTCATCAAGCGCTGCTTGAGAGATATCCCCCCTCGCCCGCCGCCTACGTCATTGAGACTGACAAAACTGAATATTTTAAATAGCGGTACTGCCCCCCCTCCCCCCCTGGCTAAGGTCAGATAGTCGCGACGCGCACTGCGACGAGCCGACACCCACGTGGGATGCTTACTAGCTGCCGCTGGTGAGATGCGATTGCGCGCAAAGATGGCGATGGAGATTTTCATCTCGTCGCCAGAAGTGTCCTCCTGCCGTTTCTAGTTAGTGCCGAGGAGTCAAGCCAATCAGAATGGGCCATCTCCCCTTCTCGATAATGCCTATCTTGTAATCTCACCAAAACGGAGAGATGAGTATGTATGAGACTACCTACTGTACACAAAGAACCTTTCAAAACTAGATTTTCATAATAATCCCATATTTTAAAAATACCTAAAGTGGAGCCTATTGCCGACTATCTATTTGAGCTCAGGAGACAACAAGCCAGTGACGGAAGTAGACTCGAAGTTGGGATTGAAGCAGCTTAAGTTAGGGTTCGGAAATGGGTACCCATGGGTACCCACGGAAAACCCATGGGTTTTTCTGGGTACCCAAAAAAACCCATGGGTTTTTTTAATGGGTTAACCCATGTACTTTAACCCATGGGTTTTTTTGGGTACCCAGAAAAACCCATGGGTTTTTTTAAGTGGGTTTCACCCACGACTAAAAGTAAAAATGTAAGCAGTATTAAGTTAGAAGCAAAGCTTATCTATGATTAACGTTAAAATTCATCGATTGATTGCTCATTATAGCTGTAATTACTGCGCAAGCATGTACTAATCTTTGTACTAATCCTGGGACAAATCCTAGCAATAAGTTAAGCAAATATATGCTTCGAACTCATTTATTTTTTGCCCCGTGTTGCCCGTTGCTGCTGAACTTTTCGGTCTTCTCGCTTTCGAGCGAGTTCTAACCGAGCCTGTGCCTTTTGATCTTCTTCTGCAGCAGCTTCTGCAGCAATTTTTTTGTCCATCTCTACACGACCCTCAATAGACGCAACATTGTGAGTAGAGGAATGATCAAAGGTTGTAAGAGTGTCGATATTAAGATGTCGAGTCATTCGCATGATAGCGAATACTAGATGAATGTCCTTGGGCATAAGCGTAACACGCTTAGCATGTATTGTTGCAAGATGCGCCGCTAAATAAGCGAATTAGTACATAGATTAGTACAATATTAGTACAAAAACATACCAGATATGAGAGACACAATAGTGCTTTCAGAAGCTTCCATTAAAGCTGCAATAGCAGATTCTTGAATGCGGGCGTCAGGCATGTAGCTGTGCAAAATGTCTCTCACAATACGGACAAAAGGTGCTTTTTTGATTAATGGGACCAGATGTGAGTTGTTCTGGAGCCGCCAAATTTCCCGCAAAGCTTTGTCTAAAACCAAATTAGTATAATAAACATAAAACATGCTATTCTTTAAATGCTAACTTTTTATAGCGCCAGGGGACCATTTTGGCTGGTCTTTGCCTGCTACTTTAAGCGCAGGCACACTCATAAAAACCCCAGTTTTCCTAACTGGTTTTCGAACTCTTCCTGTGCGTTGAGGTTTAAGAGCTGGGGGCTTGCGGGGATTTTTTGTTGGCCATGGAGGTTGTTTTTTGCTCGGGAGAGTACCTGCACCCGGTTTCATAGCATTCTTTGGCTTTTCAAGGGTCGTCTATATAGCAGAATTAGTACACCGATTAGTACATAGAAAATAAATTTAGGTATAGTTACCTGGGATCTTGGCGGTATATCGGATTTAGTAGGACGACCTCTTGCTGCAGCCCCCTTCTTTTGAGCACTAGGACTTTCTTCTGCAGCCTCCTTCTTTCCAGCACGAGGACCTGTTTTAGCAGGTGGCTATATAGCAGGATTAGTACATAGATTAGTACATGAATTATAAATTAAAGCATACTTACTGGTTTGCTTACTTGTGGCTTTTTTTTGCTACCAGGTCCTTTTGTTGGTTTAGGAGGAGGTTTATTTGTAGTGCTAGGACCTGCTTGTGCACTGGTAGTAACATTATTCACCGTTTCCGGCTTAGTGTCTGCTGTGGCTTCATCAAACATGTCGTCTAGAGCTGTTGCTACATTAACCCCTGGTATAATAGTAGGAATTGTACCTCCAAGTGGATTGGGAGGCTGTTGACTTGGTGGCAGACCCTTTTAAAAATAGATTAGTACAACTATTAGTACAAAAATAGTTAGCAAATAATAAATAAGTACATACTGTTGGCTCTGAAGAGTTAGATTTTCGAGCCTTCTTTTTAGTTGCTCTACTGCTTCTTCTCAGCGAGGTTTGGGGCGGTAGGGGTTCTTGGCGCTCTTGTTCGTAGGCTTCGGCTTGTTCCTCGAACTCCGCTGAATTTTGGAGTTGTTGCTCTATTGCTGCTGCTGCTTCTTCGTCATTCTTGCGCAGCGCTCGTAGTTCTTCCATACTTAATTCCTCGGGCTTAATATATGGCTTGGTCGACTTAATTATGTGATTAGTACATATATTAGTACATTTAGGCTATACTTACAGATTCCGGGTATTCCATTGCTTGCCCGTCCAGATTTATACCATCTGCCCCGCCATTTTGATGGCCGCGGGGCAACTGCATCGATTAGTACAATAATTAGTACAAATACACTTGGTTTTTTACTTACTGCCATTTTGGTTTGTGTAGTAGGGCGATTGATCTGTAACTAGCTGAAAACTTAATAATAGTTAGATTTAACCGAAAAAAGTGGAAGAATCAATTGAAATTGGGTATATAGCAAAAAGTCCGACGAAGATTTTGGGTATAGTGAGGAGTTAATACATACTGTGCAAAAGTGAAAAATAGTTGTAAAAGATTAGGAGCAGTACAGTGCGAAAAATATATGAGAGTTCTTTATATAGTAAAGTGGAGACCCACTTTTATTAAAAAAAGTGGACCCGTACCTTCCAAAAAAAAAAACGCTCTTTCCAAAAAAAAATTTTTTTGCTTTTTTGTGTTTTAGGATTAGTACACGATTAGTACATATATTTTTGCACAAACATTGTTTAGTTATAAGTTTTATTTGCGAGAACTTTAGGCATACTATATGCTAATAACTAAGGTTATGATAGTTGAGAAAACTGTGTTGTTTGGCGGCCTGATGCTGTCCGTACTGTTTTTCGGGCTGGTTCTAGCAAATCTGGGTCGATCTGACTCTGACCCCTTGCTCTCCTGTTCCTGCGAGGGGCAGGATTCTGTGTAGCAGGGTTCTGTGTAGAATCGATCTCTGGCACATCGAGGATGGGTTCTGGGATATGTACTTCGATCTCATCCTCGAGATAATCGGCGGGCCGAAAACCAATATCCCGCTGGCGCCAGGAGATATTCTGTGAACTAGGACTAATAATCGTTGGAGTATCCGCATTAGAAGGAAATAACTGTACAGGTCTCCAGGCTGTTTCAGCTGCATGTATTTGTCGTTGCCTCTTTTTCTCTGCTTTCCGTTGAATAGCCTTTTGTTCAGAAGCATCCATATATAAAGCGATTGGTGGCGCTGGCGTATAATCTCGCACATATGCGGACAACATAAGGCAGGCTCGAAAAGTGCTAGGGGATAACCTGTTCCGTTCGGGTGGTAGATATTACGAGCAAATGACCATATACGTTCTAGCGTAACAGAAGCTGCTTGTATAGAAAGTATACTCCGTGCAAGCGCTGCAAGCCCAGGCAAAGTATGCTCGATAGCTTGCCAGTAGCTCAACTGATCTTGGCCAGCACGACATGCTATGTACTAATCTTAGTACTAATCGTTTTTTGAAGAATAAATAACTTACGGCGTAATAAGATCTCATTAATAATATGCTCATGTGGCAATGTGGTATTATCTGGTAGTTGTGGGCCCTATATTCAAATTAGTCAAAATATAAGCACTAAGAATGTTATTATACCTTATTAGGACTGGACTGTAAAGAGATCATCAGTTCGCTTAGATTAGCTGAGGCTTGTTGTTGTGTTTCTGCCTGCTGATCATACTTTTGCCAAAACGGATAGTATGCATGTTTCAGCAAATCAACGGCGTACTTCATATTCCACCCGTCATTATGTTCTGTGTGTAGATGTTTCTGCCACCCATCAAACAGTTTGTCAAGCTGCATAGAAGCTCTAGGACTAAGCAATGCTGCCAGTACAAGAACATCCCAGTTATCGTTCCTGGCTTTTTTGATATATTTGTCAAGCTTTTTTTGACCGAGATCGATGCCGGTGATGAATTTCTCCAATATACTCTTATCACGGTCGTTAGATACTGTTTGCCGTGCTTTCAGCTGCTGCTTGCATGTTGCAAGATGTTTCCCCATAGATACAAAGCTGGTTAATATATGGCCCACGTGGTTTTGTTCGGAGGAGCCAAAAATATTAGTGAGCCAAATAAAATACGAAGTAATACGCAATAATGTATCAACATAAAGCCATGTCGTGCTATTGATGACAAACGTAGCTGGGAACTTCTTGATAGCTTCTTCGATAGCTGGTCGTAGTTTTTGTGCTCTTTGCAACATAAAAATAGTTGAGTTCCAACGGGTTCTAACATCACGAACCATCGATAATTGGGGTGTTAAACCTAACGATTTTTGTATATCTTTGAACTGCTTTTGGCGGGCAGTACTGCTTTGGATATACGTTGCTAGTGATCGAAACTATATTGATTAGTACATTGATTAGTACATTGATTAGTACATTAATCAGATTCAAGAGATACGTACCCCCTTTACTGTACTACCCGCAGTGTCTAGACGGTATACTATCTCCCCGTTTCTTGTTTGTTGTTCGTATGCAAACGTAGCCTGCTCGACAGTCTCAACGGCTTCATCAACGCCGATTCCTTTTAGAATGTCGCCCAGTACTAATTGGATAGTGTGGGAAAAGCAGGGAAGGTGAGTAACATGGGTCTTCCGACCAACTGCAGTACTTAATTGATGCTGGATAAGGTTAACATTGAAGCTGGGTCCGTTATCGCAAGTATATACTTGAGCACTTGTATGGAGGTTGTGTTCTTTCAGAGAGCTAACAACTTGTTCTGTGCTAGTGTCTGCTTGTTTAGATATCGCTGGATGGACATCAATAAGAACGTTATGTTGTTGCCAGTGTTTGTCGATAAAATGTACTACCACTCCTTGATAGCATTCCGACTGGCCGGGGTTGGTCCACATATCGCTAGTAACCCCGATATTAGACCCGGGGACAATTCCGTTAAGCTGGTATTGAGTACAAGAGTTATTGTAAACGTGGTACCACGTAGACAACTTTTTCCCGTAAGGTGGTAGCCATTCGTCACTAAGCGATGCAATCAACATTTTCATATCCTTGTTCTCAGCAAGGTTGAACGGGCAGTTCCCTGAAACCCAGAAACGAATAAAGTACCGGTCTCTGTTTGTTAGTATTGTCTGCTATCGGATTAGTACATGATTAGTACAAATAAAATATGACGTACCCCTGCTATATCTGGCTCCTGGTCAGAGATATCATTTCGTAACCGTCGCTTGCACTTTTCGCTAGCGAGATGGGTACGTAATGATCGCGTGCCGTTCGACTTTGGATATACAGTATGCGTTAAAGCGGTGCCACACTTTTTGCAGATTAGTCTTGGCTTTCCAGTACTTATCTCTGCGCCTTGTTCCCAGTCATCCCAACTAGCTGATGTTCGGCCACTTGTATTCCACATCTTATCGATTTTACAGATGCTGTCTTCTGTTGTAGCGTATGCTTCGTACCACTCTTTCGATCGTAGCCACTCTTTAAATGCCTTATCCGTTGTTGTTTGATATAAGTAACATAAAGGAGCCCCTATGGTCGGAAATAGGTTTTGTTGCTCGTTTTCTCGGTGTTTGGATAGTACTTCTTCGAGTTCGACGCTGTTGATAGATCTATCGGAGCTCGTATAGGTACTAGAACCGGAGCAGCTAGAACGTCTGTTGAGGATAGGCAATGGAACGTCAACAAAGGGATCTTCGATATCTGGTATAAACGGTATATCCGTCGAGTTGGAAAGGGAGGAACAATTGGAGGGCGGCCTAGGGATTGGATTATTGTTGTCATCTTCTAAAATAGTTCTAGTTTGGCGAGGTGGCGAACTTTCAATAGTAAAACAATCGTCGTCATTAATCACAACATCTAAGTCGTCTTGAGTAAACCCCAAGGCAGCGAAATCCATTATAAACAATGATAAAGCAGCAGTACGCTCCAACAGAAATATTATTATTAAGCTGGCAGAACAGCAGGTCTTTTAAATAAATGTACTAATCCATGTACTCGTCCCCCCTTGGCGCCATCGGCACGGATTATTATTTTCCCGTTAAAAATAGACCATATAAGCGCCGTAGTTCTTTACATTCGCCCTTCCTTTCTCCATTATTTCTTACCCATTCATTCTATCATGCCTCCCCCCATTCAACCATCACTAAGTCCATCTCCTCATAGCTTAGCATATGATGGCACGCAAGAGATCCCAGAAACGCCTAACCATAGTATTGGGGGAGTGCTTAACGAGTTCCCTCTTACTAACAGTAGCCGACCTACAACCCCTTGTTCATCCTCACCTCAGCTCCCCCCTGTACACCTACCCGACCCCGCCCTTCTCAAGCTCTCATTGGCACAAAAAACGCCAAACGGACAGAAATGTGGCCTGGCCAACTCAGCAGCCATCAAGAACCAAGAAAAAGAAAAGTACATACACGAGGGGCGGTCAACCGGAAGCGCCGGTGGAAGCCAGGAGGTATTAATTTGCCCAATTAGTACAATGATTAGTACATCGCTCATTTTGCTCCAGTCAATGCTCTACGAGAAATCCGCAAATACCAACAAAGCAGCAATCTATTGATCCCTCGTTTGCCATTCGCCCGACTTGTAAAAGAAATAACCACCAAAATAACAGCTGAAGGATACCGATTCCGGAAAGATGCTATTGAGCTTTACAAGAAGCAACAGAAGCCCATCTAACAAAAATGTTTGCCTGTATGTTTTCTTTTTAGTTTTATAACCTAGGTACTAATTATATGCAGGTACCAACTATTGTGCTATTCACGCAAAACGTGTTACGATTACGCGCTCTGATATTCAGTTATTAAAGGATCTTGGCCGAGAAATGAATATTCCTCTTGTATAGTAACGATGATTAAAAATTAAAAACCTCAAAAAATTTTTAGGGGCACATCCCAATTAGGAAGGCGGTGAATCACGTGAGCGGCAGAAAAAACAGCGGACCCACTTATATGTATCTTGCACTGTATACGTGTGTTCGTATTGCTTCTTCCCCCTAACAACATATTTTGGCCAATTACTGTGTTCTCTTTTCTGCCTACAACCCTTGCAACCTTCGTCGGCCCGGGCCCCCCCCCAAGGCCAATTTCAATCGGTAAGTCCAGTTTTACAGTCTCCGACCGTAAAATCTTACTGTATACACATCTATCCCTTTTTTTCTATTGTACTATTTACCCCTGCACTATTCAATTGTTGCACCTATATCTTATAATTTTATCTTGTTGTACTAATCCTGTACTAATTTTCTGCGCAGATGGCTTCTAAGCGTTCAGGAGAAGAGTTGGCCAATACGGCTGCGCCAAAACGGCGCAAAGAAGAGTCGCAGTTGTCGAATAACCCACACACGCAGAAAGCTCGTGCGCGTGCTTCCCGCCTGCCCGAAGGCCAAAAGGCCTACGAGAAAAGCCTTACTGCTATTAAGCGTCAGATCAAGCGTAAGCAGGAAAATTGGCGAAATAAAAACTTAGATGCTGCTCCAAAAGAGGTTAAAAGCGCGTATCAGCTCATCACTGAACAAGTTAACGAGGACTAGTATGTTTTGTACTAATCTTGTACTAATCTCTTTTACTAACTGTTACAACTATTAGTCGCGGTAAAAATAAGCATCCTGATCAAGTTGCCGCCGCCCATGGTTATACTATTCCTTCTGGCGCCTCTGATATAGTTAAGCCAGCTATGGACGTCGATTCTGATAATGAAGATCGCGATTTTCTCGTTCGTTTGGGCGATGAGCTTGAAATTGTCGATCTAGACGAAAATGATCCCGACTATGCCTATTATCTTGCAAAAGATGTTAAAGAGGAAAATACGAAGTTTTTCGGGCCGTTGGACTATATTCTCGAATTCGCTCGGGAACAAGCTTCGATTCTCATTTCGTCCAATTCTGATACTTTAACTTCTGATCAAAAACGTATTATTCGGGACTACTGTTTCGAAGTAAGTATTTTTTTGATTAGTACACGATTAGTACATGCTAATAGTTTTTAGGTTATCCAACCCCATCATTCTGAGCCCCCTACTGATCACCCTCTACATCCTCGATGGAAAGCGGATATTATGAAGATTTATGCTTCATTGAGCGTATATATTGAAGATCTTGTTGGTGATCCTAAAACACGCTGCCTATATTCCCATGATGAGCGCCAACGAGCTTACATCAAGGTATGTTGCTATTCTTGCTCCTAGCAACCTTTTTATTAACTTTCTAGGAATCGAATTACAATTTGTATAGCGCTTGGAAGGGCGCTTGGATTTCTCCCCTTGAAACTTTATACTTTAAAGTTAAAGCTTTTCGATACCAACCAGTTCAATTCCGAAATCTTATTCATTCTGTCTTCCAAACTGCTCGGTTCCGAGACTCAAATAAAGCAGAACTACTGGCCAGATTTACCCCAGACAAGATTACGCTTACCATGATCCTTACGTCGGATGAACTACAACTCGCCCGCCTCCTTTTGTCTGCATCCTTCGACGATATTAAGAAGTGGCCAGTCTATTTTCCTGCTCGATATCGAGCTATTCAGCCCGCTCTTGCTGCTAAACGGTATATTATCCCTACTTAATGTACTAATCGGTGTACTAATCTGTATAGTCGAAATAAACTGCAATCTATCCGGTATAAAGCAAAGCGCCGCAACGTCACTTTTCCTTGGGTCTCAAAGCTCCCGCCTCCGGTTGTTTATGGCGTTCCCACTATTTCTGGCATGCTGCGAGAAATTTTAGGCTTCGGATATTCAGTTTCGGAATCTTTTCAGGCCAACTCTCACTATTACAATTTACCTGGGTTAGCTGAACTCTGGCAATTTGGCGATGACGAAATACTATGTAGTTCCGAAGTTGGAGATATTTCCCGCTTTGATGCCAGCCTTGGTATGGCACTTTTGTCTGTGCCAGACAAACCATACACTGTTCCTGGTGTGTTTTTGCGCACCTTCATGGATGATTAGAATAGGCTATTTGTACTGCCTGTAGTCTGATTAGTACACAGATTAGTACATTGACTCGCTTTCACATCCTTCTATTCCGCAATACCCTAATCTTGATATAATTCTTATCGGTACTATCAGTTTAAAAAAATCTATGTAGGTAGTATGGGTACAAAAAACCCATGTGGGTAGCATGGGTACAAAAAACCCACGTGGGTAGCATGGGGACAGAAAACCCATGGGTAAAAAAAAACCCACTGTGCCCACATGGGTTTTCATGGGTTCTGGGTAAATGGGTTTTGGGTAAAAAATCCAAACCCTAGCTTAAGTTCTACACAAAGACCTTGCTAGCGCCAGCCCTTTGCAGTAATATATATATATTCATATGGAAATTAGCGACGATATTTATCGAGGTTGAGTATTTCTCTCATCAATATGGGCAGGCGACCCCTATCCATCAGTGGTGTGCGAGATACCTGAATGCACTTCGCTCTATTTGATTGAAAATAATCCCTTTATTGATCAATTTCGACACGGATAAAGCTTAGACCGCAATATCATACACTGAAACCACCACTAGTTATAACTTATCCCCCAGAGCAAACAATGGCAGCCCACGAATTGCTTCGTGGCGAATGCTTCTCCCACATTACGCGGCCTCTTAAGTGCCCTATGCCACGATAGTTCCCGCGGGACAGTCAGCATCTTACATTTTACTACGTCACGCACAAGACAGAGCCAAGGACTTATGTTCTTGAGCTCCCGGAGAACTTTCCCCGTTCCCAGATTAAACACAACCATACCATCGAGCCCCGAAGACGTCATTGCTTGGATCAACTGTCATCGTCAACTAGGTTGTCCCACGTATTTTATCAAATTCATCTCCGAGGGGCCGTCCTCCGCGCGCAAGCTAGCATTCTTAATAAATCTCTACTGGTAAGCAATGCATAATGAGCAGAGTTGAATGCGAATATGCCTTACAATTTATCAATTGCTTGCTTATCTGTACTGTTGCCCCTTGGTTGATTAGACTAGCACTTTGAAAGAGTGTGACTTGGGTTGTACAATGGTTTTCAAGGAATGATGAAGAAATTGGTAAAATTTAGTCAGCTTTCCATATTGATTTCCTCGTAGTGTGATGCAGTTTATTCACACCACTTAGTCTCTCCTTATTTTAAAGAACTACATTGAAATCAACACACTTTTGGATGACCTCTGTGTTCAACTTTCTCTTGACATATGAGGCAAAATCTTAGCCATGTCCAGAGCCATGTCCTCCCTGAGCTTCCCGTCCCTAAAAATCGAACATCAATTCAACAACAGATTTTCTTCTTTCCCCCCTTCTCCTCCCAATTCAGCATCGTCTACGACTTCCAATGAGCCCGTCTTCTCCATCTCACGGCCTGTGCAGATAAACCCCATGGGGGTATGCAAAACATCAACTGTCTTGCGACGGATAGCCAACCATTCCAAAAGGAAAGCAGCTGGGTTGGTCGCAATTTTGTCCAAGTCATTGGCTGTGTTCGCCTTTGATACTCTCATATAATTCATTAACCCCTCCCACTCGCTCTGGTTAACATAGAGGCGACCAGAAAGGATTCCAAGCTCAATTCTGATGCTCTCGGGGATAGTATGTCCCTTTGGCAGCTCAGGGAAAGAGTAAAACTCAAGGTTGTTGAAATGAATCATTGCCTTGGTTATTGGTGCCGCGTATGCAATTAGGTGGACGCATGGCTTGCCCTCCCTATCACGTAAAACCTCCATCAGATGTTCCGCTTCTTCCGGGATAACTACCAGGGCTGTCTCGGTTTTCGGGCACCAAACTATCCATTCCACAGGGCGCTAGTTCATTGTCAGTTTTCCCATTAAGTTACGCGGTTCCGAATATTGCTTACCAAGAAATTTTCACTCTCTTGTGAATTCCGTGCTACTTGTACAGTATTTGCGAATTCTGCCGAAATGAAAAATTTCGAGCTTGTCTCATGTACACTAAAGCGTTTGGCGACCGTTGTCTTCCCCACAAAGGCAAAGGCATGTTCGAAGCCTGGCTTTGCCGTGTTATCAGTGCGCGAAGCGATGAGCGTTCCGGTTCGGGCGAACTGCATTATGTCTGAGTGTATTCCAGGATACTTCAATGCAGCATACCGCGTCCGCTTTTCGACTTGACGGACCTGTTCAACTTGTGCTTCGACCTCCCTCTCTTGCTCTACCTCCTCTAACGCGCCTGCTTGGATTTTGCCCTGCTGGCTATGGCCAATTCGAACCAGTTTGTTCATAAACGGACCTAATTGTTTTGAGATACGTTTGCCTCCTGGGCTGATTGAAGGGATTCCCGCAGTAGGACCATATAGTTCGTGGAGACTTTTGCGTTCTGGTTGTCTGAGAACGCGAAGAAGCGTTTGGCGTTGGGAGTAATTTGTTTTGAAGTCCTTACAATGCCATATCGTATCGGTACGTTGACAAAAATCAATCCCTTGTGCCACGTACAGCCCTTGCAAATCCTCGACGGATCGACAAGTCTGCTCGAGAAGCCAAGCTACTACATGTGAAGAATCAATTTTTGCTAAAGCATCTAGATGGCCAAAGTCTCTAATGCTTTGATCAACTTCTGGGGGTCCATAGAAGCATATACTTTGTGTGGTTCGAAGTTGGCGAAGACGCATCGCGGCTATATCTTGGTTAGCACGCTTCCCTCAGTAGGTGAAATGAAAGCTATATAGATTGTGGTGTAGCTACCTTGCACAGTATGATCCTTCGTCAACTTCAGAGCCAATGTCACAGCCCCATTCGCATTTGTTGGCAACCTTAAGTCAACTCCTCTCGTATGCCCTTCATCCAGAAAGACATTACAATCCGATAGATCTTCCGCCAGAGGAGTTGCTAACAAGGGCACATCTACCTTTGCATTGCTTCTATAGTGTACCCAGGCTCGGTTATCGTTGCCAAAATAGATGACCGCCTTGGCGTCAGAGTCGACTTCTAGCCAAGCATTGGCCAGTTCATTGTTCCCCATCTCTGAGATGTAGGCACCTACATCAATGAGCACAGAGATTTTCCTTGCTTTCAGGTCCCTCAAGAGTTCTATCTCGGTCAAGCGATGGCCCTGCTCGTTAGCTATTACGTGAAAGCCGCGGTTGCGCTTTTGCAGAAGGTATGAGAGAACTTCTGCACTTGTATGTTGTAATTCCGGGAGATCGCGCTGACTAATTGTCAGTGGTAACATGAACCGATTATCATTGGTGCCACTGAACCCCGTAGTTCGGGTTAGTTGGGTCTCCGTCTCAGAGAAAATCGGTATATCCCAAGAGCATGCCTGCAACTTGATCTCAAATTGCTTAGCGTGGATGGGAAATACAAAATGGTTCATATAGTGATCGATGACATTACGATTCAGTCTCAAGAGGTGCCATAATTTCTCCATTTGCCCCTTATCATCAGCATTTATAAGATTCCAATGGCGTAGGGATATCGGCAACCCTATGCAAGTAGAGGTCCACCATTCGTATTGCGCAGCTGGGTCGTTTGACTGAAGGATGGTTTGCATACCCTGTACTAGCTGATCTTGGGTCAGACCAGCATAGTAAAATGACAGGCAAGTGAACAAAATTGCCACATCTGGATGGCCATACTCGGCCTGCTCAGAAGGTTTCCCCTTTGCTTCATAAGGCACAGCAATAGGGTCACGATCTGGGTGCAAGCCATACTGAACATTCCATCTCTTACCAAGACATAAGACAAGTATTCTGTATAGCACGAGCCCGCGCACAAAGAGGAGGGCGTTTTTTGCTATATCTGGATTTTCGAATAGGTGCGCGGCCCGGTCTAATAATTTGTCATTGATTTTTTTCCCACGAAGTACTTCCCGAATAGTATTTCGCTGATGTTTGGACTGAGCAAGAATGGGACGGAGAAGCGTTAAGTGACCTAAACGAGTGCTCTCGATGATAATCTCGTGTAAAGCATCCTCGGCATCAGTCCTTAAAAACTGAACAGATGGGAAATTCTCCCCCGCTCGTCTTGATGTGACCTGTATGCCTCTTGGGTGCTTACGCCGTAGCTCTTGTATATGACTAGCTGCTAGACCAAGTAGTTCTTGGGCGATTTTCCAACGATAGGGATGAAAATCAATGGGCATCTGAGGGCCGCTTGGATAGTTCAGTTGCGTTTTTACCGAGAGCGTAAAATCACACTCGTCAAGTACATCTCGACAATGCGTGTCTAACCACTTTTGGAATCTAATCATTTGATCTGCTGTAGATCTTTTCAAGTCCACGAATTTTTGCCATCCAAATAGCTTGTGAGAAAGCAGATGTTCCGCGCAGGTTAGCATGACACCGTGACGTTGTCGAGTCTCATGGTGAATACCAGCGTATAGGTCCAGAGCCTCCTGTCTGGTTGATGTTCTGCGAGAATAAGGAATGTGGGTGACCTCCCGGCCAACAAGACCACCTAGCCTGGATTGCATTGTTTGGGCGGTTTGCATAATAAGTGACTTAGGGACAATCACGCGTGAAAGATTTTGGCCATTTGCTAAAACAGCCTCAACCATGGGAATGATGCAGGAAGTTTTCCCTGTAGGATTGTCAGTAACGGGTTGTTGGTAACGAACGGAATGAGTAAGCAATTAAATTCTTACCTTTCCCCATACTGAGTTGAAGGACCCCATTTCCCAGTTGCGGATCGATTATGGCTCTGGCGACAACTACTTGCTCGGCTCGAATAAGCATGTCACTATCTATTTCCAACAACAACCAGTCTGGTACTTTGATTGGTTCCCAGTTCTCGTGACCCAAATGACGCAATTCGTCATGGAGCGCTTGGAAGTTCTTACGCGAGAGAGCGCGATGAATTCGATCCAAGTGCTGAACATAGGTAATTGCCAAACCATATGATACTATTGCTTGCTTCATTCCTGGTCCAAACTCGAGGGATGCCGTAGACCTTAAGAGTTTTAGAAGCCCTGTTGCTGTCGAGATTGGCCTTATTGCCCCGATTTCTAGCCAAGAATTCCGGCTATCATGCAACGCACATGCCGTAGCAATTGCGATTTGGATGTTCCTCACGCGAGTTTTTGCGTATTCGAGTGCTGCGTTGAGCGCTGGAAAATCAGGGACAGAGTTCATAATTCGCAACTCTGGTTGCTTTGCTGTGTCCTCAAATGCTGTGAAGCTCCGGCGAAGGTCTCGTCCGTACCGCTTGCGAAGGTCATTCTCTGATTTTTCGAAGTCCATCAAGATTTTGTCAAGCTCGACTAATTCGAATGGTATACTCGGGCTTCGGTCGAGATATGTTGTTTGCTGCGCGTGCTCCCTATGACATCAAGTAAACTGCCATCGATCATCCCGGAAGTCGGTCCACATTTAGAAATCCAGTCTCGAACAACAGACTGATAAGTAAAGGAGCGATGAGTTACGATGAAATCCGGTTCTTTGGCTCTCCAAGGCACTGGTATAGTTGCATCTTTCGTACCACAGAGTGAAAGTGAAAGAAGAACCTCGTCTACTCGCGTAATGTAGTCGCTTAATTCTACATTTGCAAGCCTGCGTTGCCATTCTGGTTTGATCTTGTCCCACGCTGACTTTATATCTATCAGCATTCGGGGTGATCTTGATGGGGTTTATCTATTGCCTCTTCTAGAATTTTCAGCGTCAATTGATCCGTTGACATTGGCCAATGTCGTTGTATTTTTTGAGCGATCTCAAAACCTTCTTGTCTGCACAATTCAATATGCTCGGTCTCAAGACTCTTATTTGTGCTAAATATCAGTCCATTTCCCTGCTGCTTAGATTCCATAGGCTGGAACTTGGGGTAAGTCGGTTGAATCAAGGCCTCAAGAAAATCAACCGAAGGCCGCCCACGGGATTGATAATTCGCGAAGTACTGGTGCTGAGGAGGGTCACAGTCTTTGAGTTTATTGATCAAACCAACGGCAGCAAGAAAATGGATAATGTCCATGTTGGCTCTGCCATTGAAAGCCAAAAGTCCCAGGCGAAATAGCAAGGCGAATTTGCTGGAGCTACGCCGACAAAATTCAACAATATCACCCCACTTCTCATGAATGGGATCTTCAATTTGGTTTTTTAGGGGCCTGCATACAATGTAGGTCGCTGATCGCCTAGCGCTGAGAACCCACCAATGATCTCAAAAGATTCAAGTATGCTTTCCAACGTCGTATCCATGTGGAATTGAAGGCAATGTGAAAGAATAACCCGGCTGATTTGATATACTCGGGCTGCTTCAGCACCGCTCCGACGGTCACGGGGTGTATAAGAAGTCTCAGCCATACATTCACTGATTTCAATGTCAACCAGTGGATCGTATATCTTCCGCTGAGCACGTCCCCGATGGCAGAGATGACTGATTTCTATTGATTCGAAACGGGATCCTATGCTGAAGATCTCTAGGTTGTTTGACTTTTGTTTAATAGCTTCAATGAGTGGTCCATATCCATCATACTGAATAGAGGAAGTAAGATCTGGATCCCAGTGTACTTTCTGAAATCGTTTGATTCCAGGGGGATAATATTCTCGCCGAGGAACAAGATCATGGAATGCCGCGAAAATTATGTTTGTCATTTGAGTTACTGGTGTCCAAGGCTGTGCAGCACCAGATTGTAAAATAGCAAACGCTTCGCTTGAGCCGGTCTGCCCTGTCAATTTGTCAGGAAGGCAAAACGATGTGATAGCGTGATAGAGAGCTTTGGCGTATATAATACGAGGTTCAGGACTACAGGATAATCGACCCAGAATGCTGTCGATCTTGAAACTGGCGTAGTGTGAGGTTCCTTGTATGCGGACATCAACATGCGGATCATTATGACGAACTATTGGTTTCCCAAGCGGCACAATAATGCTACGATTCCGAGAGTTCATTTCTCGCATTACAATTTTGCTGCTTAACCCGTACCAAGTCCCTGCATCTTGGTCGGGATCAATCTCGGCTGCTAGCTGTTGGCATTGGAGAAGGTGGTTTTTGTTCACCTCAAAGTGCAGATCCAAATGTTTCAACTCAACGGTAAGATTTGCGGCGTCATTCAAAGGTTGGAACACCGTAAGTTTTTCGGGTTGCTCGAAATGACGAAAAATGCCTGCAATCCGAGAAAAAGTCGCTGAGTGAGGATCAACTAACTGGCTTCCGCCTACTCCTCGAAATGCCCTGCGCAATGGGACATCGACGAACCAGTCACGGGGCGGGTGCTCCAGAATGCCGGCGTATTGGGCAACCCTCTTCTAATCTCCAGACGCTGAGTGTTGATATTGAGCCAGTGCCCGCAATTTAGAACTAATTCAGCTGGTAAGTCAAAGCTACCAGACTTACTCAGCCTCCATCCAGGGACAAACTCCTGAATCTCTCGTTCTCTTGACTTGGGGTTGTATCGAGTCGCACGAATGACGGCGCATCCATTTCGTAGTCCAAAGTTCACCTCGTGTCCCTCTATCGTCCGAGCCAGCGGTGAGACATACCTGGTTGACGAGATGGAAACGTAAGAAGATGCTGGGCCCCGAAAATAAAATTTACCGCTTTGTCATCAGCGATTTCAAGAGGTAGCTTCGCCCGTGGTTTGCCATTCACTAACAAATGGCCTTCAATGTAATTGAAATGAACTATCTCGGGAAATCGACCCAGAGTATTAGCAACGATCCAATGATTGTGAGGTATCGATAGGAATGTCCATGACGGCCTGGTTTCACTATCTGATAATTGACTAGACCAACCACGTAAGATCTCGGCTCCAACAACAGCCCTGTTTGCTGTCATTGCACTCTTGACATGATTTTGAAGATGGTAAGTCATCTCCGCGTCGCGGAGTAATAGGCCACGTACTATATCAGACAGTCTACTAAGATCGTGTAGTGTATTCTCCTGCACAGCAATGGATGCTTGTATCCATGCTGACAAGTCCTCCTGGCTGAAGCAGTTTTGGGAGCCGATAAATGTTGCAAAAGTTTCTCGACATAGCAAAGCAGCATGAATACCGTAAGTCGCATATCGCTGAGCTGCAACACTATCGGTTGTGTCATGGAGTTTCTTTCGAAGGTCGGAAATCCAGTCTGTGAGACAATTGCGCGCTGTTTTTAAGATATCAATACCGAGTGTCGCATCTGATAGGGAATACAACCGCAAGGCGAGAAGTGACCACAAGTTCCATAATATTAGTTCTCTCCAGTTGCCCCTAATAGACTCAAGCAACTGCTCTAGAATCTTGATCAGCCGAGTGTGAACACTGGGTATTTAAAAACTTCATGAACCGCTCGAAGAGACTCGCTAGGTAATCTAGGCCCTGCTTGCAAGGCAACTTGACAGATAACACGCTTTGTGTTCTCGTCGCTTAAGTTAAGATTTGACGATGACATTTCGATGAGAATATTAGGCCAGCGGCGCCTTTTCCCGGAGATCAATTTTTGGTATGCGGAAAATGCCTGAATTGGAATATCACTTGGGGCCACAGCTTGGTTGGCTTGGATTTCGTAGGAAGATGGCCATCAACAGTGGTCGGCGGGTGAAGTCTCTTAGGAAGCAGGGATAAGAGGCATCCGGGAATTTGTATTCCGCATAAATGCTCTAGTGTGAGGGGATTAGTGAGGGTCTCCAATCCATACATTTGATGCTGAATCATAGAGTTGAAAATGTGGCGCAAATGGTACGAATATTTGCATAGGCGACACCTTCACTTTGCTGACAAGGTAATGCGTTTGTTCGAAAGATTTAATTTTGAGGCTAGTGAAAGGCGATCAATACGGGCTGTCATAGAGCTTCGAAGTGGCTTATAGTCTTGTAGATGAATCTTGGCTTTCTCGGCGTTTTTGGGTTTGTATGGATGGGCTAGCTCGCTTAGGATGTACCATGTCGCATCGCGATACGCAGATAGCCAGCCAGGAATCCCAAGCTCGAAAATAATTGTCCCTCGTGCAGCGTCATCTTCAGGCAGAAATGCTTCATGGACAGATATTTTCATCTTGTTGCGTACTCTCTCATGATAGCAACTTACACAGCCATTGCTTTTCTTTTCACCATCCTCTAGCCAACAAAGGCATGGATTATTGAAGATGGCTTCTGTGTGCTCGTCATATTCATCGCAAAAAGCTCCAATTCTTCTTGTTTTTGCTGGCGCGCGTAGGTACAGTTTTCTTGAATGCGACGCTCGAGAGATTCTAGGCGCTTCGATCTTGCAATGTAGCGTAGAGCAAAGGAATCCCGCTTATGAGTTTCAAACATATTGCCGTAGAAAACTGCTCGCGTGGCCGATCTGCCAAGTACCCTGAATCCTTTGCAGACGTTCCATTGCCAACTTTGTTGGCATTGAAGCGCGTCGAGTAGCGGGATGGAAAATGGGCGCATGTCGGCGAGTAGTTGGCACGCCGTTACGGCGCTCTTGTCGAGGTCCACCCACAGAGTAAATAAGGCAAGTATCATTGCGCTATTCTGTTCTGGGCTGATCGTGTATGCAGAAGTTCCTAGTATTAAACACATCTTTTATTGATCTTTGTATGTTGAACCTACGGCGTCGAACACATCTTTCGATTTGGCTTGCTATTCGAGACAGCGGTCTTCGTGAGTTTGATTTGCATTCGGCTTTTGTTGCGTAGCATTTTGGTTCAATACGTTGCTCTAATGCGGCAACGTTGAAAGCATAGGCTGTGAGCTGCTGGCTTCGTTGGATGCTCTTGTCGAGTGGATTAGGAAGTGTGAGTGAACCAAGGGTCGATGTTTGGACCGACTTGGCATGTATAATCTCATCTAGGTATCTACCGCTGTTGGGTAAGGTGAGTTCCAATGAATCGAGTGGTGCGCGACGTGGAAGGCGGGGAATATAGCGAGTTGTGCTTTTTTTGAACGAGTCCCAAGCACTTTCCACTTGCATGTTGGCGTTTTCTATCGAGTTCCTCACGACTGCGGATGCTGCAATAAACCAGGTATTGCATGCAGCCTCTTCGCCAAGTTTGAACTTTCCGGGCTCCATCTCTAACTTCGCCATTCGACGAGCTAGCTTAGCACGCAGACATACAACCTTGTGTGGGCTTAAGATTGCTGCTGAGTCATCAAGTAGTTCTGCTAGGAGAATTGCCATTAGGAATTTGTATCCAAGCTTGCCTTGTTCGCCCCCTAGTGTAAAGCAAAGCTGGCGCTGAGCTGCGACCCGCAGAACCAGCCAAATTGGAAGCCTTCGCCAAGGAATGGTAGTATTGGCGAGGTTGACATCATCTCTAATCCGTTTGCGTAGGATAGGTGCTTGATGATGACCTCCGACAGCTTCGAGTAACGACATTAACATTTGGGTGATTAGAGCAGGGTCTGTTGTGTCTCGTATTTCTCCAATTGATACGCCTGCTTTTTTAGCTGATGCCCGGAGATAGTATAATGACTCCATGTTAGCTTGTTCAAGAAATAAGGCGAGGCACTCTTGGAAAGAATCTGTGAAGTCATCCAGGCTAATATACGCAGAGCGTCCGGGGAAGTCCCATTCCATTGCATGGCCAGCGGCTAAGACTTCGCAAGATGTAGCAGATGCCTCAAAGGATTCGAACACGACGTGATCTCCATCGTCCCTTATTATTAGTGTTAGCAAAAATCTCTTACAATGGAAGTTCTATGACAAGTACACGATAAGTGTGCAGATATAATTATACAATAACTTACTTTTTGTCGCGTCGGATTAGCAAGCCCGCATTTTGTTCTTTCAGATACAAAATAAGCATCTTCCCTCTATCCAGCTTTTGTAGGTGCTTGAGGAGCTTGCTTCTTTCTAAGCGGCTCCCGTTCAGTTCCAGACAGGCTCGGAGGGATTCTTGCAGGTTCTGGTACTCTTCTCGCCAAGGGATATCGCTAGTGAGACTGATCGCGGTATCAGTAGCATGAATCATGCGAGTAAGAATATTGCGTGCAATGGCGTCATTGTGGCTGTCCTGTGCTCCTGGGATTTCTGGTGGGAGGACTAGATGGTTGAAAACTGAACCCAGCAGGTCCAGCTTAGAGCCTGAGGGCAATGACATTGTGGCAACAGTTGATCATGAAAGAACGTAGAGCGAACACACATCCAACAAGAAAGTATTGTCTGTGTAGTATTCAATTGTTAATGTTGGCTTGGGATAAGGGAGCAGGTAGGAAGGGTGGGCGGGCATTGATCGAAGTTGGGAGATGTAGGATGGGTCTGGCTGCTACGACCAAAAAACACTTGACGAGTCAAAAATGACAGGTAGTCCTCAAAGAGGCCATATACAGTTCAAAAGTAGCAGGACCGAATGCGAGGCCACAAAGGCGGAGATGAGAATGTACAAGTGTTAGAGAGGGAACAAGATGGAGGTGGTGCAAGAAAATGAAGAGGAAGGGCCAAAAAGCCTTGGCGATATTCCAATGGTGTTGTGTGTAGAGGAGAAAGGCTGTTACTGTTATATCAGGACCAAGGCTGAACAACGAGTCTCCTATAACTGGGCAACGCAAGGTTGGGAAAGAGCAACAGCTCCAATAAAGTACCTACCTACTGGAAAATGAAGGAGCGGTACATCAGGGCGTGACTACCTAATGGAAGGCTCAGGTCTGGCCAGCATGCAAACCAAATAGGGTATTGCCTCTCGTGCGACCAAAAAGAAAGAAGCTTCGTTTATTAACATTTGCTCATATTAATGCTTCCGTATGAGCCCATGATGAATTAATTAGATGCAGGCTCTCCCTCAGTAATTATCTCATATTTCTATCTTACAGGGTAGGGATTGATTTGGTAATGCGTAAGTACATATGTACCTTCAAGTGCTAGTACCATGTATTGTACCTACATGTAGGTACATCATATCTAAAGTTGATTTGCATTGGTGCCTCCGACGCAAGTACCCGGACTGAGGCTGATTACAAAGTGTCTCGATGAGTATTGCAAACCCACTCGCTTGGGGCTCCAACTGAACGAAACAATATAGGAGTACACACGTAGTATTTGACCCCGTAACAGTATCCAGTCGGTAGAAAATAGTGAGTCACATAGCAAGGCAAACTATCATTGCCTATGATATTGATTTACGATCAAAACGCCCGCATTCAGAGGCTCAATTCAAAGGTCGCAAAATGTATAGGATAAGTGAACAAGAAAAGTCGGTCAAGAAACCCCGCTAATACAGTTATTCCCTGCGTGGTTCCGCATTATTGGCCAACAATCGCTAGCCAGCCATGTGGATATCTTCAGGCTGAGCACGAGGATGAGCAAAAACTGTTGCACTCTAAAACACAGATAAGCTCTGCGTTGTAAGACCTGAGAGCGAAAGTCCGGAACTAGCCCCAAATTGGTTGGCTGAAATAAATTATTGACATGCATATGCTGGCACCGCTTATTCTAAACATACGCGACTAGTATACACATGTATGCTCAGCTTGTCCAGTTTAGTTAATGTGGTGGTCTTGAGACGGCCAAGATTGGCCGTAGATAAAGAGTCGTTAGATTTTATATGTTTTGTATTGGGTCTTCGCGACGTATTTGAATAGTTAATATCAGTGAGCGCCTGATGCACAGTCGTATTGCTACCTCCTATGCAATTGGTATTGGCCCCTGAAGGCACAATAACGCCACTTGCACATTAAAAGCTGGCAAGATGAGGCTGTATTGTTTTATTAATTCATTACTTTCAAATTGCTAGGCTATCAAACGCATAGTATTTACGAAGACGAGCGTCGGTCAAAGTACTTGATTCCTTCCCATCTCATTTGATTGATGGATGCCATCATCATGGATTTTGACATGACAGCACAAGTAACGTTACGTAGGTACTTGCCTTAACTTCCTCTAAGCCGTCAAAAGGTTCAATCCTATTCTTCCGCCTCAACAATACTTACCGAATCGAGATAGACTCCCTTCAAGTCAGTCCCACGATGATAGTAGTGTAATGTAATAGGGGCTTGCAAAAAAAAAATAAAAAAATATACTATGAGATCAAAAGTAGGCGGTTCTGCAACATATCAGTTTGCAATAACTGGGTAATCAAATCGCGTTCCACATACATGAACCTACACTTTAGAGTTGGCTGTCGTACTAAATAGGCTTTAATACTTTAACTTCTTTTCTCTACAGCTTGATGCAACATGGTATTTACTTCTATTCAATTCTATAACTGGAGAAACTCAAGCCCTGCTGTAGGTTGATAGAAATCAACGTAAAATATACTATTTCGGACGCCTCGGCTCACTGAAACTAAATAGGGGTGAAATGAACAATAAAACTCGGAGTTTCAAGCTTTCATCTCCCAACTCAGCTTGTGGTAGGTATCTCAACAATAATGAATTATTACGGTGTGCCGCATTTATTTGGCTGGTTAGTCCTTTCACCTGTTTTTACTCTTGCAAAATTGCTCCTAAACAATATTTTGAAACTAGACCGACTCTGAGACAGTACTAAATGTGCCCCTTTAACTCTCATAACATCCCCTAGTTTATTCCCTCTTACCGAATCACCAGTAGCACGGCCTGGGTCGCTTTGACAACCACGTCGACTTCAGCACCGCTAATCTCAAGCACCGCGCTGTCATCCTTCACCTTTGTCTGTTTTCCACGAGATGCCCAAGTCCACTCCAAGCCAGCGTAAGTGACATTTTTCTTCGCCAGAGCGCCGTTGTCCGCGTTCAGATGGTGTATCGTAACATTGCTACCGGCGCCCGAAAGCCCCGACAGAGAAAACTTGGCCTCCGGCCGATCCGTGCCACTGTTGTGCTGCGCGTCCCAGAGTTCGAGGTTCAGCAGGGCGACGCGGGCGAGTTTCCCGTCGTCGTATGCGGCGTACCCGGCGTAGAGGCCGTCCTGGGGTGTCCCGACATCGAGCTCTACGACCCTCGTCTTCCCGCTCTTGCCGATGAACTCGGCTACGAAAGGCTGAGAGTAGAAGTGGGGGTGACCCGAGGTGCGCCCAGCGATGTCGTGACGGGCCTCCACATTTGCAGGTCCGATCGCAGGATCTGTTGCCAGTTGACTCGCCTCACTCCCATGCTCAGCGCGCAGAGCTGGAAATCTAGTGACCAGAGAGCCGAGGCGAAATTGTTTGTCTCAATGTGAGCCTCGCCGCCACTGCCGCCCACGCTGTAGCCTGTCTCGGTGAAGGCGAACCCGATGGCGGAGTGGTTCTCTTCGAGGTATTTAATGTTGGGGAGGAAATTGGTAAGGTTGGATTTCGTTGCTATGTGCGTATGTATTGTTGGAGTGCGGCGAAGTTGGTGACGCCGTGTTGGTTTTGGTAGTAATGATAGGCGACCTGCTTGATGCTCGTGGCACCGTCGTTCAGACCGTCCTCGAAAGCTGGCTCGGTGGTGAGATCGCCTACTGAGTACGATGCGGTGTCGAAGGCCTGGAAGATGCGCTTGTCGGCTAAAGAGGGGATGGCAGCTATGAGGCGCGCCTGGAAATTCTTGTATCTCTTCACGTACTCCTTGATGGAAAACCAAGGGTAGAAGGTAGGCTCGTTACCGAGTTCCAGAGCGTATAGGTTATCGATCCCGATTGCGTCCACGCCGGCGCGCGCCCACTCTACACTGCGGCTATATGTCGTATTATAAAACGGCACCATCAGCTCGAACTTGGCCCCCGGCCAATTCTTGAAAGCCTTGAAGAAAGACGGCCCGATGCTCAGCCTGTTACCCGTGATTTTTGTCTGCGGACCAAACTTAGTCGCGGGATAATTGGTTGCATTTTTCTGCGACGGGTCATATCCCCCGTGGTCCCCAGACGTGCCGCCCACTCTTAACAGAGGCGTACCGCCGGTGCGGCTTAGCACGGCGTTGACAAGATTCTGAGAGAACTCGTTGGGGTTTCCATCCTCGTCAAAAGAGTAATTGTAGAATGAAGATTGCTCGAATGCGAACCCTGTAAACGACCGATCTACGGCTTTCGACGCTCCGGAGGGTACTGTTGCATGGATCTGGACGGTGTGTTTAAGTGCTTCACTTGAAAAGGGGCTGGTGCCCAGCAGCAACGCTACGGACAGACGTGCGACTGAAAGAAGGCATTTTGTTTTCGATGGTAACAATTGAAAAATTATTGCACTCATGATTTTATTAACGCTTATATATCTCTAAAGCAAGGCAACACCAAGGGCGGGCTACCACACATAGCTGCTGGCCCGGGTTTCCAACATCCAAACGGGCATTATTATTTCGGCGATCGGTGAGATGACCTATACTATGATATAATCTTATTGCAGCGTAAAATTGCATTGGTGGTTTAACGGATTGCTATGAATATGTCGATTAAGGATCTTGCTATTGGCCAGCAGCCAGTCTCGAACGGGCCTATGATGATGCCTTGTGCTACAAATAGAGCAGGTAGGTTTCGTAACATCCCAAGAGGCAAGAGGCGGTGTTGTTTTGGCGATCGGCCAGATATCATTATGATTGGATGAGTGCCAAATGCACTGATCACCTTCACATTGCCTACCTGGTAAGTACATGGATTGAGGCAAGGGTCACGTGAGAAAAAGCTCATCGCGTTCACGAGTAGGCATAGGGGCTTAACAAAATCGTCACTCACGTCTAGCTGCAAGGGTAGCACGACTCTTGTTTGGGGCCAAAAAATTCAAGCCAATGCAATCTTTAAATGCCTAGTTAGGGCTAGTGATCGGCCTTGACAAGAGGCGAAGGACGCACAGCTCGCTCAGCCCGCCCTGGAATGACAACGAGAGCGGCACAGCTCATGCATCATCACTCTATTTCCTATATGATGTATGAAAAGAGCTTATCGCAACTTTGAATAGGCAGCTATTCCCAGTATATATGTGACAACCTAATCCTTTATATACTTAAAGTCTTATGTTTAAGTAAAGCATTTTCCATTTTGTCCTTTAATTTTCTCTTCGCGCCTAAACACCCCATCAATTCGAATATCACGACTGCTCCTTTATAGCTTCACATTTGGGGTTAATTCTTGCGGCAAGCCTTCCCCTCGGCCTTACTCCACTTGTTAAATCATCGTCAAACAAAGTCAACTCCGTCCATCATGGCCGCGTCAAATGTAACCTGCGACGTCAACAGTTACCCAGCATTCGAGTCACTTGGGATTCCCAAGCATATCCCCGTCGGCGGTCTCATACGGAGAAACGACACCCTCGTAGCGATGCAGAAATGCTGCGCCCCCAACCCTGTCAACTCCGTCGGCGACTGCGCACTATGGTGCGAGGTTCCGGAGGGCATATCCGTGAGGGAGTGGGCCGATTGCACGAGTCTATATGTCAAGGGCAGGCATGGCGTCGCCTTCCAAAATGCAGCGACGACGACTTCTACACGCCCACTGTCATGGGCGTTGCGGCGGTCGCGCTGCTTATCTCGGGCCTTTTTGTCTCATGCTAAGATTTATGGGAAAGCGGATCGCGTCTACATTATATCTAATCACCACGCTGGAGGCACATACAGAAGAAAAGGCCCTTTCAACTCATGCCATCACGCGAGCAATCACTAGTTCGCTGCTGAGAGTTAAGGCCTTGTTTGAATTTTTGGATAGCGAATAGCCCTGTTCTCATCAACGAGGTTAGGACATCTTATGGAATTCAATTCTCAACGTTGGACATAATAGTAATAGTCTAGACTATATAAATCATTGAGCATTGCACTAAAACCGACCACGTAACCTACAGGGTGATACCAGATTTGTTGTGATTACAATTATGCAATATCAATATCACTATCAATCATAGTCAGTAGGTAAGTATAGAAAATTTCGATGTCTCGTAACATCCTCTACGTGTCGGCTGAAACCCGAAAACTGATAGCCGTGAGGCATCGCAAAGTCTACTCACGGATATACCTATTTTAGCGTGAAGCGTCTTACTCCTTTAAGTGCCTGTATTTAAGCGAGTATGAGGATCAGGATTAGTCCTAGGTAGGGAGTATATCAACTGCCGATAGAAGGACACTAGGAGGATCCACGCTAAGCCCTAGATATATTCAGACTAAGATTAAATTACGGGAGGCGAATTCTTTCCACTTGGGACGCATGAAATGGCCTTATGCCAATACGACGTATCCTAACGTGGCCAGGATAACCCAAAGTCCAATGCCTGGGGCACCAGCACCAAACAAGGAGCTTGCGGCCGAGTTTGGGCTATTTGTCGGTGAAGACCCAGACCCCGTGGGGATGGCCCCGAGCCAGTGGGGGTAGGCGAGTTATCACCATCACCACCTCCAGTACCATTGAATATCTCGGGGAAGAGTTTCGTCGAGTTCGCATCCTTGAGGAGGCCGCTCACGATCACGGCCGATCCATTCATAATGCTATCGATCTGCTCCTCCGAGCACGTCGTCTCGATATCCCACAGGTAGCAGAAGTGCACCGGGTCCTCGGGGTCCTTGTCCTTGATCGCCCAGGTATCCGCCGTGCCGTTGGTGGCGTAGTCGAGGTTCGCGGCCGTGTCGACGGTGCCCGTCGCAATGTCCTTGTTGGTTAGGGCGCGGTGGAACATCTTGTATGCCGCCTCGGGCTGGTACGACGGGATCTCGTGGCCCGCCTCATACACCCTACTAAAGGACAAATTGCCGTACTGCCGCACCTGGCCTCCCACGTACGTATCGTTGACCACGATGTCCGTGTATCCCGCGGCGTGGAACTTCTCCGTGTTCGTGTAGTTGATCGCTAGACTGACGGCCTCGCCACCAATCCAGTGGCATGCGTAGTCTCTGTCTCCATACATCAGATGCACCTTGATACCATTGTCTAAGAGGAACGCTAGTTCGTTCACCCAGCCTGGCCGTGTGTAGTCGCCAATTCCACGGAATGCATCGCTGACAGCCTCGGACGCAGCCGTGTAGTTCAGGGGCACGCCTAGTGCGGTTTGCACGTGTGGCTGATTGAGGTAGAGATAGTGGAATGAGTGTGGGAACGGATCGGGGTTCTGTGTTGCGAGATCGTAGTAGTTGTTGTTCGAGTACTCGAGATAAGGCCCCGAACTTCGTTACTGCAGAATGTCTCGGCGTCCATACATATTTTATTCACGGTGGTGTTAGTGCCCAGGTCATCGGGATCGAAGGCTTCTGCCACCTCGATACACTGCGCTATCTGATCCCGGCAACCACCTTCGCGCTCCCATGCGTCTACCATGCTCAAGTAGATAGTCTCGTTAACAACTTGGATGCCGTATGTGTTGTTATACGCCATCTGTGGATAGTGCGGATACATTACTTGGCGATCGATACACGAATTGATCAGGATGAGTGTGTCTAAGTTCAACACGTAGTTATCGCCCGAAGTCTCGTTTAATGTGCCGTTTTGGATCTTCAGGTTCTGTTCTTCGAAGTAAGAGAAGAACGCTGGGCCGTATCGTCCGCCGTAAGACTCTGTAGCAAGGCTGATTCGAGAGTCATTAGGATGATATGCCGGGAACTCCTGAAACCATGTCTGCGCGAAATGCCACATGGTGATCGCGGCATTACGGCTACCCTGGGCGGTGTCGTTACGATTATTGCTCGGATAGGTCCCTACAAGCTGCGTTGTATTCTGCTCGGGGATCGGATCCGACGCATTAAGGGGGACAGTTCGGCCTGACACTAGATCATACGTGTAATTCCGCAAGGTATCGTAGGAAAACCCAACCTGCACTGGCTGTTCGATATAAAGCATATTGACTGTCCACTGTTAGTAATGCACCTAACTGCTATAACATAATCTATAACTCACCTTCATTATTCCAAGACCACTCATTCAACGTCGTCGAATTTGAGTCTGGGTTCACGTAGCAAGGGCCGTTCTCTGCAAACACTGCAGAACTCAGAGTCAGTTATTGTCATTTTGAGCTTTACCTAAGAGTGTTGTGGAAGAGCAGAAAGCTCTTGCAGCTCTAGATGGAAAGAAACCAGGCTGAAGATTACTTACATCCTAAAAGTGACGAGCTTCCCGGGCCGCCATTCAGCCATATTGACAACGGCGCATTCGCGGGGTCCTTTCGGGCCTCGAAAACCAGAAAAAGGTGTTAATTGGATAATCTTGTGGCTGGCCTAAGTCATCGAGGGTGCCGGCAGGTAAATGCACATAACCCGAGTAGGATTTAACACCTTCGGTCGTCTCGCAGATATTGGGCTATTCTTCCGAGTCAGCACCGGCAACCAAACATTCTGCTCATGAGAGACGCTGTCGTACCTCTTTATAACTGATCGTAACGCCGTTACCGAATTTCGACTCCAACACCGTGACTCCCTCTGGCGCTGGCGGGAATTGAGCTACAACAGTAGGGGCTAGGAGTCCTGCTGCGACCAATGCCCGAGCGAATCTCGCTGTGGTCAAGGACATCTTGTCACCGCCAATTGGGCCACTCCGCTATCTACGTAGAACGACGACAAGCTTAGCACACAGCACGGTTGGTCTGCGGGAAAACGCCAAGCTCTCTTACAACCTAGCCTAGCACACGATGGATAGAACCCCCGTGGAGAGCTTGCCACAAAATGGGATTTTATACCTCTATATACCCTCCCACGAGCTTCTCACCGCAGTCTCCATTCTCCTCTTCAAGCCGTCATTTTTGTCATGTAAAGGGCCCTGGTCTCTGTCCCGGTTTCCCCGCAGTTGCATGCATCTGTTGCATCGAAATGGTTGGTAGACGTGTTTTTTCGCCTGTGCCTAGAACTTCTTCATTGTGCTCGCATCATGGAATTGTGTCATTGAAGCCTATGGTACCTAGCATATAAGAGGCAACGATCGGTGACCGTTGGCGGAGATCGGCATAGTTCGGTCCATCATTTCTGCTGAGAGACCACTGCTGCCTGTGGTGAGATGGTTTTAACAATGAACATCTCACAACAGCAGCTGCTGTGTATGCCGGGGATTCACCCGATAAGCATGATTAAGTAGTGAGCGGGTGGCTGGTATGACAGACTGTGGTTGGTTTGGGCGGTTGGGGAAGGTGGTTAACGATGGCGAGCTCGCGCCAGCTTATTACCTTACCCCGCCTCCAGATCGGTGACGATATTGGAGATATCCCCAACCCCCAAATGCGCCTCGATTCGCTACCTGAACTCTTATCATGGCCTTGGCCTCCGTAGTGATAAAGCAGTATACCCCACATGATTGCGATGGTTCAAATTAGTGCGTAGCTACCTAGGTAGTAGTCAGGCAGAAAAGGGCCTTAGAGAAAACTGACTTAATCTTCTTGTCCTTTGTTTCTCCTTCAGATCGACTTAGAATTCATGAGGAGACAAGTTGCGACCACATAAGAGTGAGCTTGAAGTGACTTCAGTTTCTTTCTTCCATCGATTTCCATGCTGTAGTGAAAACAGAGGGCCAGTTGTGAAATTACCCAAGGCTCGGGGGGTGGTTCTACAAGATGCGTAACAATGGCAATAAAACACCAATCTATTGGACATAATATGGTGATACAGAATAGGACCAGTTCAAAGCCCAAGTCGAATGCCGTACTGTAAGAAGTATTTCGGTATTTTTTGTGTCATGGCCCAAACTTCGAGTGATAAGTTAGAATGTCCACAACAACTCTTTGGAATCATGAGCACAATGCGCTCAACCATATCAGGCATGTGTATTCGAATGCCATAAAGTGCCATGTTCTGCGACGGGTGGCAAACCCTTTGCTATTTTTCTAAAAAGAATAGAATCCAATCATCCCCAGACCAAGATTTGGTTCAAAGATGCTATGTCGCTAATGCTATATCCCTGTTTCTTTGCTGTCGACTGTGAGAGCGGACGACCCAATCGCCATCTCGTTTTCCTGAAATCAATGATTGACGTCCTTCCTACTAAACGAACAGACTTTTATCATCTAATACGTGTCTATCGGTGCTAATGAATGCGAACTCCGTCAGCGTTGCGTCAGTGTGATATGTGCTATATAGCCCAGCTACCGCGCCGTGCCCTAACTCCCCAAGCAGGAGGATTGGAGTCGTCATCACAATTCAACGATGGATGTTGTCGTGCCCATTCGCGGACGTATAGCTTGAGTGCCTTCCAACGAGGGGGTTTATGACGCGATCTCCTACCGTGCCCATTGTCGGATGGGAGGCTCATTCGCTCGTCTTCGCTGGAGTCAATGCTGCTACTGTCGGTGCTGCTATAATCGGAGCCTATCTCCATCTCACGCATAAATCCCTCCCCGACCTTCACATTGTCATCCTTACGAAGCTCTTCCACGCAAATACCACTGATCTTGCTGAGCTCGTCGTCAAAAGCTCGGGCCGTAGCCGCATAGCCCAAGCTTAGGTAATTATACACCTGCGTCACAAAGGCATCGTCAAACTCGGCTACAATGACATCCTCTCGTTCTTTGCGTCCCTTCTCTCTCAAAATTCGTTCGTCAAGCTTAGAGAGCGTTTGCTTGTGCAAGCTTGTTTGGTCGCGGCCCAACGCCCACGTAGGCGATTGGGCGCCACTGCCGTTCACAGAGGTCCCGAAGGCGGAATCGACAGGGTCGGCGGAAGACCATGATGCACCTGGGGTATGGAGTAGATCGGTGGTTGTAAAGCCGGTTATCTAGCTTGTTAGTCTTGGATGAGCAATACCCACGCCAAAGGCCGGTGGCGCAGATACATCCCGTTGGCTATTTTCGAGCTTGTCTAATTGATTATAAGGTTGATTTGGCACCATGCGAGTGGACTGCGGGCTGGGCACGTGCGGAAGGTAAGGTCTGCACCTAACATCGGTGGCGAGGCGGCCTTGCGCATGTTCCCCAGCTCGCCATCGTCGGGATTGCCGGTCCGGAAGGCGAAGGGTATCTCGAAGGGACTGGCGCGGAGCCCTGTCGACGGCGGAGGTGTGAAGGGCTTCTCAGGGCCGGGCGGAGATCGGGCGAACAGCAAGGGCGAGTGTGCAGAGACAACAGGGCCCATCGAGCTCCCCATGGCTGAGTCACGCGACTCACGACGAGGCGTTGCCGCCCAAAGCGAGTTGTTAGGTGGCGGCGCTGTCCCCGAGTCGTCAGAATGGTCGTCGAGGCTCACGCGCGTCTCTACACGCATCCGTGCCAACTTCTCGGCATGTGCGCGCATCTCTTTGACAGCCCATCCCGGGTCGGTGGACTTGCGACGAAGCAATTGAGAGGGACCGTGGCGGAGCGGTGGCTCGTCGTCACCTATTTGGAGATCATCCTCCGAATTGTCTCTGGCAAAAAAGTGTTCCACGCCCTGGGGTGGCATTCCGTTGGGGAAAGCGGCCAGGGCTTGCTCAAACTCCCGCTGCCGATGGGCGTCTCGGGCCGCTATGCCAAGCAGATAACCCGAGAATTCCTCGTCGCACGACTCTCTCCGGCTGCGCAAATCATAGCTCCTGCTACTCCAAGTGTCCCCATTGTCTCTCCGCGTGTCGGACAGAGCCGGGTCGCCAGAATTAAGCGCGGGAGCGGCAGCGGCCACGCCATCCTCGTCCTCCGAAGAGTTGCCCGATTCGGACGACAATATAGTGTCGAGCTCAGGGTGGTAGGAGTTAGTGCGCGTGCTTCGTCGGGTATTTGCGCGGCCGTTCATGGACCGCTGATGGCGGGACGCAAGAAAGCGCGCCAGTGTCTCATCATCATTTCTCGCTGATGCATGTGCCGGCCCAGTGCTTCCAGTGCTTGCAGTGCTTGCAGTGCTGCTTTTACCAAGCCCAAGCCGAGGTGGCCCAGATGCCCCATTTGTCCGTTTCGGCTTCGGGGCGTAGATGTGATTGGTACCCGGTGTGATGTCAGTCCTGTCTGTTGGTTTGGTGGCCGGACCCTCCTGTCCAGCGCGCCAGGCACGTTTAGTTGTCTCAATTAGCTGGGGAGCAAAGCGCCTCTTGGGCTTCTTCTCCGGTTCTTTCGCCTGTGCTACATCGGTGGCCACTGGCGCTACAGCGGGCGAAAACGTAGAGGACGATTGCGACGCTGTTGGCGAGGGATCGGGGGTCGGTTCGGGCGCAGGCCCATGGGGTTCTTGTTCACGACCCGGTATGAATCGAATGTAGTCTCGATGGGAACAGGGGCAAAGCGCCGAATGGGTTTCGTGGGCGGTTGAGGGCGGACATGTCAGTGTCGGCATTGGCCTGTGTAGAGGCATCTCTAGTCGCTCGAATCGCATCAGGAAATGGCCGGTTGTTGCTGGTGCCAGCGTCGGAATGGGAGTTGGAATCGGTATTGGTATTGGTATCGCAATTGGCGCTGGTATCGCAATTGGCGTCTGAGGGCGCATCCTGTTCCTGTCTTTTACTGGAAGAGGACTTGGTGGTGTGTTCAATGAGCTGGGGTACAAATCGACGCTTGGGTTTGGTCACCGTAGATCCAGCTCCTAATCCAGATGCTGACTGCGGCGCATCCAGCACTGGCATATCATCGTCACCCACCGCCACCATGGCTGTTGTGTGTGTGAACTCGCCGTCGACGCCGTACAGCACTCGAGATAAAGAAGGCACTGAGGGAGCAGTAACTACCGCCACCAAAGCTACAGCTACAGCTAAGCTACTGTTATATATAGCAGGCAGGCGAATGTCTTAATCAAGAGATTAATAAAAGAGAGAAAAGGGTGCCGAGCCGGTATAATAATAGCAGCAGCAACAATGACGATAATAATAATCACGATAGCTGCTCAGGTCAGCGTCGTAGTATTGTATCACTTTATACCACGCAGCGAAGACGAAGAGGCAGAGAATGCAAAGAGAATACGAAGAGAATAAGAATCATCACGATGCAGTCCAGAGCCAATCGAGCGACGCAGCTGATTGCACTAGACTGCCTCTTCCCATGACGAGGGCGGGAACGAGGACAAGCTGCTGGTGGGCTTGATACAGTAGGTACAGCACCGCTATTTCCATGGCCCCTTTCTCTTTCCTCTCCTGTTCCCCGTTAGGCCCGGTCCCTCAAATACAAAATACAAAATACAAAATACACACGCCAGTCCGACTAACGTCGGAACAGCCACCGTTGGCAGCAGCGTAGCGTACCTCTTTCGTGCTGTCGCTGGAGTCTGGTGTGCGTCGGCGCGAGTTCTGCTTGCCAGCGGTGGGGAGACGGTGGATCGCGGCGGTGGAGAACCAGCATTTAGGTGATTTCGCCAGCAGTTTGCTTCATGGATATGGGCATGTAGTCCTACCTCACATACTATGGCTCATGGCTAGTACCTTTTCCTAGTACGTTTGAGCCATAGTGTGCTACTTACACTACATTACGCTTTATCGGAGGTGCCATATAGAGGTATGATGACATATGTACCCTAACATACATACGTAGGCTCGAAGAATTACTACTTGTAGTAAGTACTGACCAGGGTAATCTGTTATTGTCATGCTTACTTAGGTACAGAGAGAGATATAAAACAGCTACAACCACGGAATGTATGTATCCTGGTATATACTCATCCGTCGTTGAAGACAATTAATCCGACTGCTTTAATTCTAGTGGTAAGGATGTGGTATGCAGCTGACACACCTTCAGTATGCGGTCTTGAACATTGACTGCAATGACTTGCATCGTTCCCTGTCATTGATATTTCCAGATTACACTACACCATTGTCCCTAAACACTTACATGTAATCCGAAACAGGACTAAATTGAATGTTTGTCCATCTTCTTCACATACTGCTGCCACCGCCTCGACTACTTAATCCCGAGATCGCAGACTAAATAAAACCCATATCTAATATTTTGTCAAATGATTGGATTGGCTACCATGGGATCGGAAGCCGAACTCGACGCTAATCGGCGCCATTTAGGTTTGAATACTAAGTATCTGTATGTGCTTATTCATGCAATGCTATCTTGAATCAAGATCCATTTGATCCGTGCTTATGCGTGTACCGACAGACTTTTCAGTTTTCTTAGCTCAGGCCAGGCTCAGGTACCGCGCGCTTCAAACATGTTAATCCCGACGTCGCAACTAAACGTAATAACTCGAATTGACCGACAGTTGTGGAATTGGACAAGCCAGTTCTACGCAAGGTGTTTGCAGACCATACTAATAATATCTTGTCCTAGGCTATCCGGGAGTAGACTAGTCCGGGCGAGTATCAGGTACAAGCCACGATAGTCTCCATCATAATGTTGAATGTCGCGATAAGCCGTATCCATCAAGCGTCACATCGTCGCCGGTGCTTGGCCAGTCTACGATATCTCGCCCCGCGGCAAACCCCCAAGCCCTCTTCACCGACTGTTCGGGAGCCATAGCTGCATCCCCGGCATAGCAGGCCGGCCGTTTTCCGTCTAGCGGGACTACCGGGGTGCGGAGTCGATTACCTAGGTAGCTTGGTGCGGGGAAAATGTCACGATAGTAAAATATCGTGAGGCGGGTCCGGTTTCGAGAAACCAATCTCCTTCGCACCTTTTCGTCTCACGTGTACCTGAGCTCGGGCATCGTGAAGCCGCCGAGTCTAGACAACGCATACGATGATGCGTACACAACATGGCCGCTCGTGTGACCTTAAAATCTGAGTGTCGGACAGGCTGCATCGTAAAACTTACATAACAAGAGTTCCAACATCGAATATCGGTATGATAGCTCGTGTCTCGAGCTCCTCACACTTCAATGCTTACTCACCTGGAGTTTATTCCCCATGATGCCAATTTTTGAGGGCCCCGGGCTTCTCCAAATGAAAATGTTGCGTGGCCCCCATTGCATCTTCTCAAGCCCCTATACGCGCTCACGATTGTGTCGAGCCCCTTTGCTGGCTCTTTCAACAGCATATGAAGCAGCACTTGATTCTTGCCGCATAGATAGAATATGTTCGTTCCGTTCTACTCATAGTATCTGATGAAAAGCTTTTGAAGCTCGATCCAGCATACACCACCTCTCGATGTGTCAAGTCACCTCTCGCAGACAATCCATGTGAAGCCCCATAGCGACTTTCATGGTCCCGACAGCTCGGAGCTACACTATCAATCATTTACCACATCCTACGTGTTTATATAAACACACGAGATTAAGGATTGTCTGTACCGTAACATGATCGGTATCACCGCCATGTAGGGTTCACATCTCTACTTCCTTATCTATACCAATCATCGCGCCTCGTGTTTATGGCACGCAGAATGAGCAATCGTATCGTAGTACAAGGTAGAATACCACAACTCCAACAAAGCAATCTAAATAGCATTGCCTACTAGAGCTTATCTCAAAATACCAGGGGAATTGTCATGCATATGATTTCTCCAACTCTCAATGAACCAGTGAAAAGGGGCTCGCAACATTGGCTACAAGGCAAGCGGTGGTGACTAAGCGCGACATATAGTATAAAAGGGTGAACTCGCACCGCTATGAAAGCTGTTATAAAAGAATACTAGGATCAAACATATGCGTTAATGAAGCGATAGGATAATGGAGTCTTCCATACAGAAGACGTGTGCGTTATTCCCTAGAAATTTATTCTACGACTTAAGTTATAAAGGAGCCAGGTTTCAACGCATAATAAGTTGTAATAGCATGACGGCGCTCTCCTTTACTCACATGCCTTTCTGGGGTTTGCCTCCGGCATAGCCAATTGAGACGATCATTCAAAAATGTGGCTTCATCAATCAATCGTAGAATGGCGCGGTGTATCTCTCGATGTGACGTCGCATCAGCCAGAACGTGAATGGACCAACCTTTTCCTGAATCTCTCTCCAACTGTCGTCCGGGTCCTCCGTTTCCGGTATAATGACGTTCTCTTTCATATACTCGAATCCGTTTCGTTCATAGAAGGGCTGGCCGTGTTCAGTTGCGTCCAAGTAGATATCCGCCTGAAAGCTATCCGCCTGACCGATGCCCCAGTCCAGTAACTGCTGTGCGACTCCCTTTCGTCGGTAGTCAGGGTGGGTGAAGAGGATGAATAGATCTTGTACCGTCAACCTAGCTCATGGATAGGAAATAGGAATTATGCACCTACAAAAATGAGGCCCTGGGCTACCTTGGACCTAGGTCGCGCGTGCCTCTGAATTGCCTTGATGGCAAAGGTTCGAGAGCCACCCTCAGGGAACCAGGTCGCGGTGGGTGGCTTCGGCTCCCTGAATGGATTCTCAGGGTGTATATTCCAAAGCGCGCCGCCTACAATCCTTCCGTCGGTGGTGTCGATAACCTTTTGCCAGCGGCTAGTAGAGTCTTCGGTATTCCACAGCTTCAAGCGCTCGGCGGCTTCCTTGATAGCCTCCTCGCGATGTTCATGTCCCTCTCCATGGGTAGGGAAGAAAATATGGAAGAACTTCTGTGGCGGATCTTCGTATGAGTCAAACATACACCTGGCGAGCGCCGGGAAGTCTACTTCGGGGTCAATCTCCTGACGTTCCAAAGACATTGTCGATAGTTGATGAGTGATGAGGGCTTATACACAGAGGCGGTGAAGTTGACTCGACCACGAGGTTCGATGAATTCCTGTTGGTGGGTTTTCTTTTGGATAGCAAATTCTTCCCTGTGGCGCTGCCGGACTATCAAGTTATTGACGGCTGAAATATAGACCGGGCGCCAACGGAAATACTATGTCTCGCTCACTGCCAGAGACACAGTGCCTTTTATCCATGGCCCCCGCTGCCCAGTGGGAGACCGCTTCGTGACTGATCGGGGCCAGTTGCAGCACAAACAATAAATGTTGGCGTACGAGCCAATCGCATCCGAGTGTCTAGGTTACATGACATCAAAAGCAGGTCATGACGAGGCCACAGAGTCTCACCATCACATCCCTGCGGAGATTACGCCACCGGCCCAGACTCGAGAGAGCCGAAAGGATTTTCATGGCATTATATCTGTTTTCGTTCCGCAATGCTACCTCGATCCCCGGAATAAGTTGCCGCCAAGTTTTGAGGCTTAATCTACCATTAATTTACCATGTAGAGGATATCATCAAATATGCAATAGTCCGCACTCTGACTATGAAATATCTCTGAAACATACGTGCTTTGACAACCCAGTACACTGGTCCCGACCGCCCCTTAGACGCCTTGCAGAAGCACGGTAATGTAAAAGGTCTATCATAATGCAAAGATAGACAGCGAAAAAGAAATATGTTCCACTTGTATACAGACTAGGTTACACACTCCCAACTGCCGAACTGCATTGATCTGAGCTTGTAGACTCAAATACTATATGATCGACGTTACATCTTTGTTACTCGTTCTATCAATGAATCCGTATACATCTCAACCCATACACGCCCTGATACGCGATGGAAATGGATAGGCGATTGCCGCCGAACGACCAGAGCACCGTCTTCCAAATCCTGCTCTGGTTCCTGTTCATCGTCGCCATTTTCAGTTTAGCAGCACGTCTAGGAACAAAATATGCCATGACACGAAGGCTCACCTGGGACGATTGGATCATGATAGCGGCTCAGGTGAGTTCACTGATCCCGTTTCGCTGAGATCAACCTGTACGAGCAGGTCACGACTGACATAGGGTAGCTCACATATCTAGCACAATGCATCTCTATATCATTAGGCGCATCGCAAGGTCTTGGGAGCCAATTAGGAGCTTGAGCGAGGATGCAGTTGAGAGTTTTCTCAGGGTAAACATACCTCAAATGCATGCATATACTTTTGGGCCATATTTGAACTAACACTCACGCCCTAAGGCGGAGTATGCCAGCTTTGTCTTTCAACTCATGGCTCTCGCACTCATAAAATGGTCCATATCAGCGTCCATCCAACAACTCAGCCCGAGCATCACGCATCAACGTCTGGACTTGATCCTGCGCATCATAGTTGGGCTGTGGCTATTCTCTGCGGTATTGACGACTCTCTTCCAATGTGCCCCCCCAGCGCCTTGGGACTACTTAAACAATCCTCAGTGTCTTGATAGGGTGAGTTATACCAAATCGCCTAGCCCCAGCCGGTCGAAAACCGTTAATAAGATGTAGCGAGCTTGGTGGACGTATGTCTCCTTGGTCAATATAGGGACTGAGTTTTTCATCGTCGCGTTGTATTGTCTCATCATTGGCAACTTGAGAATGTCTCTCGCGAGAAGATCCGTTGTGCTTCTCGTTTTCTCGACCCGTCTGCTGTAAGCTGCCTGCCGCCCTAATCTCAATCACTCGAAAGAGCATCACCAGCTAATAATTACTCATCAGTATCATCGGCATCGCTCTCGCACAACTCGCCGTATTCTGACTCGTTCCCCAGCTTTGATCTGACAATGTCTCTATGGTTACCAACTATCCTGAATCAAGCTACGCTATCTACGAGCGTCGTGACTGCATCTATACCGTACCTGAGGCCTTTCATGGAGAGCCTGGAGTCGGGAATAGCTCGAGTAGAGAACCTACCGGGGTCGGAAGAAGAACTCTCACGCGCCAGGGTTGGACCGAGTGCATATTGCTTGAGTGACATCAGTTCTGCGGGGTGCTCATCGCGGGCAATGCATCGATGATTACAATGTATTAAGATACCCATACCATATTGTTTCTAATGACAAAGCCGCTAAAGGCTATTCTTCGATAGTGAGTTGTTGATTCAGGTACGAAAACCTCGTATGAGACTGTCCGAATATGCAAGGGATGTCTCACGTACTGTCATAAGCCAAGTACTAGAGGCAGCCAGCAGGGCAGACCATCCGAATTCTAGAGGTTGCCATCATTGAATTTCAGACACGATGGTTCTTAATTGCCGCGACAGCGAAAGGAAGCTAATCGTTATGAAGGGATGCGGAGTCTTTAATGCAAGGTGGACGATGAGATATGGGTAAGTTTACACGAATTGCAAAAAATGCGAAGGACACATCATCTCGTGGCTGAACTGCGGGACCTATTGTATGCATAAGTACAACGGTTATGCATCATCATGATGAGATGTCTCTCGGTACAGGGCGGGATTGGGCAGGGGGCACGATAATGAAACTGTGGCTTCGGCTATGATAGTTTAAGGCTATAAACCCGCGATGTTGGGCATTCCAACTATTTGCCCACTATAAGGCTGTGTCGCACCTAGGTGACTTACCTAGCATTCATCCTCGAATCATCCCTCGTTTCGGGGTTGCCCATATCTTCCTATCTTGCGAGCAGATAGGTCAGAACTTGTGAGATTATAAGGATAGGGGCAAAGTGCTTTGCTGCAGTGCGACAGTGTATCGGTGCTACTCGCTTACCAACCGCACGATGATTCGCAGCAGGTCTCATGGACCGTGCCGAAAAGCAAGCTGCCGTGGCTACTGCTACACTATTTATCAGCTGTGTTGTTTCATTTTGTGAACCGTCACTAGCGGAATCTTACATCCCTATTCGAGCCTACGAGCATCAGAGATCTCTATTAATGAGTACCTAGTCCCGATCTCTTTCCCCAGGATCGTACGTGTGATCCAGGATTAACCGAGCTCCCATCGTTGCTCCCCTCCCCCGCAAGATTTACATTGATGATACATTCGTCTCTCCCATCCGCCCAGTCGTGATCACCAGCCAACATGGATACTACCAGCCTCGAAGAGAAAGGCGTGCAGACTGTGCTGAAACGAAGCGCATCAGGAATATCTTCTCACGATGACGCTACATTGGCACGTCTTGGGAAGAAGCCTGTCCTCAAGAGGAACTTCGGCTTCATGACAATACTCGGTTTTAGTTGCACAGTACTGATCACTTGGGAGGGGTCATTGACGTATGTCCCATCTAGTACTGTTCTGTTAATTTAGATGACTAATAACAATTTAGCACGTTTCTCTCTGGATTGCAGAAGTATTACATCCTTTATCTCCTCCAACTGGCATTGTGACTAACACTGTCAGTGGCGGACCGTCTGGATTGCTCTATGGGTTCATCGTCGTCTGGGCCGGCACTCTATCAGTATTTGCGACCTTGTCCGAGCTGGTTTCTATGGCGCCGACATCAGGCGGACAATACCATTGGGTTTCGATGCTGGCGCCTTCGTCGTGCCGAAAGTTCCTCGGATACATGACAGGATGGCTCACGATTACTGGGTGGCAGGCGCTTGTAGCATCCGGCGGCTTCGTTACCGGCACGATGATTCAAGGTCTCATCTTGCTCACGCATCCGCAATACGCGGCTGTCATGAAGAACTGGCATGGAAACTACTACTATGGGCCGTGGTCCTGATTAGCTACGGCATCAACACTGCTGTTGGGTCTCTCTAGCGAAGTTCGAAGGTCTTGTGCTAGTCCTACACATCCTTGGCTTCTTCGCCGTCATACTTCCATTATCGTTGCTTAGCCCTCATGGTTCCGCCAAGGACGTGTTCGATACTTGGGTAAACTCGGGATTATGGCAGACCCAAGGACTATCTTTCAGTGTTGGGATCATAGGAAACGTATTCGCCTTCCTTGGCGGGGACTGTGCCATTCACGTAAGTTCTACAAACTGAGATTGTTGGAACAGAGTGCTCATACATCGGTAGATGTCCGAAGAAATTCGCAATGCCGCGATGGTAGTACCTCGATCGCTGATGACCGGCCTCGCCATAAATGGGACATTGGGTTTTGCGATGATGGTTGCGACGCTTTATTCTCTAGGAGACATCAATGTGGCACTGACCGAAAACCCCCAATATCCATTCATGTCTGTCTTCCGGCACGCCGTGGGATCGACGGCTGGTGCGGCCGTTATGTCTGCTCTCGTTGTCGTCATGTCCTTTAGCGCCACCACTGGGTGCCTCGCGTCGACTTCTCGAATCTACTGGGCGTTCGCCCGCGACCGGGCGTTGCCTGGCTGGCACGTTCTAAAGCAGATCAGCCCACGGACCAGTATACCCGAAAACTCCGTGATGGTGACCGTCTTCATCGCCATTATCCTGTCTCTCGTCAACATCGGACACGCAGCAGCTTTCAATGGCGTCATATCCATCTCTATAGCCGGTCTTTTTGGATCATATCTTATCGCCGCGTGCCTACTGCTCTATCGTAGAGTGGCCGGAGACATACAAGAACGACACGACGACGATGCCCTCACGAACACGATGGGCGGGAACCTGACCTGGGGCCCCTGGCGACTAAGCGGAACGCTTGGAACCGTCAACAACGCGTTTTCGTGCGTCTATCTCGTCTACATTTTCTTTTTCAGCTTCTGGCCGCCCCTCCAGGATGTGACGCCCGAAACTTTCAACTGGGCAGTACTGGTATTCGGGGCGGTAGTCTCATTCAGTGTCGTATACTACATGGTATGGGCCAGGAAGATCTACACTGGCCCGGTTGTTGAGACTAGTCATTAACTGGAACTAAATAATCTCACGGGACTATTGCTACACGGGTAGAGGCTTTTGTATATGAGCTTTTCGTGTAAGAATAGGCAAAGGGCGGATATTTGACAAATTCTAGCAAAAGTTATCGATCTAATCTAATAATGGCCATAGTCTTCTTTAACACCAAAAAGAAGATATCACAACTTCTCCGATATTATAGACCGTGGAAAGGTACAACCTTCTCTAGGAACTATAGAGTATACACTGTGATTATGTGTTAAATCTCGAGAATGAGAGAAGAGAAAAGAGGTGGTTGGTGTATAATGCACCAGGATGTTAGTGGTTCGTTAACATGACCAGCTTTCTCGACGAAACTTAAAGAGAACACTGGATACATGACATAACTCAACTGAGTCTAAATATCATGCCTTTTTGGGATCCGAATCTATTTAATCATACCAGAGAAAACTAAAAGCTTGTGTGAAGGTTGTATGCTGAAGACTATAAACAGAGTGCGATTTCTCGGCGGCGGTTATAGGACGTGGGCAGGTTGGCTGACCATTCCGTATTGTCTTGTGAACGATCTGGGTTGCAGTTACGCGTCCCCAATTCGAGTCAAACTATCTGTGTATATACTTTGCTAGTTAAGTAAGTTTGACGAAGTGTTCCTTGTGTCACTATAGACCGGTGGAGATCGCGTGTTTTTGATTCGTCGGTAATACAGACGAATAAAAATTGCTTTCTGATCAAATCTGATTGATTGCCAATACGTGACCTGCTACGTTTAAGCCATTCACTACTGCCCAATGCCCGAGTCTCAATATCAAGTATTGTGTACTTCACAATGAAACACTGCAGTTGTTTCTTCTCAATCACTAACTTTTTAGACTTAGTGCCCACTGATACATCATGTTGAGTTATCATACGAGTCATGAGGTAACAGAAACGTTGATTTCGCGGATAACTTCGTTGCATCCCGAGAGTGACGAAGTAACAACACGCAGCAGATATAGGTGGAAAACCTAGTTTGTAGGACTTTAGCTAATCTCGGTAGAATGTGCAATCCCTACCAGTCGCGTAAATCGCCTAACTGGCACCTGTCCTCAACCATCCCGCTGCAAGCAGTCTTGGCAGTTGGGACAGTATCACCAGTGTCGTTTTTCACCATATGATGTGAAGATTGGATACGCTGGAGTCCCATAAGAGCCCGGAGTAGATGGCAACATTTACAACGCTACGTAGGGCTCGCCATTTAATCAGAGGCTGACGACGTAGTCATTATGCTTCATGGACGATTATAGACAAGGCAATGTAAATGATAGCTGGTATATGTAGGTAGACATTCGACCAAGCATTGCAGTATCAGCACATTGGGTGCAAAGCTTCTTGCAGGTTCGATAGACAGGGCATAGCAATTAATTAATGCCAGGTACCTAGCCATATGCATGTTACACTGCATTGGAGCCCCGCTTCGGGCACCACGGCAATGCTTCAAGCTCCAGGCAGTCTTACGTACAACTTATACACATTGCGTGTATACAAAACGGGTATTGATATGCCTCCGCTTGACATTGGAAGGACGGCTACATCATTTATTTAACTTAGATGTTTATTGGAACGAACACTCAATAGTTCCAAGAATTTAATATCTTTAACAAATAAGTATACATCTTTCGAGAAGACTAAACATGCATATTTCTCCGGCAAGTGCTAGTGTATACCAGGGTATGCTCCTTGCTAAAAGCCGAGTTAAGCCTTAAGGAAGGGTGCTGGCCCAGGAACCTACGGCTCGGCCCACCAGGTTGGTACTACTGGGTACCTATTATAGGTACCAAGTCATTATCTAAGGTTAGGTCTCTGCTGAGTTAATGTGTGTATACCAACTTATGTAACAACATCACGATCTTGTGTATTTATCTACCTACTGTATGTTGAACAAGTAGTCATCATGATAGACTATCTCGGAGCGACTGCTCCTATTTTGGTGGCGTCCGAGTTGTAGTTTTAGTGTAGGGGCAGCGATGGTCGGTCCGCATGCCTCGTGTTTAAGTGTGGCGCTAAGCGTGGCTTATTTCCAGACACGGCGCGCACGCCCGTTGGTCCAAAGACTAAAACAAGGTACCTAGCTTAAATGTACCTGATAGCTGTATTTATCGAGAGCTACCTATAGTAACCATCAGATGATGAGCTGCGAAATGAGGTGTAACTGAAGCTTTGGTGCTGATATGGCCAGATTGAAACTATCAAACCTGTTTTGTGCCACGCTTACACCGCGACGGCGCACACCCCAATTTCTGCTACCCGTCTATTTTGAACGATGATTCATGATGTCAGCCAGGTCATGGGCCGGCTAGCTATCGATCGACGATGGCTAAAAGTAGGTAGTAGGTACCCGGTACACGTGTAGGTAGATTAGTTGGCACCGATTAAGTGACTGACCCGGGTTCGCTCACTTGTTGCTTCATTGCGCTGACGAGCCACTCAACCGCGTAGATCTTATCTCCTAAAAGCCTATTAGTCTAGACTCTACCTAACCTATCTAGTGATTCTTTTGTTCGTTCGGCTAGACCTTCTGGGTAGTCGATACAACTGAGATAGACAGCGTACCTAGATTTGGTATTACACTCCCTTGGCCTCTCATTCTTGTTCTTATTTTTTTGTCCCCATTCGCATTTACACTTCACATTCCCCCAACCGGTTCAGCCCGGGCCTATACCATGCTCTTGTCGTTAGCAACGTTGTGTCGAGTTTCTAATCTACCGAGCTGCGCTTTCTGGTCGTTGACCTGAGCTATTTCCGGGTTGCATAAGCATAACTGACGGCGCATATTGAAGCAGCCCGATCCAATCCCATGTTACGTCAATTGCTGGGAGCCCAAAATTTGTGCTCGTGCCACCGAACACCCCTTTTCTGCGACGACAACAACAACAACAGTAACAACAATAACGGTATCAGCCACGACTGAATACCGGAAACATCTACCTACACTTATTGTCCTTTATCTAGTTGTGCATTCATACGTACATACTAGAACAAGAAGGAGTTAAGATGGTGGCTGCCGCCGCTCGCACGGCGATATAGCCCAGTCTAATAACGGACATGACCGAGATGGTGGTTTATCTCCATCTGAGTCCCTATCGCCAGCCCTCTCGTCGTCGCCCATGCCTTTTCTACCCGTTGTCGAGACGACCTTCACACCGTTATCGATGGATAGCAACTTTGACACGACCACGACCACGACCACGACCCACGACGATGCAAGTCAGGCTACCGTTCACACCCCCGATTTGAAAGAATATCCTCCCAGGTCTTTAGGCAGTACGCCCCTACTTCCTTTGCAAGGCTTCGGGGCAAGCCGCGGCGTGAGTGGGAGGGAGAAGGGAAACCATACCCTGAGCCAAGTTCCGAACGCGCGGGAGGAAGCAAACTCTGTGTCAAGCCCGGGGACTGGCTCCAGTCAGAATGTTACCGCCGAAGAATCTGGTCAACCCCAGAGCCCGCAACAACCCATCCTCGTCAAGCCGAAACCTATCGTGCGTGCCGCTTCCACAAAAAGCGTGTCTTTGCGGCACCCAACGCCCGATCTCAACCCGCGGTCTGCAACCCACGCATCCAACATTGCCCAGCTCGAAGCTACGGCCGAAAGGCTTTCCATGACGTCGTCGATCGACGACGCCATCCGAGACCTCCATGAAGAACAAAAACGTGCCGACAGCCGCCGGTCATCCATATTGGCCACCAGCATAGCCTCCATTCCCGAAACAGATGAACCGGTTATGTTCCCTATCTCGAAGCAGATCTCGGTCGCAAGCTCAATACGTGAGACGAACACCGCTGCGCGCTACGGCGGCTACTCGCCTGCTGGTTACGTCATGTCACCCAGCTCGTCCATGGTATCAGGTGTTACTCGGCTCAGATCTGGCTCGACCGGCATCTCTAACCCAGACGCCGATCCTAGCACTTCCATGTCCAGACATGGACCTGGGAAAAGTTCCGTCCGGAGTGTCCGATCTATTACGAAGCCGACTCTGACTAACATTGCCGAGATAGAGCCTGTGGCTCTGACTGCCGCAGCCATGGACGAAGCAGATAGACTGGCGGAGGAACCAGAGGAAGACGAAAACCTACGTATACCACAAATGCAGGATACAGACCTCACGCCGAATGCAAATATGTACTATGAGTCCAGTGCGCATGAATACTGGGACCAACCTACAGCGGAGGTTCATCAACAGCAGCCTAACTACGTTCATGACCGGCCGTCCACGGCTGGTTCAGATGGCACATTTGAGCAGGCTGAGCGGGCTTTTGCGGATTTTGATGGCGCTCATTGCTCCCCCGATGCAGACTTGGAGGATTCCATAAACTTCCAGACACTCTTTGCTTCACCGATAATGGAAGCTTCGTTTAATCCGTCTTTTAACCCTGATTTTCAATAACAGAAACAGCGGCCGAACCTTCCAGGCCTACGATATCCCGCCCACTAGGCCCGCCTACTGTTCGTCCTAAGTCTTACTTGGATCCCGAAACCGGCGAAAACATGCTCTATTATCCGGCACGAGTGCCGATGATGCTTAATTTACCGCAAAAGCTTTCGAAGAAACCCAAGGCACAGGCCCGGGAGTCCCGAAGGTCCCAAGTAATGAGCGCGATGCCCCATGAAAACCGCCAGTCTACCGCCTCCTGGCTACCAGAATTACACCCTGAGCCACTTCTTGATCCTCTCGGACCTTTAGTCAATGACTCGAATCTAACAATGCCGTCCAACTCAAAGCTATCTCATGGAGACTCATTTGTCGACGCGAACGACGAGAACCAGTCTCAAGCCGAGCCTCAAGCACAGGCTAACGAGAGCGATAATCGTAGGTCTAAGATGTCCATGATGTCCATAATGGGCCCAAACAAACGGGCATCACAACTACCTGATTTAACAACCTCCCCCCGCAGCTTCGAGCCAGCGCCTATTTTGAGTTACCTCCACAAGTGCCAGCAATTCAGCTGAAAGACGGTTCAGCGACCTCCACACTAGACGACATTCTAAATGCTTCGGCCAAAGCACCGGTATCAGCTTTCACCGACCATGCATTTGCTGGTTCTCTGGGGGCAGAAGTTTACGGCACTGATAAAAAGCGAAAGTCACATATGAAACGTGCTAGCGCTGCTGAACTTCATGAACCTAAAAACAGAGCCTCCATATTTCACCTGCGGAAGCCAAGTGCTCTCAGCCGGCACTCCAGCTCTCATGAAGAAAGGCCAGGCACAGGCTCTATCGATAATAACGAAGAAAGGCAACATTTATCCGGCTCTATCGATGGTGAAGCGGTGCAAAAAGCAGACGACGAAGACGAGGACGAAAGCGAAGAGGGCGAGGAGGAACAGACGTATAATGGTCCACCAACTACACTCCTAGCCGAGCTTCAGATGCGAAAACAACAGCAGAAGTTACGCACACGTCCAGCCGCTAGCGCGTTCCCAAATGGCATGCATTCTACCCTCCTAGAAATGGACACAGTCGCTGAAATGGAACGTCGGGCACGGAAAGGTAAGAGGATCAACCTTGCGTGGAAGACCCGAATTCGAACCAAGCAGACGAGGACGAGGACGAAGATACGCCACTGGGCTTCTATTGGCCAACAAGGGCCAGGAGACTGGCTTGATTGGCGCCATATCTGGACCACCTCGACCTTTGGGACTAATGGAGCGGCGCGACATGGAAGATAATGAGCCGTTGAGCGTTCGGCGTAATCGTCTTCAGGGACGAGAGGCGGGACCTATTCAGCGCATGACTCTCGCCCGTGGCCTGAACCTCAACCCAGCTCTACGCCCGCCCAGTCCGCAGCTCCGAGTTGTGACCCCCGAGGGAGACGAAGAAGACGGCGAGACCCTGGGTGATCGTATGCGTCGTCTGAAAACTGCCGATGATAGCAATCCACTTCCCCAACACCGCCCAGTAAGCTCAGCTTTTTCTGCCGAGCTTCTTAGTCAGCTGGGGGACGCCTTCAAGGACGAGGAGACCGAAACCAAAGATGCCACCAAAGATAAGGACCAAGGTCAAGTGCAACCAAGTGAGGAAGAGGAAACGCTAGGTCAACGGCGTCGCGTCTACAGGCAGAGCGTGAAGCACGCGAGCGAGAGATGACCCGAGTCCAGCTCAACGGAGGACGACTAAGCGTTGTACCTCAATTGACAAAACGACACTCTTTAGCTGACGTACTGGGCGAGCACGGTAAAAGAACTGTCTTGAGTGATCCGCGGGTGGATGCCGAACGAGTGAGGCAAGAAGAAGCAGCGCGTTACCATGGGGATCAAAAGCGGAAACTTGAAGCCCTCCGACATCAAATGCCTACCAACCTAAGTGCACCAAACCTGGCCAAGCCGGGAGGATTCATGTCTGGTCGCTTCAACGACGGCACCGGCGGCGGATTAGGCCAACCCCGAGATAGCGCGATGACGGGAGGGTTTGGTAGTAACTCGGCGATACCTAATCCTGCGTCGAAAGCCAGCGTGATGGGCAATGCATTTCGTGTGGGAGGTGCCATGTCTACCTATGGACCGCCGATGACAAACCCATACGCCAACCCATACGGGCCGCTTCCCAACCCCAACCAGGCGGTCAGGTGGCAAACATCGAGCGATGGAGACAAGGCATTTCCTAAAATACCTAGGTTAGGTAGTGCAGACTATCTGTTTGCTTATGCCGCCACTTCGCACACGACGCACTACAACAAATCTGAAGAACAGATATTCAAGTGCTTCACTCTACACCTTAGCACGTTGTACAAGCAAAGCATAGCATGGTGTTTTGGTAGCCCGGTTTGTCATTATTGTCTTGGGAGAAACATACTTTGCATGGATAGCATTGAGAGGGAAAAGTCGTGCACCAGGTATATAGGGAGGTAACATATTAGCACAAACACACTTGTAATCATTTGTTCTTGATAGCGCTAGCGCAGTTGGATGAGGGGATATTCCTTGTTCTTGCATCTATACTTAGATACTCAAGTATACATAATAGACACATACAATTTTGTAGTCGATTAGAAACGAGGGTCCTTTTGCATTCCTGTATTTAATTTTGGTATGGAACCCCAGCACTCCAACGGCATGGACATACTAAGCACCTAAGTACGGGGAGTTGATATGAACCCCACAAATCTTATCGATAAAGGATGCCAAGCATTGACCCAGAAAAAAGTTCCGTCAACCTCTCGCGCAACATCCCACCCTCAACTCGCTCAATCGTCCAGCTCTACATCGCCGTCAATCAACATGGAGTCCACCAAGCACACCAAGAAGCGGAAGTTTAAGGATGCGGATGGCGCAAAAGTAGCTGCCGCCAAACCGACTGCCGCAGTCGTTGCGCCGGCGCCCAAGAAGAAATTGAAGAGAACAAAACCCGAGCCCCAGAGCGAACCCGAAGCCTCGTCTTCTCCAGAGGCCTCAGATGAGGAAGATGATGCCGTTGAAGCAGAGGAATCTGTAGCTGCATCTAGCGAGATGAATAGCAAGCAAGAGAACGGCGCCGACGACAGCGATGTCGATATTGAAGTCGAAGTCGAGGCTGCCAACGAGAGTGGCCAGGAACTTTCCTCTCTTGTCATGCCAACCGATGGCGTCGAGAAGTTTACAGAGCTAAATCTTTCCGAAAAAACTCTCAAGGCGATCAAGGAGGATATGAACTTCGAAACCATGACCCCTATTCAACGTCGTGCTATCCCACCTCTACGTGAGTATATTGGCCGTCTTTTCTTTGTGCTCCAGCCGTTGCCCTGTTTCGCGAGCTTCAGGGACCCCAAGTGCGCGGGGGAACTAAATTGCTAACTATCATCGTTGTAGTGGCTGGACGTGATGTCCTGGGAGCAGCCAAGACGGGATCGGGAAAGACCCTTTCGTTTCTGATTCCTGCCATCGAGATGCTTCATTCTCTACGATTCAAACCCCGGAATGGTACAGGAGTCATCATAGTATCGCCCACGAGAGAACTAGCACTCCAGATTTTTCAAGTAGCGACCGAGTTGATGAAACATCACTCTCAAACCTACGGTATCGTGATTGGGGCGCAAACAGGCGAGCCGAGGCCGACAAGTTGGGAAAGGGAATAAATCTCCTCGTGGCCACCCCCGGAAGGCTTCTCGACCACCTCCAGAATACTCAAGGCTTTGTCTACAAAAACCTCCGAACTTTAGTTATTGATGAGGCCGACCGAATCCTGGAAGTCGGATTCGAGGATGAGATGCGGCAAATCATCAAGGTCTTGCCGTCTGAAAACAGACAAACTGCCCTGTTTTCCGCCACACAGACAACAAAGGTTGAGGATTTGGCACGAATATCCCTCCGTCCTGGTCCGCTCTACATCAATGTCGACGAGACGAAGGAACACTCTACAGTAGAAGGCTTGGAACAAGGCTACGTACTTTGCGAAGCAGACAAACGATTCCTTTTGCTGTTCTCGTTTTTGAAGAAGAATATCAAAAAAAGGTGTGTAAAAAGATCTCTGAATGTTCCCTCACTCACCACGCAGAGACTGGGGGCTACATACACCAAAACACGTGTGGACGTCATTTTTAAACAATTACTGACACCGGATGGTAAAGATTATAGTGTTCTTATCGAGTTGTAACTCCGTAAAATACTACGCAGAGTACGTTTTCTCGTTACGTACATCATAGACTCCGTCAATAGCTAACTTCTAGTGCAAAGGCTCCTGAACTATATAGACCTTCCTTGTCTAGACCTCGTTAGTTTGAAATAAGTTAGTGCTAAATTCAGGATTGGACGCTAATGATATAATGCAGCACGGAAAGCAAAAGCAGCAAAAACGAACGTCAACGTTTTTCTCATTTGTAAACGCCAAATCAGGAATTTTGATTTGTACAGATGTAGCAGCTCGGGGCTTGATATTCCTGCGGTAGACTTCATTGTAAGTTTCTCATATGATTCTCTTTGCCTAGTATCTTGGACAATTCCTTTCTTTTGATCTAATCGTTTCTTTTCGACAAACGAGCTGCTAACTAACCCTTGTGCAGGTCCGTAAGTAATATTTGAGACAATTGTGGCACGATTTTGATAAGCCTTTTCTATCACGGATCTATTTAGGTTTCATCACTGCGACACAAGCCAACAGTTGCTAACCTAACCTAGAGCTGGATCCTCCAGATGAGCCAAAAGAGTACATCCATAGGGTGGGTAGAACCGCTCGTGGTACCGGCACAAAGGGCCGTTCCCTCCTGTTCCTTCAACCTTCCGAGATAGGATTTCTTTCACATCTGAAGGTATTTAATTAACTTCCATCAATGTTTCGGATACCGTTTGTTCGGCTTGTCTACACTCCTAGGATATTTCGGTCCTCTTGTGGAAATGTATATCACTAATTCGTGACCTCAGGCCGCCCGTGTGCCAGTAGTCGAATATGATTTCCCGGCGAAGAAGATATTGAACATACAAAGCCAATTAGAGAAACTCATAAACAGCAACTACTACCTAAACCAGAGCGCCAAAGGTATATATCCTGATCGATGGCCACTACAGATTTAGCATTGACAATTATGATTAGAGGGGTATCGAGCTTACCTTCACGCTTACGCTTCACATTCTTTAAGAACGGTCTTGTAAGTATTTTCTATTTCTCCTTTCAAAATATTATTCTCGTAGGAAGTAACACGCGACTTGCGGCTACTTGTCTTCCGAATCAGCTGCTAATTCTCTTAATTCAGTGACGTAAATAAACTTGACCTCGCCAAAGTCGCTAAGTCATTTGGATTTGCTGTTCCCCCACGGATTGATCTCACATTAGGTGCCAGTATGAGTAGGGACAAGAAAGCCCAGGGGAGGAGAGCTTACGGTAGCCAGCCCAGACAAGGCCAAAAGTTTCACAGATAGGTGCTGCTTTATACACCAATGAGACTGGATAAGGTTGTATTGTCAATTACTGCTTCTGCGATGGGCGACCAGTTGGCGACTAGTTAATATGAGACGATTTGAGAATTGCAGCAGAGCATGTTATATATGATAAAATGAATGATGTGAGAATTATCTCACGCATAATGAGCTGACGGGTGGATTTTACTTCGAAATGTGATTTGATTTCTGACTGACAGGGGCTAATACTTGTTCTGGGCTCGTGGTATTGAGACACTCATCCGTGTCTACTCTCCTAAACAGTAGGAAACCTGCAGCTACAAAATCGCTTCGCCATGGATTATAGAAAGAGGAAACCACTCAAGAAGAATAGGTAGGTAGTAAGTGTCATCGTAGCGTTTTGCTTGTGCGACCAAGCCTGATACTTGCAGGGATCGGCGCGTCGCGTGTTGTATAGTATTCCCTAGTGAAGATGAAAAACGAGCGAAGGCGTTGCTGTTATATCGCGTCGTGTCTTGTGAGCTAGCTTAACATGATAATAGGCGTCTGCGAAAGCTTTAGAACTTTAAGAGAGAGGTATGTATGTACGTAGGTACTTAATCTTGTGAAGAGACTGAACACTGTAGTTACTTTTTATATACATCACGCCGTAGGCTAGGTTATGGATAGGTAGGTAGGGAATAACACCTCCCGCTAAGACAACCCTGGGATCTTTAGCGTCTGTTGAAGCTCTTCTTGTCCTCGAGCCACTTTGATCGTTGACGTATCCGAGTTTCAAAAGCTCTTCAAAGAGTCTTAACTTGATATTGTGTATGAATCGTGTTTAGTTTGAAACATCAAACAGACTGACATTATACTACTACCATGTTCTTTTAGCACTGAAGGATTTACGGTCCGTACACATACGTGGTACAAGTATTAAATTTTAAGTTGTGTTATATATGATATGGACAAGTACGATCCATTTACGTTGAACCCCATTGGTTTCCAGTTATAGTAGACCCCCCAACAACCATTGAAATCAGAAATGGGGACCGCTCCCACATATACTACCTACCGGAGCCACTCTTATGCTATCACGCCTGCCCAAATGCTAAAGGAGGAAAAAGGGGGGGATGCACACATCCCACCGATAATAACACAGACTACTGCACATAGAGTGAGACGAGCTCCTTTTTGTCAAAACTGTTGACACACTTCCAAGATTTCCCCTTACGTGGGGTGTCCGTGTCTGCTAGCTGCCCTTTCATACTTACTTCGCTTTTTCTAAGGCAGCGGTTCTTCTCGCCTCAACGTCACCTTCGGCTAGCCATTTGCTTGCCTTGACCAGTTGGACGATATTGAGAATATTCTTGATGACCATGACAGGCGCGCTGATACCTGCTAGGATCCAAGGCCAGGTAGAATCCATCTTGTTGGCGCGGGCCATCTCCAACGCTGCGGCGCTGTAGGGATTGGTGAATAGCTGGCGGATGATGGAGCTATTGACCTGGGCCCCGCTCTGGATGGCGGCAGCCTTTGACTCACCCACTGTTTGAAGAAGTTTCGGCGAGAGCAAAGGCGACGAGAAGGATAGGAGGTAGAGGGCGATAAAGAAGAGCTCGTTCAAGGCACATGTGAGGAATAGAACGGTCTGGCTAGAGTAAGCTTCAATGAATAGCAATCTCAGAGAGCGGCAGACAAACCTTATTAGTGTAGTAAAGATTGAGGAGCCAGCTTCGTGTCTTATCCACATTCTTGTGGCTCTCGGCCGAGCCGCCCATGGCGAGGGTTGCGTACATGTGGATGTAGTGGCTCGCGAAGTCCAACGAGATGAGCCCCTGAAACACGATGGCCCACCTGGGGAAGGCTGAAGAGAGGAACACAAGTAGACATGAAGTGGTACATCGATCGGTGACCATGTCCAGCACGGCGCCAAATCTCGTGGACTGATGGAAGTATCGCGCGGCATATCCGTCAAGGGCATCGAGCAGACATGAAATACTGTAGAGTATGGAGCATGTTCTCGGATGCAGTGGCATGTAATACAGCGACGCAATGGCTAGCACGATACGGAAATACCCTGAAGTACGGATGATGTTAGCCGTCTGTCCAACTCGTAGAGTGGTGAAAAGATGCGGGGCACCGACCGATCAAGTTTGGCCAGAACAAAAATATGTTCTCGGTAGGACCGGCGGTTGTCTTAGATGTGGTCGAGACGCGAGCATCACTACCCCCATTCATGGCCGTGTCGCTATGCCCGTTAGACTTGTCAGGCAACTCATTTGCTGCCGCTAGAGCAGCCTGCCGTAGGGTTTTTCTCTCTGACATGGCGACGCTTCGTTTTCAATGTGCTTGGCGCTTTGTGTGTGCGAGACGAGGGGATGAAGTAGTATTCGGAGGTATCGGTATCAAAGCGAAGACGATTTCGATAGTTGGATCTGGATCAGGCTACGAAGGCGGGATGACGACGTTTTGTAGGTACAGCATACCTCCGCAACCAACTAATTAGGTTTGGGGCGTGCGCAATCAGGGTTTCGAAGGCTGAGATTAATAAAGGAGGCCGACGTGGATGGAGAAATTGGTCCGGTGTCAGCAATCAAAAGTGGGATTAGATTGACGTGGTACCTTGTGTTTATGTGTGTGTGTGAGTGCTACGCAACGCGATCACCGTCTTTGATGATGGATAGAGGTAGATGGCATTGAACAGCAGATGCTCTCTGTCTGCTTCTAGTATATGTCACAAGGCTACAGGTGTACAGCATGCTTTGCGGCCTCAGGTGCCTGCCTTGTAATTACAGCATGCCTAAATTACAGGTACGTAGGCAACATCTAGCTTTTTCTTTACTGGTACCTATCCAGCAAGTAAGTAGATAAGATAAGGGAAATTCTGCCCTGAACTTGGAACGGAACGGTGCCGCTACCACGGTATCAATCTGATCTACCTATTAAGTACCTACTTTAGTACCATAGGATGCGGCTTGGCACGCGTCCTTTTTATAGTGCCTACAGATGGAGGATTAGTCTATACTTCATCCTCAGATAGATGGGCAAAATTGGTTGGTCTTTCTCCTTTTCTTTACTCTCCAAACTGTTTGTTTTTGTCTCTGACCCCTTAGTTTTTTTCCTCTTCTTTATGCGGTGTACGTCCCCGATCTAGCTTATGGGTACTTCTGAGCGCGCGCGCGCCAAGGAGAGAGAAAGAGAGGTTCTGGACGAAGCCCTATTTCTATTTGTCTATGAAGGTAGTAGCAGCCATGTCACACACTCATAACTGCGTAACAGAAACAGTACCAACCAGGAATCATCAACCAGTAGGATGTCAACATAGTTCGCATTACGCACCTACGGTCCTATACCTAAGTGTATAATGTCTCAGGAGGTGAGGTAGTGTTGGTAAGGGTGCCTGCGTCCAGGTCGCATCATGCATAACAAGGTTCCGAGCCCGGCCTGCAGATGCTGCCCATCGCCCATCAATGACAAGTCACCACTATGACTTGGAGAATTGGATCACAATACTGCATTACTACAATACTACAGTATGCACGAGGCAACCGTAGACCAACACAGCCCTAATCGACCAGCGCTGGCGTCTCTCGAGGCGAAGCGCAGCACCCAATAACAAATATGCGCACCACTTCCATGCCCTCAGTAGTGTACACTATGTTCTTAACTTCGTCGCACTAGACTATACCTGTGCCACGCCGTTACTGTCGGCTCCATGCCGACCCTGTCTAGATCGTCAACTAATGGATGCAAGGTGCTTACACGAGTCAAGCTATCTCGGACTCGGATTTATATGAATGGGGGTCACCTTTGTCACCTTTAAAAGTCGGAGTTTGAGACCCTGTATTATGTGATATTTCGGCCTAAGAATCGCCTGCCTACCTCTCGGGGAAGTGGTTTGCTTTCCCATTCTAATCTGACCTATCATAGCCGTCCGATGTGTTTGGCGGCATTGGCACTTCGACGATAGATGTGGCCGAGACATGATACCTGTTCGTTACAGTCTAGACCGTGCGGTATAGACATGGGGGTTGCTATATCGAACAGTTTGATCTGCACTACGTCCGTCTGTACCTAGATTAGAGTTGCACATCGCATCCGGTTGGGGCCCTAAACCTGAGCATGCATGCATTGGTTCGCGCTTCAGAAGCGAATTCACTATGTTGAGGCAATGAGAATTTCTCTTTCATTTTAATGTGCCCCAATTGAAATCAAGATGAGGAGTGGCAAGGGCGAAGAGGTCAAAGACTCAAATAGTATGAAGATCGATCGAGCGGATATCGAATAATCTAGGCCCTGGGCTTTTATAATACAGAGGCGATATAGGAAAAGTTCTTCCTATACCCTAAATCGACTATACCATTTGTGCCATTCTTCTGTGTGCCCCGTAGTAAGTATGCATTCGAACTACCTAGGCAAATACAACCTACCACCTACCTACCTAGGTATTGGCTAAGACATATCGCAGAAGATGTACGACGATAGGTAGACCGAGAGTCTGCCCAGAGTAGTTGTTTAATAGAATGTGGAGATGAGGGAGGCTGTGGTGAAGAGGTAGGCCGTACGGAGGCCGTATACTCCTGCCACCCTGTCGGACTATTTCATACCACATCCCCACATACCTGGAAACAAAGACCCACAGTATGTTTAATATCAAAAATAAGCATTGGTACACTGGTCTGCTGTTAGATCTTCTTGCTTATCCTAAGAAACTATCCTTCACAAATGTGCTACTTATTTTCGAAATTACTGCAGTCAATATTTTTCATAGTCATATTATATACTTGGAGCATATGTGTTGGTTATCTTAGAAGGAGTTGTAAATGAAGGAAGGATCCTTATGTTACGGTCACATGCCGGTTTGCGGCAGGCTTAAAAAGTTTAAAAATAATTAGGACAACAAACACGCCCATGCAGGTGCTGTCTAAGTGCCCCTCCATTGAAAGCGCAGTACCTGCAGAGCCAGCCAGCCCAACATCCAATTTCTTCCTTCATTCCTCGAGTAGCAAAGTATTTATCGCCTCCTTTCTTTCCCTTCCCATACCATACTCACCGTACTTACTCACGCACACCCTGTTCTCGTTCTCATCTTATCAAACAATTAATTCAGCCAGCATTGAGATCGGATCTCCTGCAGGCTATCATCTTCCCCTTTCGGAGATCGACTTCATTCGACGGAGTTGCCGTTGACAAGCAGGTGACACATGCCGTGACACCGGCAAGACCGCATCACTTCGCCCTCCCATTGGTTTCCCTCGAGACCACCGCCCCGAACCCTTATCAGAAAGGCCCGAAACCCCCTTCCAAGCTTACGGTACCTACATTCCTGCCTCCATCTACTATCTTTCATCCGGTCTACTGTGTCACAGTCGAGAATGGTTGCCCATGCATCTCCCCCACGGAACCACAATAAATGTGGGCGTGTGCCGATTCGATTCAATCCTTCTTCCCTCGAATTGATGATTTAGGATGCAGAGGAAGCTGGGCAGAGCCGGGGAATCATGCGAAGTTGATCGAGAGTGAAACTAGAACTGACATCATTGCAGCTCCACAGCACCCAGGATTGCCGATCACCACCGCCGTGTTTGTCCTCTAAGCAGACTCTAAGTACAGGTAGCCAGCCCTACCGGACCTACCAAGACCTACCAAGGCCAGGACCTGCAGCAGTAGGTATCCCAACGAAAACTCATTCAGATCCGACAGGTCTGAACCTGACAGTCCCCAGGTCACAGGATACCTCCATCCTGACAACTAATCAATAAGGCCGTCTGTTTGTACAGAGAGCGACGATTCAAACCCCAAACATCGTTAACAGTTAGTTTGACGTCCCGCACTACTATAACCTTGGCCCCTCCATCCTCCTCCACCCCCGTACGGCTTTAGTCGCGCAACCTTGACTCGACTCGAAGCTCATGAGATCTCCTGCCCTCCCTCACTGCTTGCATTGACCCGAGCTATTAGCAAACTTTAGCCGTCATGTGCGCTTCCCAGGAACACCACCCGACCGTCAGGGCTACCTTCGCCCAGGGCCGCAAAGGCCACTCACCCTCTCGCCAGTTACCTCTTGCGCTTAATGGAGCTGAAACAATCCAACCTATGCTTGAGCGCCGACGTCACCAACACCCGCGAATTGCTTGGTTTAGCCGATGCCATTGGCCCCTCTATTGTCGTGTTCAAGACTCACTACGACTTAGTTGCAGGTTGGGATTATCATCCTAAGACCGGCACTGGTGCTAAACTTGGTGCGCTGGCGAGAAAACATGGCTTCCTCATCTTCGAGGACCGAAAGTTCGGTGACATAGGCCACACCGTTCAGATGCAGTATACAGCAGGTACTGCACGCATTATTGACTGGGCCCATATTGTAAAATAAATATGATTCCGGGAAAGGCTGCCGTCAAGGCGCTTGCTGACGCTGCCAAACACTGGCGGTCGCGTGTCAATTATGAGGTCAACACTTCTGTCACAGTCGGTACCCCGGTCTCGGATTCATTCAACGATGACGACGAGAGTGAGGAAGCGGATACGGTAGGAGCGATGCATCCTCTACCTCCACCGGCACAACACAATGACTCTAACGCCGGCAGAAAGGGTAGCATCGTTTCCATCACCACCGTGACGCAATCTTTTGAGCCCGTCGATTCGCCACGCTTCGCAAACACCATCGCCGAAGGAGATGAACTGGTATACGCAGGGATCGAAGAACCCCCATGGGAGCGTGGGCTTTTGATATTAGCACAAATGTCAAGCGCAGGCAATTATATGACGCCCGATTACACGCGGGCATGCCAAGAAGCCGCCCGCGAGAACAAAGACTTTGTCATGGGTTTCATCGCCCAAAGAACCCTGAACACGGAAGCCGACGACGATTTTATCTCCATGACGCCGGGAGTTCAGTTACCCCCGGAAGGCACCGAAGAGCAAACGATAGGGGGACGGGCTAGGTCAGCAGTACAACACGCCCACGAAACTGATCGGCGAGGACGGAAGTGACATCATCATCGTCGGGCGAGGCATTCTCAAGGCGGGAGCCCCACGAGCGGAGGCCGAGCGATACCGAAGACGAGCGTGGAAGGCATACTTGGCACGGACAGGACAGCAGGCATCGAGGTAGACGGGGGATTTAGTGGAAATGCCATAATGAAGCTTTAGTGACATGCCCTGAGTAGTGTTCAGGAAGAGGTGTTTAGCATTTTCGGAGCCTGGAGTTGGTATCTTCGAAATAGTTTTAAATTTCGAAAAGGAAAAACGTCGATAGGCATTAAGAATTGTGCACAAAATGGTACAAGGACGAGCATGGATCCTTTTATGAAAAAAAGAAGACATATGGAAGGAAAATGGTATTGCTAGAGGAATAGTTAAGCTTATACTAGCATCTCGAGAGGGGCCGGATGGGTAACTTGATATATGACCAAGGGCCCTGGCGACAGTAGAAACCAAGTGTGCCGGGTTTTTCTATCAGTCAGCGTCAACCACAAGATAAATAGCAACCCCGCTACGTTAAGTAAATATAATAGAGCAGGGCAACGAGTATACTGCTGTGTTCTATTTGGGTGCTGTTCTGGAACTCAAAATACCAAAGCAGGCCAGACCAGTTTGCTGACTTTAACCACGATCGTCTGTCTGTACCTAAATCAAGGTATTATCTAAGTAAGTATCTACATAGTATTACCCATCCACGACCTGGGTCCGTCTTTATTTCGGAGACAACGGTGTTTAGGTGCCACAAAACCCGGGAGGGGGATCCGGGTCTGTGCCGGGGATGATAAAACTGGCTGATTGAGTACCTAAGGTGCCTTAATTGAGCGGGGGGGCTAAATTAGACAAGCACAAACCTGAGCTAAGCTTGGTCAGATTTGGTACTGTAACGAGACACGAACAAGGACGAGCATTCAACACCGCTCTTAGCTCATATCGATCGATGTGATTACGCAGAATCGAGGATTGACTGCTGTCTGACAATCAATCATATGGCAAGTAAATGTACACCGTTTATTGCGAGTGTAGGTAATTAATCAATCGTCACCTCTACCACGAAGACCCACGGCGACCCACGGCGACCTCTCCCCACTACTATTGCCGTCTGTTAAGAACAGGATTCATACCTAGCATACGCAGAGGAGCTACCAGTTGGCGGCAGCCATGCGCTTTTATTTGGAACTGTTCTACAGTGTTGAATTTCTCTAGCTACGTCTCTGTTCAATCGACTCCCTCCACCTCCTCAGGCTATTACTCCGCCTCCTCGATCGACTACTGCCCGTAGAGTCGCAGCGCACCATCACGATACGATAAAGATGGGCGATGCTGAGCTAGCTGAGCCCGTCTCGGGCGGTGAAGACCGACAAAGCCCAGAGCCCGAAAGCTCAAAACCGCCGCCGCGCAAACGTAGACGGATTGTCATCAGCTGCACCGAGTGCCATCGGCGCAAGCAGAAGGTTGGAACACGCCCGCCCCGACGATCGCGTCCCTTGACGAACCCCCATGCTAAGCTCTCGCTTCATCGCAGTGCGACCGGAAGCTGCCGTGTACGAACTGCCAGTCGCGGAACAAAGAGTCGTCCTGCCGCTACGAGACCGGCACGCCCATCGCCAAGGCCGACCCGAAAGCAGCGTCCTCCTCCAACGACGACAGGCCGCCCGAGCCGCTCGAAAACACTTCGAAATCTACGCCCGCCGCCGACTTCGGCTACTCAGCCAGCGCCGGCTCGACGTTGGGATTCCTGCGCAAGATCGAGAATGCCGCCGGCGCGCCCCTCGCCGGCATGCCCAGCGAGATCCCCGCCGAGGAGAGCTACGACATGCGCGAGCGCTACAAGTCGCTGATTCGCCAGTTGCCGGCGCGCACGTACGTGGAGAAGCTCATCGATATCTACTTCCACGACGTGAATTGGCAGTACTTCGGTATCGACGAGCCGCTCACGAGGAGTCTGATGAACAAGTGGTATAGCCTACCTTTCAATGTCTTGTCGAACTCTGGTCCTCTGGCCCTGGACCCTATGTTGAGAGCACTGCCTGCGTTGCTATTCCAGATGATGGCTTGCTCGCTGCTGTATCTCCCGCAGGATACCGAGAAGAGCTTTGAATGCCTGAAGTATACTACCAATATGACCTTTGACGACCTATCGGTCGAGTATAGCGACGCTGGTATGGCCATATTAAACCTGCTAGGCAAGCGGCAAATGTCTATCATTACTGTGTTGGCAGGCTGGTGTAGAGCATCTCTTCTCAAGTTTAGCGGCATGGTGACTGAAGCTGTAAGTTTTGCGCATTTCGGACTGGCTTTGCTCTATCTATTCTGACCTCATTACAGTGGCATCAGGTTGGAACGTGCATACGGGATGCTCAAGGGATAGGTTTGCACCGTGATCAATCAGACCCTCAACCGACGGCGGATGACGACGGAGAAGAAGCCATGGAGAAAATGTGGAGGGCACAACATCGTCGGATGGTCTGGCTCATTCTGATGGGATGGGATTTACATACAGGGGCCGTGTTGGGCCGCCCTACAAGTATTGACCACCGTCTCATCAGTCGAAGCTTTCCCATTGATGCGATTATTCCTAAAAATGCGAAACGAGTACCTCTGGTACCACGCACCGACGACGATCCGCCGACACCTCTGACGAGGTCAATTTGGTCTTGGCAGATCATGAAGACTTTACGAGAGATTCAAGACCTGGAAAAAGAAGGAGCTTTCCCCAAGGACTTCTCCAAGCTCGAAAAGATCCATGCCGAGATACTTGACGTCAAAGCGCGCACGCCGCCCCCTTTTCGCTCGGAAAACCCGGATACGCGGTTCGACCATCTGCCCGAGTGTTGGTGGTTACCCTACGCACGAGCGCAGCTACCGCAGCTACACGCCTTTAACATCCTAGCCCTGCACCGCCCGTACGTCTTCACGCGGACCGCGAGCAGGAACGCGGCGCTGAAGGCGAGCCTGGAGATGCTGGAGTCGCAGCGGCAGCAGTTCGCGGCGCTCGACACGGCGCAGCACAGGACGTACTCCCTGTTCTTCGGGACTTTCGACGCCGTCGTCATGGTGGCGTCCATCTACATTCTGTTCCCGCGCGAGCATCTCGAGCTGCTCGATCAGGCGCGGCAGCACTTCCAGTGGGCGGTGGACCGATTTGAGAAGATGGCCGAACGCAACCACCTCGCGCGCTCCGCCCTCGGCGTCCTGCAGGCCATCTGGATCCGCTTCAAGAAGGCCGTCGGCCACGGCTTCCTGACCTGCCATTGTAGTGAGACGGCCCGCGCCGAGACCGAGGCCGCCTCCCGCTGGCTCACCTCGCAGTCCGAGGCCCACGCCTCGTCCTCCGCCTCTTCTACCACGCACCGCGCTAGCAATGACGCCTCGGTGACACTCTCTGGCTCGACGCAGCAGACACCGGCGACCGAGCTAAACACGCCACTTGGCTCGGGTGGGACAGGCCCCTCGCCGCCCAGTATGCCGTCCGATAACGGCGCCCTCCTCTCCCAGAGTGGACACTGCCGACAGACTTCGACTTCAGCGCCATCATGCCCATGTACCCGATGGGCGACATCGCGTACAACGACCTGACAGGCGTCCTGGGCGCATCGTCTGTTGGAGGGCCTACGGTGCCGGGACTGGCGGCAAGTTGGGCCGAAGGCGACGCTGCGGCGAATAATCCGCCAGTAGATGCGATGACGGGAGGTCTTGGGATGCCTGGCCTTCACACCTTGTCCGTCTCACAGGAGCAATTTCCATGGCAATTTGGCGGCGAGTTTGGCACGGATACGATATGGAACGTCTTGAATCAGTTTCCTTCGTGATATATATAATACCTAGGCCGGAAGGGGGGTTGATATGATTATGAATCTACAAACTTCTACCGATACGTAGAATGATGTTAACACAAAATAGTTGTTTGTTATATATATACTTAGTCTATCTATCTAGTGCGGGCACCTTCGCAAAGACCAAAACTCTAAAGAGATGAATCAAAAATATATTGTGAATTCGTCGGCGGTCATTTCGTCGTTTGTCGAGCTATGCTAATGCTTCGTAAGAACTGCGTCCGTCTCGGTTCCGTCTGTCTGCGAGAAACCCGAGTTAGATCTAAATATAACAAACTTTACCTATGTCGTTCGTGTGACTTTGTTTTCTATCTACCTGCGCATCATATGACGGCACAAAAACCACCACCTTTCTTGCAGTTGGGTCAACTCAAGATCGGTTCCGCAACAACGCCTACGGAATGCCACGTTCACATGCGCAAAGTATTGGCATTAAAAAGATGCCATACGACAAGAACCGAGTTGTATCTACACAAGTGCATATGGCCGTGGAGGGTTTAACGATGTTCAGTTGCAGAAATCACGTACACAACCGTGGTGGCATCGCGATATGATTTTTTTCAGTATTTGGGAGTCAAATTATATGCTAAGTATAAGGAATAGTGCAGACATTGGTTGTGGGGGGGGGGGGGGGGGCTACAGAGTCGTTTTAGCAAGACGCGTAGTGAATTAAGCCCCAAACACGCGTATCACGTATCAAGCGTCGAGACGTCCCATGGCTGAATTCAAGTAGCAAAGACTCCGCACCAGGACATCAATGCAAGGCCATATCACGGGCAGACAAGAGCAATTTTGATTCGCACCAGTTAGCGGACGAGCATCAAAAGAGGTTGGCAAAATGTGTATGAATCAAGTTTCTTCTTCACCTCGCATGACACGCACACGATAGCAATGAAAAAAAGATTTGGATAAAAGCCTGTCAGACTTCCACCGCTGCCCACCCGGCCACGCGCCCGAAGCAAGACCATGACAAGCGGGGTTGAGATCATCACCATCTCTATACAGCCTGCGCGCGAGGCGCCGACCGCCATCCTTGCGGACAGGGCGAGAGTAAAGGGAACCAGGTCCGAAGACGGTGGACCCGATTGAGTTAAGTTTTCACTCTAGGGCAACGGGGATTTCGTTCATCAACCAGGGTGGGATCTGTGGCTCCTTTAAGGAATACAGAGTGGGACGAATACTATAGAAATGATTCTCTGAAGTCTGTTGGGAGGGGGAAATTAGTGAACTGTTGTTGATTGGATTGCAGCATTCAGAGTGCTGTGGGAGGCGGCTCTGAATGTTGGGGGTGGAGGGTTGAACTCACATTGTCGTGTAAAGAAGAAAAGAAAAAGAGGAGGAAGAGTGGGAGGGTGGCCAGCCTTATATAGCCATGGGGGAAGGGCCTGCAAAGCGGTGTGGGGCAACTTTTTGCTCTACTGCCGGCAGAATTCCAGCTGGGCTGGTGGGTTACGAGTACTGCCAATTACCACAGTGGCCAAGGCGGTGAATGCTAAACTACCAATCGGAGCAGGTCTTATCAGCTATTGTGGGGCAATTTGCTTCATTTGGGAAAATTCTCCTTGCCAGCCGAGCGCATCAGCCAATCACGTCTGATGAAGTTTGTACAGTTCCCATTGCCATTATTATTTTGCTCCAGTCAACAGCAAACTTTTCGCATTGGACGAGGCTGGAACATAAATAGGCAGAAAAACTTCCAAGCTAGCCTCTTATTCGGAGATGAATTGTCTTAATGCTTAAGTCTATTGGTCCATTGCATAGCAAGCTGTCTCGCTTTTTGTTCTGGAGCTGTAGGTGCGTCTATGAATGGAGTACGGATACAGTATACGAGGGAATAGCTAAGCGGCAACCTCGCCGTTCGCAGGTAATAATTGCCATGTCCCTCATCCTAATCTAAACACATTACGGTGTAACAATACATATTACCAACAAGACCCAAGTAAACTAGCACATGAAATTGTAGTCTCATGGACTTGCAGAATGGCATGAGACCAGCATCCTCATTCCGGGTCTATCCCGAAGAGATTCATTGTCTGATAGAGCCTCCTCTTTTAGCACAGGTTCCAAACCAGCCTGCTCAAGCACCAACAGCGGCATCCGGCAAAGGGCCTTCGGGGAACTGGCTGGCAGCGATATTGCATTGTCGGAACAGTCTAACCTCGTCTTCGGCGAATGCGCCAACGACACTGTGCAGGACGCCGCGATTATGAAAGAGCACAAGATCCCCCTGCTGCCAGTCGTGCGCGTAAACATACCTCGGTGCGATGGCGGGACGTTGGAGTCGGTGCACAATGTCGCGGACCTCGGCCAGGTCGTCGATGATGGTACCGTCGGCGAGGTGAAGTTTTCGCACAGCGAGGGGTGGATCTGCAGTGCCAGGTTCCCGGTCACGGAGTTACGCCAACAGAGCGGCAGGATCTGGCCCCCCCGGGTATGAGGTGGTAGCTCGTCAATGGGCACCTCTAGGCCCTGTGAGTGCAGACCGAGCCCATCAGACCGCGATTTGGCCGAGCTCATCCACACGTACGGGTGAGGTGCGTATTCAACCTTAGTAGTGCGGGCGAATGATTTATCTTCTTCGGACAGCGCCTCGTACATCGTATACCCCGACACGAAAGCTGTCGTACCGAGTGGAACGTCTAGCTCGTCACCCGTTCCGTCATCGTATCGACAGATCTGTCGTCGACCGCCAGGTACCTGTACAGCGAGGAGTGTCGTGACCACGGGTGGCGCAAGCGTGCCGTATAATGCAGCGTCAATGTGCCACCGATAGAATCGCGTAAAGTCCAGATCTTCGCTATCCGGGATGGCTGTAGCGTGGAACGTCCTATGATGCGGATGTCGTAGTTGAAAGTCGGTGAGTCCCTCGTAGGAGGCTACGCGTCCGTTACCGATCACTTGCACCTGCGGCTGGTGTGGGATGGTCTTCAAATCAGGATGTAGAATGCTCCGTTTCGCATCGGTCGTCTTGCCGTGCCCGTAGGAGTTGCCGCCCGAGGGGTCAAAGCGCTGGGTCAGCTTGAATTGCGCCTTTGGCGAGACGTGCCCTTGGTTCTTGAACACAAGTACCTGATGTCTAAACAGCGCGTCGTGGATCACGGCGAAATCGTCATCTATGGACCGATGTCAGCCCGCTGACCAGCTAGCCGAGTTCGAGGGAATACTCACTCTAGGAGGTTACCGATTTATACGGGTATTCTCCCTACTAGTAGATTCATCGTGTCACTATAGTGTTCTAAATGCTCTTACCAGCTAGGTTCTCGATATCAACGTTTGATACCACAGCCCGAAGTTGATTCCGGTCTCCTCCAGGAAGCGGAGTGGTTCCACGGTAATCTTAGAGGTCATGATGAATGTGATCAATCGACGTGAAAGGATGATGTTCCTATGTCCAAGTATGGCGCTATTTTGTGGTCTTGCTGCTAGATCAATGCGGGGGTCGGTGCCGTTTATGTATCTTGTCTTATCTAGAACAGCTCCTCGCGTCCAGGGTAGACAGACCGGCTTCGTCCGGGCGGCTCTTCGGAACGCCCCGCTTAAAGATAGATTGGTAACTTCTTTGATAACAAAATAGCCGGAGTCCGACGGTACCCATTGAAACCTAGGTGTACTGTAGCCGATCTCCGCCTTCTTAGTCAGTCTTAGCAAGGTTGACGGGTTAACACAGTCGATATTGGATTCTGTGTATGGTAATTGCCACATCTTGCTTACAGATTACATCCCTGTAAGTGTGGCTCCTGGTTTCTTGAGATGGCGCGTCATGGAAACCCATATCATGAAGCATAGGCACAAACGCAAGCAGACCATGCTATATTTAGTCAAATAAAGTTTACGGATTGTCCAACACCGCTTGTCTACAAGATATCTTTCACTCTCTCACCTACGGGCTAGCAATAGATTTGATATAATTATTGAGAATGTCTTTTCAAATATATAATATATATATATATATATATCACGTGAATCAGAATCGACTGACTAGGACCCTGAGACCGCATGCCCCTTGAAGAGGATGACTTTTCCTAAGTTCGGCAAGGTCGTGAACTGCGTACGAACCTACCGTAATTAAGAACATGATCATGACCCTATCCACGATTTCAAACTAATCACAAAGACATGGCCAAGTTCTCCTCTCTAAGAGTAGTATTATTCAGGAGCAGGTGGAAAGAAGGAGGTTTCAGATCGGACTCAAGAGCGCTATCAAAGTCCACGATGACCTCCCACCGCCGAATATTACGCCACTTGCAACTGCTATAGTGTACCGGCACACAACTGCTGTTAAGAAGCTACTACGACATCATGCTGATTCCAATGGGTTGAGTTCCACGTAGGTCCAATGCAGATTTTGGGCCGACGTCCGGGTCGCTGAAATGCTCTTGGGATATGAGGTTCGGCCAAAGAAGTGTCAAATTTCCACATATATAATCTAGAATTCCGGAGGATGGTTCTATGCTAAGGTTGAAAACCAAGCGAGAGGTTCGATCTCGATTGGTTGCCGTTGAGAATTGGGGATATAGGTATGTACAGAATTTCATCCATCGTTATCTATTTACCTGACTATTTAGGGACCTAAGAGCGACTTGAACGTATCCCTTGGCATTTTAAAGCACCTAAAGATGCAGTAACTGCTTTCATAACTACATATAAATAGCTGGCACTTGGTATTCCATCTTCTATCTCGATAATGGGGGATGTTATCATACATACGACCCTCCAATAGCCCCGAAACGCCATGCAATGCCATGCTAAGTTGGTCCGTTGTTTATTCTCGTCGTTATCATTATCATTATTTAAGCCCAAACCCTTCGCTTTCATTCACTGCTCGCCAGAGAGAATTTTCTAGCCTCTCCCGTGACCGGCAGCGGTACAGTGACAAGATATTAAAGCAGGTCCTAGCTGAGGGAAACCTACCTTCGTCATCGCCAAGGCAGTTTATTTTGATGACTAAGGATGCCGCGCCCATTGCAGGAATCCGGTCACTTCCAGTAATGAAGGATAAGAGCTTGCGTTGGTCTTGAGGTGTCGCATTCTCGAATGTGTCCCAAAACCAGAGGATGGTAGGTTCGGTTTTAGGGCTGCTCCCTCTTGGCCAATTTGTATAGGCGGCAACAGCTCTTAAAGAGGTTATATCAAGAGGTTCATCGGAGCCTCGCACCAGCAACTCGATCTCTTCGGGTTTGAAGAGTGTCAAAGCGTTACCAGCGCAAACCGTGAAAAACCTCGCTTGAAAGGTTCAAATTGACGCGAGATGGAAGTGTCAAGCAGATATCTCACATACAGATCGATGTATTCCTTGCGATTGGCATTTGTGACCATCTTTGTCTCCCCACCTGGCATAGTGGCACCCGAATGCGTGTCCCATACCTTTCGACATCTATAACAAAATCCAGGCAGAATGTTGATTGTACATCGCCGTCAAAATTCAATAAGTGGCGCAAGCCTCTTGCGAGTGTAGGGCGAAACTCGGTAAGATCATCTAAGGTGTAGTTCATGGTTGGGCGCGAGTGGCCCGGTGTACCAACCGCTGGGGAAGGCGCAGCGGCGAGTAATTTTCGAAAGGCGAAAGGAGGAAACGCGACGTCTAGGATTGTAGAGTTATAGATGGCGAGCCCCAAGACGACGCGACGAGAAAGTATTGATCAGACGTTTCGAATGTATTGGGGTTGAAGTAACAGAACTGCGAGTCCTCATCATAAACGAAGAGACCTAAGTAATGTGATAAGCTTGCGTGTCATCATAGAGCGAGTACATATGCATACCGTGGTCCGGGTTGAACACCTCTCGCACGAGGAGCAAGAACCATTCCTTCCGAAGCCCACCGCCATCTACCCCTTCTTCTCCCTGAAATTCGATACGTAAAGCCTTTTTGATATCTTCGCTACCGCTTCCGACAACCTCGCTTACTTGCTGAAGGCTGTCATCTACTAGGCATTCCCGCCGGACACTAAACACAAGATGCTGCGTGTAGTTTTTATGTGTTAGAATGCTGTCAAAGAAAGCTTCCCTTGCCTTCCCAGCCATCTGCCGCTTGGCATCGAATTCCAAGATCTGGATCTTCGCCCAAATGCTGAGGAAGAATGGATATTGACAGAATGTGAACTTGCCCCTCTTCGATTCCCAAAGTTCAAAATCGGATTTGAAATCAATGGTGTCGACTAGAGTATTGTAAAAATCGCTTGTGGTAAAGAGAGGCCCATACATCCGCCCACCATTCGCATGCCGCCGTCGCACATGGGTGTAGCGATTTGCTGCGAAGATTAGAGCCATCAACCTGGCAGCAGCTTTAATCTGCCAATCATCAGTGTATGTCGTGCGCTTTTGTTCAATAGGCTGCTTCTGCTTCCTGGGCGATTTAGAAGCCTCCAGCGCCGCATGGAGGGTAGCTGGAGTGTTGCTCGCCCGCGCATTCGACATCTGCGGAATCAAGCCGTCTGTAACATCTATCTTTGCTTCTACCTTCCTCTCGTTCTGACGAGTCAATCTATGGGTCACGAAGGTACCAGTCATGTCTTTGATTTGTAGCAGTAGATGTTCGGGAAGCCTCGACAACCATGTGATCAAATGATGGTGGCAAACTTCCGAGGAGTTGGCCAAAAGGCCAAAGATTCTTTTGAGTATACCTGAATGACGCCCCACGGATGACCGTTCTTCTGTATCGAATGTTTTGGAGTGGGCTTTTCCTTTGTTTGATCGTGAGAAATATCCGGTATAGGACTGGTATCCTGAAGCCAGGAGAGGATTGGCGAGCAAGAGAAGCAAGAAACGTACGTCTTGAGGCTCGGCCATTAGTCGCCCAGGCCGCTTCAGAATCATCTCAGTACATTTTAATAGAGCTCTCTGGAGATGTTCTTGCGCCTCAAGCACCAACTGATCAAATTGTTGCAGTGATGGAAGTTCCAGTTCTTGCATGGGATCGGCTTCCACTAACTCTTCATACACTTGCATCCAAATCTCCGCGGCGTTGCTTACAAGGTGGTACCATTCCATTGCGGCGCCCAATCGATACGAGGAGATCGGGAAGTCACAATTGAGTGTTTATCTTCGTAACGTCGGGATGGTGTTCGCGAAACGTTCACCTCATCCTGGCCACCAGTCCACCACGACCCGTTCTCAGCAAAGTCACCGAGGAGAAGAAGTTTCGGGTCGAGTTCCGAAATCGGCGCCTCGTCTCGGGAGGATTCCCTCCTGGTCTCAATGGGAGGCCGTCTCGCAACTTCGGGCGGTTGTCTTGTGCTGACGCTAATACGGCGAGGGATAAACGAATTGTTGACGCATGCATGCGACCCAAAGCATGCAATCAAGTAGTCTTCTACCTTCTTGAACATACCCTTTGGATCTAGAGCGGACTTTTGCGGGCTGGTATTGGGGTTATTCTCGCCAGGCTTTAGTCTTGGAGGATGTGAAGAGCTCGTAGCTTCAGGATACGAGGTCGAATGAGACCTTGAATGATGCGAGGCGAATTTCAAAGGATTTGGCTCCAAGCCAAGATTCGAAAAGTCATCAAATACCGCATTGAAGCGAGAGGCCGAGGGAGTACTGTCGGAAGAAGGGGAGCTTTCAGGCTTGTTTGAGTAGTCTTGGAGAGTGAAATAATCATCTGCGAACCTGGACGGTGATCGACCGGGCGTAGTGGGCTGCTGCTGGTTCAATTCCTTTGAGCCCCATTCCTGTAAAGCAAAGCGCAAGCAAGTTTTGATCAGATTTCGTGTAAGCTCAGCGGAAATAAGGTTCGCTACATCATTAGTTAGCATTGGCAGAAAACGTTGAGATTCTAGTGACGAACGCGTGTTTGTAGGTGGTCCCAAAGGAGAAGACCCAGCTGGTTGCCCTCGTGAGGAAGGACGAGGGACAGCCCGTATGGTGGAACGGGGAGTTGGTGTAGACGGTTTGATATCATTTATCGTCAAACACTTGGTACATCTGAAGACTTGAAGCTCCTTAGGCCATCGGACAAGACCGGCACATGTCATACAGTTTCCCGTGGCGAAGTCGGCTGGCCCAGGGGCTGCCCTACTCGTATTTGCGGCTTGAGACGAGCTCGAATACATTTTGGCGCCGTAGCTACGGTCGTCAACATCGTCGTCATAGCCGAGCTCGTTGTCTACCGCGACATTCTTTTTCTTTTTACTCGAAAACAAGGAGGGGAATGGGTGGCTCATTGACCGCGAGTGTTTGCTCAACGGCTTCGGCTTCGGTTTCGAGACAAAGTCGTCTTCAGAACTGCTCGAGTCTCCTGAATGTGCTGGAGGCTATGGACGGGAGGGTTGACTTCCAAATATCTCGAGTTCGATCTCGATCGCGTTGGTGGGTTGCTGAGGACGGGATCGCGTAAAGTGAAGTCATATTGACCAGAGAAGGTCGGTTTGTACGGCCGTACATTGTAGTTGCATGGGCACTGGACTCGCGAGGGAAGCTGGAAGACGGAACGGCCAGAGATGACAGGTCGTGGTTACCTATACATCTGTGGTGTTGGTCTCCCAAGTCGCGACTGGACGAAAGTCACTGCTGCCAACTGTAATTACTGTGGGCGCCGTCGAGGTAGAAGGTGAGGGCGAGGGCGAGTGTCACGGAGACAGGGCAAGACACGACGGGAGATGAGGCCCCGAAAATAGAGCGACAGTCCCTCCACGGGGACGGCGAAGGTAATTGCTATGACGTAGAAAGTGTTTCGCAGGACAACGGCTTTAAAATTATAAACCTAGCACAAAAATGGGTTCGGGTTGACGACAGGGCATGGGTCGAAGCCAGGCTTCACTATTTACACATCAGATGAACAAAGAGGAAGATTTAGTATGGCGGCTACAGCTAGGGTATAGCGTAATGAATTGTTGAGTAGGAACCAAGTCGTTAGAGTATGAAAGTCAAAAAGCATTTGGCGAACGGGTTTATTTTGTCGAAGCAGCATGCCATAACCTAAGATACTGCAGGAGGAGCAATGCACAATCAGGTAGCAAGTTAGTATTATGTAGGTATGTAAGTGGAGTCTAGCCCTGGGCTACCGAGACGATGCTAGGGTCATCCGACGCTAGCATACACTCCCGAGCAGGCCCGAGACCCGAATAGGTAGTGTAAGAGGTAGCCAGGTACCGAGGTGTGATGGTATGTACCCCAGCATTTCACTACTGATCAGTATATATATCAGCGATGTACACGTGTGCACGCGGTGCAACATGACTGATCAGGATTCCAGTTTGCAATGAATTACTGAACGGAACCGAGCAGTGACCTAAATACACAGGTATGCATGTATATGCTGACGAATAGCTGCTAGGTAGATTGGTTTACCTAGGTAGCTTTTACAGCTGTGCTGGTTTAGAACCATGTCTCCCGGTTACCGGCAGCCAGCCAGCCTCCATTGCGACGTACGCATATGCGAAGCCCTCCTCCTAATCCTGGACACTCCGTGCTGCAGTCAGCTCTTGGGGTCGCTTTCGGGTCGCCTTTGACGGGAATGAAACAGACGCAAAACAGCTTGGAGGTTGATATATCATATATCCCTTTGGCCAATTACCACCCTCCCCAACCTGAGGTCTCACAAATAAGCCCCAACATCTCAAGGACTGGTCAGCAAAGGCAAAGACGACACCGCTATATGACAGCTCCAATGTAAGGCTGTGCGCCGTTGCTCAATCTCTTCTCTGATCTCTCATCTGTAACGTAAGTAAGCCTTAAGATGCCTTGAAGACGCGGCTACACCAAAGAAGCAAACAGCACCAGACGGATCTAAACCGCACTTTGCTGCGGACTATGTCAAGATGATGCAGGTCTTAAAGCACCTTAAAATAGCTCTGTACATACTGTCGTCATAATTGGGCTCCCTATTTTCGTACTCTCAACCAATAACCAACGATGTGGCCCACTAGGGCTATCCGTTCCTTGCAGTAGCTGACAATAATGGAAGATCTTAACTGATCAGCTCTCCTCAACTCTCCTCAGCTTTCCTCAGCCCTCCCCAGCTTGCCCAGCACTCCGCGAAAGAAAATATACAACCCCGCTCGCTGTGTGTCTGCTCTCAGCCCTAAGCAAGAGAGTACTTGAGATAGCCAGTAGGAAGCCCGCAGCCGAGAGCAGCATCCCAAACTGTAGCATCTAACGCCCAGCCTCAGATTGACGTCGCCTCAGCTCGAATACCACACCGTACCTCAACGTCAAGACCGAAGATGTGGAAGCCATCATTGCCCTTCTGTGGAGTGTAGTCGTGTCTCTTTCCTAGCAAGATTCGTCGGTGTTTATGATGGTAGGACACCCAGTATGCCCTATTATGAGTAGGTAGGCTCAAGGATGACAGCAAAGCTCACCGCAACTAAGTGACGAGATAACTAGTATGATTATTATATAGGCGAAATGGAAACGCAAACCTTACTCTCTCAAGAGGCGGCGAAGGTTTATGAATAAGCCAGGCTTCAGCCATCCCCTTCAAGAATAAGTGCGTGACCAAAAGGCCCGTGACGCATGTCACCAGTCTCATTCGTGAGGGTAATCACTAATAGACTTGCTCATTCTGGTATTGTGAATTGTACATCAATAGTAAACTAATAGGCAACAGCTTAAACATGGTGGTGCGCACAGCATTGGCATGGATCATGTCTTGGCGCTCCCCAGCATATTCCGACTACATCCCCAAACAAAAATCGCAAGCTTAAGGGAAACACAGGAACAATGGAACAACAACTGTCAACTCACGACTCAATTATACCCTAACCCTTCATTTTATGCCGTGGAGTAGGGTGGGTACTGTCTAGTACTTGCCTATAACCATCAGCGTGCAACCACAGCTAAGGGTGTTTTCAATTCTTAGCCAGTTATTGCCTACGTTATTGAGACTGCGTGCGTACAACACAGGGAACGATTGCTTTATGACGCCCTGGAAACTATACGAATACTATGGTCGTAGAAACGATGGCTAATAAGCAGACCTGTCAGGTGGCCCTGCCTGTGCTACCACTGTTTGTTGGCGACTAAACAACTTGGAAGATCAAACCACGCAGATATGCACAAATCCTGTAGTTATACCCAAAATTGCGATTGCCTCATAATGTGACATTGCACCCGAGTTCCCCTTCCCAGCTTCCCATTAACTTCAATCTTGGCACGCACATGCCTCGTCATCTTCAGTCAACGTAGGAAGCGACGATTTTCAGGCAGACTCCTAACCCCCACGCGAACCAACAATTGAAAAGGCTCTGTTAATCAAGTGCAGGCCGCAACTCAGCAAGATGGACTTCAGCTTTCAAGCCCTAGTCCAGCAACACAACTCCCAGATGGAGTTCGCCTTTCGCAGCCTCGTTACCACCATTGTGCGGAACAGCAAGTTGAGTATCTCCTTGCTCCGCATCAGCAATGTCACCGAAGAGTAAGTCTTGAGCCAACCTATCGACCAGTCTCTCCCACCGTCCTTACCTCTTCCTAGAGGCTAGATCACCGCACTGACTCTCTCCAGCTCCTTCCTCGTCTCCCTCGAGGCCCGCATAACCAAGACTGGCCCTGCCACCGCTACCATCACACCGATGACGCTCGAGCTGTGTGGTCCGGCCGGCCAGTTCGGGAAAGTGACGCTACCCGCGATAACAACGCAGGCACACGGCACCGACATAGTCGTGACCCATCAGCTAGTGAAGATTGTAGACGAGGAAGCGTTGAAGGCCTTCGTTCAAGATATTATCAAATGTGGCAGTGTAATTCTCTCCTTGCGCAATGGACAGACTTCCATCACTGCCCTGGGCATTGGACCCCGGGAGATCATCTACGAGAAGGAGTTGGAATTGCCTGGCATGAAGGGGCCAGTCGTCAGCGTACGCGGAGCAAGTGTTCTCCAAAATCCTCAACTGTCAGGATCTAGATCATCCGCGAGTTTCATGGCGAGTAACGCAGCGCCTCTCACCTCCAGCCCCACGACCGCGAGTATCTCAAGCATTACCGGGCTGGGCAACAGCGGAAACGCGTTTGTTGTGTGTTACACGTAGTTAACCCGAGCCCTCTTGAGATCAGCTTCGGCACATGCTTCTTCGACATCCGGAACCACGAAGGCAAGCTCGTTGCTGAACTGAAGGGCCGCCTTGATATCCGCCGTAACAACTTCGAGGCTACGTTTCAGGGGAATGTAAACAATGCAGTTGCGGCCAAATTTGCGGCTGATATGAACGAGGCTGCGAGTACGGATAGCAAGCGCACGAACGAGAGAAACAAGAGCCAACCCCTTGAGGCTAGATTGGTGGGAAAGCGCTGCGCAGGTGCTGGCTGGTGCGATGAGACTATCAAAGGCATTGATGTCCCCTCCAGAACGTGGATAGGCTATTCAGCGCTCTGGGTATAGATGCCAACACGCAGGGGCGCGACGAAAAGAGAAGCAGCTTTTCGAGGTTGAGTCGGTTGATAATGCGTTAGCTGATCCAGACGGATGTTGACTTGTGCGTCGTGTGAGGATGTGTCAATCGCCGGGATTAAAGCATGTGATGAGTTTAAATAGGAAGATACCCATATGGCTCCGGCCGAAGGTCTAAATACGAATTATTCCACAACCTGTTCAAATTTCAACTATCCAGTCACCTCAGACCATCATTTTTATGTGTCGCGAGGAGCAAAGCAGGTTGCAACGTTAGTCTACTAGATTCACAAGCCCAATTGCCTTCCATTAAGTTGCATTAAGTATTAGATGGCGCTCCCCAAGCTCATGCCAACCTGGACCGTAGTTTGGATTCTCTGCATGCTGAGATCGCGCAGATCGAAATCGAGCCGCCTAGCGTGAAAGGCGACGATGATAGAAGAGCCGCCGAATTGAAACATGCCCAGCTCATCGCCCTTCTTAATTGCGCTGCCCGGCGTTTGCTATTCCTACATGAAATATACGGAGACTTATGTTAGCGCCCACCCTGTTCATATAGGTCATGTATAACTCACTTCACAGAACGACGGAACCGACGTCTGTCGCCCCTATCGCTACAAATACTACCTCACTGAACTCTTCTATATTAATCACGACATAATCTCTGGTATTGTGCGAGATGATGTTGACGTGACTCTGCAGAGCTATGGGGTCGACTTGGTAGTGATCACCTTGCCTGTCACGGGGGAGTGGTAGCGGTGGTAATCCTGGGGTGACACCCGGAAGCTTGCTAGGGCGGCGTTGTCGAACCGCGCGCCGAGCTGCGTATCCATCATCAAGTTCGTGATGCTGAAGTCCCGACCCTTGATACACAGCTCCTTCGTCTTGACGACGGAATCATAGACGATCACGCGGAAATCCGCTACCACTACTGCGCTGGATACATCCTCTTGTGTATCAGCCGTGGCTTCTTTGTGTGTTTCTGCGTGAAGAATTCTTCAAAGCTATTGTATGCGTTGATGTGAGACGGCTCGGAGTCCTCCATGTTGATGCCGTATGCGTCGACGAAGCCTTTGATGAATTGGTATTACATTAGTCTGTGTGTAACTCCTCTAGGAATCTCTAAGAAACACAATTTGCTTGCACCACTACCAACACAAGAGCTATGGGAAAATACACACTGCTATAAAGCCGTTATCATCGGAATAAAACTAACTAGATGTTAGAGGGGAGGCCCGTTTCTATTCTACGTCAGTATAGCTGGAGTTGTACGGCATCAAGAAATGTCTCAAGTCTGCAATAGCTTCACTAGGTACCACGGAGTAACATAACATAAGGCTCAGTTATATGGTTTAGGAGATGCGAAAGAAGCAGCAATCCAGGCCCTTTGATTAAAGCCTTATGCCCTATTGTTGTGTCTTCTTGGTAATGCTAAAATCATCTGGTGGCTAAAAACGGCCTTAAGACTCTACAGTAGGTTGGCTACCACGACTCAGGTTCAAGCAGCATAGCTCGTGAATTTGGAAAACGAAGGAAATCTTAGGGCCTCGGTCATTATACATGTGTGTTATTCAATTTTATAAGCTGTTGTTGCTTATTGTACTTCAATGAACCTGCAACTATACTTTATACATTTTCCACATCGCCCGATGGCCGACCCCAATACCCGAAAATGCTGGTGGTATCGCCGAGTATCTCTAGTTTTGATACATAATTTTGCAAGTTTCCTCCAACGCCTGAATGTATCTTGATGCATATATATATATACCAGAAAAGCATGATTAAACCCAAACGACGCTCGTAGATCACGGCATGACCCAGTCCTCCCCCTTACAAGAAGCTTCCATGGTCTCCATAAATGGCTTGATACGATCCCGTATCCAACCGGAATGGGTCGGCTCACCCGTTTCTTTCGACGGGGACTGTTGCTTCCCCAGCCTGACTGCTTTCGACGTCTTGCACGTGCCCCCAGTGAGGGAGAATTGCAAGCAGTCGGCTTGGTTCTCGCAGATCTCTTGGCATTCCACGAATGAGGAGTTCTCACTTTGCTCGTCAGACGAGAGGTTGTCCCAGTCTGACTTCTGGTCCTTGATATGAGGGAAAACCATGTGACGGAAAAGATCTCCGTGGCGAGGAAGACCCTGCTGTTTCTAGAAGTTGGTGTGGGAAGTCAGCTTCTCGAGTCCTCGGTTTCTCGGATACCCAGATAGGGTGCAGGGGAAGCTTACCTGTGAATTCCACCACATATCGAATTCATGATATGCGTATATATCTTTGGGGTCATGTGATGGTAGGATACGGCATTGTAGCACCAGAGGTGGCGGCCCTTACCAGATGTCGACTCCATGTTCAACGCAGCCGGCATCTCGCCCTCGAGAGTCGGCCACACTGGCGAGAGCGTGACATTCGCATCGGCCATGACTTGCGCCATGATGAAATCGCCAGCCCATTGGCTAATCGTGAACTTGTTGTAATTCTCGAGATTTCCCGAGTAATGTTCCACGAGCCGCGCCATCGCAGAGTTGGAGATGATGATTCCCGCGCCACCGTAGGCGAACTGCGAGTCTCCGATGTTCATCTGGCGCCCAATGTAGTAGGGCCGAGACGCATCGATGGTCGATAGATAAGCGAGCCCCCTCCCAGAAAATATAAGTGTCTCCTCGACGAAGATGACCACACTTACTCCTGGGGTTCTGGTCGTACGCTTTCTTCGCTACCGGGAGGAACTTCCACTTGTCCAGCTTCCAGGCGGGCGTGTCGCGGCCAAAATTGGTGTTTGGCGCATCGGTCCAACTAGCGGCCTCCGAGGCCACTTCTTTGCCATTTTTTTGCAAGTGGCGGTAGTACTCGAAATCGGAATGTTCTTCCAACAGCGTGGGCTCAATCTCATCTAGTGCATTCTGGATGTGATAACCGGCAAATTCTTCCTCCGTGTCGGACCAGATCCCATAGTGTCGAAAGCAAGGTAATGTGGTATTGATAAGCGGTGGCAGCTTCTGTTCGACTTCATTTGAGCCCGTCCTAAGGATGACAAAGATATCGTCGATGCCTTTTAGTGACGCACAACGGCTCCCCTGATGCCATTTCCCAAGATATGGTATCGTCACTGAATGGTCAGTGACGTGAGGAGATTGGCGAAGCACATTTAATGTTCCCACGACCAATATGAAGATGCCAACAGAAAGTAAAGTCCGCCGCCGACTTCCTAACCACATAGGTCTTAGGCCCATTTTGGCAACAGTAGTGACTAGATTAATGAGACTATATTCAAAGAGAAAGTTGGTAAAACGTATAATGTATAACTGGCTCTTCTAGCCTTGAAAAGAAAAGGGAAATGAAGAAATGATCGTCTGGTAAAGGGGTGACCTTGATATCGAATTCCCAGTAGCCTACGTGAAGGGATTTTTGTGTCGCCAGCGAGCTTATGAGCTTATGTAGTGCTGATCCCAATAGTCGATAGTCAATATCCGCTTTTCCCTAAGCCGGGGTATTATGGTGTTTAGCGCAAGACTAGATACCTTGAGAAGACTGCGGCTGAGAGAGAAAAAACAGGCTGCTCGATGTCCAAGAGGGCGACTATGTGCGCCGACACGTTCGATTCGAGTCCATTTGGGAGAAGAAATGAAGTTATGCTCTTCGTTGGTCAGATTTTCTATGATCCTATTATGAGCGCCCAAGGACTTGCAGGGTAGCAGTGGGCACAGTACTGATAGGGATGACTGATTCACGGTGGATTTGCTATCCCCAGCCAGGGATGCGCAATTACGCCATTATATGCCACGAATGAGTCGCCAGTGTTCGCTCATCGGCCAACATGACTTGTCAATTATTCGAAAAGGACAGATGAACACCAACTGCTGTGGTTGAGGACTCTTTTCGGTCGTATTCCCTTCGCTCTATACTCATACAAAGTGTCTTCTGTCCTATCTTCTTTCTGTCGTACGTAAGGCCGCTCCCGGCACAGTGTCGGAGTAAACGTCATGCAGAATGGGGATACGAGCCCCCGATCTCCAGTTGGGTATGGGCTCATGGGGCTGCATACTAGCATGCCACTTGTCCAACTACTATAGCATAGTGGGTCATAAGAGGCTTGTCTCGCGAAATAATAGCCCTCGTAAATGCGGTATAACTTGTTTGCGAACTGCTTAAAATAGTGACCCTGGTATACTCACTACTCAGCTCAAATGACAGCTCGGTAGGCTGAATCCGTGGGCTTACCAGGTAGTCGGGACTCCTTTGCACTGCGATATCTCGGATTATCGTGAACCAAGCCAACTCGGCCGAGCGCGAGTTTTTGTTGTTTATTTCGATACTATTCAGTAGACTCACTAGATTAGTAAGTATTTTGTACCCAGGTAATTGCACAACAAGATAGTTAGCTGTCATTCATGAATCTTTTTACTAAGATCACCAAAATTTGAATTATGCACTCCGCTGCTGCTCACGTAAGAGACCGATTGGGCAGTTGCATGCATCCTCCATCTCGTAACGGTCATATTATGCTGTCCCAACTTTGCGACCATAGGGCTTAAGCTGCTCCATCTCCCCGCTCTTAGAGATGAAACTTGACTGAAAACGTCTATTAATTTGGATCATGTTCCTTCCGAAAGATATACCTCTATCCAATTCTAGCGCGTGAGAGGATCCTTGTCGTCGGTCATTGTCGCCATTATCTGACAACTTATCCGCTTAGATCAAACCTCGGCTCCCTAATAATTCAGCCCTATTGATAGGTTACAGAACGATTCCCTCAGATACCTAGTTAAAATAGGTACTCTACGTAGAACTGAGTTTCGCCTATACACGTGTATATTACTTCGCTTCAGCTCATATATGATGTCAAGGTAGAAGAGACAATTGAACTCGTCACAACCTCGTCGCGCTCGACCTCCGCTTCTGAAGGCGAATTACTTATGACGTGCATGAGAGACGTGCATGGGATGCCATCAAGGTCGTGGGCTTATTCCTCAAATCCCAAATGCCGGATCCCATAAGAGGCGTGGCGAACCTCCTACCTACCCCATATTCCAACGGCTCTAAATATAAATCCCAACTTTCGTTAAGTTATATCGAGAGATCCTAATCGTGTTATCGCGTTTCGACTCTTTTATTCCAGAAGTTGGGTTTGCTGTCCGCCCATTGGCCCGTTTTGTGTAAATGTCTGCATGCTGCATGCAGGAATCATGTGTCGTTGCGGCCCGAGCTGTCCACTCCAAAAACAACATCACTCAGGATAAAGTCTAATTTATCAATTGATTACTTGTTTATTATATACTGTTTAGCTCTTGACATAGATGTGGATATGTGTCTACCCTTTCTACACGCCCAGGTCTAACCAAACCTTCTTGTCTATGTGAGTCTAACCCCGCCCGCAGTGTATGTCCCAGCATCCCTTTTAGGTATTGGGAAAGTCAGGTGTAGCGTTGTATCTAACATCCGTCCATCTAGTCGAAGACGATAGCGGCCTTGATGGCGGACTTGTTGCGGATGCTCTCGAGAGCCTCGCCCCATTGCTCGAGCTTGAACGTCTTGTTTACGATGCCCTTAGTCTTGACCTTGCCGCTGTCGAGGTAGTCGACTGTGGCCGGGAACATGAAGGTCTCGGAGAACGACCCGATGATGGTGATTTCTGGACACAGAATTAGCAAACTTCACAAGCCCACAAGTCGAGGATATGTCTGGCTTACCGTCGCCAAAGATCTTGGATGGGGCCCACGACACGCGAGCCGAGCTGGGGTACACGCCGTAGCACACCAGCTTGCCGCCGCGACGGACATAGTTGATAGCGTCCTCGAGGACTTTGGAACTACCGCTAGCCTCCACGACTATTGTGCTATCGTTAGCATCGAGACCTAGCCCCTCGTCCTTGGAAGATGTTCCACATACCAATATCGAAGCCGTAGGGGTTATCCTTTTTGATCTGATCCCACTGTGGAGTCGCGTCGGACCGATCGAGGGCGACGTAGTAGTCGGCAGCCTCTAAGGACTTGGCAAGTTCCATCTTGGGGCCGCCGGGAGCAGCGATGGTGAGCCTGGATACACCGCTCTGTTTTCTGCGACGAATTGGTTGTCAGTCAATTTGTCCTCGGAAACATCACATCAGCACTTACAAGAACTGGGCCATCATAAGGCCGGTAGGGCCAGCGCCTATGAGAAGGGCATGCGAACCAGGCTTGGGGGCAATCTTCTCCAAGCCGTGCATAGCACACGAAGCGGGCTCGATCAACGTGGCATCGATATCGCTTAGGTTTTTGATTGTGAATAGGCGGCCTTGGGGATACGAGCACTATATGTTTGTTAGCCAAAAACCAGAAGCGTTGTGGGGTTGTTGTGGTGGACGAACGTATTCGGCAAATCCGCCATCGAGACCGAGCACGCCGTGGGCCTTGAAGTCCTCGCATAGTAGTTCCTCGCCTCTCCGGCAGTAGAAGCTATCGGGCAAAAATTTAGCCAAGAGACCGCATATCGTTTCAGTGCTCACTACTCACCAGTGACCGCAGAGTTCAGAATTGTCGGCGGCAACTCGATCGCCAACCTTGAAACCCTTTACATCGTCGGAGAACGCTGAGCTTGTTTAGCAATGGGTCGATCGCCTTTCCTTATTTACTTACCAACGACCTCGCCGATGGTCTCGTGTCCAGGAATAAGAGGGAACTCGGCGATGAACTCTCCCTCGTGTATATGCAAGTCGGTACCGCAGACACCGCAGGCCTATGGTTCAAGCTGTTATTACGAAGAATTGCAAAGGACAATGGCATACATGTCTGCAATTGACTTACCTTGACCTTGATGAGGACATCACCGGGCCGGAGGGTAGGAAGAGGGACTTCGACGATCCCCCACACCTCTGGCTTCTCATATCTATAAAGGCCAGATGGTCAGACAGATATCCTTCCCAACGGCGACCAAACGGGGTTCAAGTCTTTACTGCGCGCTAAACCGAGTTTAGATACATACCTGAGAGCCTTCATCGTCTTAGGAAGGTTGGCCATTGTGATGTCGAGGAGCTGATCGCTTGTGAGGGAGAGTGAGAATATCTAGACGCAAAAGAGGGCTTCGTAAAGAGTGGTGGGAGGAGTGATAAGAGAAGACCAACCACGCAGGCTACGAAACATTTATACGATCAGCGTATCACCCGAGCTCTCGGCGACCAAACGGACAAATAGGACAGCCCAATTATACGGATAGGAGAACCAAGCTGGATCTAGGTGCGGGCATTCCAGCTAAGTCAACTGCAGCGCATGACGTCCATCCAAGCTGGCGCTGGGCGCGCGAGTAAGGAGGGGCATTTTCTCGCGCGAACAATCGTGGCCAGGGACATCAACTCTCTGCCCCGCTGGTGTGGTCACTGTGCAGGTGAATCCGGCGAGCTAGCGCGAGAATCGTGAGGCCGAGTGGGTGGTTGAAAATACGCTAACCCGACACTTGTGGAAAGGCCAGCGCGACGGTTAGAGAAGGCAGTCTTGGTTTGTTGGGAGTGCCCACTTAGGACTTAGAACTAGGAATAGCGACGTTGAGGAGATTGTGTATGGCCATTCTAAGAATGAGATGTATTAACCCAGATAGTAGACTGCCCAAGAAGAACGATTGCGGTCAAATTCAACGTTCGATTCCCTGTGACATTACTGTCAGATTTCTTATCACTGTCCGTCTCGGATTATGATACGCCACCTACTTATATCTTAGATAGGGGTGTTGCCGGGGAAATGATGTGTTATAATGTGATACAAGATCATACATACTTTCTTTATCAGGATGTTACCAAAATCCTATAATGTCCATAAGGAAGGTACCACTACACGGGTACGTACGTATCCTACGATGTCCCCAAGGAATAAAAGCCTCAATTAGTGAGCGTGGGGGCCATAGAGCTCGGAAGGTAAACCTTGCATGTAAGCTCAAAGATAACATCGCGATATGCCTCCTCAGATTGAGAATCAGGACACACAAAGTAATCCCATAATTTCTTTAGCCCCTGAGCCGCACTCTGTCATATGCAGGTCGATCTAGATTGCCAGGGATGTGCCAAAACCGAGATTCCATGTCGGCCAATTCATTGTGCATGTGCAATATCTGTTGGCTCGGGCAGAGCCGCATGTCTCGTATGTAACGTATGTAACGCTGGCTCTGATAGGTATTCAAAGTGGCTGAGAAGGCGTGCAAATGTGGCCAATCAACCGTACATGTATTACTTGCATCATCCAGACCGCTTTTTACATAAAAAAGAGTATCATAGGTTTGTTTAGAACTCAACCATGAGTTAAACCAGGATGGTGCCGCCGTGTCACGTAGCTGACATGAAGAGATGGGAATGATGTATTTTCATACCAGAGGCACGCACTTCGCGAGCTAAACAACTTAGAACAATTGGAGTTTTAGCTGTTTCGCTGAACTGGAATCTTCAACAATTAAGTCTAGATAAGGTTAGCCCGATATTACTGAGATCCCCAGATACAGTTTGCATCGATTCCGATGCTGGTTCATTTATTCTTTCGTAGGATGACCATACACACGGCACAGGCTTCACAGCTCGAAGGACGCGTATGACTCTTTTTGGCAATCAATCGTTTGTTTGGCGCAAAAACATAACCCTTAATTTCGTAGAAGACGGTACCGAGATTTGGTCTCCTTATAACTCCCACCCGTGCATCCGAGGTTGTGCCCTATCGATTTTCTACCACGCATGTCCATCACGCATGCAAAATCGCGTGAATATGCAGGTGCTCATTCCTAGAGTACATGTCCATTTACCGGCTACCATGTGCATCGAAGGATTTATTTAGAGAAAAGAGACTTGGTCTCCTTTTTACGAAGGAGGAGCTCCACGGCCACGGCCAGCTCCACCACGGCTACAACGCCTGTCAGTATGTCCATCGTGGGTAACAAACTCAGGGGTAGAACTCACAATTGAGGGTTGAATTCACCAGGAGCGCCACCTCCTTACCCTCGCCAGCATCCCGACGTCGGTATCCACCCTCACGGTCGCCACGGTCGCCACGGTCACCACGGTCGCCACCACGGCCACGGCCGAATGGTCTGCGCTCACGCTCACCCTCGCCGCCCATCATGCCACGGGGAGGAGCATGCGATCGCTGCTGCTTGATGTGTGTAGCCGGGACGATCTCGGCAGGGAGGTGGAGCCACTCGCGGAGGTAATCGAGACCCTCGGGGGTCAGGGTGTAGTAGTAGTATTGCCAGGAGAACTGGGTCTTGACGTAGCCTCGCGAGGTGAGCGACTGGGCAGCCTTGACGACGAACAGGTTCTTGGTGTCGATGTCGGGGTGCTTGGGAAGGTTGTAGTCCTTCTTTGCGACCATCACGCCCTCACGGAAGAGGTACTATACCAGAGGCAGAGAACGTTAGCTAAGTGCGCGATTCGGGGTGTTTTCGTGTGTATGTGTGCATCCGTATCCATGACGGCTTCGCGGGGCCAGTGCATCCATTCGGGCCTCGCAGACGGGATGGGTTTAGATTTAGATTTTGGATTTTGGATTTTGGGATTGTGCTAACCTCGTGGATCTTCTTACGGTCAGCCTTCGGAATCAGCATCTTGGCGGTTCGTTGTTGGGCGACAAGATGTTGAGGGTCGTTGATGGGCGTGGTGTATTGAAAAGTTGGCTGGCGCTGGCACACTCTCTCAAGATCAGATCGGGATGGCAATGAATGGGTGTTCCGCTCAATTTTTTGGTGTGTGCAAAAACCTACGCGAGTGGCTTGAGAAGGTAAGTTTGGTGGAGGGAGTGGGGTTGAAGGTGGGAGTGTGGCTGGTGTCCGGTTCAAGCCGTGCGATAAGAGATAAGACAACTATTGTAGATAAGATAAGAACTACGTATACATGTACTCAGGTATCATTTTGCCCCACACATGAGTCCCATTTTTAAGGACATGGATGTTTATTGATTGCCCCATCGGAGTTAACATTTTCAACAAATCATTCCCGCCATCGCCATTCCTCGAACTCGGTTCATCGCAGCCATCCATCAAGGTCCAGATAGTCGACAGAACCACCCCCACGATCATCCACGACACAATTAAATTGCCCTCAGATACTACGAGATCATGGCTACGAGAAACCTCAACGTCTTTGTGACGACATTCCCGGATTGGGTCTACCTCCAACACTATCCTTCCCACTTCCATCAACGTCCACGACTTCGGACCTGCGCGACCACATCACGAACAAGCTGCCACAAACCGATGCGAGGTTTATCATAACCACTATCTCAAACAAGCAGCTGACACTTGGCTCAAAACAACATATTGCCGATCTCTGCAACGCCAATGATGGCTTCGTTTCTCTTCGATTGTCATTACCGCTATGTGGTGGCAAGGGTGGTTTCGGATCGCAGCTCCGAGCGGCCGGAGGTCGCATGTCTTCAAAGAAGAAGAGGAATCAAGGCGACGAGAATGGTTCCAGCAGAAACCTCGATGGACGAAGAATAAGGACCATTAATGAAGCCAAGGCACTCGCCGAGTACCTGGCCATCAAGCCCGAAATGGAACAGAAGGAGAAGGAGAAGCGACGCGAACGATGGCAGCAAATTGTTGATGCCGCGGAAGAAAGGGAGCACGAGATCAAGAACAACACCAAGGGTCGCGTCAGCGGTAAATGGGTCGAAGATAAGGAGGAGGCTAGCGAGCGCACGCGAGCGGCTGTTCTCGCTGCAATCACAGCCGGAAATTACAAGGACAACCTGCTTGGCTCGTCTCACGGCTCCACATCAACTGAAGATATTGATGAAGAATCTACAAGCGAAGACGAAGACAAAACCAAAGAATCAAAGTCACCAACAACGAAAGCGCCAGCGAAGAAGCCACCAACACGTGCTTTTGCCGGCTTCGATGACGATGATGAATTCATGAGTTCTTCAGATGAGGACGAGGAAGGCGACGCCAAGTGAAACTACAAATGTACCATGAGCAAGCATAGCTCATACTAACATTCAGCATCGTGGTTTGAGTCGATCGCCAGAGTCGATCCGATCGGAAGTCTTCAAATTTGCAGTCTACTACTGGGCAATCATTCCTAGAACCCAAGTCATCACTAATAGAGTGATAAGGATAGCCGTGATTCTTTATGGCGTGCATTTGAAACACGAATCTTCATTCCCTCATTCACGCCGATATAAGACAAGAAAGGTGTACCTATGCGGATGCGGGATATACAAGGCGGATAACAATGCCATCTATCAGATTTCTTGGAGCAACGAGCCCACGCCATGAAAATGGTGTGACAGTTTCAGCGCGATGGACATCGGGAAGCGTTTCAAAGATACCCACAGCTTGTATAACAAAACCGCAAGCTAAATAATTAAATTTGATTAGCGTGGTAGTATAAATAGCAAGCAGAATTAATAGCCTTAAATCCTCGAGATGTATTTTGTCAGGCCACCATGATAACAACCTAAACAGTGCCCCTTTTTAATCTAGCGATGCTTTGAGAAGTTTCACGCATAGCCGTATACGTATACAACCTTAGGTAATATCGGCAGTGCCAAATAGTCTGACCGACTAAAACATACCAAAAGCGACGGTGGAAAACTTGATTGTATAATGCCTAATGTCCATCTTCTACCACATTATCCATTCCATCACACAAACTGGGGGACTTGGCCGCGAATCTAATGCTGAGACCTACCTATCATGTAGATTATTCTACGAATGTGGCCTCTATACAAGACTTCAGCAATCGAGCGAGCGAAACGAAAGGAAAAGTGAGGGGATGCAGCTACAAGCCATACTATTGAGATATACAGATTGGAAAGCTTCCATCTCAAGCAACAAGGGGATAAGACTTTCACAGCCCCCTGACTCCCTAGATGACTATTGCAATCTAAATATCCTTCCAAGCCCTTAATCACAAGCCCTCTTTACGATTTTAACGCGTCGTGTGACTGCTTGTAGTCTTTAATTGTGTAGTAGCTACTATGTAGCGTCTGGTTTCGTAGTCTCTAGCCAAAAGATGAGTGCCGTCTTCGCTACCCACCTCCTACTCCCGGACCACGTCACACCACTCAAGCCGCATACACGGGGTTTTCAATATCTTCCCCCTTCTTGCCACACATCTGATCCTTTCCATCGCTGCTGCTCCTATATATATTCTCTAACTTAAATCTGCAGCTATCGAATATATATCAATTCTTTCCTGTTCGTCTCCTGGGGCATCAAAGCCTAGCCGAGTGGAGATGAAACTATGATGCTACTTAACAGAGCTTGCAGGATGCGAGTAATCATAGGATCTTGGAAAACGCGTTTTCGCCCCTCGTCATCTCGCGCAATTGCCGGAAGCGAGGTAGACTTGTTCCCGGGCCAAATATACTGAGGTGGTAATCGAGTTAATATCCTGACGTAATGGGGTGCGCTGGTCTACGTCCACTGCTTGCGCCTGCAGCACCCTGAGTTAGAATTGAATGGCTTCTCCGGATTGCCGAATGCGCTTTGGTACAAGAAGTGCGAATATGGCTGGCCTCTGTTTATGTCTCCGAATGACAGGGGCAAAAGTAGAGCCGATTCTGAATTCGGGACCCAAGAAAAACACGTCGACGTCTACTTCTTCGATCGTCTCGTTGCAGACGTGTAAAAATGATACAAAACGGCCTGGTTCACTGGGAATTAACATTCGTGGGGAAATGAAGTCCTCGAAGGCAAACTTTAGGTACGTCATGCTGCCCTCGAAAACTGGATCAGTAACCCGATTTGTTTTGCATAACGTTGAATCCATCCTCTGTACTGAGTCAGCATAGATATATTGACTTAGTCGATTGTGAAGGAAATAGCGAAACTGGAAAATGGGGAGGCACGAAGCGATCAAGCGTGATAGGGTTACCTAGAGCACAACTGCGGGTATGTAATTCGACATGAATAGAAAATAGTGGCATTTTTTATAATATTTAAATTGCCTGAATGCGACCTCACTCTTCTCACTTTAGATATACAAACCTCGAGGCTTATAATACCCTTCTTCCGGTTGGGTTCAGGCGACAAGGTGTTGCTAGCTGTGTGTGCCTAGGTACCACCCTCTTTCTCTGGTTGCAACATGCTGGATGCCGCACAACCAGGCTTCAACAACATATTTTAGGAAAAGGTAACAATAAACCAAGAATACTGTAAAAAAGACAAGTAAATGATAGGTGTTACTAAACAGAACATCATATCCAAGTCAATTGCCCAAAAAATGAACGGGGGAGGGCGGGTGGTTGAAAAAGAATAAAACCCAAAAAATTGCAAAAAAAGCTCGGACTGGGTGTTGAACCCGAGGTCCTACGAAAAACCACACGGTCAGTGTTTGCTAGAGGTCAAGTATGGGCGCCGCGTTTTCCCACTCCCATTCGGCAAACACCTTTGCAGTTTGTTCATACCATCACGTCACCCAGGGATACGTCCTTTTTGCGGGGTCTGGTTAAAATCCCTGCCTTTATTTTAATACATATAGCTTCTCATAGATCCCACGGGAGCAATATGGTTTCCATGTGCCCCTAAGAGTTGCCGGCTGGTACCTCGTAGGCTCACTTCGCCCTGAAGTGTACCCCCATCCGTCTTCTTCCGCGCTTCTCTGCCCTGTAACCATCTACATACCCACACCACGCTCACTCAAGCACTTTTACAGGATGCCACTATCGCCACTGGCATACCTACTTGCCTTGTAATTATGTCATCTAATACCAACCAGCCTTGAGGCTCTATACTGCCTCATCAGCCCAGACACAACACTTACCCCAACACTCGCCATTATTAAACACAACAAATAAAGCTGACACGAAGCAATTAGTGCAATGATCATTTAGTCAATTTTACTAGTCGAGGTAGCCTCAATCGACAAGTTGAAGGCGTATTCATTCTAATATCCTTATACATCTTGCGTTGAACACCTTCCAGCAGAAACTAATTTATTCTGCATGTAAATGTAATTGAGTATTGAAAAGGAAACGTACGCAGAATATTCTATGACTGCATTTCGGGAGGTTAGGCTTTCCTTCACCATCGGTGGTGTTGACCGGCCCTAGCGGTCGTCACTACTGGTATAAATAATTATGACATGGGTGCGCTCTGATCGACTGTTCGGTTTTTTTTTTTTGCAAGGAGTTACAAGACCCAATTCTGAAAACTTGTTGAATGTGATCATAGAGGAGGACCTGGGATATTTTATCAATTCCTGTCACAAACTCGATGACTCCGTGAAATCGAGTTCCCGCATGAAGAGTGCGTGGACATCAACATGAGCGCGTTTGTTTATTTATTATGATCTCCGCGTTACTCACCATCGAACTCTATTTTAAAAATTCATGTACTGCCCAAGTTTATTTCACATAACCTTCTTTACAGGAGTTATATCTCCGAGAGGTAGAATCTGAGCTACCCTGGTCTCGAGACATGTCGTCTAAAGAGGAGACAACCCAACCCCACTCGGCACCGATTGACTGGGGTTGCGACCGGGGCCGCAACCGACCCGCTGTAAGCTTGGCGTTTACAGTTACACCGCCCACTGCATCGGTTGCAATTGTATGACCTTCGTCCTCACTGATTCCCGAAACTCTGGTTGAAAGTGATTGATTATGATACATATGGGTAAAATGGCGCTATCGTCAAAATGCTATATACCGAGTCCCCAGAAGCTCACCAAGCCTGCTACATGTGTTTACTCAAAGCTGTCTTCACATCACCACCCATGGCGCCTCCGAAAGACGTGCTGAACTCTTTCAGGCCCTCCAGTTCCTTCTTGACATTCTCCGTCTCAGCGAAAACAGCACCCCACGAATCCACGCCGAGAGGGACGCGGATGGGGATCTTCTGACTGCGGGTAAGCAGCTCCCACATCCCACGAGCCATGTCATCGGCAGAACTAAAGCTCTTCCGCAGCGCCTCGTTATCCAGCAAGCCCAACATGGCATTCGTCGGCATGTGGGGCGCCGCGTACGCGGGGTGGCGCGTCGCCATGTTCTTGAACGAGGTGCCCAGGTACTCGGTCGTGACGCCGCCCGGCTCGAGGATCGAGAAGTGGATGTTCCACGCCGGGTCGAGCTCCTTGGCCACGCTTTCCGCGAACCCTTCCATGGCGAACTTGGAGGCGTGGTAGTATGCGCCTCCCGGCGTCGTGATGAACCCGCCATCGAGCTCACGAAGAAGATCGCGCCGCCCCGCTGTCCCGTCTTCGGGTTCTCGTCGCGCAGCACGCCTAGTGCGCGCTTGGTTACGTCTACTGCGCCCCAGACTAGATTATTGATTAGTCGGTGTCCCGGTATAGGGGGCTTTTTAGTAGGAGCCTATATCGACATGAAACTCAACACTCACAGTTCGTATCAAACAGATCTCGGCCTTCCTGCGCCGTCGACGCCTCCGTATCGCCCATTACAGTATACCCTGCGTTATTCACGACGACATCGACACGTCCAAAGCGCTCGACTGCCTTCTTAAAGGCTACATCGATGGCGTCCAACGAAGTGACATCAAGCGCAACCTTGAGAACATTGGGCGCGTCATCCGGGAGGTACGAGAGCGCCGAGACCCGTCGTGCCGTCGCGACGACGCGGTTCCCCGTCTGCTCGGAGATCCGCTTAGCCAGGGCTGCGCCGATGCCAGATGAGCAGCCGGTGACTTCGAAGAGTGTTAGCTTCATGTACTAGTAAATGTGTCATATTGGCTACGTCCGGCCGGGCATCAGGGTAGACTTACTGAACCAGACCGCATCGGCTGGAAGCGTGTAAAGGCTGTTGTCCGCCATCTGATAGGTAGTGTAAGGACGGACGTATGACGTAGTTTGTTGATCAGTGGTGAGATGCGATGGGCAATTGACTGAAATAGTTGCCTATGTTCTTGTTCCTATTCTTCAACAATACTAATTACGACGAGAAGGCAGACATCTTTATATCAAAATTGAGGCTCTTTATTCTATGTGCGCCTCCCGTCCCCATCGGTCCGCCGAACCACAAGACTGTTCCAAAATCCGCCGCATGTCGGAAGATAATTGTTAAATTGCGGCGCCCGCAAGTTGACATACGTACCGTTTCTCACTGTCATTCTCAAAGTGATCAAATTCCATAAAGTTAGGTGAGACTAGCCAGTAAAAAAAGGCCGGGTAGCTTATTCCTAATGCAGGTGAAGGTACACATTGAGATAATCCATATCTGCGGCCTAAGTCCTTCACTAACACCGTAATTTCCGGGATCTTGCAGGAAAGCGGGTCTTAGCTATGAGATCACTCTATGCTTACGCGATCTGCTTGTCTGTGATAGACCAACTTTACGCATCATGACCATACTGTCTTTTCGCTCAATGGGACAGTTGCATTGTGCGAGACTCGCATATTACCTAAGTAATAAGTTTAAGCTTCCTGGGCACATTGCCTCTTATTTTTCAACTACGAGTCATAGGTCATCTAAACTAAGGATTTCTAGTTTTCTGTAGATAATGTCGTACGCTCTGTCCAGTTCAATCACGTACAAGGCTCACGCTTTGTGAATGGTTGTTGAGTTTACGTAGCGAAGATGTATAGCACCTTTTTTTTTTAGTTCGTGACCTTGCTCATTTGCACCAATCGTTTAACACCAACCTACCAGTCGTTAGCAAACAGTGTGAACGTATGGGCGGGGGCATGATAGACTCACCATCCAGTTGCCGCACTCCTCTGTCTTATCTCGTTGAATTTCCACTTGAAGTCTTTGGGCTTCGGGATAGTCCTTGCTCTCCAAGGCCAAGGCCAACGTCGTCAAGTTCCATAGTATCTGGTTTTACGAGTTCCCCATTGTTCAGATGGTCGAAGAGCAAGCCTAATCGCTTCTGTGTATCTTTTACTTGCGGTGCAAATGAAGCTGGGGCTTTTGCCGCAACTCGCTGCATGTCACGGCTGAAGGCATCAACTAATTGTTGAGCATTAGGGGGAATATGAGAGCGGTCGCCTGCTGGATGCCTGGGCTTTGGCGGCGGGGGTGCAGCTTGTACTGGTGGAGGTGCAGGAGGTCCTGTTGGTGGTCCTCCGCTGCTGGGTGGCGGCGGCCCTTGTTGAACTGGGGGTACCGCGTAAGGGAGGGCGCATACTGGCTTTGAGATGGGGTTGATTGCTGTGGGGGCGCGTAAGGGTTGGCGGAGCACGGTTGACACTAGGCGGTGGTGCCATGCCAGGATGCGGAGGAGGCTGGCTGGACTGCTGTGGTGCGGGAGCTGGAGCGTACCGGTTTGAAGGAGGCCCTGCTGTAGGAGGTGCGTTATATGGCGAAGCTGTCCTCGCAACAAAGTTCCCTGCCGCAGGTGGAGGTGGCAACCCAGGCCCACCTCCTGGAGTTGGTATACCGCCGGCGGTGCGTATGCATTTGACGCGGAAGACCCAGGGCGAGGGGTGGTGGGAGTTGACCGGGTTGTGGAGGGCCGCCCAAAGGAGACATTATACGGGCCGTTGGGGACCCTTGGGCGGCGGAGGTGGCGTTCCTGTAGTTCGGTGGCCACCATACGGGCTCTGCGGGGCGGCGCTGGTTGATTTGGCTGATTCATGAAAGACGATGTGATAGGCTGTATGCTTGGCGTATGCCTCCGTGGAGGGGCTCTTGTTACCACTGGCACATCGTTCCAGTTGCCTACGTCTGCATTCTTAGGCGGGGAGGCCTCGAGGATGGTGTTGAAGATCGAGGAGGCCCAAATGACGGAGGTGGAGGGGCACCATATCCCGAGACTGGTGGAGGGATCTGTGAGGCTTGGCCAAGAGGTGCTTGAAATCCCTGTGGAGCGTAAGGATTCGCTACAATAGGGGCGTATGGATTGGACACAGAAGGAACAGGAGTTGCGCCGGGAGACGGAGCGTACGGATTAGCAGTGGGAATTTGGGCAGTGGATGGTCCGTAGGGGTTGCTTGGATTTGCGGGTATAGACTGGACCGGTTGATATCCTCCCATAGCTGGCTGCTGTACCCGAGAAGCTACGCGTGCAGGCGCTACTGGGTGTTGAGCTGGTTGTCGGGCTGCAGGTTGAGCAGGGGCTTTCTTGGTAGCTAGTTGGACTCGCGACCTAGCTATTCAGCAGCAGGGTATTTTATAGGCAAGAGGTCAAGATATTTTTGAGCAACCTCTAACTGGCCATGGGCCGCAACGATGTCAGCATATTCAACGTATTTGTCATACAAGGAGCCGAGTTTCCAACCGGATGTAAGATTGGTTTCGTTGTCTTGAAATTTTGCCACATGACGGAAGACTGTAACCTTCTCGATGAACTGTTGTAGAGCCCGGGCATGAATGGAGAAGGTAGAATCGCTGCTTTCAGCCAGACCATCCTTCTCGGCCTCTGCAAGCTCAGCAACCCAGATATCAACTACCTTTTCCAGCTTGGAGCCGACTAAGTAACAGAAAGAGGCATCTTTGCGGGAGTCTGATTCAAGAATACGATCACCCAATGCTTCACAAAGGTCGGCGAACTCGGCTGGGTCTGCGAATGTGCATAGTGTCACCATGGTTTCTTTCCAATCGGCTAGATCCGCATTGTACACCACATCCCAGAGGTTCTTAACAATGACAGAGCCTAGGAGGCGGAGGTAGCTTGGCATGCCGGTCTTTTGGGACAGATAAGCGGATTGGACCCTGTCGACCAAGTCTTTACCTCCACAATTGGCGATAATAAAAGCATCAGCCATACGACCCTCGTCTAGGCAAACTTCTGTAGCTTTCTCAAAGTTGCCTAGGATCAAAGATTTCGTAATCTGCTTCTCGACGGTAGACTCGCCCTCACCAAACAGCTGGAATGGATTGTCGGTTTTTGCACCCTTGGTGGCTGACAAGTTGGCCAAGAAATCTTCCTCATCTGCATCTGGTCCGTCGGCGAAGAAAGTCGAAATACGCTTCTTATGTGTTTTCACTTTGGAAACGGGCTTTTTCGGCTCGGTTTCTTCCTTCTTTTCATCCTCGTCGGCCGCAGGGCTGTTTGTAATGTCCTTTTCATTAAATCCTAGATAGTCGACAATTCCTTTACGTGGGTTACCAGACAAAAGTGTTTCGATAACACGCCAGTCGGCCTTCTCGTCCTCTGAATGAGCCTGCTCCTTGTGCGACTCGCAAATGGCTGCTAGATCTCCAGATCTGAGTGACTCCTCAAATTTATCGGTGGCAGAGGTGATATCCGAATCCACAGAAAACTGCGAGATTTGAAGTTTGGATGAACGCTTTTGACCGGCTTGGGAAGGGTTCTGATTAAATATTACGAGTTTTCCACCAAACCCAAATGAAACGCCTACAGGTGTCTCAAGCCACTTTGGTGCTTTCGCCAGGGAGAAAGCAGCGCCTTGTGGTTGGGTTTGAGCTTGTGTAAAGAAATCCTCGCCATCAAGATTGCCCTGTGTAGTATTCTGCACAGCCGAGGGGTTGGTGTTCTGCAGTGTCTGTATTGTAATCTTACCATCAAACGCGGCCGTAGCCGAGAGGTTAGGGCTATTAGGATGGAATCGCGTCAGAAACGTCCAACTTGTAACCTCGGGCAGTTCCCCATAGCGTTCCCCTGTTTGTGGTTCCAGATCAAGGTCTTATTGTCCTTGCCCGAAGAAATTAGGATATCACCGTCTTGCTGACACCATGAAATCGATAGTACGCCTTGTTCATGGCCTTGAAGGGTCCTCTCAGGGGCGTTGGAGTTCCGCAGGTCCCATAGAAGAATGACAGGCGTAGCGTCATCAGGTGTCGCAGTCAGTAATTTAGTTGAGTTGTTCGGGTCCCAAGCGATGGCGCTGACAGGCTTTCGGTTATTGTTAAGCGTTAACGACGCCTTTTTTGTCTTTAAATCCCAGACGGTTACGAAACCGCCGGTACCACCGGTAGCGAGGATATGGGAAACCTTGTTGTTCCAGGCTACACATTCCAAGTCATCAGCCCTGGCGGCTGCTGTACCAAGCCGGAAAGCGCTGTCAGGGTCGTTTATATCGTAGATAAAAATCTCACCCTGGGCACCAGCCGTTGCTAAAATCTGGGGGCGCAAAGGATTGAACTGTAGGGACTTGACGGGGCCCGTGTGCTTTTTTGTCTTCTGGATTAGGGCATCGGGTTCGCCTGAATCGGAATCGCCTGCCTCGGATTTGCTTGGGTCGTATTTACCTGAGAGGAGCTCCTCGGCATCCCAGAGGTAGAGCGATCCATTCTCAAGGGCGCCAGCGATGACGCCATTGGGGTAATCCTCGGAGGGCTGGCCCCAAGCTATGTCGTAAAATCTGGGCGTGGTCCGTCAGTAAAGCATCGCAAACTAACGAATACAACGGCATGGGCTACCTCGAGTCGACAGAGATGCTCGCAATTGGCTGGAGCTCAAGTCCTTGGTCCTGATTGTCGAGATCTAGATCCCAGAGTTCCAACTTGGTCTCGTCAGAGAAGTCAGCGTTGACAGCGCCAGCTCTCGCTCCCGTGGCAAGGATTGGCTTTGCGGCATCTGGTGACCAGGCGAAGGCGGCCGTCCGAGCAATCTCGCGTAGTTTGACCATGATTCGAAGCTGTAGATAGATCTAAGAAGGACGAGGTGGCCAAGGATGGTGGAGGGGCAGGCTTTAGCGAGGGCTACCCAGAATGCCAGCTGGCATTGAGCACTCCAGGCCAGCTAAGGATGATCTAGGGTAATTCTCAAGAACTTGGTGGGAAAGGTGATATTGCTGAGTGATGTGGCCAGTGAGATTGAGACAAGAATAGGTTTCTGGTATAGTTGATAGTTGATGCCACATAACGCAGTCGCAGATCGATGAAAGCCCCGTTATTATTGTGAACTGCCTCCCGGTCTTGGCGGGACTGCGTGGACGGCTTGGCCCCAGCCAATCCCAGCTAGCCATTCCAGTGTCCCGGCCAAGGTTGCCATTTGTGGGGCTAGGTTTTTGGCACGAGCCACCTTGGACAGCTGCTATAACTATCTACGCCAAAGTCGAGTCATGCCATCTTGCAGATTGTGAGTGGTGAACAACCCCACTGCACACCCGCGCCACGTGACATTTCTCAGTTACTGCGATCCATCCTATCAAGTTACGATAGGAGTTTTGAGATATTCTTTTTTTCGCCAACGGTCTAAGCAACCTGGGTCGGAACAATGACCGACTCAGCCCGTTGGAAGGCCACCGTCTACGTCGGAGGACTTGCCTCGCTGGCCACCACAACAAATCTTCACGACGCCTTCATCCCGTTTGGTGAGATTGCCGATATATCACTACCTAAGAATGATGCGCCCAACGCCACAGAGCCTCACCGAGGGTTTGCATACGTTGAGTATGAGGATGCCGAAGACGCTAAAGAGGCCATCGACAATATGGACCAGTCTGAGTTCTTTGGTCGTGTATTGAAAGTATCGGCCGCCAAGCCCCCAAGAGTGCCGATGAGGGCTTGGGAAGTAAAACAGCAGTTTGGGAACAGGTGAGGATTTTGGTTCATTCATGATGTTTCATCACTAATATGTTTACGATTCCAATAGGAGGGATGGCTTGCGAAACATGCCGTCAGTGAGGAGGATCGTCTGACGACGCCCGGCGGCGACAAGGTAGCTCAGGATGATAGACTGGATGACCCTATGCAGGGCCTTGAGGGGCTCGATGTAGCAGGGCCTAAGCCCGCATAAAGGGGGTTTTTACTTTTACTTGCAACTCACCTGGAGGACATGTACTCTCTCGCATAGCGTTGGCGTTATGGACGGTTGACGGGCCCTTACAGGCACAGGGCAATAATAAAAAACATATAGGATCTTTAAGACTGCAGTCTATACCACACATTCAAGATTTCCCCTCGCTAGCCTCGCGAGTTCATATCATTTACAATGAAGTGCTGTCTTGACAAAAGGGAATATTTTGTGTCACACCGGCATGTCAGTGCCTCACCCATGCTCCTCCTCATACGATGCTAGCCCTTTTAGTGATGCTCGACAGGATCGGCCTGGCGGTTTTGGCGGGCGAGACGGAGGTTCTTGTCGACGAAGAATTTGCGGATGGTGGAGTAGCCAGCAGCGAAGACGGCGAAACCAACGACGACACCTATATTGCGCCCTCACAATCAGTTTTTGGACGCAATGGCCTAGACATTTGTGTTTGCTAGGTTGTAGACTGACCGAGGGGAATCAATTCAGCAGGGATCTGTCGGAGCTTTCGCAGACGCTGGGAAACGGTGTGCCCTATATTATACCGGCAACGTCAGTCACCCTTCGTAATGCGTTCTCATCTCTTCGGTTAGTATGCGATCGGGCGATCGGGCAATCGAGTCGATATTTCCCGAAGCTCAATAGCTAAAAGATAAGCATCGACGTACCGCTCTGGTCCTCCTTCTATATGGGCCGTTAGTAACGTCATCAAACGGCACAAAAGGAACTATGGGAAGACTGACGGGAAGACGCATCATGCGCTTTGTGGGCACCATGCGGAGAGCTCGAGTGGCGTACATTTTGGCGGAATTGAGGGGAGATTGTCACTGAAAATCGACGTGTTGCTGATTTGTGGTGTGTAATGAAGCTTAAACTTGAGCCGCTCAAGGAAGCCTGTTGCAATTGGGGGTTGGTTGGAGGAGATGACCCGATTTGACGCTAGCAAGGCATGCCACTTAGAAGCAACTGCAACCGCAGTAGTTGTTTCCAGTGGTCCGTGGGAGTGGGAGTGGGGTTAACCATTGCAGCCACTCAGCGGGCAGCCTTTAACAAAAGGTGGGGCACTCCAGCCAGCTATCCCGAATTTGTCAGGCCACCAGGCCAAAACGGCTCTGTAGTGATTCGACAATTGCCTGAGAGCTGCCACGGACGTCTTCCTGCTCTTCGACTTCATCATTATCATCGCTCTCGCAATCATCAGCCGCCGAGAGTCCCGCCGCCCTCTTCCTATTTTACTACCGCCGTCCTGAATAACCACTCAAAATGTCTGACGACGAGCGCGAGACCAAGCCCTTCAAGTTCGTCACCGGTAAGTTGACTGGCCCAATTTACCCATGATAGATGTTAGCCGAGGATGATTTGATGCTGACTACTTCGTATCTAGCTGGTAAGAAGTCCCTTCCCCGCTCAACTGGAATGGCCCCGTGAAACGAAGATGCGACCAAGCGACCTGCCGAATTATCGATATCCGTATTCCCCTACTGTTTCGACGAGAACAACTCTGATCCCAAGTCTTTCAGGTGTCGATGCCCGGTTCCCCAACATGAACCAGACCAAGCACTGCTGGCAGAACTACGTCGATTACCACAAGTGCATCAACGCCAAGGGCGAGGACTTTGCTCCTTGCCGCCAGTTCTTCCTCGCCTACCGATCCCTATGCCCAAGTGGATGGTACCAGCGATGGGACGACCAGCGAGGTTCGTACAAGCACATCACCCACAAGCCAGTTGGCAGCCATTGTATGGATGATTCAGGATTAACAGACACTATTGCAGAATCTGGAAACTTCCCCGTCAAGCTCGATGCTTAGGATGTATATCAAAACTGAGGAACGAGCATTTTAGCAATAAGAGAAACAGGATCAATCACGCGATGTAGCATAAAGGTCCTAAGCCAGGCCGGCAATTAGATGTGTTACCAACCATGTGCGCTCATTGTGGATATAAGTCCTCCTTGTCTATCTTGCAAGGTTCCTGTCCCTTCCCAAGGTAATGGTACAACATGATTGTGAATCAATGCCACGCGAGGACAACTATTAGCCCGTTGAATCATTTGAATGATTGGGTTAATGAATACCGGAAGCCGTGGAGGCCTCCAGACGGGGGCTTGCCCAGTACGAGTAGCAGTATACTAACCACATATATACGGCTTAAATTTAAGGGGTTGAGTGCGAAGTCTGTGCTACTATTTTATTACGAACTATTTTTTAAGCGAAGCCGTGTATTTACGGTAAGTGTTCAACTTTAATAATAAAAAGAACCTAAAAGAACAAAATTCTACCAAATACGAGTGACTCTAAGCACATAGCAAGCGAGCCGTACAATTGCGGTATGTCTCTCACTTAATCTATCGGAATAGTAGAAAAAGTTTAATGAGATATCTAGGTAGTTGCCGTTACTTTTGCCCTCTCTTCATACATAAAAAGTAAGAGAAACCGAGGCGCAGGGGTTGCTACGTCATCAAGCTGGTGCAGGACAGACGGAGGCAAAGCGCGAGTGTGTCATGGGAAGAGCGATGAGGCGAGATATGATAATACCAGTACCTAAGTATGACTAACCACTGGTGGCTTTTCTACCGAGTTACTTCTAAATAATATCTCACAAAAGCATTTCCGATGGAAGGTGGAACCTAAAAGCCTCAGTGAGTCGTCATCAGGGGTCATTGCGAGAGCTCTAACATAAAGACATCCAACGCTTCAAACGAAGGGTCTCATTTGCCCAAGCAACAAAGTTATGATTAGTTGTATCGCCAAAACAATCAAGACGCACAGCTACTATTGTTGTAGCTACTATATCGTAACATAGCCTCTTCTTTATTATTCCCATCAATCTTCATTCATCCACCAGCCTTTATTCTCGACAGGGTTCACTACACGATGTCTATGCTCGCATCCGATTCAGTTGCGTCCCTTAAGCTCGACAAAGCTCTCTATACGATGTCTGCACCCGATCCAGCTGTCTTCCCCAAGTTCGACAACCTGCCCCGAGCAGTACGCGATACGATTTGGGACAAAGCCTTGCTCAACGAGGCGAAGAATCGAATGGTCCTTGTCGACATACGAACTTATACGATAATTGCTACGAAGGTTCTTGTTTCGTCGCTTATGCAAATCTGCTACGAAAGTCGTAGGCGGGCCATGCGTGTCTACCATCACAAAGAATCTGTGTTCTGGGTGCAAAGAAGGGTGCCGATTGTTCCAACACTACAGTACTCGGTATCCCTTCAGCCATCGCCTATGTTACCGTCCGAGTTATCGCCGGAGATAGTGAAGCCACAGTGCTCGGAACGAATGAACAAGTTCGATCGCGGTGTTAGGGTGGGTGAGTGTCTAGGCACAATTTATTTAAGGTAAGTGTCGTACCTAGATGCCCTTTAGAATTTTGACTAAGATAGCTCTTCTGGTGCTAAGTCCCGAATATGACACCTTTTGCCCGGGGTTCTTTTGGCCCGACATCGACGGTTTACTCACAGACTACCACTCACGCATCATACGGGGAGTCTCGTTCTATAGTACCGATTCTTTAGAAGAGGACAATGGACTCTTAGAAAGTATCCGGAAAGTCTGCTATTTTACAAGTATCAATCGAGAAACAAGCGGACAGCTCACGGGCTACGTAGTGCCTTCACAGCATATGATGAGCTCTTTGTAGGACGAAGTCTCCGATATGTTTCCCAAGGCTCAACATTGGTTCGCAGTATTCTATGCTCAAGATGCAGAACCTGTCACAAACAATAGCATCGATACCTCGATTTTGACCACAGATGTCCAGGTCATTGCTGAGATGGGATGGAGGGTCAACGTGAGCTCATGAGGCTGCTCCACTTCAGATACAAGATTGCACAATTGGAGCCGCATGTCAAAAGCGAGTTACATCAGCCAGCCGTACACTTGATGCCTATATCAGATCTCGACCGTATTATCGACGCCTACTAGGCGGTAATACATTACGGCGTCTGATGCGGTCATGAGGAGTAGGTTTAGATCGAGACATGGGTAGAGGATAGAGGCGAACATTAGTAGAATAAATTGTTCCATAAGAATATATTGGTTATCATACATGCGATTCTCACGCCATGTGTTAATCAAGGTCTCTTTCAGTCCATATAAGACACCAATATGTGGGTAGGTAGGAGGTACCTACTGACATCTGATTAAGTGGGCCAGAGGTTCGGCGGCAGCAGTCGGGCCGCCAATGAAGCAGGGTCCACCAGAAATTTATCAAAGCATGGGGACCTTCGACCTACATGGATTTGCGAAGACGGCCTCAATTTCGACGGACCCAGTAGTACCTCCTCTTGGACGAAATACCGAGCGTAGAGGCTCGTGGCCCGTCAATATGGTGAACCCAGGAAAGCGCATGCACATATTACAAGCCGTGAGCCGTCCAGCCCGCACAACAATATTGTGTCTCGTGCCGTCTCGTCAACTGGCTAACATGCAATTAGAAGGTACATGACACCCACCGAGCCAGCATCATCGCAGCCAACTTTTTCATGTGTAGGAGAAGAGATCTTCTGACGAGAGCAACTCCATAGCTTCTGGCATTGCGGCATGGCCCTGGCGCTGCGATACTGCCACCTGAGGTAACGAGGATACATCTAGACTTTGCGCAGAAATGGAATAACGGACATCTGGGCTCCAGGTATGTCACTAGCGAATATTTGGGGTGGTCGATGTTCTCAATTCTAGGGACCTCATCTCGCTGCTGAAATAGCGCCTGACATACGTCTATTCGTTAGGAAATTCTGGAAAACATGTCTATCACGTCTTAAATACTGGAATCCAGCAATCCCGATGCTGGTGAACCGATCACAAGACCAATCCGGCCCGGCCATCATGTCCATCTACTTTCGACAAACATCCTCCTCACAGACCCGGGCGTCGATGACAGAAGCGGTGCGGAACATGCTGCCCTTGGCCCAGCAGCCGCACTCGAGCACGGCGAACGAGCACCCGGCGCCCCCACCCGAGGAAGGTGAGAGGGTTGTGACCATCGACATGAAGAACGTGCACTCGGACGCCATCCTCACCGAGTTTCTAGCCAAGACGGGCGCCACCCTCATCCACCCCACCCCGACGAGGAGGTCGAGATGCGCCAGGTCGAGGAACGCATCGAGCGTGGTGCCGTAGATCGCGCCATCGTCAAGAAATATCTCGACGACAAGCGCCACAGTGAGCGCGTGCTGGAGATCGCTAAGCAAGAGGCCGAGGCCATCAGGGCTGCCAACCAGTAAAGAAATAAAGAAATAAAGAAAAAAGACAACAAAAAAAAAGCCATGATACAGCGAATGGTTGTATGAAATAACACGCAAACATGGATCTACGAGGACGAACAAGCTACCCTGGGAGGGAAGCGATATGACAACGCTTGACTGTACATATACTTGTATTGTGTAGAACAGGGGCGACGTGGGAGGTGAGGGTATTAGAACCCACTATCTACGTGGTCCTGCGCATGAATTAAATATCACCGCCGGGGAAGAAACTTGGCAAAACCTCCAAAGAGGAAGCAACCCTTCTACTCCTTCGTGAGTGCGTAGGCCGCAATCTGTGGTGTCGCACTCAGCTCCATGCAAATTCAGGTATGTTCGACATTTCCTTTCCTTTCCTTTCCGACTTAGAAATATGCATCTCAGTTGACTGACAAGGTGAACAGGACTCTGTACCTATAACTCATGCCTTATTATGTGATGAAACCCTCTACTCTTTCTCATTTGTGACCTTATCCCCCAATTCAACAAACGTCCAACTCAAGCCCAAACCCCTCAACTCCACATGCATACACTCGACATATCGGCAGGTCCAGTAGACCAAGCCAAACCACCCCTTGCAACACTCTGAGATAGGCCAGCAAATTTCTCTATGGCCTATTTCAATTTTCAGTCAAGGAAAAGTAAAAGAGTATTCTTCGAAAACGTAGGTCCATCTGTGTTTTTGACCAGGAGAGGAGTTCCAGATTACGTTTGCGCTACCGTCGTTTCATCTGAACTTTTCTTGAGGTCGACATTCTATATATGTACGGACTATTGATTAATCTAGGTAAATTGTAAATTAAGTTAGTAGTATAATCGAGTATGATACAAGTGATATCGTATGTGCGAATGAGAAGGGGCTGAGCGACTACAGCTAGCTCGACTCGTGTTTTATACTATGAATATATGGAAGGAAGGGGTCAGTTTATTGACACCAGCAAGCTGAATGAAATTGATGAGTTAACACTGATTATATTTATTTCATGACTCATTGTGCCGTATGCAAATTTAGTGATACAAATACAACTAAAAGGAAATCCTAAACCGACCCAGCCCAACCAAACACGCCGTATGCTCGTGAATCATTTACATATTTTCTCCCTCCTCTCTTATTATGAAGGTCATAACCCCTATATCTAGATTTCCGTCTCAACATCCGGTTGGCGTCCACTTAGCGAGCCGACCTTTGTCAATCGACGGACAGCAAACTTAGCCTCGTCCTTGACAAACTGGACGTTGCGCATGGGCCGCCATTGCATAAGACCCGATGCTGGCGATGGAGGTCGCGGCTACGGCTCTTGTAGTCCTTGTACTGCACGACGGGATTCTTGCTATTACTACTCTGCACTGAGACACCCGAGTCGGAGCTCTCGCGGCCTGTACCGGTGGAGTTTGTCCTGGCCCGCCCGACAGCGTCCTCGTGCGCTGCACCATCTGTCGTGGCGTCTTTGACGCCCAAGTCTGTGGCTTCATGCTTCATGCCTTGCGAAGGTCCGTCAGAGTCGCTGTCGGACTCGTACTCGTTTTCAGACGCCTCGCCGCTCCCTTGCTGCCCACCAATTATTTCAGCTGGGTCTTTACCAAATGCGCCCGACCAGTCTGTGCCGTCTTTTGCGAGCCACTTTCTCTTCTCCTCGGGCGATACAGTGCGCAGCACGTCGCGACCGTGAGTTAGAGATTCGTCGTGTAGCTTCTGGATAAGGGGAGGCAATTCGTTGGTGACTTCTTCCTGCCGAACACCCTCTGCGAAGCAGGCTTCCCAGGTCTCAATTGTCTCGCGCGAATTGTTGTCGCTGACGAATCGGAGGTGGTCGAGGTCTGTGCCCGCCTTGTATCTGCCTCGGAAGCGCAGGCGGCCGACCTCTTCGATCTTGATGTCGGGGATGCTTCGACAGTTCTCTTCGGTGATATAGTTCTGAGATAGTCGTGTGGCGTTATCACATTTCCAAACGGGAATATCAAAGTCTTGTTCCTGGTTGTCAACCAGTCCTTGCAACCATACGACAGCGAAATGATCTGCATGACGCTTTCCAGGCACATGGAATTCGATGAAAATGGGTGAGCGATAGCGGTATCTCACTGGTAGTCGGGGTCTGGGGTTGTTTGTGATTCCGCTAATATCCCATCGTACGGTATCCCCTTCAGCATTGCACTGATCGCGCTTAACTGTTGCAGAGCTGCCACCAGTCCTCATTCTAAGCTTGATTTTACCTTTGTCGGTACCAGTGAAGGTTGAAGTGAGATCGTCAGACAGGAATTCGAAGGTGCCAACATCCCATCCAAGCTGTGTGGCGGTAGTTTCAGTTCGACAGATCGGAACAAGAGAGAAATGCGAATCCGGCCATAACCAATGCCGCCATCTAGAGGATACCATCGTGTCGACTGAACACACAAGTTAGTTTGGTTGCGGTATGTTGCACTTGTCTAACTCACCTGGCTGCTGGTTTGTAAAATATCCGAGAGCTTCAGGGGAACAACGCCAATAATTGGATCATGTTGCCTGTTCCTAGAATCACGAACAGTGACGGTGACAATAGTAGACCGCCAGTCTCGCACGAATCGCTCTGTGCCAGCGTTGAAGATTGGCTTAGAAGAGACCACCTTAGTTCTCGTTTTGTAGGCCTGTATCTGTTGTCAGCAAGTTTCATTCCTGGATGAGCTTGTCTTTGCATACCAATTCATCGTTTAGGCAGATGGTGCAATAAGCACTCGGTAAGCTTTTGGCGGTTTCCTCTTTGATCTCACCAGCGTCTCTTGCCGGCTCATACTCTTTGCCACCCTTGCGCTTGCCACCCTCAGAACCCTTGACCTGGGCTAGTTCCAAACTAACAATTTGGTGTATCACAACGCTCAAAATTCCTGACGGCCATAAAGGGTCCGGAGGAGTATGCGTGACCGCATCTTCTTGGGAGTTTTCAATAGCACCCTTGTCATCCTGCAGCTCTTTTTTATCTCGTAGTTCCTTAGGCAAACTGTGATCCTTGCCATCAGTGCGCATGGCAGCTCGGAACTGGGTCTTGCCAAAGAAGCCGACTTCCCAGTGTAGCTCACCGGGCATTTCACTTCCGGCCTTGACGCCCGAAGCTTAGATATCTGTTGGTACATCTTGCCTGGGTGTTGGATCAGCTTTTGTAGTGAAAGTTCAACTTTGCCAACAACATCGTCAGCACTTGAGCGGTCGCTGTCCCAAAGTTCCATAGATAGTTGCTCATCAGCCTTAATGAGGTCGGAAGTAACCATCAGAGCGCAACTTTCCTCGAAGACGGGGTTCAAGTTATCTTGGATGACACGTGTGCAGTACATAGGCTTGCCAAATTTAGAGTAGCTGACGGTGATGTAAGGATCTGAGCCGCCACCTTGGGAACCGCGTCGGTCCTGCTTCGATAGGCCGACAGCTTTGTGAATGCGAATGAAAAGAATTCCTATAGCGTTGGTCTCCTTTTGGATGTCGTCACCCTGAAGCATCTTGCCAAGATCAAGCGTCATGCTCTTGGGCGCCACATACATACTACAGGCAGTTTTAATCGCCCAGTTAACAAAATTAGAGATCAGGGGTAAGTTTAGGATGTTAACACCCCGCTCGATCATAGGTGTGCAACTAGCTTCGACTTTAGGAACTCCCATCAAAGTGAAGGTGACGGCTTTTAAAAATGGTGGCTGGGGAGACATCTGTAGTCTGATTCTCACGGTACCGACAAGACCATTGAGTTCCACCCCTAGCGCTTGTTAGATTGGTATTGTACGCAAGAACCATGCTCACTTACATATGGGTAGTGGAACTCCGAAGAGCCCTTTGATTCCCAGATAGAAAACTAACTGCATACCCATGTTGGCGGCCTTAGCGGACACGGATTGTGAAGTTGGTTTAGCGTGATAGGCGAACGATGCTTCGAGATTATAATAGTCACCACCTTCTTCGTCAGCGGCAACTTCTTGCGGATCTTTAATTTTCTCGTTCTGCTTGTGCATCTCGTCTTTGACCTCTTGCATATGTCCATCCGGGAGAGCCCGCAGACTCAAAATACGAAGCGGGTTGTTTCCTTGGTTGATATCGGCGACTTTCACGTTCTCAATTACGCCGGGAACTGAAGCTTGCATGACATCCTATCCTTATTAGTAATGGAGCCAGAAATCCAACTTATACGCGACATACCTCAAGTGTATCGGCTACCGCGGCAAACATCTCGGGATTTACTAAACCCCAAACAATACCAAGCAAAGAATTCATCCATTCGACGGATTCGGGGATAAGATTCACGACAGCAGTTTCGCCTCGCTTTTGCTCGCTCGACCATTCTATGTCGCGACCTCGACGAACTAGATCCTTCATCCAGAGGAAGATCCCGGAACCAATGCACATAGCTAATGGTATAAGGCCGAGAAGCCTACCTCCGAAGAACTTCCCCACGAAGATGATCGAAAAGAATACGACACCACATAATATGGTAGCGCGCTGCTCGATGATTTTGAACATGGGTTCGTAGCTGACGGATGGAGTCGGGTGAAACAAGACATTGGTCTTTTCGCCGTGAATGGGGACGTCGGAGGTAGAACCTGTGGCTATGGGATCGGGGGGCGCCGTGATATCTTGATTCTTCCTGTACTCCTCGCCCGACTGGGTTGCCTCGGTCTTGACAGTGGTATCTTTGCCCAAGTTCGCATTTGGTATTGACAACTATGAAAGCCCATGGTCAATAACGTGGTGTAGACTTCGGGGGACAATAAACATACGTGTGGATTCTCAACAGCTGTCTTGAAATCAAGTTTCTCATCATCTATCTGGACCTGTTTACCTGTCACAGGATCAGTAACAACTCTGCCATGGCCGGCAAGGTAATTTTCGTTCTGGTGCTCTTTAATTCCGCCATTCTTCTTGTTCGATTTCGACTCTGTGTCGATCTTGGCATCGCGCTGTCTCTTGTCCCGGTCGAGTGAAGCAGCGAACTCTTTGATGTTTGGGATGCGATTGCGCCCGGAGTAGTGACCCCCTCCCGGGTGCACATGATCTGTCTCGGCCGACATGGCTAAAAGTATGAGCTCATATGTATAATTAATTCAAGCGGTCCGATAGCTCAGGCGAGATGATCGGGAATTGCTGAGTTCAGAGGAAGAGTATGTATTTATGAGACCTCTGGCAGCCCGTCCTTATGGGATTTGTTAGATGTATCGGTAATGTCCACGCTGGACAATGTCAGATATCCCAAGACTCGAATCGAGAGATGATAAAAGAGATGTAAGGGGGGGGAGATGTCAGGTTTATTCAATTTCTAGGTACGGTATCTCGGTATCTGGGTCTACACCTGGGCACTAGATAGGTAGTAGTCTAATGGTGAGGTTATGATGCGGTCCTACCTTAACCTGTTATTCGAGGGATAGATAAGCGAGACTATTGGACTAGTATCACACTTGGTTCGGGACAGCCTTGCATCATAGCTGAATGATTTTCGTCTTTGTGCATGGTCCAGGCGTTATAAAGTAGGAAGCGTGTCACGATAGCTTGCGGATGGATGGTATGACTTTATGTGTCCATGACGTCAGTGGCACCGAATTGAAAGAACCTAGCTAAGGGTGGTGGGGTTTGAACATTCCAGGGGGGTCTTTCCTACCCCTTGTACACTGCATGCAACACTTATTTCAATACCTCTGGAGGGGCCTGTTGGTAGGATTACTACAGTAAAGATCTGAAGATGGTAATTGCTTTGATATCCAAATGGTTAGAAATATAATTTTCTGTAAATTTACTGACCGGCGAGCTGTATTTTTTATTTATTTCTAAGTTTTTTTAGTCCTGTTTTGTGTTCTTAGGATGTTGAGAAGAGGGGAGCTGTCCCAGAATCACTTGCGTCATCGAGATCTACGAAATAACTAGGTACTTTTCAGCTTTGTGTCTGGTTGCACTACTTCCCATTGTTTAGTATACTTTCACGCCTTGATCTTCCACCGCATAGTCGATATCATAATCCTTGGCATCCTTCGCTAATCGGATTTTCCCGCAAGCTTGTGATTTCGTTCGACCTCCTTTATCTTGTCTGGACTAATAGCAGTTCAAGAGTTCTGAGGGGGTCCTGGTTTTTTAAAGTTAATATGGGGAATCTTATAAAGCTAAATATGTCGGTCTCTCGTGCCAAGATGCCATGCTGGAAGTAATTGGCCGAGAAAGTATCTTTGGCTGCTGTCAAGCTGCATAGGTACAATGCGGGACGATTGACAGGTACAGCCCCTTTCCTCATAACACGAATAATCTATATTGAACACAGAATTTTCCAAAAAATAAAACCTGTTCATATTCATCGTGATCTCATTCAAACATATACTAGATAAAACAGCGATAGAAATCTCCGAAAAAAAATACATGTGTTAAAAATCAATGCCCGGCATTAATCGCAACGGGATTCGGCCTAGAGGCGCCCGTCCCTTGCCAGATTAAAATCTCACTACAAAAAACCAACTTACAATGGCAATGGCAATGGCAATGTAGCCTATTCTTTTCGGCCTTGAGGCCGATATATGTGTAAAACCCACAACGCTGAACTCCCTTGCCCATGGTACTGAGTTCTACGCTCTGTGCTGTGTACGGTACGACGGCATATGCAATCGGCCGTGATTGTGTCATTGTGTTTCGTACGAATCCTCGACAAGATCCGGCGGAATAGGCGTATCTCCCCGAGTGTTATTCTCGGACTGAGTTATGTTTTTAAAGTCGAGATGCTGTCTCTTAGCTGGAGTTGACTCTGTCGACACTGAGTCAGGGGTTGCCGTCGGTGTGCTCGGGTCAATATCTACGTTATATGGGGTTGCGGCCCTAGCCGAGTGAAAGTTGCTAGTTTGCGACATATCAATGTCCATGTCATCTTGGTCGCTTCCTACTAGTGTCTCCGATTCAGATTCATCTCGTTCCACGCCGGCCTCGATAGCCGTCATAGGCTCTGCCATATTTGCCATGTTCCACTGGATAAGCTCGGATGGTGTTGAAGTAGTAGTAACTTTGGGAGTAGATGGCTCTCCAGCCGCAGCACGGAGAGCTGCGAGTGCTCCACCCTCACTCTCGTCATCCTCTTTCCCAATTGTCCAAACCCAGTTCCGCTTCTTTTCCTTGGTTTTTCGCTTACGGATTCCATTTGGTCTTGGGGTGGAGATGAGTGTCTCTGTAGCAAGGCCCGTCATTTGTCTCCTCATTTCTTCGAATGGACCCGGGGTTTGGCCACCATCCTTAATTTCATCTCCAGAATAAGCCAGAGCGAGATCGATGTCAATATCTTCCGGTATCGGAGATGGCGTGTATGGTGAAGCGTCCTCGGCCAGCAAGTCGATGTGCGACTTGGTATACTTTTCAGTGGTAATAGTTCTCGTCAATGGCGACTCGTATCCTACTCGTCTTGCTGTTTTCTTTTGACGCCGGGCTGATAGTCTCTTTGGCGAGCTGGGAGACATTGCGCTTGATAACTGTAAGGGAGAATTGCGCAGTATGCTATGAAGTGACCTGTTGCGGCTATATGGTGCTTTGGTGGAAGGATTAACGTCGGCAAAACTGACACGGCGGCGATTCTGGATTGGTGACAATGGTGCCGCCTGGCGATCCATATCCATGGGATTGAAGGTAAACATGGTTCGGCCCGGGTCGACCGCCCCAGCTGATAACGGCGGAGTCGGCGTCATCGTGCTCGGATACACGATTTCTATTGGCCGAGTTGGAGAGGCTACGGTTGGAGTTAAGGGACTATCTGGTAGAGTAGCGAATGATATTTGGGCCTTTTGTTCATGACCTCGAAGTGTCTTCACATCAGTTTGAAGCTTAAGAGGGTGATGTAGTTTTATCGCCGTGAGAGGAGTACTTTGAGTAGGAGTCGATCTCTCGATAGCGGTAGTATAGACATTTGACAGCGTATTGAACGCCGTAGGTGACTTTGGATCCGCATGGTCAAAGAAGCTTCTAGATCGGATGCCTTGTCCGTGATGTATGGGCTTCGTCTGAAGAGACAACCTAGGTCTCCTTGAGTTGATCGGCCCTGGCATGTTGCCGATTTGGTAACCACCTTGTGAGTATTGACGGGCTAAAAGACAATCGGGGGTCGATTTGCGTATAGAACGCTGGTATAGTTTGAGAATCCGCCTATTCCGTACCACCAAACGGACCAAGACCCAAGTAAGCTCCCAGCCAACTAAGACCGGGGACTCAAGGCGAAAACGCAATTATAGTAAGGCAGGAACGAACAACCGTTGGTAAAAGGAGGAGGTGGGTATATAATATTATTCAGACGATGAGCGATGTGACGATGAATAACGAGGGGAGAGCAAGTCTTAAGTGAGTCGAGCGCTTGGGGGGATAGCGCTAATGCAAACCGTGGGTGTGAGGAGCAGAGAGCATCTAGTAGAAAAAAGGAAGGAAATATTGGGAACGCCGCCTGGGATTGGGCTGGCTTCGAGTACTGAGACAAAAACATGGGGGATTAAGAACTTGAGAGATGTATACAGCGAAGCCGTGGGAGTGGGCCAAATGTTGGTTGGCTATAAAAAGGTGACAGCGGCGTAGAAGGGATGCGACTGAAAGGCGCAAGCGCCGACTGATCCTGGCCATGATGCGCAACCCCTGGTCCATCGCAGCCAATGGTGGGTATGGCGACGTCGGCCAACATGCCCGACCGCGTGTGTATGTGTATGTTCTTCAAGGCTCGCTCTTATGGCGTCTATTCCTCCCAGATTCCCCGCACTCAAGAAAAGCGGTTAGGCGTTGGTGCTTCACCGTAAGCTACGACAAGCTAAGGAACACCTTGTGTAAGCGGATATTGACCCGGACATGTTGGTATCAATCGAGAGGCTATTACGGATCATATCCATCCAATTCCATGACTGGCCGGCTGACCTCTCAGCTGTTCGCCTCAGCGAAAAGCGGCTGACTCGGAGCCGATTCGGTTCCTAGCCTGGGCGAAAATGACACGATGGAATGTTAGCAGTCTGACAAGCGGAACGAGGGATTCAATTTTACACGTATTGAGATGGTAGCTCTACTACTATATTGGTGTTCTTCTCAGCTCGAAGACGTTTCAGTCCACTATGTAGATGATTGATTGTTAGTAGCTTGGCAAACTTGCCAGCTCCCTTCCCTTGCCTGCCGGCATGTAGAAAGGTCTCAGTCTCAGCACCAACAACGCCCGGCTCGGCGTAATACCGCAGACTCATTGTTCCACGCACTTGTAAACAAACCTGGCAAAACCGAAGCTAAATTCAGTGGTATAATGCAAACAATCTTCGTTGCCTTACCAATGTCGTCGCTAACTCTGAAGGGCAAAAAGCATAGGCCTAAAAGGAATTCACGATGCGGAGCGGGAACAGTACTAACCTTAGCTGCCTTAATCATAAATGGGATAAAAATAAACCTGTAGAGTAAAGCACCCCACAGTGCCCATTATTACACTAGTTTCCAATCGAAATGTCGCGCCCCACCCACACTTTCTGTGGTGTGTGTGTGTCATTTTAGGAAACATAACGACAATAGCGTTTTTTAACATTATTGAACAAATAATAATCCTAAAAACAAATATAATATATTAAAATAAAGCTCTTTTTACTACCTATTTAAAGAAATAAGTTTTATTTTATATATATTATATTCGAAGAATAAATTACTATATTACGTTATTTTAAACGTATATATATAAACTTACGAACATACGCGCAGACCTCTACAGACCTACGAACACGCGCGCAGACCTACGTAGACCTACGAACACCTACGCAAACTTCTATAGACCTACGAGCGCCCACGCAAACCTACGCAGACCTACGCGTACAGAGTGGCAGAAGGTCTGGCGAAGGGTCTGGCGGTCTAGCCACACAGACCTACGCAGACCTACGCAGACCTCTACAGACCTACGAACATACGCGCAGACCTCTACAGACCTCCGAACACGCGCGCAGACCTCTATAGACCTCCGAACACGCGCGCAGACCTACGTAGACCTACGCAGACCTACGAGCGCCTACGCAGACCTAGCCCCGCGTAGACCCTATGCGTACTAAAAAAGGACTGGTCTGTGCGTATTGGCCCGTGCGCGGGGTTTACGCGGGGCTAGGTTGACAGCCTCGTACGCGTAGGTCTGTAGAGGTCTCCGCGTGTGTTCGTAGGTCTGTAGAGGTCTGCGTAGGTCTTCGTAGGTCTACGTAGGTCTGCGTAGGCACTCGTAGGTCTGTAGAGGTCTGCGTGTGTGTTCGTAGGTCTGTAGAGGTCTGCGTAGGTCTGCGTAGGTCTGTGTAGCTAGATCGCCAGACCCTTCGCCAGACCCTCTGCCACTCTGTACGCGTAGGTCTGCGTAGGTCTGCGTAGGCACTCGTAGGTCTATAGAGGTCTGCGTGTGTGTTCGTAGGTCTGTAGAGGTCTGCGTAGGTCTGCGTAGGTCTGCGTAGGTCTGCGTAGGTCTGTGTGGCTAGATCGCCAGACCCTTCGCCAGACCCTCTGCCACCCCGTACGCGTAGGCCTATGTGGCTAGATCAACAGCCCCTTCGCCAGACCCTCTGCCACTCTGTGCGCGTAGGTCTGCGTAGGTTTGCGCGCGTGTTCGGAGGTCTGTAGAAGTCTGCGTAGGTGTTCGTAGGTCTGCGTAGGTCTGCGCGCGTGTTCGTAGGTCTGTAGAGGTCTGCGTGTGTGTTCGTAGGTCTGTAAGGGCTACGAAGGCACGTAAAACGCGTGTTCAAGGGCTTCGTAGGCTCTGAGGGCGTAGAAACGCTGTTTTGAGGCTGTTAGCATAAAATACGCTGTTTCGAGGGTATAAGTACCAAAAACGCTGTTTTCGAGGGCTATAAAAGTTCTAGATATACAAGAATCGCTATTCCGAGCTAGAAAACGTATTTTTAAATGATTAAATACTAATTGTGTTGATTTACAAAAAAAAATGCTATTGTCGATGTGTTTCCCAAAATGACACACACACCACAGAAAGTGTGGGTGGGGCGCGACATTTCGATTGGAAACTAGTGTATACACTGTCCTTAATCGGGACTTCCGAGATCGTCACCCTCATCATACGACGCGCAATCGCTCAACCACGAGCTAGAACAGTAATAAGAGGAATGAAGAAGCAATTTTTAGGATTCTGGAACGTTTGGCTTGCTTGAAGCGGCATCGTTCGGTGGGCTGGTCCACCTACTGCGATCGGCTATTTTTGCATCATGATCATGGAACAAGATGAAGACTGCAAGCTTGACACCCGGCATTGCGAAATCCATCAAGATTCCAACACGAAACGATGAACGCGTTATCTTGCATTTTGTACGTGGCACAGTCTCTTTGACGGCGTGGATGAAAACATTCCCCCTGCATCATCCCTTGTGTCGCAAATTCCAATGTTTATTTTATTTTCGTCTATCACGCCTGTTCAGATATCTACATACTTGATACTACCATAATTAACTACAAAATAATAACACATTCAAACTTATTAGGACTACGACTGCTTCTATGCAAGCGTCTTTGAGAACGAGAACCCATCTCTGAAATCCCAGCCGCTGGGGATAAAAGAAGAGCATCCTCGCAACATGCAACTACGTGGCGCGCGCGCGCGGCGTGAAAAAACTGATGCTAATATCCGAGGCGCAGCGGATCTGTCCGGACCTGATCCTCATGAACGGCGAAGACCTCACCCGGTTCCGCGACGTCTCGAAGAAGCTATGGGCGTTCTTGCGCGCGCACTCGTGGAACCACCGCGTCGAACGGCTGGGGCTCGACGAGGTCTTCCTCGACGTCACCGACGTCGTGGCGTATAACCAGGAGACGCTGAACACGCACGCGCTCGGCGACTCGTTCTTCCACCTCGATCGTAGCGACCCGGTGAAAGGGTTCGCGTTCGACGGGTCGGGGTTCTCGGGCTGCGTGCAGTCGCCGAACAAGGTTATCGAAGTAGACGTCAGTAATCCGCTTTGCGTCCGTCTGATGCTCGCTTCCCACCTCGCCGGATACCTCCGTCACAAACTCGACGAGGATTTTGGATATACCTCGAGTGGCGGGGTTTCAACGAACAAGCTCCTTGCGAAGCTCGCCGGCAGCGTCAACAAGCCCAACAACCAAACGACGCTCCTCGTAACAAAGGGTGATGATGCGGTTCGGGCTTTCATGGATGCCCACACCGCAAGGTCCCCGGGATCGGCTCGCGGATCGCGCAGTTGATAGAAGAGTATATCCTCTCACGACCGACCGTGCGCCGCGATCGCGAGAGCACCAACCTGACAGTCGGCGAAGCCAGGACGTACCCAGGCATGTCGGCCGATCTCCTAGAGCAGATCCTCGACCGGCCGGGCGCAGAGCGCGGCAGCAGCGAGAAGGTCTGGAACTTCCTGCACGGCGTGGATCCCTCCGAGGTGAAGGAGGCGAGCGACGTGCCGACGCAGATCTCCATCGAGGACACGTACATGTCTCGACCGCTACAGACACCGGCGGAAGTCGTGCGCGAGCTAGGCACTCTCGCGACCTCGCTGATTCGGCGCATGCGCGTCGATCTCACGGAGGCCGATCTTAGCGCCGCGAGTGGTGCCGCCGCTCAGAGAGCTATGTCTACTGCAGCAGATCCACAAGCCTCGACTGCCGCACCGCGCTGGCTCGCATATCCAAAAACATTGCGTCTCTCCACACGAACAAAACCCAAATCAACCTTGCCTCCATCCGGCACAAGTAGCAGCGCAATGGAAGTTCCCAACTTCAGCCGTTCATCGCGCAGCGTGGCGTTGCCCGGTTTCGTCTTCCAATTCCCACCCTCCTGTGAAGAACTTGCCGAGCGTCTGGTGACGGAATCCCTCCTCCCTCTCTTCCGGCGTCTCCACCCCGAGCGAAACGGCGGGTGGAACCTGGCGCTGCTGAATATCTGCGTGACGAACATGGTCATAGTCGCCAACGAGGCGTCCAGCGTACCGGCGCCCGGACGAGACATTGGACGGATGTTTCGGACACAGGAAGACAAGTTGCGTGAGTGGACTGTGTACGATACGTCCCCGATACCCGCACCAGAAATTCCTACCGTCGATGATGGGGTGGGGGATTGGGTTGGTGAAGATGTACATCGCGATCTCGTTATGAAAGAGGAGGATATGGAATATGACGATGAAGTCGCGGTGAAGCACAACAGCCCGCTTGTGGACGAAGGAGATGACGATGACATCTGGGATGAACAAGAGGAGTCGGACTCGCAGCGATGTCACATTTGCGGACACATGCTCCCTACCTTCGCCGTGTCAGCACATGAGCGATTCCATGCCATGGATGAATGAATGCTGGCTTGTGCCCAATAGAACCTATTCTTTGGTGTGTTATTTTGATTCGTGGATACCCCTAATGTACCTAGGTACGCTTAAGAACCTATTATTTTCATCATGTAATCAGAGAAGAGGTCTGCTTCATCGTGATGAATCACACGGCGATGTTGATTTTATATATCTCTCTATCAATGTCGCATTACAAAGCGTTCACGTCGTAATCGTACGCCACATTGTAGAAGCGGCAGGTTTTCCCATTCTGGTTTCCTTTCCTGCGCACACACCCTCCCCTCAATGATAAACCGCTGAATCCGCCCTGACTGTCAAAAGCGCTTGGGTATAATAGACGAATATGTATGAGACCACCCAAAATCCAACCTAGTTGCTAAAACAACTATCACCACAAATCTTATAGACCACGCTTCCACATACCCCTCGAACGAACCATACTATTCCATGCGCCTGACCTTGTACCCCTTGAACGCCAGCAAAATAGAAAATATGGGCCCGTCTCGCGACGTTGTAGCAGAAATATATTAAACCGTTTATGTTCGTTCGGAATCCAGCATTTCGTTCTCTTTTATTAGCGATTCAAGCCAGTCTCCCGCCAGGTTGAGCATACTGCTTTTGCTGTAACCACCATTTTGTAAGTTTGGAACGATGAAGACCAGGTCATCAAATCCTTCCTTGATGGCACCTCGCCTTTTTTGCTCACTTTTGATATGATTTTCCCTCTTCTGTGCATCAGTCAAGTTTTCACGCGGTGGTTTAGGCTGGCTGGGTGCGGATTTTCGTCGTTTCCCAGATGCTTCTTGTATCGCCGACGATGACTCGGGTGATCCATTGAGATCACCTTTGGATTTGCGTTTTCTCGCAGGAGCTTTTGATGGTGGCTGTACCGCATACTCCCCATCTTCTTCTGGTTCCAACTTCGCCTTACTTCTCCGGCGCCTCTTGAGAGACGTCGCTGTGTTCTCTTCCGTGTGCGTATTTCCATTACCATTCTCAAAGGTCATATGTGTGGTTACTTCCTTATTCCGTATCGGGCTTGAAGGTTGGGTATTTGGAGTACTAGTGTTGTACTCGGAAGGCTTCCTTTACTGTTTTATGCGCTTCTTCTCGAGTGCTTCGCTCGATTCATGCTGTGGTGGTACAAAACCCTGACTTCTGTCGAAAGTCGGATCGGACCCGAATTGAAACTCCTGTGGCTCTGCTAGACGTTGAGCACTCGATCCTCGACTTCCGAGTATCATGTTAACAAATAGCGCATCAGTTTCATTGGACCTTGTGGGTGGAACATGGCTGACGAGACTTTGGGCCGGGATTGGCTGCGAGAAAGAGCCTCGATGATTACTTGGGTGTTGTAAGTTGGGTGGTGAGTGGAAATTATTGACACTATTGGTACGAGACTGCTGAACGTTGGAATAACCTGATTGAAGTGCTAGGAGTGCCGCGGCATGAGCATGGGCATCTTGTTCGATTGGTAAGTGGGAAGCTCTTGGGTCGTGAAAGGAATGAGGAAGGGGTGAGCAAAATGGTGTGGCATTGGCTGGGATTGAGGCCGATGCGGCTGTGGTGTTGGCGGTTGGGGTGCACGTGTGGGTGGAAGAGGCGGAGGCGGCGGCGGCGGCATCATGTCTGGCTCAAAGGCCAGGACATCTTCAAAATTGGCCGAGGGAAGCCCCGGCATGGCCGTCGGGGCCATATGAGGCTGTGGTCCATACGACGTCGAATGACCGAGTAAATTAGGTGCTACCTGGTTGAACCACTCCTCGGTGAAGTCAACCCCCTCGCCAAAGGACCACGTATTATATTCATTGGACTCCAGGCCGGTAAAGAAGTTTCCTAGCCAGTTGTTGTCGTTTGGGCCTAATATGGGTTCACCATGGGGTGACGGTGGAGGTCTCAAGAGGGCTTCGTCCGAGAAGTTGTCTGTAATTGCAATAGTTAGTTAGGAGGTTCATGGGTGTGTATGCCCCAGGCCATTGGCCAGTAGACATGAATATGGTCTTGACGCTTACAACCAAAAGGGAGGCCACTCTCGGGCAGCTGCGACGACGAAGCCATCTCGAGTTGGGACGTTGTACACACGCGGCGGACATCGAGTGCTTCGTCTACGGAGGATTTAGTACGCGGAAGACACAGACACGCGCCAGCCACGGTAATGGTATGATGTTCGCAAACTCTTCCGTAAAGACCGGTACACTAATGTGCTTGGACCAGGTGGCTACGGCTTGCCTGCGTATCTACCTCGGCGAAAATGTTTGCGATCAGATATACAGGAAGATATACAGGAGAATGGCAAGCAAGTGACTGGCTGTTAAGAGTCCACGAGGCGGCTGGCTGCACAGTAGATCGACCTTGTAAGAACCGTACAGTAACAAAGCGGCGAGCTGGAATGTGTTATGGAGAGTGTGTAGCACGTCCGGGGAGCCGATATCGAGATCGAGTCGAAAATATGCCGGCACGAGCGCAGGGAGAACTGCTCAGCGTAGCTATAACTGCAGCGGAGCGTAGATGGGCCTCGATTTGCGACAAGGCAGGGTTTAGATACCAGGGCGAGAGCTCGCCGGCACACCAAAGTGGGCAGGTCGTAGGTCGCAGGTCGCAGGTCGCAGGTCGGTCGTGCCTGTTGGTCGGAAAAGGTATACGGCACGGTAGTCTGGGTTTTGATCCGGGGTGGGAGGGAAATAAGACCGGGGGTTTTCGAGCAAGTGGACGAAAAAGCTATTGGTCCCCCGCGCGATCTGCGCGTTATTAAGATCGAGGTCTAATCACCGTCTATCGGTGTCTAAGGCAACACTAAAGGCGATCACCAGCCCCCGACAAAGAGAAGCGTTGCTATTGTGGCCGTGGGGTGGGCTGCAATATGCAACGGGTTGTGAGGTTCTGAGTCGTGAGTTGTGGGCATCAGCATACTACATATGAGCTACATATGTACCTTAAAGGCTAGAGGGCGAAGTACTGCTGCCAGTGTGTGTCAAGGCTGGTCAAGAGCATGGTAAGTCGACCCGGGGTAGTGGGGAGGGGGGGTGGAGGATAGAGGTTGAGGGACTTAGTTAGCAGCCGGCTCCTTGTGGGCTGTGGCCTGTAGCGCGGTGTACAAGGACGCTAACTAGGTACCTAACGCAGTGGGTCTGTGCCAAATTGAGGTTCCCGGTGGTGCAGCTGCGGCCTGTGCAGCCTGTAAGGTTCCAAGTAAAAGAGAATGACCTTTTTGCCTTGGACTGGAGGCATGGTCCCCTTGAAGAGACGGATCCTTGACATGCAAGCTGCCAACCCTCTGGCTGTTGTCGGGTAACTGGTGCAACTTCTTGGTGCTACTGTAGGTTTGGGCGCAACGTTCCTTTTGCTTCATACATATATGTAAGTACCTCGGGCAACGTACATGTAGGCATATAACCAAGATCAAGAAGCCCTTGGCCCGAGTAAACGAATCGCAGCCGTCGCGATGCTGCTATAGTGTGCGGTAGTAGTGAGAGAAATGAACGCCATGTGCTCATGCACCCCGCGATGGATATCGATGTGTTTGCCGGCCTAGCAACACCAGATCGCTTATCCTCGGTTAGCACCAGATGTATGCTGGTAGTCGACCATTTTCCTGAAAATATTCGGTGAAGTTGCTATCTACGAGTAACTAACGAACCAAATCGAGCTTAGATGTGCTTGAGAAGTGGGTAGTGAGTGTATTCCTAGTTACGCAATTAGCACCTGGAAACAATCTTCATGATGCCAACAACTTGACGTACTGGATCATCAAAACAAGTATTTTAGGTGTTGGTCGCTCACTGCCCGGTTACACTGCTTACCTAGGTATCACTCGGTACAATGCTCGGTATTTTGAGTCTCACGCTCCTCTTTTCTTATACCTCTATAAGGAAGATTGGCGGTGTTTGTTTTAAACGTCGATCTTATGTACCTAGTTATGGCCGCTTTGGCGGACCTGCAAAGGAAACGAGGCCGATGCGCGCTGCAACTAATCCCAGTTAACGCGGGTGCTTTCAGGTACACTCAGTTGTCTTGCGAATGTGTCCGTTTAACCTTATACGCTGATCGGGATTTTTTAACCGCGGCCTGCGTTCTCTTCTGCAACGTCAACCAAAGACGCCGGCTGGGTTGGGATGGCCTCTATGATGACGTGTTAAATCATGTGGTTCTATCTAAAATCTGAGAAAGTTGACTAATATTGGCCTCTATCAAACATATAAAGTTGTGTCCTGATCACGTTGTCGTCTGCGTGGAGCTTACCTACCTGGTATGAATTGAGGTGTAATCACATGTCAAAATTCTCAAGCTTGCTAGACCAAAGACACTGCCCATATACTGCGCTGCTTATCTAATAATAGATACAATACGGTGTCTTCCAAAATTGTGACTTTGTTTTTAAGCTACAATTTATATCTTAATCATGAGTAATATAAGGGTTGTAGATGAGGATGTATCAGTCTGACTTAAAATCTATTTCTACAAGTACCACAGTAGGAGCATTCGTTATACCCATAGCCTGGGTCTGGGCACGGGCCGCGCGGGGTAATAGTACCTAGAAACTTATAATACCGGCATTATTGACGGGTGGTAACATTGGTAACACTGGTAACTCAAGTGATCCTTCTAGAGTGGTCGTGACCTGGTGATCTTGAGGTAATTGTGCCTTCAACTACTTCGTTATTATTAGCATGCCAGTAAAAGACTAATATGATTTTTAGACCCGCCATACCGCTAAGTGGACTAGCGGGTTATACTTGATACCTATATCTCAACTTGAAGGAATGTTACAGGTTACCCTCGATAGCTGATAGGTTAGAACCAAGTAACCTTACCTAACCTTACCTAAGCTGCCTATACATTATGTAAGGCACTGCATCCTCAGCATTTATCATTCATCAAGTTTCAAAATCGGCCTGCACCGTAAAACGTACCTTCGGTAGTTCTCCGAGCAAATCACAAATGCCTCTTCTTTTTCCACTCCCGTTTACCCAGCCAGATACTTCACCTCCGCTTACCCCAGACAGCTGAATCCTGTCCACCGTTAATCCTTCGACGGTGAACGCGCTGCGCCCGGTCGAGACCCACCCCCCTTAATTACTAGCGAAAGACGGAAGCTAGACAACTAGCAACAAATGAACAACAAAAAGCTAGACCGAGGTTTGCAGTATGATTGACAGGTGAATCAAAATAGCATGTGGAACGGCTAATTGCCCAGACGTTTTCTGTGCGCAAACTAAACTCACCTAAGGCCTGCGTCAATTGTCTTGCTGCCTGTCTGTCCTTCTACATACAAACAGCTGGGACGCGTCAAGACGTAACACGCGACCATCATTGACATCATCGTCGTGGCCGTGTAACTGATGACCTCGACTACTCTTCTCCGTCAGAGGCCGCGAGCCCACGCAAGACTAGACAATGCCATTCCACCGGTTTTGAAGCCCGTGGTCCGGGCCTATGTCCTAGGATATGCGTCTGCTGTCGCACCTAGGGTTCTGACTTTAGTTTTGCAATATGGGGCGAGATGGAGGAGGAAAGGCAGGGGTCTGGTCAATGCAACCCAACCACAAGATTCCTTTATTGCATCCCTGCAACGCATACTCCGTGGCGGACTAGACCCTCAGAGATTCCCAACCTTTTGTGCTACACTGGTTGGCGGAACAACTCTTCTTGACGTAAGACTTCTCTTTCTAAACAATTATCCTAGGCGTTCTCGACTACAGGCTGACGATGAAGTAGGTACTGGTTAGGAGACTAATAAATCGTTGGAAACTCCAGCTATCAGGCGTGGCTAGGCGGCGGTAAGACAATTACATTCCCCGACATACCTACATACGATATGTGCTCACCTTTGTCATGAGACATGTCTAACTTGGTTGTAGACTTTCGATATGGATATCGTCGTTCATTGCTGGTTGGCTGAGTCTGCGGCTACTCCAGTCCAAGAAGACCGCAACATTCGCTGAGACAAGAACGGTAGATGACGATAAGCAAGAGACAGTTCGATATTCAGGGCGAACACTTGATTTGACTCTGTTTGCCACCACTAGAGCTATCGATGTTATTGTTGGCGAGCTATGGTCTCAGAGACGGCAGCGCCGGGTTGCTGCCGGTCAATGGTCGTGGGTGAGTGCTACCTATAGTGCTATAACGCAGATCTCTCAGGATGACTAACTCACATAGTTTGATTCGTTCATAACCAAAATGACCGATCCATCAATATTTGCTGCCTCATGCGCCTTTATAATGTGGGCATGGTTTTACACGCCATCCGCTTTGCCTAAATCTTACAACAAATGGATCAGCTCAGCAGCAGCGGTTGATCAACGCCTCATCGAGGCGCTCCGACGTTGTCATAAGGGGAGCTTCGCTACGGTGAGGAGACCGGTCAAGCACCCCTTTTACAGTCCATGTGCTCAGATTACAAGTGGCCTCTTGAATGGGGCGACCCCTCCACCACCATCCCATTCCCATGCGAGATGGTACATATGGACTGCGGGCCCTCCTGCGAATATCATGCGTTGTTCCGCTTCTTTCGATCGTTTAGGTGGTCCATGGCGACCTATCTACCCTCTACGTGCTAGCTCGCAAAAAGAATCCTCGGGGCTTTCGTAAGGCTCTTGTGGCCGCTGCACGCTCCTCTTCATTCCTCGCAACGTTCATCACCTTGTTTTTACTACGGCGTATGTCTCGCGCGGACGCGGCTCGGCCCGCATCTCCTCGGAAAGCATACCACATCCCGCCAGACGATCGACGGGGGCGTTTGTGTAGGCTGCGGCTGTTTCATGTGCGGGTGGAGCATCTTCTTTGAGGCTGCGTCGCGGAGGAAAGACATGGCGCTATTCGTGGCGCCGAGAGCGCTCGCTACCCTCTTACCTCGACGATATCCCCTTGACAACAGTGGAGGGAGACATTCGTTTTTGCTTTCAGCACGGCTATCGTGTTTACCTGTGTCCGCGAAAACAGAGGTAGGGTTCGCGGTGTACTAGGAAATATCTTGGGGTCTGTTCTCGAGACTTGATTCTCTAATAATAGTTAATTAACAAGCTGTATACATATGTACATATAGGAATAAGTTCCAGTTCTACATACCGCAGATATGAGTATTATTTGTAAAATATTTGTACAGCAACATAATTATAATACAAGGTCTATGCGCTAATTACGCAATGTTCAGAACAAACTAGGAATGGAACTACACCAAAGGCTCATAAGTACATGTATTGTTTAGGTCACCAGTTGTTACCATGTTGCTGACTCTCTTTTGATTATGCGAAGATATTTCAATTCATTATCGCATTACTACTACACCTATTTTGTTTTGGCTATCCCAACGCCAAGCGTTCGGCAGCAGGTATTTTACATGTATTATATCCCCTTCGGATCTGTTTACATTTTCTCCAGTTTAATAATATAGCTCTGGTAATCCGCAGTCGGCCACTGCAGGCTCAGTCCCGAATTCATGAGCGTAGAGCCAGAGTACGTAGCATTATAGTCATTGAAGTCATCGCTCGTAAGCTGGTACTTGGCGCTCGCATCGAGACCCCTCAGCTTGACGGGCCCGGCAAAGGGCTTGGTGCCGGAGCGGACCTGGAAAGCGAACAGCACGGCCTTGCTGGCGTCGGGCAGCGCGAACATGGCCGCGGGCCAGTTCGACTGGTCGGGAGCGCCAGGCGGTAGAAGTCGCCGTTGATCACCAGCGGGTTGATCTCCTGCTGCAGGGCGACCAGGCCCGGGATCACGTCGCGCTCGTCGTCGGTCAGATCCTTGGGGTCGAGCTCCAGCCCGTATGAGCCGCACATGCTGGCTACTGCGGAGCGGAACCGCAGGGGGTTATGCGCCCGACTTGGCCGTTGGGCACGGCGCTGACGTGGCAGCCCATCGCCGAAGGCGGGTAGGCGTATGACGTGCCGAATTGGATCTGCAGTCTGTCGAGCCCGTCCGTGTTATCGGACGTCCAGCTCTGCGGCCAGTAGTGCAGCAGACCCGCGTCGAAGCGGCCACCGCCCGACGCGCAGCCTTCCCAGATGATCTCGGGGTGCGCCGTCGTGAGGTTGTCGATGACGCGGTACATACCCAGGATATAGGCGTAGTTGTCGGCGGGGGAGGACATCTCGTGCTGGCCACGGTTGTTGTCCCATTTGATGTATTTGATATTTGCTGAGTCGAGGATCTTCTCGATCGTGTTGATGATGTAGTCCTGCACCTCTTTGAGTCCAAGGTTCAGCACGAGCTGGTGACGAACCAGTGTACGGTTGTGGTTTCCGGCGTGCAAGACCCAGTCTGGGTGTTCCTTGTATAGGTCTGACAATGGGTTCACCATCTCGGGCTCAACCCATAGACCGAAACTCATTTTGCTTGAGTTGGATACGCTTATATCGTTCACGTCCTCGACGTATGGGCCTAGTCCTTCGGGGAACTTCTTCTTCTGAGGCGTCCAGTCGCCCAGTCCTTCCGTGTCGTTGTCGCGGGGGTAGTCATTGCCAAACCAGCCATCGTCGTTCACAAATAGCGTGCAGCCGAGATCAGCGGCTCCTTTTGCCAGGTCTACCATGGCGGTAGCGTTGTAGTCGAAGCCCAGACCCTCCCATGAGTTGAGTAGAGCTGGCCGTGTCTCCCATGTGTGGTTCGAGCGCGATAGTTGGTGCTTGAACAAAGAGTGTAGCGATTGTGACATGCCGCTGAAACCGTTCTCGGAGTATACTGAGACGACTTCAGGGGAAATGAAGGTGTCTCCCGCCTTCAGTGGCCATGACAGGTGTATTGGGTTGAGACCGAGAAGTACTCGCACCCAGCCCGTCGACCATCGCTCGACGTTTGCGGCGAACGAACCTGTGTAAATCAGAGAATAGCCGGTTGCCGAACCCTGGGACTCTGTGGTGCTAGGAGGAGCAAGCGCGAAGAATGGGTTGTGGAAGTGTGAAGAGTAACCCGCGGTTGACCCGAAGCTATAGAACGAATAAATCAGTCAAATATCGAGGAAAATACGACGCGTTCTCCGCTTACCCTTGCTCGCCCCATTCGACTGAACGTCTGTTAAGGTGAGCCTCATTAGCCCAGTCTCCACGGAGGTCAATCAGATCGAGCTCTTCATTTGGCATGTCAATGCTCCAACTGCTCGCTCTTAGAACGCTGGCGGTGCTATTGCCCTTGTTTGTGAGACGGAAGCTACGGGCGATAGCGTTGTGCCTTGGGAAGATCGAGTAGTAAAGATCGGCTGAGATAGCAGCATAGTCATCGCGCAGATGAACTATAAGAGTTGAGACATCGTCGTCTTCGCCATACGTGGCGGGGAGTCCGGGAAGGCTAGGTTTGCCGGCCTTGACCTCATAACCTGTGTATGCAAAGGCAGAAACGGTGTCCCCCGAAGCGTGTTGGATGTGAATGGCCGGTGCCCGAAAGTCGCCTCGGCCTAAGTCAGGGAACTCGCGAAGCCGGTAGGTGCTGACTTATATCAATATGCATTGTATTGATTACTGGGGTACTTGGAGTTACTCACTAATCACCACCCCAACCACCCGTGCTGCCGATCTCTTGAGGAACAGTCTCTGCCGCGTACCCACCCCAGTGGTCGTGAATCAGGTCTAACGTTAAAGGGTCGACGTGGAACTGGTATGAGATGTTGGACGAAGACAGGGAGAAAGAAGGCGCAGGACCATCCTGAACAGTGATATCTGAAATCAATTGGTAAGAATCAAATCATCAATTGAGCTCAACACGACATAATTTCATGTCTTAGGAGCGTCACTAGCAGGACTGAGAAAAATGAAGCTTACATTTCACACTGCTTTGGGCCAGTGCCCAAGCCGGGAAAAGGCACACGGCTAGTCTTGTGGTGATCATGGCGTACTCCACAATGGCCTCTAGACTTTCTCTCAAGCTGTAAACAGGTCGAGACAAACTCCCTTCACCGAGGGCAGCAGCAGCAGCCCCTTGAGCTTTTAAAAGAATTTCTCCGAGTGGACGGGAATTCACACGACACCAAGCCGACATGGTCGGCTCATTGCGTCACAGCGGCCTAGACCGAGCAGGAACCGAGGTCGGGGTCGCCAGGCGCGGATTCCCCTGTAGGGCCACGAAGTTTTACACACCAAGCCGAATTTTGGAAGGTGAGGTTGGCCCTTTTTAGTAGCTATCGTCGCCAGGCCGAGCTACCCCACAGCCTCCGCATCGAGCTACGATCCGATGCCTCTACCCCTGTGCGACAGGGGGAAGCTCGCGTGCGGGGGAGCTCTTCCACGGGGCCGAGTCCTCCGAAATGCTTTGTTCATAGCCGCTCCTATGAGCAGGGGCCAACGGCGTAGGAGGAAGAGGCTGGGTTTAGGGCGCCGGTGCTAGCTCTGTTGAAGTTTTAAGAAGCGCGGTTTAATTCTCCGTACGAAATGAGACGCTAGGACCACCGTCGCTCGGTGTTGAGCTACCGCTCTTCGTAAAGGCCATTGGAAAAATAGAGCGGAGAGGAATGAGAAGAGTAGTATCGGAAGTCGGTTATTCTCAATTTATAATAAGTTGTGCTAGACAGCACGGGTTGCATTGATAGCGACGGGATGCTTAAAATAGCGCGTATTAGGCGTTGTTCGAAAATTGTTGTTAAGCCGTATATTACAACGATGTAGGATATGCTCCCTAGACAATAAATATATGAAGAAAGTAGGCAATGGCGCGAGATTTATTGACTATATATAAGCTATATTCAATATGCAACAAATCCATTCTCACATGCTCAGTAGGTAGAGTCTTCGGACATAGGAACCCTATCTTGGTAGGTAGCAGACTGTCGTCCCCTCATTTCGCGAAGATCTTCAAACACCTTCGTGGGCTAGTCGGCTACATACAGAATTCTCTTTCTCTATACCCTTCTGGGATTTATACATTGCATATGGCCTTTTTCGATCATGGAGACCCAAAGTGTTTGGCACAACGAGGGTTTGCTCTGGGCGCGTACATGGAAGTGTTATCAACCTACTATCTCTCGAGTCCGTTCATCCGTGCCTGTATCATGCGGTACATCAGAATGACTTTATCAGTTCACCGCTTTTCCGGTCAAGCGTGAAAGTTCTTACACAGTGAGTGTTGCATCTTGTGATACCGGGCGCATTATCAGATGGGTCGTTTCGTCGGGGTCAAAATTTTTTTATCAACCTATACAGCGACGTGTCAAGGGCATAAGTGTGGATTCATTTTCTCGTCCTTATAATCTCATTATTGATTACGCCTGAATGGGCGATAATATCAGGCTCATTAATATCAAGGAATAAGAACGAGTCGAGAATTCGATTCTCAGAGCGATGGAGACGTGGATGAGCCCAGATGAACGTCATGCCCGCGTGTCCACTACCACACCCGCCTCGTGTAGAAGGGGTAACTTCAATGAAACCAGTCCGCTTATTGCGTCATTTTCAACTTACTTAAGATACAAAGGTTAACATTGAGTATATGTAAGGAGGACAGTATAAGGATAGGAGGTACCTAGGTAGAGTGTGGTGCCATATAGTATCAGTATTGCATGAATTGACAAGCCCCCCTTACAGGATATTTCCTTGCGTCTTCGTCCTTTTTTTCAAAAAAATTTTTTAAAAGAAGAGTAAGTTGCTCGAACTACCAATGGGCCTAAAAAGAGGCTTAACATGTTCTTGTATTGTACCTAATCACTCTGTTGCAGGGTTGAATCCTCATGCAGCGTATGAACTACGATGCGCTGTGCTGCTAAGTCACATAGTAGCAAGGCATTCTGATCGAATTCTTAAGACGGACAGCTATCCAGAAGCTAGATTTATCTTCTGTCAAATACGCTTCGCCTACAAACTATGGATGTTTGCGTATCTTGCAAAACGGGCAAAACGGACAAGACTTGCACCGCTGTGATAGCAGCGTGAAGCTTAGCTGTCTATCGCGAGAATGAGGGAGTTTTTTTTTTTTTTTCGGTGCGGCAACGCCATATTAGCGTGGGTATCATCTATATTTGGAAGTAGGAAACGGATACTTACCCACGCTATCCCTTGGCTCCGTCGTTTAGTTTAACGCAAGGAACTATATGGCATAGTGGAGGCGATGAAAGAGTCTTCAATACCCTGACCTAGTTCTTGAACACCTTCTGGGCATCAACAACCAGGCTTCTGGGTTGGGCTTCAAGAATAAGATTGAGAAAAACTTCAGTCCTGGTTCAATGCCCCTTGCTGATAGTGAACGTCAATTAGCCTCCCCACTAACATAAGTGGCCTGTCGCTCGCTATGAAGGTGAACCGTGGTGGTTTGCAAAGAGGGCCGGCTAATCCCAAATAGGTAAACCGAGCAACAGCTTGCTTCGCTTCTCTTTTGCATCTCGTCTGTGAGGCTCACTCCAATTCTGCAGGGCTCTGGAACCATAGGTAGCAACAGCACGTGGCGGTCTTGCTATCTATGTACCCGCATGCGCTTTAGTATTTGAGTGAATTAAACTCAACAGCTTCCTAAATTCACTGCCACTTACACATACCACGAGCGGGCTCGCCAAGCGCGACATTCTCTCTCCTACACATTGGCCATCGAAACAAATTGAAGCGAGGGGATGACGATTGGGAATCCAGTGCGAAAGGTGTCGATGGAAAATACACGGTATAAGAACCTATAATATATCGTGTTGTTCGCTACTCACTAGGTGTTCACTTGTACATTGTAGTGATATCAATACTAATGCTAGGCGAGCGATCAGGTTTTTTCCCCTGTTACCGAATCGGGCTATTTAGCAGTTCTTAGAGACAATGTGATTTGCCACATATAAGCAATCCGATGACGCTTCTTATCAGTTACCTGCACGGAAGAAAAATAGATTTTTTTTCGCCCACTCTTAGATATGGATATATGCACCATCTTCTAGAATACAGGCCGAGGTGGACCTAGGTTGCGCGACCAATAGCAGGATAGAGGTGGCCTCGTGCGGCTAGGAACGCCATTGCCGTGTTTCATGATCAGCGTATCTATGTAGTGCCTACAGTACTGCTGAATGTACTAGTAGATCAGATCGAGTGGGGACATGTACTGTACCAATTAGTCCGCCATTAAGGTGCTAGATAGAACCAAGGCCCCTCGTAGGTAGGTACCGAAACGTTGCCCCTTGCATCTACCCTGCGGCTCTGCAACCAATCCTACGCGCCAACAATTAAATAGTATCGACTCTTATCAACATCACGTCTTAGAGTCAAGCTTCGATGTCGTTGATCCGGCCCAACTGCCGGCGTAGTACTTACTGTGTTATACTTATACCATCAAGGGTCGCCCCCCTCCACCCGCCCGCTATCACATCTTTTTACCAGCAAGGTGTGAGTCTGTGCGAGGCCCACGAGCTCTCCTCAAGCCAAGCTCCGTGTCCTAGGGAGCCCATTGGATACATGATCCCTATGGCAAGACGTCTGAGCCTCCTTTTCCTCGTACGAGGAAGTGCTAGAAGCCTCCTTTTCGCGCCTACCTAGATTACGGTACCGTTCGTCATTCCACCTGCTCAACTTTGGTCGTCGCTATCAAGCAATTCTCCAGTAAATAATGGGCCAGGCTATTAGAGTTGGCCATGCGGTGGAGAACATCAGATAAGGCAGAGCCAGCACGGTAGAGTCCGTACTGACACTATGGCCGCCAAGCGCTCTCGTATCTTGACTTGAGAACTCCTTCCCTGCAAATCTGGAAGCATCCGTCTGCCAATCGTCTTGTGAATGTCCTGCCCAGACTAACACGGTGTTACCGCTCCCGGTATCACACTATCTAGGAACTCTCCGCCGGTCCACAAACCCATTATCACGATATTGCTAAATGACCGAAAGGCGGGTTTGGTCGGGCAGCTTGGTCGGGATGGGGCGAATAAAGCTTTGAAATCAACCCAAGTCCCCATTGCACCCAGATCAAGTATCAAGTGCTTGCGCAACTCGCTTTGTCAACCGCTCTTGACGCGTATTCGGAGTAATAACCTAAACTCTGTCCATTGTGCTTGCGTCATAAATGATTCTTGCCCCCTACTTGCTTTGTATTGTATACCCAGCATCGGTCAGCTCTTGCAGCTCGTATCATACTTCCAGATCAATCCTATTACGACGCCTACATACCTAGAATAATCAGCCGCAGGTCTAAGACCACGTCTCCCGCGTTATAGCGAGGATTTCATCCCCTTTTTTTCGACTCACTTCAAAATTGTTATTGCTTTCCAAGACATTACAAGCATCACAAGAGAGGCCGCGATATGGACAGCGGAAAGCAGCCTTCTCCGGAGAATAGCCGCCCACCATCCATCGCCTCTTCAGAAGGAGGCCAGAGTACCGCCCCCCCTGAATTTGGAATCACAGCCAAAAAGGAGAAAGGACGAGTACGTTTCAATAGCACCGCCGATATCGAACCCCCTACAATGATACGACAATTACACGCACTGAAATTATCTCGGGAAGAAAAGTCGCCTGCAAAGCCGAAACCCTCTCTCTTACGTGGAAACCCTCATAACTCAACACTTAGCCTCCCAGACGAGGATGAGATACGTAGTACAGCAATGTCTGTCGCTCAAGAACGTGCTCGTCAAGTCGCTGCTACCGTTTCTAGACCCCAATCCGCGCCAGGTCCAAGAACAAGCTCGTTCGATTCCGACGATGAGTCGGTAGATAGTGCTGAGGAATATCAACAACTACGCCAAAGCGCCCGTCTCAAAGATCTTGAAGTTCAACTAGCTAACTGGAAATTTGATGACGGATATGGCGGCGACCAAGAAGATGAGAGCTCGGAGCCATCGCGAGCTTTGAAGCAGGAGGCTTACAACCTCGTCCGCTCTCATACTCTACGTGATGGACATTTTGATTTTCAAGCATCAACCTCGAATCTTGCTGGGAACTCTTCCATCCCGCCTACCCCCCGAAGAAAGGGACGCGGAGCTGTATGTACCTCCGCCTCGGCAGTTCCGTGGAAGTGCACTGGCCAATATCCTGATGTTATACAAACAACGTGACGAGTCTCGGCCTCCCAGCTATCACAGCCCAAGTGGCACCCACAGTCCAAGGGGAGACTGCAATCCAGGATCACCTGGAACGGCTACTCCCACGCGGAAGAAATGGTACGACAAAAATCGTTCTGCGGAAAATACTCTCGCAAATCTCGTGGAAGCCTCCGCTCGTCTTGCCGATGTAGCAACCGAATCGGTCACCTCGGAGAAGTCCACCTCAGAAACGACCACCTCAGAAAAGCCGTCGAAGCGACCGAAGTACAAGCGGAGTCCCAGTTCTCGTCTCTTAAAGCTGGGACGTCCACGGCTAGAAGAGGAAATTCGTATTACGATCAATATCGCGCAGACTCTGAGCCGCCAAAAATACATCATCAAGATGTGTAAAGCTCTCATGATGTATGGAGCTCCGACCCACCGCCTAGAAGAATATCTAACCATGACGGCAAGAGTTCTTGAAATTGATGGGCAGTTTCTTTATTTGCCTGGCTGTATGATTATATCCTTCGATGACAAACAGACTCATACCACCGAAGTGAAGATTGTGAGAACGAATCAGGGAATTGACTTAGGAAAGCTTAAAGATATCCACGAGATCTACAAGAATGTGCTTCACGACATTTATGGTGTTGATGAAGCCATAGACAGGCTCTCCGCTATCATGACTGCGAAGGAAAAGTTCCCCCCGTGGATTCGCGTACTTGTCTTCGGCCTAGCCAGTGCAACCGTGGCGCCTTTCGCATTTGGGGAAGGTGGATCGATTTACCTATATGCTTTCTTCTCGGATCCATGGTTGGGACACTGCAAATCATTGTGGCTCCGAAGTCGGCCCTGTACAACAACTTGTTCGAGATCAGTGCAACTATATTTACCAGTTTTCTTGCAAGGGCATTTGGGAGCCTCAGAGGCGGAAAATTGTTCTGTTTTTCTGCTCTAGCGCAAAGTTCCATAGCACTTATACTCCCTGGATGGTTTGTCTGTACGTTCTCATCGTCTACCCCCTTCATACGGCTCCTACTAACTCGTATATAGTAAGTTCGGCGCTCGAGCTACAGTCCCGAGCACTAGTGCCAGGGTCAATCCGTCTAGTGTATGCCGTCATCTATTCGTTATTTCTCGGCTTTGGTATTACAGTGGGAACCGTAATCTACGGATCGCCGACTCGAAGGCCACATCAGAGACCGTTTGCCGCAACACCATGAATCCCCATCTCGCCTTCATTTTCGTGCCTCTTTTCACTATCTGTCTTGCAATTGTTAATCAAGCCAAATGGAAGCAGCTTCCCGTCATGGTTCTTATCTCATTCGTGGGATATCTGGTAAACTTCTTCACTTCTCCGAAGTTTAAGGCTGCTCCCCAGATCGCGAATACACTTGGCGCCTTCTCAGTCGGTGTTTTGGCCAACTTGTATTCAAGACTAAGACACGGAGTTGCGGCAGCTGCACTATTGCCGGCAATTTTCGTACAAGTGCCCAGTGGCCTGGCAGCGACGGAAGTCTTCTGAGTGGCCTTAACGCTGCCAACAAGATTAATAACAACACCCAGCCCGTGGATGGAACTCCTTTAGTAAGTCGACAAAACTTAACCTTGACACTCTCTTAGTTACTAACATTAAAAGGTACCTGTTGATGGTAATAACAACATCAGTAACGTCGTGTTCAACGTTGCCGGATCCATGATCCAGATCGCAATCGGAATTACACTGGGACTGTTCTTGAGCGCGTTCGTCATTTACCCTTTGGAAAACGTCGCAGCGGACTCTGGACGCTATAAATATTCGCTCTTCGACGTATTCCACTCATTACATATTCAAAGCATGCATAGACGTTTGGAGGCTTGGTATTCCATGACCTGCGGTTTCGGCTAAAATAGAATAATAATTTACATAGAGATACAAACATAGATTAGCATTGGGCGATGCCTAGGTAGAGGCTAGATGGAATCGGATAGCGAGATACCCTAAATAGCATGACTACGTTGGAATAGAGCGAGCGCTACACATTGCAATAATACACGCCTCGGAGGCCTATTAGAAAGTCAGGCACATGGCTTTTTCGATAGTTCAAGCATACAGACTAAACGACACGACCTTAGAAATTAATAGGAATGTATTAACTCTAAACTTGAAACTCGGCAATTTTCACAGGATAAGATGGATATTGCCCCTTGATGTGTCGCGGCGATAATTGATTGGGGGGCGCTGGAGGGCGCTGCCCGTGCCCGACCCTCATAGTGAGTTTACTCATGGATTAAGCACCGCCACTGTGAGAAGTTCTATAAAACAATCACTGTGCGTGGGAGAACGGAATAGTCGCTTGGTTGTTGGCGATCAGGTTTCCCCTGTCGATCGCAATGGGTCAAACGATTACGGTAAGGGATATCTAGGTTTTTAAATTAGGTCTTCTCTCAAAACCAATTATGTGGTTAGGCATGCGAGGCGCTATGATTTACGTAAAGAGCAGCCAATATGGGGTTGGGCTGTTTGTTGAGGATAATATCCAGTGACAAACATCTCGCTTTTCTGGTGATCATATGGTACAGTACCTAAGGGAGATAGCTGTCACGCAGATCTAGACTTGGAATATGAGGCCAACGAGAATCTGCACCGAGACAGGCCAGACTCCGAAAGAACAAGTCTACAGAAGTCCACGAGACTTTGGCGAATAAATTCCATTTTATCTCTGTAGATGTCTATGAGTTTACCTCTAACATGCGATAGGACCATACGGATGATAATACCCTGATATGCGGCGAAGAAAACGCCAAATGGTTTAATGACATGTTAAGTCAGTAAATACATCATTCATCACTATCGTCACTGTTATCTTCATCCTCGTCTTCCTCATCTTCATTCTCATCGTCCCTACTACTGCCGCTGCCCTCTTCGTCATCATCGCCACTGCTGCTGTCGCTTTGATCTTCAGTATGGCCGCTGTTCTTAGAGGCATCCTCTCTGTCTACATCATCGGCGTGATGGCCATCCGCCAATCCCTTACGGATCCTCTGCGTTGTGTCGTCGAAATCTATTGTATCGCCACCACTGGCAGTATCTAGTAAGTGTAGTTGCCGTTTCGCGATCTTCCTGAGTGGCGAGTCCGCACTAGGATCAGTTACTAAGACCCTAATAGAAATGCGTTTCTGGGACTTTATAATATCATTCAAGGCGATCATCAACTTGTGACCTCTTTCTTCATCGCCTGAAAGACATGACAAGCAGTCCAGGATAATGAAGACGGTGTCACCTTCAGGTAGAAGGGATATCAGAGCCTGCAGCAGAGATACCCGTGTTTGAGTTTTTCCTTGGACTTGATATAGAATTCTTCCCTTTTCAGTAGCGCGACATTTGAATCTGGTCGATATTTGTTCATGAACTCTAGAAGCTGTCCGTCGAGACTTTTGATCATGCCTAGAGGCCCTGATATCATGTCATCTGGGAATTCGTTGTTTCGATCCATACAAAAATACGACAACACGGGGTATCTCTGAGTGCTCCGCAAAGTGATCGCTAGTACGGCGCTCGTGAATGATAAAGGGTTATTGAGCTCGTTTTGTGGCGTCTGTAGGTCGACTATGAGGAAGCATGATCGTTTATTCTGAAGCCAACCGTTAAATTCGTCTGAATCTGTGATCCGTCCTGATACGCTCTTTTCGTCGCTATCCAGCTGTTCCATGTGTGTTAAGCAGTCATTGATATCTGTCATCGAGTCATGGTCGAAACCTTTCAGTCCAGAGAGCCACTTAGACGCTGCGCGACTGCTCTTCTCCCGGAGGCGACGTTTAGATAGTGCCGCCTGCTCTAGGCCGCTTTGTTCCATCTCTATGTGTGACAAGGGCTTGTGCTCAAGTTCCTGGAATTTGGAGTTCAATTCAGCTAATAATCTCTTTGGGGTCTCGAAGGGGCTCTGATTTCCTAATTATGACTTCAATGTAACCTCGCCCAAATCCTCAATTTATAGACGAATTCCTAGGACCTTTGCCTCCTCGCAGGCCTCTGAAGGCATGACTCCTCGAGAGGGGCTGAGGCTGCTTTGACCAAGTCGGAGGGATATCCGGGAGTCTGTGTGGCTCCTGTGGCTAGGTCCTGTGGGTGTTCCGTATGACAGAGGACTTGAAACAATGTGTCTTGGAGTTTGATGATGAGATCCTCGTGTCTTTTCATTGAAGTGCCTACATTCTGGGCTATCCAAACTACCGCCTTAGAAAATGCTGAATTTTGTGTTAGCAAAGTCCTCAGAGATGGCCATGAAGATACTTGGGGCTTGTAGCGAGGAAGTAGGGCTGAGGCAGTGAAACATTAGTCGTCTCCCTTGCATTTGCAGCTTTTTACACTTCGTTTTAAACAAATCGGACATCGGGCATGCTTTATATTTTCGCAACTAAGGACAAACATTCTTGAGAGCGTCGACTTAGTTACCTAAATATTAGCAGGACAGGTTAGTCCTAAGCTTGCTCTACGCAAAAAAGGCGTCTTGAAAATACTTATTGAAATATATAGCATGCTCGCGTGCTTCGGTCGGCCATGCCCTTACCTAGGGCCACAAGGTCGCTGTAGTGCTTTATTAGGTAGGCGCACTAGGCGATGCGCCGCACACTGGGCTATTCAATTGACCCTTCGGGATTGCGTTTAAGCTCTTAATGGTTATAAAATTCCAAAATATCGTACTCGATCTTGAAGTTGTTTTGCTCGTGTGCAATTGGGGTAGTCTGTGCGCGTGGCAGTAAGGATTACGGGTAATATTAGGGAGTTCACAACATTTCTTTGCGACAATCGAATCTCCTGCAGACCCCCGTCATCCTCAGAGCCATCAATTCTAGGGAGGTCTCAGTTGCCGTGAGAATACCATACCTGCGTGATAAAGTCAGCATAGAATAACAGCGCTGCAACCAGCAACCAGCAAATATAAACCAGATACGAATCATACGTGCGCTTGGTCCTAGCGACCAGGTAGGTAGGCAACGACCACTTATCGAGTACCGATAAGCTCTTGGATCACCTCACGTAAGCACAGACAAGATGATCGTAGACCTCGTCATTTGGCCACCCTGGCGATATGGCTATATCTTGAATCTCTAGTAGCTTGTCTTTTTCAAGCTCTGCCTGTCTGCGGAGTTCGGCTGCATCATCGTGGTCTGTATCCTCCCAAAGCCGGCCCTTCGCTGCGAGGCCGTCGAAACAGAGAGACTTGAGATAAAGAAGCCTTGCTTTATCGCCGCGTAGCTGGCGGAGGTCTGCAATAGGAATTCCGGCCTTGCAATGAGACCTAAGACCAGGCGGACATGTTAGAAACAGGTTTAGCAAGGCATCCAAAGTGCACTGGCTTGGTTAGAGCTGCAACTTACAGGCCTAGTTCGTAGTTCCCGAGAACGTGATGCACAAACGCCAGTTTGTAGTGAAGTGCCGCGATTAGGCCATGCGTCGGAGCGAGATATTGCGCCATCGCGTATCCTTCTTGGTATGCTATTTGTGCCTCGGTAATGTCATTATCTGCTAACTCAAGATTACCGTAGGCAAGCATCAGGCTGGAGAAGATGGGTTATCAAGTTAGCGTGCTAGATGAGGACATTGCAAAGTGTACTGGTTGGTGGCTCACTATGCTAGAAGAACAGAGCTGTCTCCGAACGCCTCGATGAGACAGCGCCGGCTCTCATCGAAGCTTTTTCTTGCCTCTCCGAGTCTATTCTGTAGAAAAAGCGCTCTGCCAATGATCATACAGTCAAGTCCGTGAGACTGAACCATCACTGGTAGACCGGTTCGGAGGTTCATTTGGCGATACTCCTCGAACTTCTGTTCTGCTTGGTAAACCTCCCCAAGGCGCTGTATACCTGACCTAGGTTCATGATGGTCGAACTAATGAGAAGATGGTTCTCAGGCAGTAGTTTGATCGAATTCGGAGGCATCTCATATGCTCATCTTCACTTTTCTTCAGCTGGTTCCAGTCAAAATATATGACGGCGGCGGTGTTACAGAGATGCGCATAGTGGAGGGAGTTATCGCGGTCTGGAAACATCTGCCTTGCCTCTTCCACTAAGCTGTAGGCAGCCTTGAGATTTCCACTCTCGTAGAGATACCTAACGGCATGTCAGCTTCAAACTTTACGGCACTCTTGAGCGATATACCACGTAGAATTGGTCATTAGTTCTTGCAGATCCTCGGATGCTCTCAGCCCAGACCCTTTTCCAGGACAGGGAATCTTTAGGAGACTGGCCAACGTCTGGGCGTGTTCAATATAGTCTTGGCATTCGTCCCATCGGTCTCCAAGTGGTTCATCATTGATCTGTTTGGGGAATGACATATTTACTAGCTTCGATGCAACATCGAACACCTTTTGTCGACTTTGCTGGTCAAGTTTATAAAATATGGACTTCTGAAGCAGTCGGTGTATTGATATTGTGTCGCCAGATAGTCGGCGGACCAGAGCGAGGCGTTGCAGTTGGGTGACGGCTGTATCAAGGCTATCGATGGTAAAGAAGACAGTTAGCGGAAGACTCAATCGGCACAAGAGCAAGTTATGATTTTTACTTTTCTATGGAATTACAGAAGAATGTGAATTCTGTAAGGTCTTGGTCAAAGTCCGTCCACTCCAAGTTGTCGTCGCACGGAAACAAGCGCAAAGAAACGTTGTCGGGCGCAAGAAAAGCTAAGACTTGAAGAAGGCCAAAGGTCTCTGGGCCGGCCTGTTCCGCCTGAGTCAAAGCCATTTCCCACAGGGTGTCAATGGTGTGTGGGGCTTGGCTGCCCGTACTCTCTTTCTTATGGATTATGGCTGTCATCCTCTCATAGTTTCTTCGGAACTGCGCGACGGTGAGTCGGTCGTTCTCCATGTACGCCGCAATGTGCTCAATACCCAGGGCAAGCCCACCAACCACCTGGATGATATATTGGGCGTCTTCTCCATGGTCTGCTACTACCTGATTGACTGGCGAGGCACTATCTTGGTGATACACGCTACGAAAGCCGTTGAAAACTGCAATTGTATCATAGTCATTGAAAGGGAGGAGTTCCCTTGACAGGTTATCTCCTTCGAACTTGACAGCTATATGCCTGTACCTAGTTGTGAGGAGAATGGATCCGGCAACGGAGCGTAACGGCAGGCAATGCTCGATGACTTCTAGTTGCTCAAGGTTGTCATAGATGATGAGCCACTTCTTGATTTTGCGTAGCTCTGTAATAACGGCGCTAATGCTCGCATCGTGGTCCTCACTGGGAGTAAGTCCAAGTCTAAGTTCCGCATCTTTAAAGCTCTGTTTGCACGCTGTGTCAGTCTCAGCCCTGATCCACAGGATTACGTCGAATAGTTTCTCGTCGACGCAACGATAGGCAAAATGGAGAGCAAGCCCCGTTTTCCCGGTCCCAGGTGTTCCATACACGGCAAACGAGCGGCAGAAGGTCTTCTTATCTGGGCTACATAAGTGGTCTCGCATTGCCTCAATGGTTTCAACCCTTCCATGAAAGAAGTTTCGCGGGGGTGGCAGGCAAAAGCAGGGGAGGTTGGCGCCAGCTGCCTTAGATTCGTCTTCAGTAATGGGGAGGGCTTTCTGGGCACCTAAAATTCCCAATATGTTTGAAACGGAGGAAATCCTATCGACTGCCTCAGTGGCGTCCGTTAATGCTTCGTGAGATTTCTTATTGAAACTCGGCCACTGAATATCTAAGGAAGTGGGTTAACAGGTACAAATAGAGAGTTAGTACTGCAAAACGGTCAAAATTTACCTCTGTTGCCCTCTAAGGCAATTACCGCCTGTACCCAGAAGCTAATGATTGCCTCAAACATGCAGACTATCGCGGACGCAATTTCTCGGCAGCTATCCTCATTTTTTGAGTACGTCAATAGAAAATTGGTGCACCGGTCGAAATCCCTGAGTTTAGTCTCCAATTTGTCGATCATCTTAGACAACTCTGCCGACGAAGCCTTCATCGTTGTCATTGCCTTGACCCCGAGATACAAGAAAGCCCACAGCACAGCGACCTCTTTTGAGCCGCCAGGCACTGCTATAGCCGCGACGAGTATGGGAAAGAGCTTGCTGATCGTCTTCATGGTCGGCATAATGCGGTTTACAAGTGGGTGCCACGCTGATGCTTGTCCTTCAGCTTGACGGCGCTTGAGGTCGCTCAGCAGGTCTTGCCATGATTTGAACTCCTTGATCGCGTTTCGATACGGGTTTTCTTTCCAGCTGTTTGATGTCACTAGCTTTTCCTCCCATTTGTCAACAGCTTCTTTCCATTTAGATCGAAGCGATAGGATATCGTCCTCCGATATCGTTAGTGGAACTTGATTGTGAGGCTGCAGCTTGGCTCTGGGTGTGAAGAACTTTGGCTTGCATTCACTGGCAGCGCAGCATCGTTGCGGTTAGACGCCATTTAAGGTAGATATATGGAAAAGCATGCGAATATTTCAGGAATTATGATGGTCTTGAGAATTTAACTAGCGGTAGCCTGTACACATCAGAGGTATATATACACGTGCTTGGTGGTAAAAGAGGGAATGGCAGGGTTGAAATGTGTCAGCTTTGGGATCTGCGGGGATTTAAACGACTTTCTGACAGCGCCTCGTACCAGGGGCCATTTGCTCCTACTGCATTGCTCTGTATAGCCTACAACTCGACGGGCTGAGCCCCGACTCCCTGACTGGTACTTAACAATGCCTTGCAAATCTTGATATATTTCTATGCGTTCTTTTCAACTATTGATTGGCTGTTCCGCTGCGCAGTTGTCTTCCAACAGCTACCATGCTTGCCACATTTTTTCAGAGACGTTGGAGGTTTGTCGAGCCCTCCGCTATACTTCAGGATCTTATAATTAAAAAGTACATCTGATTAGATTAAACAGTCGTGGGTCGACGGCGTATCAATTGGAACTTAGCCGCTATCGCGAGAACATCGGAGCTGAGAACAAGACATGTATGTCAAGCATCCATATTCGATCACTTCCGGAAGTTTACTGAACCTAGAGGCTGATTTTTCTCTGGTGATGCTATAAACAGATGTGGACAACTTTCTACGGCTGCTGCGATGTGACGGTGAAGATTGTCAACGATATGCGGAATGGTACATTGGGTTCTTAGACTTTAAGATTAGGAAGTTGCCATTTCGTCTCACCGGGGGTTTATTATCCACAAACGAAGCCTCTGGAGGAGAGAGGTTTGAAGGTATCAGAAACGATGTGTTCAAATGTCTAGGGCTCATTGCGGTGCTCCTTGACACCAAGGATAACCTGGCAATTGCCCACATTCTGGATGAACTAAAGCAAAGAGGTCTCATCAAGAGTGACGCAAATGACTCGGATGAGGCATCGCAACTTGTTTTTATTTGCTTTGGATTTCTTACATTTCTCTACACCCCTAAACTAGACCCAGAGCGCGCGTTGTTCCAGACCGTTATTCCACAGGCTACATCTCCTCGAAGTTTGAGACCCTCTCAAATCGAGATTGGCGCGTCCGCTGATCTCACCATGAAGAATATTCTGAAAAGATTTTGTGACCCAAATGACCCATTACCTATGCTGTCTAGGGCTCGCGAAGACGGCCGCTCATATTTCATGACGTCAAGGGGTGTTGCGGGCAACTTTGCCCTTTCTTCCCCGACCATCAACTTCTATACCCTTTCCAAACTCATCAAGGTGCGTATAATTTGGACGGAGTCGGCAACCAGGCATCTCGAACTTGACACGAGGAACAAATGGCTGTACATGTTTTGCCATCCCTCATTCTGTGCCATGGTATGCACCGCGGCGCGGCCGAGGCAGCCCTCATCATTTCTCGACCGGTAAGGCTTCACTTCTCATTAACAATATACTCACTAACATTTCTTTCCTTCGGTAAGCTTTTTTCGGAACTTTCTTCAGCCAAGTTTTGACGACGAAGAGGGACACGACAGCGATATCACCCAGATCGCGGCCGTTGACTTTTACAAAGAGATTCTGTCGTCCTTTCGTATCATATTTGGGCAAGACAAAAAGTCTTGGAAAGCCTACTCCTCGTTGAAGGATCGGAGGACACAGCACGACGAGACAGCCACCCCCTACGACGATCCATTACTTGATACTCTATGTAAGCAGGACTGGAGAGAGCAAGGGGTGTATTACGACGTCGCAATGGACCCGGTGAAGATCTCATATCAGACTCGAGAAGAGTTCCCCTTCCTTGGAAAGCGCCTATTAGAACTCCAGGACTTTGTTCTAACACAGAATCCGGTCAATTGGCGTGGGCTGTGGCGGGACCGGAGGAACACTGAAAGGCACTGGACATTCTGGGCAGTCATCGCATTTGGTTTACTCACGTTCACGTTAGGGCTACTTCAGTCTGGGCTTCAGGCAGCCCAGCTCATTGCTCAACTACGACAGACTCATTCTTAGAGGCAGCGTTCAAGGTGATTATGTGATGGATTTCCCATAAGGGGATCAACCGAGTAGGCAGTAATGACAGGACGGGACATCTAAATAGCTTTAGTTTTAATAATACACGGTAATGTTCATATCTAGCTTCGGGGCAGTGGCTTTACGGCACAGTGTTCTAAGGTCTTCGGACTTGATTTCGCTCACAGGTAAGCTGATAGGCACCAAGGGGCCAGTATCTGAATTCTCAAAAAGGTGTACACTATTGAATATCTTATAAGTGCCCAGCTAGTTGTAATCTTAGGTAGAGCCATGCGCTAAAGTGAACGTTTAGGCCATCACAACGTAAATTTCCCCGGCCACTATAAGCTATAATAGTAATCGCAGTGCGCAAACTCAAGGCTAGGGGAAATCTGCTTTTGATATTTAGCTATTATTGAGTTGATAATTACCAGGACAAATAGAGAGAATTGGTTTGCTTACAGAAGATCAAGTTCAACAATCTTCAACCGTGACAACTAGTGTCCCCCCATTTTGCCGGTGCCCATGTCCCATGTCTTGGGGTCGCAGACGAGTCGGATCTTCTTAGGGTCCAAGATGGGATTGTTGTAAGGATCCCAGGTAGAAACGTCGTTGACATCACACAAGAAGGTGACCCCGGCCGTCTTCCATGGCTGGCAGACCTCGCTGTAGTCTAGGAAGTCCGTCCGGTCGACAGAACTAAAGACGTCTTCGACGCCGGCGATATCCAAGTTATCGACAATGCGAGTGAGGTAAGCCATGTTTTGAATATTTTGTGGCAATATAAATGAAAAAAATTGTTGGCGACTTTCTTGTTCTAGAGATGAGATGGATTCCGAGTGCTACAACGTCGTAGTTTAGGAGTCTACGATTAAGCTAAAGGGCCCGGTGAAAAATTGTCCAACCGCGGGGAGTGGGCCTAAATATCATAAATTCCAATTCACCGGCGACTATTCTCTGTAGAGGCGGGACCCAGACATGGCGGTCAAGCCTCAGGAATGGTGTGAGTCGAGCTGCAGCAATATTGGAATTATTATGCATGAAATCACTACTTGATTATCTACAGCAGGTACCTCTTTAAGTACCATGTACTCAAGTACGTCCGGGATAAACCAAGGTTCGTTTAAAGCCATCTCTAAATAGACGGATAATGTATGTATGAGTGTGAGTCTTTTCGGTCGTAGTGTAGGTCTGGGTTAAGAAACAACAAAAGCCTAGGAACCTTTAAGGAGGGGCATCCCCCAGTACCCTATATGCCCCCTACGCCTCCGATGCTCCACGAAGGATCTGATACTCCGACTTCTAAGATACTTGCTCACCTCTCCTGCAAGATAATGCACCTTGACGCATCATGGCAGTTGTAATAACGAAGAAAGAAAAGCCACATATTCAGGTGGGAGTTGAGGGCTGCTTATCCTCTTGCAAGGATATAAAAAGGATTTGTAGCCCCTGTAACCTTTGCCTGGTCTCGTAGTGTACTTGTGATGACATGAACGTAACTTGCCCGACAGGGGTAAGGATTCATTGAGCCTCACTTTTGAGGGTTTTCTTTACGCCCACCTATTGAGCACGCAATGGATGTTTTGTCCTCCCTTGTGTATAATGTGATGCGGCCTAAGCCCTTGGGGTCTTATAATTAGGTAGAAGTTAAAGTATTTTCTAGTTTACTATCAAATATTAAGTTTCAGTTTAAGTTATTAATAATATGATTTATATTTTATTGGCAGATTTTTTGGTTATAGGAGTGATGATCCCAAGCCGACTGATACAAGAAATCTCCCTTCTCGACTGTAAAGGCAGGTAAAAGGTCTTAGCTACGCCAACTTACCACTCCAAGGGATATATCACAAGAATGTGCAGTGGACAGCGTTGTCGTACTTAATATGCTCCTGTTTACTAGGCGGCAAGTATATGAACTTTCTATAGTATTTTGGTATTTTTTATTGTGAAGTATACCTCTCCTTGTAGTCAGAGTTAAAACTAAGATCCGGACAAATTATACATATCCGCAAGTGCTATTAATGTAGGACCATTGTTCTCGTAATGAAAGTGACATGATATGTAGTTCAACATACTCTTATTAGGATTGAGATCTGGTCAGCCCCTTTAAGACATTACATGTGAGCTAAGGTGTCAACCGACCCCGTCGTCGAGCTTATAAGTCGTGGTGCTTTTCTCGCTTCTGGGAACGTAATTTCCCAAGCACTCATGACCTTAAGCAATTTCTCCTCGCCGCCAGGGCCAGATATGGCGTTCATACCCCAGGCACGCCCATTAAAGTCGGCAAAGCCAAGTGGAAAGGAAGCAACCGCGTACCCGGCGGCGGCGGCGAGGCTAGCCATGCGTCCATCACAGTGCGAGAGAATTATATCCAGATCAAAATCTGCAAATACAGCATTTATTCTTTCTCGGGCCTTCTCTTGTACTAGTTTTACTTTAGCAGCAGCATCTGGATCGGCAGATCCTGTGACTGCCTCCTCCAGGAGGCTCTGGGAAGGGTGCTCTTAGGAAAGACAATGTCAAGCCATAGAGCCAGCAATCGTAGTCAAGGTAAGCGAGGGATGGGGGCAAGAGCTCTTACCTGGAGGGAGGCAGACATCTGCATGATCCTTATGGTATTGAACAAGGTCTGCTAACGACCGAATGGACGATGTCTCGTAAAGGGTCATGAAATTTTCGAATTCATTCCTGAAATCGGCATCTACACATTCAATCAGCATACAGTCATGCAGCAGGCGGCTGACAAAGAAACAACTGCGAACCCCATAGTTCCTCGATATCGACTTCGTGCTCTGCCTGCATATCGTCGGACAGCTTCCAAAACGGCTGAAGCGGTACATCTCGTATGACTGTTGCGCCCGCAGCGGATATGGCCGAGGCTGCTTCGTCAATCTTCTTTTGCTATTTCGTTTCAATTGTCAGTCGAGCGACATTGTTCGGAAATATTGGGACAGGAGCCATACCACCTGAGATGTGAAAGATTCTACGGGTTCAACAACAAAAGATGCAGCTTCCCACGGGCCGTACGATACGATGCCCACTCGTAAGCCATCCCAAGACCCTTTGAGTGCGTGGGACAAGTCTGTCCCCATTAGAAGCGACAGCATATCGGCAACGTCTTTACTCGACTTTGCGATTGGGCCAATAGAGGCATAGAGAAAACCACCTAAGCTGCCTTTTGCCGAGACTCTGCCTGGCGCTGGCTTGATAGCATAAAGCCCAGCCCGAGAGGCGGGTTGCACAAGAGAACCGTCAGTTTCGGCGCCGAGAGCGATCGGGGCGAACCCAGCTGCTACGGCGACTGCGCTCCCGGAAGATGACCCGGCCGGAGTCTGGTGTCTCGTGTCATTAACATGCGCCGAATGGGAGGTCATTCCATCTTAGGACCAACACCTACACTATGGCCGAGGAAGGTTGCATTTGGTAGCACCCCACCGATCACATACGGGGAAAGGCCTTGCCCTCCAGCAGACGACCAACCCCCGTGTTCGGGGGTCCGCTTTGAAGAGGCCGAGTTCCTGTAGTGCACCGAGTTAGAAGTCAAAACGCTCCCAATTTCTCAAGGTTGATCATACCGAAAGATTGGCTTTGCCGAGGATCACCATGCCGGCTTTGAGGACCAAGTCCACAACATCAGCATTTTGTCCGCCATAAGCGTCAATTAGTGCAGCAGTGCCACAAGTCGTGGCCATCCCAAGGGATGAGTCAGTCAGGATGTTGTCCTTAATCACGATGGGGATGCCATGAAACGGCCCCCTTGGACCGGAGGTCTTCCGCTCATCGTCTAGTGCCTGAGCTTGGGCCAGGACCGATTTGACAGGAGCGAGGGAGATCAAGGCCCTCAGCTCTGCCCCTTTCAGGTTGTGTTTGTGAATTTGTTCGAAGTAGGCTGCAACAAGGTCAACACTGTGTATCTCGTTGGCGGCGAGTTTCGTCTGGATGGCTGCCACATCGGCGTCTAGAAGGCTAAGATCGAGTGCCATGATACTCGGACGCGTGTGAGATAGATGATTCCTGAATGGCGACGGCCTTCGGGTAGTGTGGGGTTGGTGAGAGAGGCTTGATATCAGTGATGAACGGGAGAAAGCTAGATAGACGGCAGCACCACCTGCCAGGATACAGCAACAGGTCCGAAGCATATCAGGGTGGATGATCACAGCAAAAACCGAACGTCGAGAGTAAAAAACAAGCAAGCTTTGATTAAGGTAGGCAAAGGTTGGAGTTAGGCAAAACGACCGCGAGCCGCAGAGAGGGAATCTCGACAGCGTCTTGGCGTAGTTGATAAAGTAAGTGCGACGTCCCCGAGGTTTCTTGAAGTACCTTTTTGTAACCCCCGCTTAGCCGCGATACAACCTTCTTACACACCCTTGGCATCCATAGATTGGATTTGGAGTTTTGTTGGTCTGAACGATGCACCTGGCTTTTCACTATACTATAATCGGGCGTCGTCAGTGCGACAATAAGCAAGTTCTGATTGGGTCTGACACGCGTGGCTTTTTCATGCAAATCGGGTATCAAAAGTGCAAAAGTGAGCGAATTTTAATTGGGTCGGTTTGAGGTCTTGTTGGTATCTGGTCTGAATGACATGATATGCCTAGCTTTCTCTCACTCATTAACCGTCAACTTTGTCAGTGATGACCTCCTAATCATGCAACCAATATTTGCCAGGATGAGGCAAGATTTCGCTCACCGAGGCTACGGATAACTAAAACACATGCAATGCTGTTTAATTCCTCTCAAGTTACCAAATGCGGTGACATTCGGCGTATTGGACTCTCTTGTACCTATTTTAAAAGCTTAGGTCACCTGAAGGTAGAAGATACTACCTACGTGGATAGCAACATCGACAGCTTCCTGGCGAAGCATTGGCCGTCCGCCAAACTGCGCCAAACGTGAGGCATCAGTTTGGCTATAGCTACCTTATATCATCTCGGCCATCCCCCTGGTGTATTGTGGGACTTTCTGATGGAGCTCTCCACTACACATTTGGATTCGCCCCTGGGGTTTTACAACAGCATGCCGGACATTACAACCCAGATTGATTTCCTCACCAACGATCCGAAGTTCAAAACGGAGAAGCCCTACTACATCATTCCCCTAGAGGGAGGATCCTTTGACCCCGCAAGCGACAATGTTACGAATATTTCCTATGAACCACGTACGATGGTTGTGCGGGACATGAAAGAGGTCCAAACTCAACCAACGTTGGAAAAGAACGGATTCGCCCTTTCGAGCCATACAAGCAAGGCGATACATCGCCACGATGAGGAGTCAACTCAGTTGTACAAAAGAGAGACAGAGGAATTTCTGAAGCAGTCGTTTCCCGACGCTGTAGAAGTGATCACCTGGGAGTTCCGTGTATGTTTGCCGAGGCGCTTCTTAAAAGTCTGAGGTAGTGCTAAGCCATGCATAGCGTCGCAAGAATGACTACATGACAGACAACCCGTACTCGTCATACGACTTAGAAAACGATCTTCAAGTTGAAGGGCCAGCAAGAGGAGCACACAGCAAGTGCCCCTTGAACATCTCATCTAACAGCATCGTAGCTAATCTTTCTTAGTCGGTCCGTGATTGACTGTCCCGCCTGCTTTGGCAGTTACTATAGCTATAATCACTGACGGGCTCCCTGAGTGAGCAGATGTGACATTAGACAGCGGCCCAGTAATAATTCAGCGACACTTAACCCCAGAATTAAGGCAAAAGTATCTTAAAAGAGGCTTCAGGTTTCGAATTGTTAAGTAAGTTACCAGAAAAGATTTAAAGGTATCTTGAGACAAGCACCCTGACAAACGACCCCAAGCACCTGGAGATCTCTTAACACACCCGTGTTGGAGGACAATCCACTAGCTGTTTGTGACTATAGAACTGTCGCCGCATCCGATCTCGTGCCATGTGATAGAGTCTACCCCGTGTTCGTAGGCGAGGTTTATCTGCTACGGCACAACACCAGCCAACAGTGGTACTGGGCCGCAAGACAAGCGCCCGACGAGGTTCTCCTTATGCTCATGTACGATACCCACGCCGGGAGCCAAGCACGCTGTAAGTGATACGTCTTACCTACCTGACACTTACATCACAGCTCACCCATCACAGTTTGCCCACATATTTCTGTTCAGAATCCCATAGCACCCGCGGGGTGTTCGAAGCGGGAGTCGATCGAGACTCGGTCTATTGTCATATCAAAAGTCGGGTTAGAGGAAGGGTTAATTGAAGGTCAAGCGGTCAATGTGAACAATTGAACGATTAACAAGGTGACGCAAAGTATCTTCTAAAATCTGACATCGCTCAGCTGGAAGCCTGAATAATTACCGTGTGAGGTAAATACTGAAAGATGAGAGAAGTATTTCGGGAGTCGGAGGTATTCTGTCAGGCAATTACATACAGCAGTGTTCCAGAGGAATGTCCCTAGATAAATAGAGTCTTATATAAGGACTGGTTGTTGCTAATTTCTTGTAGACGGGCAATCCCTGAAATGCTTCCAATTGTTTGAAGAATCAGAGACAATTATAATGAATTTCAAGTTTACTGTTTCTGTATCTACTTCAACGGTCTTGCATACGGGAATGTCTTAGAGATTTTTATATTCAAGCCTTACGAAGGCGAGGTGGATATACGAAGTCTCTAAGCTTACCTCTTTGGATACTCGACGAACCATACTTTGTTAAATCAGGGGGAAACTTTCCTTCAATTAACGAGGGTTTCTCATAAGCAGTATGAAGGATTGACCACTGGTCCAAATAGGCAAGAGATCAGTCACCGTGGATGTCAAACTAGCATCTGAAAGCGACCAGGACCTTGAAAAACAGGCCATCACGGTGCCGAAATTCACTTTGGCCTCACATGCTTTTTAGTTTTCCAGCAGACGCCTATTTGACGATGCTCGCGATGTTTTAACCAAGTCTTCACGCTCTAGCCCTTGGTGCCGTAGTTGGAACTGCGTTAAGAGTATCTATTTGGATTTGCCGAAAGCAATGCGAGATACAATCGAATCCGAGACGAGACTCATCCTAGAAGAGTATGAGACATTGAAACAACGCGGAAGTAAGGAGAGAAAACGATTTCGACACCTCATGGAGAGCAAGGATTTGGTGAGGCTTCTACCCGGCGCAGTGCCCGGCTTCGCACTGCGAAATCGTAGATGGGGTAAGTACCTATGCTTTATTATCGTGAGCTATCCGGATTTCTCGGAATATAAGTATCAATTGCTAATGGTATTGTGAATAGTGCTGCTCGATATCAATTTGGTTAAAGACGTCGAGCAGGATAGCGAATGGAAGAATCTTTTCCTCCCCCCGGCCATCAAGCGATGGTTCAGGCAATGGTTGAAACCCACACGAGCGACATAAAGGGGACCAAAGGGATGGATTTGGTAAGGGGTAAAGGTAAGTAGTAACCATAGGCAGAGTTATTATATGCCCGATTGCTAAGTCTCGGTGTAGGTAAGGGATGCATTATCCTCTTGCATGGTGTTCCTGGCGTAGGCAAAACATCTACTGCAGGTATGTGCGATTTAATATTCCCGACCTGAACTATAGTAATTTGTATTTAGAATGTGTTGCTGCACATACGAAGCGGCCGCTTTACCCAATCACTTGCGGTGAGTTTAGCACGCAATTACTACACCCCCTAATTTCATACAAACTTGAATGACATGACTAACTTGTTTGAAAATAGGTGACATTGGATATAATGCTGAAGATGTGGAGATGAACATGGAGACTCACTTCAAACTGGCACATAGATGGGTTGCGTCCTCCTGCTTGACGAGCTGACGTATTCCTTGCTAAAAGAGATGTAAGTCGTTCCCCATGTTACCGTAGAACTTTCATGCTCACGCGGAGTAGCAGAAAGATATGCAGAGAATGGCCTCGTATCAGGTAAGTTAGACAAAGATATTTTAAAGACTAATCACGCCCTAACATCTATGCCTAGTGTTCCTACGCATTCTGGAGTATTACTCAGAATATTGTTCCTGACGACGAATCGAGTAGGATCCATTGACGACGCGTTCCGATCCCGTATCCATCTCACCTTGTATTACCCGAAGTTGACTAAAAGCCAGACAAACGACATCTTTGTTCATAACTTCGCCCGGATCAACGACATAAATGATGAACGTAAGGCAAAGAAGTTGCTCCATTTGAGTACACAGACACAGAAGAGGAGATATTGAAATGGGCAAGAAAAATCATAAGGCTCTTGGATGGAATGGTCGCCAGATTCGTAACGCGTTCCAAACGGTGTTGGCGCTCTCTGAGTTCCATGCCAGAGGGAAAAGGGATAAACCCAAGGAAAAAAACCCAGTGGTGAAGCTAAAGCACTTCAAGACCGTCGCCAATACCGCGATTCAGTTCAACGAGTACCTTAAGGCAACTCACGGCTATGATGAAGAAAGGGTAGCTAAACGGGATTACATCAGAGCCGTAGAGTTTTCGCCTAAGGCTGATATGCTATTCACCGAATCTGAGGATTCCTCGGACCAGAGCTCGGACGAAGTTGATAGCAGCGAGTCAGACTCGGACCGATTGAAGAATAAAGAGGATCAAGATGATTCCGGCGACTCTGACTCTGACCATGAGAAAGACAGGAAGAAAAAGTCCAAGTCTAAGTCCAAGAAAGAGTCCAGCTCAAAGAGCGCGAAGAAGAAGAGTAAAAAGGGGAAAGATGAGAAAGTGAAATCCGAGAAGAAGCCGAAAGACAAGAAGAAAGAAGGAGAAGAAAGACCAGGAAGACACTGATGATTCAGAGATGATTCGACCTAGATCCATGTATACAACCTTGCAATTCCCCTCTATAGCCGCTTGTTCAAATATTTGCTATCAATATATTTCGTTCGGAACTAACTACCACTACCTATGATTCGCTATGAGTAGCTCCTTCACAAGGTACGGAAACTGCTCGCTTCTTGTAATATCAATTACTAGGACCTCTTTGAAGAACTAATTTTGGGGAGCCATCTCTGACGTATAACGCGCTCCCAGTGGATTAGTGTCACACGTACCGGTAGACTGGGTCGCGGGGCTCTCCTTATCAAATATTATCTGAGCGTGACCCTTTGAGCGAGGTTTTAGCTATTCAGTTACCCGTCTTTCTCCGACCTGTGAGACAGTGAGAATAAGGAGGCAAGAGATTGCGAAGCAAGGCAACCAGATGTAAGGTTATCAGGTTATATCGACTAGACATCTCCTACGTCAAAGGATCTGAAGGACTGGACCTTTTGCTCCGTATAAGATAATGTGATTCGATATATCTTTACGAGTCGTTCAACAGAAGCCCTTGTTACAAACAGACTCACCCCTGTAAGGCTTTTCCTAAAATAATTAATTGCTGTCCCTGATAAAAAACAAGAATGAATATTCGAGAGCGGATACGTCAATTGAGCTCTTGCCTCCTGAATAGAGCGAAGCTAAACGTCCCGTGATGTAATAATAGGGGTTATGCGTTTAGGCATGAACAAGAACAATTGCCTTCACCTGCCAGCCTGCCGATAGGTACCTAATGTGTAGTATATCACAACTACACATTGCTCTCCTGCCTATAATAAAAAAGAATTCAATAACATTGATATATACTATAAGACTGTGATTAGTATCTGTTGTCTAATTCAAGTTGCACCCCTCCTGACCTCATTTTCGACTCCAATGCCCGCTTCTGTGTATCTGGCAGGTGCGGCTACTGCACTCGGGGCTGTTTTCGTTCTACATCGTATTACCAAGAAGAAAAACCATAGATCTAGACGCGTTCAACCGACCAAGGAGCGTGTCCTCATCTTGGGTGCGTCTAGTGGCCTCGGTCGCACCCTAACAAAACAGTACGCGGCGCGCGGCGCCCAGGTCTGCGCCGTTGCCAGGCGGAGCGAACCCCTTGCTAAGTTAGCACAAGAATGCGGCGATGCGTGTCTTCCGTTCGTCGCCGACCTCACTGTAGCAGCAGAAATGGAGAAACTACGGCAGCTGCTGTTGCGACAATGGGTGGTCTAGACACAATGCACATTTGCGCTGGCGTGTCTGCCGTGCAGCCTGTGATGGCGTTGACCGGTACCAAATCCGGCCATGAGGATCCAGATGCAGCCGGAGTCCAGTTCGCAGCCGAGACCGCAGGCCGTGCTGTGCAGGGCAATTTCTTTGGACCACTCATAGCCGCGGTAACATTCATCCCCACGTTGAAACGCACTTCGGCCTCACCGGCCATCTTGCTCGTTTCCTCAGTCGCTGCCATCGTACCGGCGCCTACTCGGGCGCTTTACGCCGCGACGAAGGCTGCCTCATTGCGGTTATTCCAGTCTCTCGCCATTGAACACCCCGAGATCGCGTTTACGTGTATACTCCCTGCTACGATCGAGGGCAACTTTCGGTCTTCAGCCGTTGACGCCGACCCGAGTCAGGAGATAGATGAGACAAACAAGAAAGGTCTCAAGCTAGAGTATGTTGCTAGCAGATGCACCGAAGCGGCGGATCAGGGGTTACGAGGCAACATAGTGATACCTTGGATGCCTTATGCCATTGCGCACCACCTTTACTACATATGGCCCTCATTCATCGAACAGCAGGCTAGGAAAAAGTACGACTTTACGGCGTGAAAACATAATCGGCAGGGTTGTTCGTTGTGACCGGTCGCCCCCTGTTCGCATCGTCGTTCCTCCAAATTGCGACTTTGCTGCGCCTATGTGACATCGGAGCCTGGCTTAATCAAAAGATGCTCGGTTGATTACGCAAACATCATGCTATATCTGCTCACTTACTGGAGATGAGAGATACGAGAAGAGCGGTGGTTTCTGGTGATGCATGTGATAGAGGATATAAAAATTTGCAACCGTTTTTTCTTCCAAGCTGCTTTGTCATTCCGTCCGTAGCTTATTTGTATAATGCTATGTAACTGTCAAAATGACACCAATGCTGCACATGTGGGTCTGCGAGCCTCAAGGGATGGCTATTGTAGCTTCAATTTGCAGCTTGTCTTAGCTTGGTGAGCTCGTCACTGAAAAAGGTCTTTTTTCTCCTCCCAATGAGTTTAACATGTGAATGTGTCTTAGTACAGTAGCATTTCGGGAGATCTAGCATCGGAATGGTGGGGCTTCCCGCATCCTGTTATCTGACAGTGTGTGCAAGTATCAACACTATGCGTCATAACTTACGTAGCACACAGATTGGCGCGTTACGGCCACTGCCCCTGTAATGTAAGTACCTACTACAGTACTGTATCATGCTGGAGTATAGGCCAATTGGGACTGCATATTGAGAGAGATAGAGCTTGGATTATGTAGGAATAAAATTTATTGGGTGGCAAAGGGCCATCTCATCACGCCTCATCAATTATACATATGTAGGTAGGTAAATGAGCCGAGGTGTTGGGACTATTACACGATTTAAGCCGCAATGGCTACAGATTTTCCCCCTAATAATCCTAAGGCTGCTTAAAGTGTACAAAGTAAGTATTTGATCAACACGAATCTCTTGGCATGTCTCTAGATGGTATACACTATGTGAGTCGTTAGTTATGTGCCATAGAGTTCAACTAATGCCCTGTCTCAATAAGATTCCACTTATCAATATGGCCAGTGAAGGGGACATATCATGATAGGATTTTGATGTAATGTTACGATATGTCGGGAATTCGCGGTCGTTATATCGTCAAACCAATCTGTCTTACACCAACGGCGGCGAATCAAAAAGTTCCATCATAAGACAACTCTGATGCATTTGACCGGTCTAGTCTGATTTGAACGGACCGACTTGCTATAGAAGAATTTTATGTAGCGAATAAGAATCTCGAGGCTGGGAAATATTAAGAATGTCTAGCTCGTGTAAAGCCGGCCTCATCGTCCGAAGGGAAAATTCTGGCGACGACTGTATTACCCAAAATGGATGTAATTATGTGCGGTTTTGACTTTCACATGCCAGACAGGGGTACAGATATCAGAGCTCAAGTGTGGAGACGCTAAAAAGGAACCTGGGGCCTATCAGTTTCGTGGCCCATAGGGTATCTCAGGCAGGCCGTTCCTCTTAGCTAACCAGAACACACGAATTTATCTTAGGAACATACGATAGCACTTGGACACGACCCTACGCCAGGCATAAACCCACCCGGCAGTTCAGGCCGGTGGCCAGTGGTGTACCGAGCAGGTAACCGAGCTTGCGTACCTGAGAGATGAGAGATGAGAGATGAATGGAAGCTCTGCTATCAGACCCCACTCAGCATGGCCTACAGGGAGCCTACAGGGAGCCTACAGGGTCTGTGCAGGGGGCACCGTGGGATCACCCAGGAGCGCTGCCAAGCCCCGGCCAATCAATGACTTCATCGGTCGTACAGATTGCATATAGTTATGCCCACCGTCCCATGGCAAGGGGTGGTCTTCCCACTATCACAAGTTCGCCGTATTTGAAGAGAGGTACGCATAGACAGGAACTTGCCGCCTATTGGCGATCATTGATCCTCGGAGAGAAAAATTAGGCACATGCGAAACAATTGCGACTGTTCTAGCCAGCCAGCCCTACCCAACCAACTTCACTAAGGATCAAAGAATGAGAACCGTTTTCTTCTTATAAGCCACTCCTACCACCCTACTGTGCCGCTCCCGTCCTAAAGACCTCCTGGCATTTCTTCTTCTATCCTCTTGTCTTGACTTACATACCTACGTGGGAAGATAGCAAAGTGAGTACACGGTCAATTTCTACTTCGCAATCTAACCTACATTCCATCGTCCGAAGCCGCTTCGTGTTCCCTTTCCTCCCTCGTTGTGCCCAACTACCCCATCGTATCCATTCCATTATCTACCTTCATTTCCCGCACCGCTCAATCCCTTTGTTGCTGCGTGATTCTAAGTTTCAGCAACTGCCAACATTGAGCCGCTATCCACTGTGTGTAAGCCTGCTTCGGTGCCCCCAGAGTTTAATATTTTAAACTTTCGGGCCTACCAAGCTCTCTCCCGTTCATCCATAACTAACCGTCCACCGATCTCGCCAGGCGCTCTGATCAGCATCATCTACAACGAGTACGCTCCTTTAGTCACCATGGCCCCCCAGGTTAACGGCGAGGTCCCTCCCTCATCGGCGACTCTGTCGGTAGGTCCAGCAGTCTTCTTCAATGTGCGCCTAGCAATGGACATCGAGTTAACATATACTTCGTCGCAGCACATCACTGGCTACCCGGTTGTCAACGATAGCATAGCTTATTTCAAGAAGAATCCATATGGACAGAGGTCCATTGAATTGAGCGATTCTGCCTACCAGACCTTCGCCAAACCGATTCTACCGTATCTCAACAAGCCATACCAATATGTGTCGCCCTACGTTAAGAAGGCCGACAACATTGGCAACGATGCACTGAGCAGAATCGATGAGCGTCTTCCTGCTCTCAAGAAGCCTACGGACGAACTGGTGTCTGATGGAAAGGCAATTATCCTCTTCCCCGTTCGCAAGGGCTTGGAGACCAAAGATCATGTATTCGACGTCTACAGCTCTGAGTATAAGAAGGTTGGTGGAGAGGGGTTGGTAACTTCCGGTAAGGCTTGATCTCGGCCGGCCTTGTGGTTACATCGGAGGCACTCACTTGGGTTGGAGACGTTTCCGTGCCGGTAAAGTCCAGGCAAAGGAAAGCACCAATGATATGTCTCACCAGGCAACCAATTGAGGACCGCGTATACACTGAGAGTAGGCGCATGGTCTTTCTCTACTGGACAACTATAATCTCCTAGGTTAATCGGCTCGCTCACTATACACTATAAGCCTGAAGGCTCAAACGACTGCAGTATCAAAAGATAGTTTGTTTGGGAATGCCAAGCGCAATGGCCATCACGTGCGGCTATTGTCATACGGGGAGTGGCGAAATGCGTTGCAGCTGGATATTTGGCATTATAGAGTGGGCACATAGGGGTTCGGCGTCGGCGTTTCTTTTCCATCTCATGCTCTCGGCTTACGCTGTTGGAGATGCATCAACAGCGTTCATGTCTGTACATTCTAGCAAAAGGAGAACCTGGCGGGGGCTCTGGACTCAAAGGAGTACTCAATTCAAGCTTTTACCACATCCATACATGGGTCATCCCGGGCCAATTTCACATTATGCAAAGTAGTGATTCTCACCAAAGTCAATTTGAATTCGTGGGTGTTGGATCAGTCGTCATTTCTCATGCATGTGAGCCAGCGACTGGCGTTTGTGACCTTGGTCTTCGCTTGTTTCAGTGTTTCACTTTTAGTCCCAAGGCGAGTAAATTTCATCATGGTTCTTCAATTGAGGTGCAATACAATGTGGTGTAACACAGTTCTATTTACCAACAAGTGATTATCTATTAAACATAATACCAACATCTCGACATAGGGAAACCCGATGACAAAGTGCAGGGGTAGAGACGAAGTTCGCTATAGGAGTTAAAAATGTGGGGGTTGGCGGGGAGATACGCTGGCAGTTGTGAACAGGTGTACCATCTGGGCCAACTTTAGCATCGAATCATTCGAGCTAATATTGGCCTGGCAACGCGGCCCCACGTGAACAGTAAACACACCGACAACTAAATTAGTGACTTTACTAGAAGACTTCAACGTTTTCGAGGCAAGCGCCCACAACACTATACCGCTACAAGCCCATTCCACATTCCTATTCCGCCAACACATCGAACCAATATTTGAAGCTGGGAACTCCATCGTCTCTGCAGAATCAAACTACATCCTTGTGCGAGTAACGGAAATATCAAGATGGAAGACTTCGGGAGCTCTCCCAGCTCGCCCAGCCCGCCCGGTGCGAATGCGACACCCCTTCAGCCCGTAACCCCGGACCGTGTCAATCACCAGAATCCCATGTTCGCCGCCACCAGCAACAGCGCCCAGCGTGATAGCGATGTGCATGATAAGATTCGCCAATTCAACAACCTGTCGCATCTTCCGCCGGGCGCCACATCCATGTCGAAGCAACTCGAGAGAATGACGGCCGATGCGGCCCTCAGGCGAGCCATGATAGGCAGAGAGGAGGCCGAGACCGAGATGCGCAGATACAGGGAAGAATCTAGGACACTCCGCAGGCAAATAGACGAGGGCCGTGAACGGGAGCGTAAGGTTGGAGAGAGACTGGAAACTGTTATGGTATGTTTTGGCCGCACTAGGCGAGAAGCCGCACCGGTGCTCGGTACTAATATTGTGCAATTATTATAGGAGAGCTACGGACGAGCCAAAGAGACCTATTCGCATACTCAGGCTATATGGGAGAAAGAAATCCGACGGGCGCGCAAGGAAACTTTCAAGTCACAATCATCCATCCTCAAGTTACAGGAGGACCTCAAGTCTACACGAGTCGCTGCAAAGTCGACAGAAGAATGCCTCGAGCGTGAGAAGGAGCTCAGTAAGGCACGAGAACAGGAAGCATTCGCTGCACGCTATCAGCTGGCGGAATTACAACAAGAGTTAGAAAGGCTCAAGAACGCATTACATTCCTCGAGGAAGAGCGCGATGCCTTCAAGGCTGCTGTCCAGAGCGAGGAAATTGCCAGGATAGCAGCCGAGGGACGCCTGCCACTGCCCCCAGAGGATCCGGATAGCGAATTTGCTTCTCCTAGAAAGAGTTTGCAAGGCCGGGAGTCCTTGACGACATTCGACATAATATCGTCGGCCGCAACCGAGGCTGAGATCGAAGAGCTGACGCGGCTCTGGCAGTGGGAGAAGCAGAGAGCAGATCGAACACAGGACCATCTTGAATTCATTCAAGCCGAGCTTGAGTTGCGCTCCACCCAACCCAAATCGCCCTCGCCCTTACGCCGGAGCTTAACCTCGTCAGCACGCAAGGAGCGAACTGGCCCAATCGAGATTGTCGACCCATCAGATCTAGTGATACTAGGAAAGCACGCCGAACCAAGCAAGCCTTCGCCACTTACAGAAAGCATTCTACTAGAGTCAGAAGAGCAGGCCGAGATCCCTGCTGAGCTCCATCAAATTGAGCCCCCAACGAGTGATGCTCAAGAGGAAATTGAACAAGCGAGGCAGCGAGATAGGAGGGAGTCCCGTCGTGGGACCATATTTGTCCCAGCAGAAGGTATTTTTCGCACGCTCTCCCAGAATGAACTAGAAGCTATGGAACGAGAAGAGGAAGAGGGTGAGGCCACGCGGGAGCCCCCTGCGCCTACAGATCTACCACCTGAACATACTCGTTACGCCCGAACTCCCTCCGTTGACCACCTACGTTCGCTCTTATGGCCCAAGAGCGAACATCTCTACTCTCGCTCCTTAATGCACCTCGCGAAAGCGAGGCAAATCTAGTGTTCAAAATACCCAGCACAAACGGCGATGGCTCATGCGCTATAGAAGATGACGATGCTTCGGAAGAAGCGGAAACGAACGACACTCCAGATTTCCCTGCCGATGCGGAGACACTATCCGACTCACGGCCCCACACATCTGCGGCTTTCTACACCGTGACGACAACGACGACGACAATCCCCATCCAAGACGAGAACGCGAAGCCACACTCGGTTCCCTTCACCTCAAATCGAGGAAGCGGCCGCACACCGTCCTTTGACGTAAACAACCCGGCATTAACGCCGACCATGACCCGCGAGCAAGCCCTGGCCCAGATAAGAGAGCGCCGGGGACGTGCTAGGAGCGCGATGCAGGGCACCATGACACCTCACAGACAGATGATGGCCGGTGTAGGGGCGGATCGTAACGTGAGCGCGCCCACTGGTCGCGCGGCTAAGGGCCGCTCTTAGGTCGAGGCTTTCTGGGCCTTGCGATTCATGCCGCGGTAATGGGGTATATAGGGTGGGAAAGTGGAGTACGGTGCTGTGATGATTGAGGGTCAATCATGGGTGTTCTTTGTACGAATTCAAATTCTTGTTATCGCATCATTGCGTACGGCATTCCCAGGAGCGAGCCTGATTTCGGCGGCATTTTGTCTTTTGGGATGGATTGAGAAGGGAGTTCAAGGGCGTTGGGGGGTTATATACCAACTAACCAATACCTATATATGCATTCTCCGATTCATAAGGGAAATGGGGGAGGGCATGATTCCTCATGACGGACTGGACATACCATACCCCCTTTACGAACGGCGTTGTTTTCCTTCCTTTTCCCCGACGATGGAGACAGAGGGGACGTTTGGGATTACTCAGGCTACTTACCTATCTACCAACCAACCTACCTAGTTTGTTTAAAAGTAATGGACGTTTCGGTTTATGGTCTATGAATGGGTCTCGGTTAATACCTTGTCATAGGCGCGTCTAGTGATCTTGAGGATAATTAAAATTAATTTGGTATTCTATACATCCTGAAGTGTGTCATGTGAGTGTTAAAGATTATATACATATCTGTATAGAAGTGGTCAACGTATGATGCCTTACGTCTTCCTTACTGATAGGCCTGCGGAACCTTCCTGTCTCCTTCCATTTGAAGGATTCTTGTAACCTAGGTACCTACATCAGGCAGGTCAGTACATAACTGAGTTTGAAATTTGTATCGATTGCGTCCTTTTCGATCAACAAGAGTCATATCTAGACACATGAGCATTTAGAGCGGTGAGACCAATCATTGATGTCCTACTGGCTTCAGTAGCAGGAATTTTCAACGCCTAGTTGAGATATACCTGCATATGTCTCAATGTAATGATCTATGCACTTAGGGACTTCAAGATAATGAAGAATGCCTTGACTGACTAGGCAGACAGAATGAAGCTGTTTGCTAGGAATGTAGGAGAGCAGAAAGGTAGTCCTTCGTTCCCTAACACTTCTCATACCCCCCAGGTCCCTTGCACTCCCACTCACTCCACTTCACTTGCTGCCCCTATTCATAACGTAGTTTGAGGAGAAAGCTCACACAAAAGAAACCCCAACTCTTTGACTCTCATTGTACATGTAACCTCTTTTGTCGACATAGGCTTTCGTCCCCTGTATCTCATGATAGTGCATAGTGGTCCTTGTTAAACCTAGCTTGTGTTCTTCATTATATATAAACCTACCTTATCAACCCCCAATCATGATGAACACAGTGATAGCTATGAGAGCGCGAGTCGGGTATGCATCATTGACCTACCAAGGTCATTCCCATACATTGGTCCGAAGTTGACTGCCCACAGGCGAGTAGAGTTGTCAGAAATAGTGATCAGGGTGTTACTTTTACTCCAGTGCACTTGGATATTTTCTCGTAGTTGTTGTCGCCGTTGTGCTGCATATTCAAAAGCAAAGTTGGGCTAATCGTGCCGAGTCCTAGGTCCGGCCTCCGGCCCACCCCTATTACGGCATGGAATGTTCTCTTCGTGTTATTCTTCTCACCTCACTCATTCAGCAACAACTAAACCGGTATTTAACTGCATACTAGGTTAGCTTATATGAAACGGCGACAGTAGGAGAGACGCTAATAAGGGTGAAACTATCAGGAGGGGTCACGCAATTGAAAGAGACAAGAGTGTCCAAGTAGACCCAACCATCCGCGGAGATTCTTATCTTCTTTTTTATAGAGGGTTTGTTTTATGTATTTTCTGTTGATGCAAAGGGCGCTTGTTAAGTATGATGGCGACTGGGGCGACGGACGCATTTGTTTTGTGGTCAACCTGTCACAAGGCATGTCTGAGATTTACAGCAACTAAACTCGTATCTATAGCCAGACTAGCCTACGAAGGTTGTTTAAAGGCCTTCGTGCAACGACAACTATCATTACCTACAAACAGGCGCAGAGTTCCTTGCACTACCCTCTGAAAACCCAGATCGCCAGAAGCACACAAGCAATAACCGCGAGTGGGTTTGCAGTAACGGCCAGGGAGAACGGTCGGTTGCAGCTAATATCCATTCCTGGCATACCACTTCCTAGACCTGCACCTAGACCTAATCCAAATAGACCAACGTTTAGTCCCAGCGAGCGAGCGTCGTTGTTATGAACAGTAACTGTAGTACTACTGTTCGTATACTGTATGTTCATCATCTGCGGTTGTCGCTTTTGTGGCTGGGCAGCATCGCCGAAGACAAAGTTAGGCCCATCCTGTCGAGCCTCAGCTCCGGCCGCTGGTTCATTCCTCTCGCGACATGGAATTCTCTCCTCGTGCTGATCGTTCCGCATCGACCATTCTGCCGCCAGGGCGTCTGTATTCACTGACATGGAAACTTGGTTCGTTTCGTGCTTGACCACTAGGTAAGGTGGTGTGGGGGCAGGAGTCGTATTGGTGGGAGTTGCACTGGTGGGAGTTGCGCTGGTGGGAGTTGCGCTGGTGGAAGCTGCACTGGATTGCGAACGGGGGAAGTTGTGAGAATGTCCCAGATAGCTCTGATGTCTCGGGCTAAGTTTGCAAAGTACTCTGCCCACTCTTTAGATTCTTGATGTCTTGGGTACCTCGTCATTCTGGATGGCTAGGTGTAAAGTGAAGTGACGTGAAGTATTATGGGATGTAGGCAGCGGATACGTGCTTCTGGCTATTAGGGGTTGACTAACTGATGAGAAAACAGAGCAATATATAGATCCACGTGGAGGCCATTGTATTACTCTCCTCGGGTTGAGCAATCGCGGGAGCTTTTCCTGGATACCAAAGTCCCGAAGCCGAAGTAGCACATTTACTACAAGTCCCATGTGGAGGGAATACAAATCCAATATCATCTCGCTTCCTTTTGCTGGTCGAGACTGGGATGCTATGTTTTGTGGTAGTACATGCAGGCTTCCATAGCGTTCCACGTCTGTCGATCTTCGAATCTCGCAAGTCTTGTTTAAGTAACCCCTCAACCCCTTCGTTACTATTCAGCATCAGTATGTTAAGGGGCAAATTCGCGAATAAGTTCTCCCCATTAATTACGCATCTGAAGTAATCTGTGCCATTTCAAGACGTTATACGTATAAAAATAAGCATAAGAGCGGCCTCAACCCATACATGGAAGTGTTTCAAGCATATGCTCCTCTAAGCAGGGCAGTTGAATAAAGTGATACAAGTTTGACTAAACCCCGTCAACCGCCCGTCTTTGACTCACACGTGGACTATGACAAGGTCATCTAATACGATAGTATTCTGTTACGCAGCCGGATTGTTGGCGCCTGTGATTCATTGATTCGCATGTTGTTTTAAATTCGTGGAACGGCTGTCACAGAGGCCGTCACTGCCGGCAATCCGGAGGATGAAGCACTGACAATCCCTCCCTTCGCTTTTCTCCCTAGACTCGAGATCATCTGCACATTCATATGCATTTAGTGTCACGAACCCATACACCTGTCCTCCATATTGTGCCAAGCCATTTCTTCTGCGTCGATATAAGTTCCATTCACACACCGTCAAACGTGACGCTATGCATGCACCCATGTATGAGTAAGGGATACCATAATTCCTATTTGTTCGACTGCTTCTCCTCATGTCAGCTGGTTTCTTGGCAGCTTCTAGAGGTTGGTTGTGGCGTACATGACATTATGCAACGGCTAAGAGGGTTGTATAGAACCACGGGATCCAACCGAACCGGTGCCTCAATGGCCACACCGCTAGAAACTCGTTAATCGCCCAGCCTCATCGGCATTAGGAGCGGACAAGGTACTCATATACAACGTCAACTACGAGCCTAGAGAGAGAACTAGGCATGACAGCAAAATTTTAACTATCTTCATGTTTGATAAGAATCGAGTGATTTTTCTGCGAAGACTATATGTTGTGAGCCACAAGAGACATGCAATACCATGATAACTCTACAATCGCTATTATCATGCTCGTATCTCTTAGATTAGACAACTATCAGTATATGCTATGGTTGTTATTGTTGTTTTGATACTACGTTCTTTCGAAAGAAGGTAACATATTAGGTTAGTATGTTCAACGCTGGAGAAGGCCGAAGCTATTTCCTAACAGTTCATGAGGATTGGCCATTGACATGTAGCCCCTTGCATAAATTTCTCCGTTAGCCCTGTTCTGTGCTTATGGACAACATTGTGAATGATATCGTTGGTCCAAGGATGAACTATTGATATGTCCTACCTGACGGAAAATCCCAAGTGTATTTCAGCGTCGTATGCCCTTACATCCTAATGTTTGTTTATCTTGTTCAATAGCCGACGTGACATAAATGTAGTGCCACTGCAGCCGTTCCCTCTCAGCAAAACACACATCGTTGTTTTGATGTCGGACATGTGCACAGAGTTCGTCTTCCAAAACTACCGTGTATTTCCGTAGCAAACAACTAGCAACTACCTACAAGGGGGTTCTGGGCCCCTAGCACAACCACATTTACGCCTCGACGACCAGGATGGTGGACACTAAGAGTTGGACAACAATGCTTGTGAAGCCACATCTTTTTTAACGAGGTAAGTGACCGGCGTAGAGGACTAACCATAGAGCGCCAGGAATTGAACCTTGCTCTTTACAACTACTCACCTGTCGTGTGATGGCGGTAATCCGACCGATATAATTGGTTTCGATATATGCTTGAAGCAACTCGCTATCATTCCCTTACTCAATCTTTTAATGCCGCTTATGTGACGCAGGAATTGGCCGCCAGGTAGAGAATGTTTGTGTATGGATGATATGAGCCACAGGGAAATTGCGAATGATGAAGCGGTGACACTCATTTCCGGAATCTTGTAAGTATGAGAGTAAGCGTAGACTTTCGTTGTTGCGCAAGGGATCGGAACTATTATCCTATTGCGGCACACACGCCTAAGTAAGCTGGTTGCTCAGCTCGCTTGTATCTTAATATTCTACCTAACAACAAAGAGCTATTTCCATGTCTCGTGTTCTTAGGATAATTAGCCAGCGAACTAGCTAATGACATATTTGCAAGGGCCGTGGGACCACACTTAACGGCTTACATTCAAGGCTAGAAAGGCACCGACAACTACGAGATCACTAATAAAAAGATGTTAATATTAACAAATAAAACCAAACTTATTGGCAGCAGCACATTTGAGTAGAAAGGGGGATACTAGTAGTCGTCTTCCGTTTCACTGTATGTCTCTAATCTATTACAGTCTAAGCGTTCTATTTTTAGTAGTGTATCGGTAGCAATACCCGTGGTGTCTGAAGAGCCCACTTCTTCGACGACCATTTTAAGCTTCTACGCATAACACTTCACTTACCACCCCTATTCATAACATTATAGAGAAAATGCTAACATCATTGAAACATTCCCCTTGCCCCAACCTCCTTGGCACCTTTGTTCTTACATATCAATGCGGTCGATGTAAACCTTTGCCACTTATAATTTACCATCGTGTGTAAGCTTGTTGAACGTACCGTATCTACGTCATGGGAGGATCTATCATCTGACAAGTCAACCGATAAATAGACTAGCGAGGGCAATAAATGGAGTTATGGGGAGGCACATGTGTTGAAATTCTTTCCCGGAACAACACGAACTCGCTTATTCGCGTCGATATTTATGGTTCTTGGGCGACGGCCGGGGTTCGTTGCGGTAATCGTAACACCTTCATCCGTGGACTGCATACCTTGTACACCTTGAAGCACGGGCGCGGTCGTGGAGAGCTAGCCTTCGCCTAGTTTGTGTTTGTCAACACTGTCACACTGACCAGCGAAAGGACATAGCCACAGGCGCCACATAGAGTCTTGGAGAGTCCAGGAGGCCAGTTTCACTCTAATCATTATAGTGGGTTAAGACATAAGCATAGTGGCAGAATAGCATTCTCGAGGAGTCATACCGTCGGAGGCCTGCGAGGAGAACAAGGTCCTAGAATTCGTCTATAAATTGAGGGTATGGGAGAGGTGTTACATCCAAGTCCGAGTAAGGAAACCAAAGCCCTTAGAGACCCAAAGAGATTATTAACTGAATTGAACTCCAATTTCCAAGCACTTGAACACAAGCCCTTGTCACTTCACCACCGGGTGGCACCATAATAGTAGGCACTGCGCTGGGGAAATTTGTATCAGTTTCGATTGTGTTGGATTCCGAGGCAAGAGAGTCTAGAAAGGCAGTCTAGGTTTCCTGAGGCTACGCTTGCAACCATTTATCATGGCGGTGGTCGAGGGACGAGGCGAAGGGTAAATAAGTACTGTAATAGTAATAGTGGTGATAGATATATTTACTTTATTCCCGGTCGTCAAGTAACCGACAAGTGATGGGGAGAATTTCCCGCTATATATCTAAACCGAGGGCTCTCGAGTTCTAAAATTGCGAGGCTAAAGGTTTCACACATCACCACGGAGCCTATGTAGAAGGATAGAGACCTCAGGCAGTTCCTCGCTTCCGTTCAGTAGCAGTTAAAAGTAGTAACTCTTTGCATAATCTATCTCTAGGAGTGTATGTCGATTAAGATGTAGATCCTACCAGTAATTAACCGACGTGCGTGTATGGAACGTGATAGTCGTTCACCTTACTCTCTAATCTCGAGGGAGCCTCACAAGTACTGTGCACAGACTAATTCGTGCCATCGTGAGGCTTGATTTGCTTACAAAAACCGACCGGAGCGTTTCGATTATGTATCTCACTAGCTCTGCAATTAATCAAGGTCTATCAAACCCTGTAAACCGCCCGCTCCCAACTAACGCGTTCGAGCGGGGTGTGTGACTTGCATTGTCTTAACCTAAGACAACAAAATTATCCCTTATGGCGACGGCCTCACCGACTAGTCATTACATATGACAAAGAAAACCCACCCTACCGTCCCGAGCAAACCGGCTTCTAGAGTAGTGATACGTAGAAAACATCAAAGCAGAAAATACCGGACTCCGAGATATAAAGCCATCCTGTTACAACTTGGCGACCTGCCTCTTTCAGTCGTCAGTCAGATCTATCATATCCACTTGTCTGCCATCGCTGAGACGTGTTTTCTTTGTAGCCGGCGGCGCCGGGGCCTCTGTCGTTAGGTCAACGATTTCGCCGAACTCGCGTTTGATCGTGGGGATTCTATTCTCTTGTTTCATCTTCATCTCCTAAAACAAGTGTTATGAGATAACGAATTGTATACAGGAACAAGAGAGCGTGACTTACCCGTAGTTCATCTAGTCGTTCTCTGGCTAGACGTCTCTCTCGGCGGGTGTCAAATCAGCAAGATGGGCGAGACGGACGGGGTACGTGGAATGATGAACTCGCGCTTGAGAGCATCTATGAGATTTTGTTGTTAGTTGAGGCTGGACGCCTATGTGCGGGTGTAGACACACCTCTAGACCGATAAATAAATCTAATGATGAGAATAGGGCCATTGTCCTCCACTATATCGTGACTACTAATAAAATTGGGAGCCTTGTTACTTGGCCGGCACCGTATCTGAATGATGTGAGCTGAATTGTTACTCGAAAAACAAGTAGCCGTCGAGCGCTTACGATGTGCCATGCGAAACAGCTTTTCCTTTCAAGGACTTTCTGCTAGTTCAAAGAGCTTGAACTGGCAGCACGAGTGCCATAACCGCTGGGGACCGACCTCGATGCTTCTTTTGAATTAACCTCGATGGTACCGAGGTTTTTGCGACTTCTAGTCGCTCTCCACGCGCTCTTTTGGGCATCATCAACTGTCACGCTGGTTAATAAAGAAAGACTGGGACTTGGATTGGGGCACACACTTGTCTTCACGGCGGCAAACTTAAATTTCCGTAGCAACCAAGAGCCATTGCTGGTGAATATCGTTCATGTCCTCGAATATAGCGTTCTGCATATCCGCCAGCACTTGTCTTATCGTTGCGGAAGACAGGATGTTGGATGAACTCTCCATCTACATAAGTTATAGCACACAACGACATGGTTGCGATATCCCCACTGGTAGTCGGAGTGGATGCGAATAGTGACCTCAACTCGGCATCATCGATACACTCAATATACTTGGTTGTCATCGGACAAGCAGCTACGTCGTTATCGTCGTCGGCGTGCGGATCTTCATATTCTGCTAGTGTTTGCCCGTTGCAGCGCACGATGACCTCAAGCCCGGGACCTCATCGTTGATGGCCATCTTGGGGCAGATATATAACTGGGATCCGTTCGTACGGTATCTGGAGCGGGTACAAGATCTGGGATTTGGCGCTATATGCCAGCTCTCTGGGAATATGCGTACAAGAGGCGTAAATGAGAAAATGAAGTGTGATCAAATGAAGCGCAGCTTCAGCGGGAGATGAAATGTATAAGCAATCGCGGCGGGTCGCGGCGTTGTGTCCAGTGACAACAGCTGCTGTGCGCCCGACTGATACAGTAGGTAGATACCGTAGGTAGACACCCAAGGCGACAGCTGCATGTAAATCTCAAATTGTGTTGAAGAAGAGGATCACAAACTGGGCGTGGAGGGCGTTTTGCGTCCCTAGGTGTAAAGTTTGACCTCGTGGGTTGCAAGGTGAAGAAGGAGCCTGGGAAACAAGCAGGTACTTACTTAGGTAAGATAAGGTACCTACCAGGCCCTTGCTACCTAAGTACCTACCTCTATGTTCCTTTGCAGCGTGCGCGTAGACGTCTCGAAGCATGTGCCGCAAATGTACTTGGAAACCTAGCTACTAGGTATATCGAGGTACCTGTAGGGATCATACCAAATGCCAAAGCTCAACCTCACCTGAAGCTCGAAGCTCGATGCTAGGTACCTGAGTACCTCGGTAGGCTTTGTTGGAAATTCTTCTTATATCATTGGCTATAAATTTTCAGCTTAGCACTCGACGCCTTCCAAGGATGTTAGGCAGACTAACATGATCGGATTTTCATCTATGCCGGCATTACGCATATACTTGAATCGGTCGGTAAGATTGGTTTGAAGGATAAGTTAGGTATCTGATTTTCTAACTGATTAATACAGGAAACTCATCGCATCGTAGCGCGATCGGGTATTCCATTTAAACCCCAACATTCACGCCTTGCGGCACATGGACGAGATGCGAACGCACTGCCATAGCTGAATGCAGCTTGGTCTTATGTCTATTTAGCCCTGCTGCCTAACGAAGCCGGCGAGGTCCTTTTACCTCGATTGTCTCCTCCGGTCTATCCAGCTGCCTATGTTTGGGGATATAACGTCGTTAAATAGATTGAGCTGCAGATTTTGGTAAACAATAGCAGTTTCTGGGTCTTTTTGCATCGGTGTAATGGATAGGGCCATGCCATGTTTCTGTTGGTTAATTCCCATATCCTTGATACCAGTCCTCATAGTCCACTCGCTTTCATCGGCAGTAGTCTGGGAGAACTCTGAAGCTCGTAGTGTAAAGCATGTTGAATGGATCGAGGAAGTTCAGGTTGCGGGTTGACATGTGCAGAGCTGAATTTGAGTTTGTCTGCTGGACACCCTCCCAAATTCTGATAGAAGGTGGAATAAAAAGCATTGCTTGCTTATAATAGTGCGGGAGCCTGCGTCTCATCCAGCTACTGGATTGGCGTTATAGTAGCCCTCTCAATAAAGGCTTTCTCCTTCGCCTACTTTTCTTGTCGATCTCGATAGCCTCCAGCTTGGCTAATGTTCTCAGGCTGTCATCGCCCAAGAGCTTTCCAAACACTGTGTTCAGCCATCCAAATGTGGCGCTTTATCAAAGAGTATGAAGAACTGGGAGCCGTTGTGCTAGCTCCTTTTTGGCCATTGACACGATTCCCCGCGCGTTGTGCTTCAGAGTTGGGCGTATCTCGTCCTCAAAGGTGCCACCCCATATCGACTGTCCGCCTTCGGGTTGTCAGGAGTAGGGTTCGCAGGCCCGCCGGTCTGCACCATGAAGCCAGGAATCGATCGGTGAAAGGAAGACTGGTCGTAGTAGCTAGATGCACACAGCGCAAGAAAATTCTGCAATCACGCGAGTTAGTCTGAATATGTGTAAAGTCTTGCGGTGAAGTGGGCGAGCAACCAACCTCGGCAGTCTTTGGTGTGCTTTCGCAGAAGACCTCAATTTTGAGATCGCCTAAGTTGGTGTGGAGGGTCACGGACATGGCGTGAGTGCTTCTCGAAGACGTTGTATTCAATTACATAGATCAATATGTCCAACAACTGCAAGATAGTGACAGCCAATGCGAATGTGTTGCGATTATATCCGAGCAGAAATGGATGCAAAAGTTACTATATGGTCGGCTTGGTAGCTTGCAGCTCGACTAGGTACCAAGTAGGTAGGTACATGGTATCTTAAGTAACTAGTGCAAGTGGACCTACAGTGATTGTCGGTAGCCGTGGAGGGGTAATTTTTACTGGACCGGAGCTATGCTAGAAGGGCCCTCGCGTCACCGACTCACCGTGTAAAGTGTTAGGTAGGGACAACCATGAGTACAAGCACGCGGATTCAGAGCTGTGGCTACCTCCTAGAGGGGCTTCCCAGCCAACCATGTTCCCTTGAACATTCGCTGTTAAAGTATCCCTAATATTGCATTGCAATATCTTAATGGACTAATCTCGCTCTTTATCTAAGTATTTATAAAGATAATATTATTGAAAGAATCTTACCCACAAAATTAAGTAAATTAACAACGACTAGGTATACTTGTGCTATCTATACCATCCATTGAGTGCCTCCGGGTCTGTCTCCGGAGCCAGTTATAAGCACTAATAGGTGCTGACAGATTGATAGGCTCAGCTAAGTACGCAATTTCTTTGCAGATTAATCCGAATGATACAACACGTCAGTTTGACGAAACTATTTGTGATACTCGCATAATAAGTAGAAAATAAATCAAGACACCTATACACAGGAGTATAGTCCCACGTACCAACACCCGAAGAGGCATTTGGTACATAGGAGACTGCATCATCTTCTTACTGAGGCTCTCATCTTCGTAGGGCAAGGAGATTCGCTAAGTAGCTTTATTTAGGTTCCCAGGTGTCTGTGTCAACCCTGTCATAATGCAGAGCTCGGCAGCCATCAGCTTGGCCCCTGTCCTTGAACCCTGAAGTCCTAGACTAGTAGAATCTAGTCTAACCCCGATTTAGCAGAATAGAGAATCACCTCACAGTACCAAGCAATCGTGAAAAAGTAAGTAAGAGAATAAGTCCACAAGTCTCCAGTTCCACGTGTCCAGGCGTCTAAGGGTTACTTTTATGACTTAATAAGGAAATTGAAAGAGAAGCAGGGGTTTTGGGATTTGTGGGCTGACGATCGTTTGAAATGAGATTCAAACCTTAAAATAAAGTGATGGTGTAAATAAATATTACCTGAGGTGGAAAGTATCGCGGACCTGAAGCTTCGGTAGGTATCATTAAGTCTAAACATACATAGATCGTGACGTATGTACCTGAGTATCGACTCTCCCTGGCTAAGTGTATGGATTCGACTTCTCATTCCTAGTTATAGGACTGGAATCATCAGCCAAGTCAAGCACTCAGCTTGTCTAGACGTCCTTCAGCTGTCTTACTCAGCCTCGGCCTAATTGTCCAGCATGAACATGTATATCGTGTAAAGGAAGACATCTATCAATACCCAGACGAAACTAACGCTGGAGTTGCTACATGGGAGGATATACCTACCTACCTTATATAACTATCTATGTGAGAGGACAGGCATTGTTACCTTTGCGTGCTCTGTCATCTTAACCCGTCAGAAATCTTACAGAATGCATCATCAATCATGGAACACTGGCATCCATCCAGTATCTCTCCATAAAACTAGCTATATCATATCTGCCTCTACCTCAGCTGCACAGCTGGGTATCCAGTCTGTGTTCGTTCTCTACCTGTGTACCTACTTACTGTAGGCATGCTTACTTTACATAATAAACAGTAGTTATAAGTACAGTAGTCTACGGTACCACGTTGCCGAATTAACGAGCCCCAAAGCTGCTAACCACGCCTCTTTTGCTTTTGCAGCGCCCGAGATACTCGTCATTGCTCTATGCTCTCACGTGTCACAAATAAAAGGTCATGGTGAAGACTTGTAGCATCGTGAGCAGCAGCTGGCTGCAGGGTGCTGACTTTCCCAGGCTTAGTGAACCTTAATCCACTAAATCGTCGCTCGTCACTGCTGCACACCATCTGATTTTCCCCATCTCTCATCCCACATCCCCATGCCCATCCATGCCCATCCATGCCCATGCCCATCCCCTGGCTAACTGCCCTGGTTATTATGCCCTGGTCAATACATGCTGTCAACATGGTGGAGTGCTGTTCCTTTGCAGCCTTAAGAGACTAAACTAAATCTGCTGGTATTCGATCAATCAATCAACACACTTATTCCCCCATTTCCGCCTCCGCCGCTTTCGCCGTCATCTCATACACTTCCTATCAACCAAGCCAAAACTACCGTCCCCATTGCTACGCAGCCGATCCCAACCCGGCTTCCCTTCAACCCTCTTCCCACCGTAGATTGCCTCCGGTCTCTGTCACAGTGTACTTCGCCGACGGCCTTCGCCACCGTGACACATTTATTCCCCATCTTTCAATACGGTCGCCGGTCGCCTACCTGCCACTGCCATACGCCATACCGCCCTATATCCCGACACCTCGGTGTCGTGACCGTAGTGATTGGCCTGACCTACCAACCCCGACACCAACACCGACACCGACAATTCGATCGTCGCATTCCTCTCGACGCTCCTACGGCGCACGGCCGTAGTCGCGGAATAGATGTGGCTAACACCGCGCCGCTGCTGTTGCCGCCACTGAATCCTAACCCCACCATTGTCCTGTCCATATTCGCCAGCATCGCCACCTTGATGACGAACATCCCGTGAGACAAACATGACGGATCGAGTGGCCGCCTTCGTCCGTGTTTCGGGCCCGCCAAATAGCAGTTTCTTGGTTGGATATCCAGGCATTTCGGCGACATTGGTGAGTGCATGCATGCATTAGGGTTGTGGTAGCCTGGGTTTGGCTGCTCTATTTGTCGCATCGTGTCGCTGTCGCTCTCTTCCTATGCCTCCCCCAGGGTCGCATTGGAGTCAGCGCTGCGATTTTATCATCTTCTGTCATTTCCGATCCTTAACTCGAAGCGATACGACCAGGAAATAGTAGACTAACGGGAAACTGCAGCCGCGGATCGAAGGCAAAGTCGAAATACGCCCACAACAAGGTATATCGCCCCTGTCGCCATCTCCCTTGTTCGGATATGCTGGCGGAGAGAAACTATCCACCCTGCGCGGAAAACGTGCCAACGTCACTTGGCACCCCTCGGCGGGAGACGACCGATGTTGTTGGCAAGGAGCTTTGCTATATCGATGTTCGTCTGGTAGAGGAGGCGGAAATGTCATCGCCATGACTACCGTTTGTTTGTTTATACCTTTGGGCGAGGAGGCGAAGAGACAAATAGGAGGTACCGCCAGCGTCGTTGCAGCTTCCTAGTAGGACTGTGAGACGTATTATGAGTTGGTTGTCACGGTACAGCAGGGTCAGAGATACAGAATAAATACGCATTCCCGGTGCCTTTGCAGCGATACGACACATTATCGACCTTTGGAATGTACAATCGCCCGGAGACTAAAGTCGCCACCACCGACAGCATTGTCCAGCTTATTATCTCATTACCGAAATGGAGCTATGGACCCATGGACCCGATTACTGTCTATATTAAATTAGCGCCAACTTGGATTGGAGGCTAAGGCCAGGAAAGTCACAGTGAAGAGCATCACGCTGGCCATCGAGGAGGAGATAACCTACAACCCTGAGGGCGATGAGCCAACAAAGAAGGTCAAATCGAATACAGAAGCACGTTCAGAATGTGGGATGAAATTACCTGAAGATGGCTATGTGACGAACATGGGTGTCATTTTCCTCATAAGGACTTACGAGATTCGAACGGAATTATTCGGAGAGGACAACCGGCGTTCCCCAACTACGAGGTCATGTCTTTCACCACAACATAACTCTCTACAAGATAGATTCTTTCTCAGTATCAGGTATGTATACATTACTATGCCATTGCAATATTTCTCAAGGCGACGAACGCATCTACTAACAGTTTATCTTCAAGGCGAGCATGACTTCAGCCAGGATATCACTCTTCGGCAACCCATCGTGATCTGCCCTATAGATCACCAGGCTTGTAAAGAGGATGGATGCCATTGAACAAGCAGCGAAAGATGCTTCAACTGTTGATCAGACTAATCCTATGCTGCCGGCTCGGATATTGTATTAGCTACTGATCACAACGCCTTAGCGACATTGGGGCTGTGTCTAGTTGGGGGCAGAAAAAGCCCCTAATTGAATGAGCAGAAATTGAACACGGTGCCTCGAAACGACCAAATGAAGGAGAAAACTTAATGAACGACGAGCAGTAGTGGCAGTTTTCGTCCAAGAGAAATCGAGTACAGCAACGAAGCCTCCCAGTGCGTACTAATGGCCAGCTTAGTGTCTTCGACTCGGCGCTTATCTTCGCTTGCGAATACCCCGATCCTCTACCTCCAACCGAGAACTAAACCGCCCGTCGGTGCCATCATAGCGCCGCATACATAACTACGGCCATTTCCGGAATAGGATGCCGCCTAGCCCTGACACACAGAATAATAGTTGGATCTACAGTTTTTCAATACCGTGGATCATATAAGTTCATTGGCTACCAGAAAGACAATTGGTGCAGGTGTTGTTGAGAAGCGAGATAGTTTGGGTAGGCTGCAGTCGATTTTTGTCACGGCCGGTGCTGCTACAGTGGGGATAAAAGACGATGAGGCTACGTCAAAGGAGCGACGATTAATTGTCCTTATTTGTCTCCCCCCGGCCTCCAAAACATAAGACGCGGCGACTCAATATGTAGGCTTAATGTTGAGACGATAAATTTGTGGGGACAGGCATACTATTGAAGAAAAGCTGCATCAGCATCACTGTTTCCGGCGTCTTGACAGGCAAAGAAACCTCTGATATGCACGAATTATAACCTTGACCCAAGAAGGTCAACATGGGATTAAGCTACCTCGCTCTTCCTGTATAGGACTGGAGAGAGCGACTTGCTTAGCGCAACGTATCTGAGAGCGCTCTCAGATATAGAGGATTTTTTTTTAGGTAGCCAGGGTCCCTGCCGAAGTTTCAATGAGAGTACCTAGTGTACTAGGAGGGGAACCGGTTTACTGTCGTCATGACTATACAATAACCCTAGCGAGTCTCAGGTCACGGTTTATCTTCTTGCCATGGAGAATTGCCGGGGTCCAACTAACTGCACACCTGGGAGACGAATTGAATGACAATTAAAGCTATTCAACCAATTATTTGGGTCCGATTTCGTATCATGAATTATAGACTCGAATATGAGCTGGGGACACGACCACTTGCCCGGGGCTTTTGGGCAACGATTTGACACCATAACGAAGTTACGTGTTTCAGTCTGGCCGTTGTTATTAGGTGCTGTATTTTTATAGTCCTTGTATGCGAGGCAGCATTCAACATATTATTTGACATGTCGAAACCATTGGGGGATCTTATGAGCCAACTTACCGACATTCCATATTTCTAGAGTTGTGCGCCAGGTCATCACAAGTTTCCCATAAGACGCTATGAATAGCACACTATGATCCGTTTCGAGTACATTTACTCCACGCATTTGGGCCATGATGCTAGCTAGAGAGTGTTCGTGAACGTCATCATCGACGACGTGTATATGCCCAATCTTCTAAGCTAATCAGTTAGCACGTCGCAGATGTTAATACTTTTGGACAACGCAATGAAGCGAATACTCCAAAGTGAACAGTACATCAACTCGCCCAGTTCATCAGCAACCTGATCTTCGATAATCTGCAAACACAGATCAATGTACCGACCGCTGAGGTTCTATAGCTACGACGCGAGATACATCGTTAAGTTGGATCGGCTGTCAGGGGGAAGTCAGTTCAGATCCTACAAAGCTCAAAGCTATCCAAACAACAAACGATTTAGCGACAGCAAATATTCCGGTGCCTTGACTAATCCCCACGCTCATACACCTTCCATCTCACTAGTCGTAAAATATATCAGGGCCGCCACATAGTCCTATCCTGCCTACATCTGAAACCAATTTAGTACATTATGCTGGCTTCATCAACTACATAATTGCTACTACCAACAATAAATAACGTTGGGATAACTCTTCTTCCTCAGTTCGAGCGTTTATAATGCTCTTTGTTGCGGGCTGGGCTGCCTTATGCTCATGCAGGCATATGCTCACGAGAACGCAAAGACCAAAGAGCATTTCACAAGTCTAGTCACTCTGTGGGATGGTAGAGCGGGAGAAAGGCACCGCGCTAGCGATAGAGGAAATATTTCACAGCATTATGGTATCACGTTTTCGGTTACTTGCCCCTCTAGGTATGCTGCTAGGGCTTATCTGACCCAGTGCTTCTCTCCGTATAAACCGCTATTACGCGGTTATGCATAGGTTATAATAACAAACAAAGCCTCTTATTACCTATCATCTTGCCTGGTTATACATATAGTGCCTTTTGTCGCGCTTTGCTATATTGGTACCAGTATTCCGGTACCTTGGCGGCTTCGTCGGGTACGATCATTCTACTGAAATCTGAGGTGGCTGTAGTCATTGGAGAGACACTGCGCGAAAAGCCCCTATATGATACCAAGGGAGTCCCCGACGACTAGAAGAATTTGACGAAGACAACATTGTTTCCGAAAGCCTAACAGAAGGTCGTCCGACACCCGCCGAGTTAGAGCCTACTCCTACATCTCTAACATCCGCCACAATCAGTGGCGAGGAACCTGAGGTACCAGCTGTTGATCCTTTGGATCCTCCCACTATCGTGAAGCATACTCGACGACGCCATGATATGAATGATTTCACCATGGCCCCTGGACTGTACTGCACGCGTAATGGTGTTTCGCGCAAGCAGTATTATGTTGAAATCTTCGCGCTCTAAAAGAAGGTGAAAGCGTCGACAAGTTGAACAAGCTTCCTGAAACCGTCGCTACTTTGAAGCGTTAGGTTCGAGAGGAGTTGCCACTGCTGGAGATTCGATCTCAAGAAATCGTCTTGAGCCCAGACAAGCTACCATCCTCACGTCTCCATGTCACTCAAGTAGGTTGAAAACACGAACTGCGTCGTCGAAAATCAGGACGCAAGAGTCGTAGTGATCAAACTCACAGACACTAAAGCTAACCTCTACGCGCTATACGATAAGCCACTACGTCTGTTGTAGATGACCAAACTCCAGTAGTCATACTCTAGACTAGTATGTACGAGAGCTATGATGTAGTGGGTTGGCCCAGGGTGACTGGGCCCACGGGAAAGGAGGGAATCTGGGAATTACTCATCCAATTCGAGTCTCAGTCACGTATAAATAATGGGAATCCGTTGATCGAAAGGAACGCAATATATTAAGAAAAAAAAAATCTCCACGGTGTGTGTTACTAATTCAAAGGTAAGTTACGGAGGGAATTCTAGTGTTTTAACGTGACCTGTCCCCCTTATTAATTTGCCCATACACTTCACTCGCCCTACTTCAGTAGTCGGCTTAGGTGGATATCGCCATGAATCGGCCCCTGGATTGGCTAGGTGGTGGCCGAAGACTACTGTAGTAGTAAGTAATCCAGCTGGAAGCACAGCGGCATTTCTTGACGATGCAGTCAATCGGAGCCCAGTTGATTCGGTAACTGTCCGGGAATGCAAGGCCAGGGTCAGCGTACTGCAGAAGAAATCCTACTTCTTCTTTCGATCCAGTTGTTCAATGGCTTAGAACATTGCGCTTGGGTTTTGTATGATTCCACCGATCTCCAAAAGTAGACGCGTGTGAAGGCAGTTAGGTACTTGGCTCCCTCTACTATAAATAGATCCTTCTATCGAAATTCATTTAGTCATGATCAAGCATAGTAGTCGACTATTTTTCGTCGCAATGACTGAATTCGTGATGTATGTATGTATGCGTATAAATTACGCCTTAACTTTTAGAGCTTTTACCGCCGGGTTATTCATCTTCACTTCATACGAGGCTTGGAAACGGGTGCTCAAGGATGCCACAAACGACGACCTGTGGCTATGATCTGAGTCTAGACGTCAAGAACTTTACCTCATCATCCAGTATATATGCTCCAGATCTTGGATTCGGCCAAGTATGCAGCTGGGCAAAAAATCGCCAGCCTGACTTACGATAAAACCCATGCTAACATTCCCTCGCCTACTAAGAACTTGTATCTGGTACAAGGGCGGCAGAGGAATGCCAGAAGACCTCTCACATAATGACAAGCAAATTTAAATGAATGAAATTGCATCGATAGGTCATACTATGCAGCTAACTACATAGTAGACATTAGTTAGCATGAAATTTGTAATCGAGTGTGGGGGGTGTGATAGGTGGGCTGTTTGCTTCAGACTTCAACAACTCAAGAACAAGAACATTGGGGCAGCCAGAATCATTATATTAAGCAGCGTGTATTACTCATTACTTTTTTTTTCTCCGAACCCGAACACCGGCGCTAGCATAAACTCATTTTAGAATCATTATACAATCATTACTTCGAGGGCGTAGGTGCGTAAATTGCGTTCGAAATCATACGATAGCCCCGTATCCTTCACCTCCCTGACCAATCAGACGCATCTCCTCTTCAGGAACGCGACATCAAGCATCTCCTCCGGTAGTCTTTGCTCTTGACCGCGATATAACCCGTGAGGAACATGCCGACGGCCGTGCCCGCGACGGTCAATGCTATGTTGATAGGGGTTGGGTTGCCATCGAGCGGGCCATTGATTAGGACGTCTAAACCGGTTTGCGAGAACGTCAGAACTCCCGAGATGCAAGTTATCGCACCATAGAGGCGACCGAAAGTTGTGAATCCAAACACCTTGGTAGCGTAGTCACTGCGTAGTTAAAGGCGGTTAGCTTAAGACCAAGTGCTATCCGAGGGAGAAAACTTACGACATTGCAGAGTAGTACAAAGGCCGGAAGATCACGAAGACAACCACTGTCGTGTAGCCAGCCCACACGAAGGGAAGGCAATTGAGTACACCAATCAGAGCGATAAAGCCCGTGAGAACACCGATAATTACTGTCATGCTGAAACTGTTCAACAGTACGCCGATGAACGGTGTCGTAACAATTCCACCAAGTGGGAGGGCGATGCCGAAGAACTTTGTCAGTCTCTCCGCCTCCTCGTCCGACTGGAAAAGATATCTGTATTGCGTCGTGATCGTCGAGATGAAAAAGTTCATTTTCAGCATCTGAAGCACCGTAAGGGTCAGGATGAGGATGAACCAGGCCGTCATCATCTGTCGGTGTGCTGGAAGACCGTGAAGAACACCCCACACCACTAGCCTGTTGAATCTCTTTCTTATGAGCACGTTCCTCCGCTCATCAGCATCACCAAGTACCTCCTCAATCTGACTTAGCTTCGCAAGCCGACGATTGGCGCGATTGGTTCGAATATGATAAATCTCCGCTGGGTCGACATCCTGATCGGAATCGTGGATGTCAAGCGTCGCGTCGTGTGTTTTCTCGATCTTGTATTCCAGATCGGGAGTCGTCTGGTAGGCATCACGAGGCATCAAGGTGAACTCGCCGATAAGTAGGATAATAGGCACCAGCGTGTAGGCGAAAAAGAATTGGTTGGGCTCGAAAGCGCGATTCGTAGCTTCCCACGCCAGCTGGTAAAAAAGCAGCACAGAGGCTGAGGCGTCAAACGAGCCCGTTATGACCGCAACGATGAGGCCCGAGTACTTCGGGAAGGCATTGGCCAACCGAAAGCTAGGGACGAACAGAAAAGCGCCGCCAATGGACAGCATGACATTGCCCAGCGTGTAACCATCAAACTCAGGATGGCAAAGGCGTAACCCAAAAGCACGCTGCCAGCAGCGATGAAGATTGATGCGATGATGTAGCAGGTACGTCGTCCGAAGTGATCCAGCGCGAAACCGGCAAATAAGGCCGAGATGTTCGTTGTAGTTGAAGCAGCAACAAAGAACAGGTTGAGACGCATATCCTGCTCAGGACATGGGATGGTGTCATCCAGCCGGTCTCTGCCGCTTACATTGGCCTCGCATAATTCGCCGTAGACACCCTCGGCGATCAAAATGGGCTTCAAGGAGGCAAACCCAAACACAATGCCCGAGGCGATACAACACATGAAAGCGCCAAAGATAACCTGGGCTGCTTAGAAGTCAGCACTACCAACTTTTGCCGGCAATATGACATTTGAATTTCGCTTACCCAGGCGCTTTCCTGATGAGACTTTGTATGCGGGTATGTGTGGAAATGGCTCAACGATTTCCTCTTGGGACTCGTCAGTAGCCGCAATGGGATTGTAGCTCAGGGGACGCCACAATCCGCCGCCAACTCGTCATCGTCGCCTGTGACCTCGCGGTCGACACCTTCAGAAGCGGTGACACTGTGAGAATGATGAATTAGAACTCGATTAGAATAAAATGGGAGTAATTCTTGAAGGGGTTGGCTTGGGTGGAGATACGGAACCGCGGTGCATCGTCAGAAAGCTGGGACTAAAACAAAACTAAATGAATCCGGTATACGTACTGTTGGGCGAGAGACATCTATCCCTTCAGAGAGGTATCGAGGAGGAGTCGAGCGAGCAGCGAGATGGTGAAGACTGTCCTGACAGAAGGTCCTCCGTGGGGTTCGGGTTGGTTATCAAGGTTTTGTATAAGCCATGCCGGCAAGTGGATCAGTTCGGTCTGCGTTGCACAGAGGGCACCTCAGCTACTACGTAAAGAAAACTCGCAGAGTCTCGACGCGACTATGTGTGGCACGGGACCGGATATTGCCATGAACTACTGTACTGAAGGAATATGGGAAAGTGGAGGAGCCGGTGGAGTTTGCGATGGGGAGTTACGCATTCTGATCCTAACGGCTGAACACACACACGGACAGTGTCTGACATGATTCCTAGCCACTCATCACGACATGTGAATTATCTCGTCCTCGCTATTGAGGCAGGCTATACGCGAGATCGGAGGTGGGGTAGGAATATTCCAGCGGTGAGTCTCTTTTCGACCTCATATTGTCTCGTTCAGAAAGCCACAAGTCTCAGTGACGGATATTACGTGTGGTTTGTGAGACGGGACTCTGTCCGGCAGGTGAAGACGTATAATAACTGGCAGCTAAGATACAAGGTGGGAAGGTAATGATACACAACCCGACCTATGTACATGGTGGTACGTGATATTATGTGACCGAACGACGTGATATGGCATGAGAGTAGGCTGTTGCCCCTCGTGCAGTCTCGAGCGAGTTTCCTGAGTTCTTGTTGACAGATCGGGACAAGAGCATAACATCGGTCGAGGGCAAGTTGAAGGAGGGAGATGAGAAGGCCACTAGACAACCGGAGGACACAGGGGGCCGTTGCCGCCTCGTACGCAGTAATGCATGCACACTAGAGTTGCATGCATTAGCTCTCTTGAACTTCTGAAGCTTGGATGCAGAATTGCGGAGCTAAATGACCGAGAGTCAGCCAAGACAATGTGGGGGAGAATACTACCGTTGCATCATGTCAAGCTTGTTTCCTCGCTATGCGTACCTACTCAGGACCTACTCTAGACTAGATACTGTACCGTCCAAGCGACCATCAAGCAAAGGGACCAAGGGCCCAGTCGACTAGCACGGCAACTAATGAGGTCGAGAGAAACTAGCCGACCACGAGAGCAGTCTTGGGTGGCCGAAATAGGCAATATCATATATATATAAGCGCTAAAAGATTACCTATACAAAAGAAAAAAAAAAGAGAGATCTAAAAAGTTGTATAATGGGTCGGAGAAAAATAGTCGGGTCAATGGCACAGTAGCACCTTGACGTTGTTTTCGTTGATGTCAATGGAACATCCCATATCCAATTCCGAATGTTTAACTCAGTACTAACAGCAGTAACCTCAATTCAGTTCTATTCCGTTCTGTTGTCTTTTGACGTCGTATTTGCGGGCGGGAGCGATGCGTCTAGACTAATAGATCAGCTTCGAAGATGGAGCGGGGTTCTTTTTTTGTGTGTGGTTAAAGAGGTAGGCGGGCAAAACAGGAACTTCAGGCCGCCTGATAAGAGGTAGCTAGCCTAACCTGAGATAGCCTTCGCCTGCATATTTTTTTACGTCATGCCGTTATGCATGGCGCGAGAGGCCTTTTTTATCCATACAACGCCTTTGCCGCATCTCACTATCCTAGCCACTCAAGTTGGGGGACAAAATGTCACTTTGTTCGTGAAACAAATTTAAACATAAGCCAATCAAACCCATTCGGTGATGATAACTGAGAGGAGGCTGTTTCACCGTGATACTATGTAGTATTCATCACGACGCATCCTCCATACTAAGTCGAACATCGCACTAATGCACAATACCTGTGCTTCGCCCAACTCAACTTGGCATGGCGTTCTAGCCCGAGCTAGCGTCTACTATCCTAACCAAAGAGCTCCATACTTTGGGGTCGCTCCTAAGATGCATAGTAGGTAATTTGGATGCGCCCATCGCGTTTACTGTTGTAGGTAATTTGTGAGGGGTCCCTCGATGTACGTCCTTATACCTCGAACACTCCTAACCCGCCTTCATGTAGAACAGGAGATGGGATGTGTTGCACTTGATAGACCTCATGACTCAACACTCAGGTCTTACAATGAGGCAAATATGCCGAAGAGAATTCTGTGAATCGTTTCACGATGTGTCAGAGATGCAGTATGACCCGAAACGAGATGAGGCAAAATATATCCCAAACGACCTGACCCTAGCTATTTTTACTACCGCGCGGCATCATGTAGGTCAGGCCTTTTGAGTGCTTCGATCCATACATATTACCTGGATCGACAACGCCTCCCAACCTTCCGACAACGGGGATCCCGGAGGTTCGGTAAGTTCCTCCCCCACCGGAAACCAGAAAGGGACAAGATTCGCGGGTAACGAACAAGCCAGAAGCTTCGCCTCCTGATTAAAGCGACATGATGGTAACAGGTACGGTTACGCAAGTGGACAGAACACGGACAGCCAATCATTCTAGTCACGATGTCCTCAATCATGTACGTAACAGCATATCATTCATGAGCAGACTCAAAGGCGGCACGATATCCTTGCATTTTGAAAAGACAAAAAGATCTTGTACTTCGCAAACTCGAGGTCACGTAGTTGTAGGAGTGGAAGAATCACTCGAATGCCTCATTGATTGTGAATCTGCAACACACTTCTCATTGTCAAAGCTCTGTGCCATTGACTGTGGCTTGACTGTAGCCGATGTGAGTGTGGGCTATAGTATGCAACTTAATCACGTATTTTCTATCCTGGATCGTGAGATGAGTTGACTCCTCCGCACTGGCAACGCCCACTAACAACACTGTCTCAATCAAGTTCTCCGCGACCGCCTTAGCATCCGCCCCGAAATCGATAGTCTGACCACCTAGCAACATCTGCGTCTTGAGGTCGGTCTCATTCTTGAGAACCATTTGCTTAGCAAAGAAGTTCCTCATGGCGATATCACCAGCAATCTGCTTGACCCGGGATGCCGGTAGCCTGGGAAACTCGACCACACTCCCACTCGCATCCTTCATCGTGCCGGCCTCGGCATCCCAGGTCCATTCCCACTGGTAGTTCGCGTCGGCGAACGCCCACGGGTTGCCGAGCTCCTTGCACTTGCGCGAGGCGCCCTCGGCAGATAAGGTATGACGTAGTTGACGTAGGTGTTTTGTATGAAGTCGGCGGCGTAAAAGAGCCCTTTTGGCGTTCGATCGAGGTCCACCTTTGAGACAGTCGCCGTGGGCGGCTCTTGGTACTTGAAGTCCGGATGACTATAAATGTGGCGGAGAAGAGTGGCGTAAGTGACACCCTGCTCGTAGGCCTGGGCCGGAGAGGGATGCTCTGTGAGACTCTTTGGCATAGGCATTTTGCTGAGCGTCAATTGAGGCTAAATTCGAAAACTTGTAAATTTGATAAGCTAAAGTATATACACTGATAGCTAACCTATTTTCACTTGAGAGACAACTCGACAACTAAGTCAGTGCTTGATCACGTGGTGTTGGCACTCCTATTGGAGGAAACCCTACGACGATCACATTGAGAAACAGTCAATCTCGAATGAATGAAGACATTTGATATAACAAGATCGAAAGAGAACGATTGAGAAATGACTAAGTTGATACCAGTTCGAAATCTCGCATACTCAAACACCAAATCCTGTTGATCATTTAAAGTAGATTATTTGTACCTAAGTGCCATTAACATTGGCCAGTTTGAAAGCAATCACGTGACTTGGCGTCACGCGTTCAACTTTCACCAAAGCTTCCATATAACCAACGACGCGCCCTTCAGTCGGCATTGCCAAATGAGTCACCTACCTCTCAACTTAGTGATATAAGGACGTCTTTGAACTCGGATACTTTCCCAATAGCTTCTCTCAACCAAGTGCCGCGTCAGTTCTTGATCGAGTCACCAATTCTCAGCGCTTCCCAACTTCACATCACTTATACCACTTATACCATTGAACATACGGATAGCCATGTCAACAGGAATAAAACGAAAGCGTGCCGTCACATCTGTTTCAAAAGGCGAAGACGCTCCCAAGAAGACAAAGACAGTGTCAACCCGCCACATCGTAGCCGAGATCGTACCACGGCCAGAGGACATGGGCCCCCAATTAGAGCGCATCGCAGCCAGCAACCGCACAATCTTCGAGAAGAAAGTGTGGACGCTTCTCTGCCAGATACCGCCGGGGTGCGTGTCCACGTACGGCCTAATGGCTTCACATCTGGGCTCCTCCCCGCGAGCCGTGGGTAACGCGCTACGGCGGAATCCTTTCGCGCCCCAGGTACCATGCCACCGCGTCGTCGCGACGGGGGCGCGCTCGGCGGCTTCAAGGGATACCCTTCAAAGGATGGTGAGGGGATCACTATTGGCGAGAAGAAGTCATTGCTGCGGAGGGAAGGTGTCAAGATTGATGAGAAGGGCCGTGTGCTTGGGACTCCCTGGAGCGGGTTCGTCTCTTGAGCTCGGGCAAATTGGAGGCGTGGGATTTAAAGTCAGGGAGTTTGGTTGGTTTTTGGGAATCGGGATCTGGAGTCACAAATTGCGGGTTTTTGAGCTGGGAAGGCTGGGAAGTGCGACTATGGACGACGAAACATTGTATAGATTGTAAGGCAAGCTGTGTGTTTCTCGACTTTAGGAAGCTCATGATACCAGCATCTTGATTTACTACCTGATAATGTAGTTGACAAAAACATGAGATCTGTCGCTACTACTTCATGCCCCTCTCGAGTACATCTACCAAGTTAATATATTCACGATGGAACGCACATGAATTGTTGCGAGCGATAAGCTGTACTCAACAGGATCTAAGTTCAGAATCCTGGCCGGGTATACCTAGCCCATTATCCAGGTCGTTGGATCTGCATGGATCACTACATCGCGATGCTGGATGCTAAGAGGCTCACGCACCTAGTGCGTGCGCCTAAGCGAAATAGAAAGGGGTTTGATATCCAGTCTGCAGCCCATGGCTAGGGAATAAAGCCCACCTGCAGAAGCACGGAGGTGTAGTTTTGAACGTTCACACAGAGGATGTGCGAGAGCAACTTTGGATCAAGTAAGGCACGCACGCACCTCATATGTCAACTTTCTACGATTATCCTATCTGCCATATTGCCCTTTCCTAAAAGAGGGGTAAACAGCACGCATCTTCTACTACGTGCTCCTTAGTCATTTAGTAGATGGTAGCCGAGTGTATCCCTCACCAATGTATGCCTCTATTCGTGGGGTTTGGCTCGAGTCGGTATTCGTAACCCGTTAGTGTCTGGACGGCTTCCTTGCTTGCTACGTAGCTGAGCATGCTAAAATCCCGCTAGATATAGACGCTTGCCCATCATCCAGCGATATCATCTTTAGAGTCATGGGCAACTGACTCTGCACGTGGGCTATGATATGCCCCTCCCTGTGGATTAATACCGAGGACCGTTTAAGCTGGGCCATCTTCTCTCCCCTATTCGCATCCTCCTCAGTTACTTGACCTAGTTGCCGGAGAAGAGCATCGACCGCAGACGCTCAGGTCAGGATTCGGTACGCAAGATTTGAGAGGAGGAGGGAGCGGGGGAGCAGCTTACATGAAAGTTTGTCAAGATCACCCACTGTTAGTGGAAGAGCAACCACTTGATTGGTAGCAATGCTTTTGAGCGGGCGTAAACTATCCTCTAGTCTATACATTGAGAAATTATGTGTTCGCGCTATACTATTATCTGCTCGCTGTTCGCCAGCCGTTAGGCCCTCTACAAGACCATCGGATACGGAACATGACTGATGCGGTTTCCGCTTGGTATTTCACCTTGGAATGCACGCTGTGATTGATAACATTCGTGATGTGCGCAAGTAATCCTGTAACTCATTCTCTATATGCGTCTTCGCCCTTCTTCGTAGAGTCAGATAGCCGAGTATTTTCATCGGCCATGGCTAAGTTCGTAGAGTTATGAAAGCTCTGCAACGTCAAGAGTCGCTTGAGGAATCGCTTAGCCTAGCAAATAGAGCAACTATAAAAGGAAAGAGTATAAGGGGGCGCTCTAGCATAAGTGTTGTTGACAGACCTGCGTAGATATCGTTGTTGCAGGAATCATAGAAGGAATTAACAAAGAGCACTTATTATATAGGCACTTTTCGTTGCTTTAAGTGGGAGTTGTGGCGCTCTAGGGCGACGAATTATATACACTGACTGCGGCAAAAGTGATAAGGAGGTATCTTCCAGAAGGTACGAAGACCAAACTACTGATGACATACCTCCAAGCACAAAGACTAGCACCATCCCTTCCGTCTCCCCCTCTATAGCGTATATCTCCCGAAGAAATCCATTATAATCGAACTCGCATTAAACGTTGCGGGCGGGGAGTTGTGCTCAATAGAATCCGAGTTCGGGATAGTCGCGGGCCACTGATGATCGACATGATTGCCATCATATATAAATTCGACGAGATCCTTCTGTGCCCCCGATCCATACCTATACATGGTAGCATTATCCCCCGCGCCGGAGAGAGGTCCGACGTGTGCCGGTGTACCGCTCAGCCCATCGCGTAATGCCCAAGCAGAGACAAAATACGGTATGTACGGCAAGCACTCCCCAGAACGTGGGCCGCCGGTGTAGTTGATGGTCATATCGTTTCCGCCGTGGAAGATGAAGATCGGGATGTGTGGTCGCGCGGGTGGCAGTTGAACGCGAGCATCGACGGCTTACAGTCTGCCCCCGTCACGTTCACGTAGTAGGACCCGGAGACGGGCGCGAACGCCGCCACGCGCGCCGATGACCTCGCGTCGCACGCAAGGTTGTTCGTCATCATGCCGCCCTGCGACTTTCCCGTAGCATACACGCGGGCCGTGTCGATGCAGAACCGCGCCTCCACCGCGTCCAGGATCTCCAGCACGTAGCCCACGTCGTCGACGTCGGCCGGGACTTGCGGCGCGCCCTGCCAGTATCGCCCTTTCGTCTCGCCGTATTCTCCTGACGAGGGATACACGACGATGTGGTCCTTGTTGAAGAACGGCGTGGTCAGAAGGTCCAGGTCGGCCTGCGACTCCGGCGTCTTCGTCGCGCCATGGAACGCGAAAATCAAAGACGTTTTTTTCTGAGGATTGTAATTCGCCGGCACCCAAAATAGGTATGTTCGTCCGCTTGGAAGTTCTGCCGTGATCCGTGTGTCGAGAGCGACGTCTGGCTCACTGCCGCAGCCGGAGAGACTACGTCTTACACCGAGGTCCAGGGGTGACGATGCTAAGCTCGCCTTAAAGAGCGGCAACCCCGCAGTCAAGAGTCTCAATAATGTAACCATGATAACAGAGTCGCCACAAAATAGTGAAGACCTGTCTCAGACATATCGCAGAGGGGGCCGCCGCCACTTATAGACTCATTCCTTTGAGGTTGGGGGTGACGTAATATTCATACTTCCTAATTGTTTACTCCAACCTCACCGGTGCTTTGTCGGACGAGCAAATCCACAAGTAGCTACCAAGAAGGGGAATATTAGAGTCAACTGAGTCAGCGTTGCGGTGTGCTAGCTTATGCTTAGCCACTGTAGCGAAGGAACCCACCAAGAGTCTCTAGGCCGGATTACCCGGATAGGGCAGAATCCCATTCACTCACCGTTCGAAGTCATTCCCGGATGGGACCGGATGATATCCATGTTTCTTGTACATACCTTATTTCGTATTCGCTGTAGTGCATCATCGATATTCACCGCTTGGTGCAAGCGCAGAAGGTATTAAGGCTTCTCGAAAACTTTGGCAAAATAGAAGAGTTGGTCTCATAGAGTAACGTGCGTAGTACCTGCTAATAATATCCCCAAAATATAAAAGCAGAATGGATGTCACTGGAAGGGTGTTCATTGTTTTGTAGAACTCAAGTTTAATTGTTAGTCTACGCATGCTAAACTTGCGAGAGAGACAGGCAAACTGTGTTTACTAATCGTCAACGCTCCTTCGCCTCACGTCCTAGTATTGCCGATTTCCCTTTCGCATCCCGCTTCTTCTTTCCTTGATGTATTATACATGTAATTAAAGTGAAGTTGAGACAGATTATGTTGGAATAACTCAACCGCATGCTCATCCGTTCCTCCCCCCCTCCGCTTCATTCCGTCGCAGTTCGGGGATATTCGCCCGATTGGTTTTGTGTCTTTAGAGAGCTATCCATCCATACCGGTCAAGGCAATTGGTCGTGGCTCGCTCTAGCGCCAACCTCCATAACTCGTTGGATGCCCGGCAATGTGGTTGAAGCAACGAAGACCCTATGATATTGCTCCATCTCCTTCATCACAACGCATCGCTTGAGGGCGTTTCAAGCGAAGTAAGGAAAGAAATCCCCAATGCCTTTTCTCCACTTCAAGCGTCGTTCTACATCGTAGACTAAACTGCCGTCTCGCCAGAAATCACAAGGAAAGGGGTATATATTGTAAAAGTTCCGCGTGCAGAGAAGTTACAATTTGCGAGAAAAGACAATCCGAGATGAGGCCATAGGAAAGAAAGAGATAGGAGAGAAAGACATGGGAAGACAGGCTACATTGCCAAAGGGGCCCAGCTGTTTAGAAAAAACTAGGTTTCGTAAGCACGCGATATTCCACATAATCTTCACCGTCGATTGTGAGGATGGCGCCTTGGCTCACTAGCTTCCCAGAGAATGGGCCGTTTTGCTTTCGTTCGTATTTTATCCCCATATGCATTTTAGCGTCCTCTATCCCCGCGCGGATTCTGTTCTGCTCTTGGGATGCCCAGATTTTCTGCATTCTGTCGCGATTCTCTTGGAAATGGTGTCGGTGGTGATCAATGGACTCTACAGCATTTCCAACAGGGAATCTGTTCTGATGCTGTCTTTCGTGCCGCATCTGCACAGCCTCCATTCTGGCAACTTCTCGCGATGCCAAGCCCTGGACCCTTTCAACAGGGTCTATGCTTGAGGGACGATTGAGATGTCTAATGTCGGGCTCCGGGAGGGGGTGTCGGGGAATAGGTTCGCTTCGGGGCATCATGTCGCGACGTTGGTGGCGTAACTCATGGCCACTGCCATTAGGTGGCCCATTGATATGATCTTGGATATCTTCTCTGTCCCCCCGATAGACTGACGTGGCATAACCATCCCAGGTACTTGACCTCTACTCACATGAGCTACACGGGTCTGCGCATCATACACAGCCTTTGTCTCATTCGACACCTTTTCGTCCTCCTTTTCGCCAGCATCGATTTGGCTCTGACGCACACGAACGTACTCTTTCATTTCGGGCCGGCTGAGGTGTGCAATATGTGGTAGAAAGATAACCTCCTCGTAAGGAATCCAGAGGGCACCGGCACCAGCAGGAAAGTTGCCATCTACATATCGGCCATCCAGGTCTCACGAACGAGCTTGACACGAAACATGTCATTTGCGCCAAGAATACCGTAAACCGCATGTCTCTCACGATCGTCGGTGACAGCGGATTTAGACCAGCAACCCACAAGAATGCGAGTGGGCCTGGTTCCGGGAAGGGAGTCTAGCATTCCTGGGTATGGTGGCTGTATCGGAGTTGAGGGGACGGGAGTTGGGGGTTGTTTGAAATGGGAGTTTGGACCTGACTTGGTAGAGGGTTTTGAGGACGCTCTAAAGCAAGAGCGTTACCGCTAGCAAGGCGCCGACGCTTTGCCTCATGTCGGTTGAATTGGGCGTGGTCGGGAATTTCGAGGCCGTAGGCAATAGAGGGCGGTTGCGCCGTTTCAGCAACCGGGTTTGCCTGAAGGCGCCGGCGAGCTTCTCGGGCGGCATTACGCTGGCCTTCCTCACGAGCCTCGGGAGCCTCACTTGCAGACATTTCACTGCGAATCTTGACATATTCCTTGATCTCGTTGTGATCTAATCCGATAAGGTGGTCGTCAAAGACGATTCTCTCAAATGTAACCCAACTGCCTCCGGGGCCGGGCGGATGGGGAAAAGACGTGAATTGATCATATCGCCCGATTGTGTTACGTTCTGGATTCGCGTTCGAAGACGGTCTCTGACATCCATAAAACCCAATAACTGAGTGTTTTCCGTTCACATTAGGGACTGTGAGTCGCGCCAGTAACCTATAGTGATGCCTTTAGTGTCACGGACGACCGCGACGGTGGGTTTGGCTGGATTACTACGCGGCGTACCAGCGTCATTCGGCTCCTCTACCAAGCTAGTGTCCATCCTATCCTCGCCTAGGTCATTGTAAAGGGATGCGCGTTTACGCTTGGGGTAATGGGGAATAGGTTCGTCGTCGACACTATTGGTAGTATCCCCATCTTCTGCATCTGACACAACGCGGAGAGGTGACTGCTTCTCACCATTACCATGAGTTCAACGATGATCTCGTCGCCCAACATGTCTGGGTTTACACTAGAGACCGAGCTCGAGTCGGGAGGGCTCAAGTCACGTCCATTAGCCATGTCTACATCAGGCACCTTTGGCAGCATGGCGCGACTACCACTGATGTTAGCACTCTCAGTACATAAATATAGATGGATTGAGAAAAAGGTGTTCTGTGTATGAGCGCATATGTGTAAACGTGCATGTGGCCCTCTTACCCGCGTAATTGCATGGTTTATGCCAGGTCCTGCCGGCAATATTTGGTGGGGTAATGTGATGAAATTAGAAGTATAGAATATGACTTAAAGGAAGTGTTTGGTGTTTCGTGTTTAGTGTTTAGTGTTCAGTGAATAGGAAGAAATGTGTAGTCAAGGCAGTTGCAAGTTAGGAGCTGCAGAGGGTGTGGGTGGCAGGGCAACTGCAAGACAAGCAGGACAGTAATTGCTAGCAATTGCTAACTACGTAAGAGTAGAAAAGACCAGGGTTTGTTTGAATAACAAAGGGAAGAAAGAATTGGTAACTAACAATCCTACAGCTGGCGAGTCCTCGCCTGCTTTGTCACCGTTAGTTGGCAACACATCCTTTTTCTCTTCTTCTACTATTGGGTTGTCCATGGCGGTAGGTGTGATGGTACAACTGTAAGCAGCTCAAATCAGTTGCGTACGAGACAGCGTTATGTTATTTGTGGGCGATAACACAGTCAGTGAATGTGAACTGAGAGATACAACAAAGTCAGTAATAGCAATCATGGATGATGTCTCTTACTCAACTAACAGTGGTGCACTTCAAGCTTGTTGTCTCCTCGAGCTTCGATCCCCAAAGCCCGGAGTTAATGGCACAGCAAGACCGCGAGGAACCGCAGCACCAAGCCTTGGAAAGAAAGTGGCGTGTGCGCAAGCTGATCCGTCCCACCCTCCTTTTCTCGACAAATGACGACTGAGGCAATGCTCTGTACATCCAACTACAAGGAAGAGGTGCACAGGCTGGACTATTTCTCCATATTAGCGAGTGAACTAAAATAAAATATTTCGGAATGCCACCGTGGTAGAGGGATTGAACATGAGCAACAGTGGGGTTTTCATTGCGCCAAGTCGACGATAGTGTCTGTTACTTGGCGCAAAGCGATGAGGCAATATAAGCCAGTTGAGCATCTTTCGAAAAAGCGGGCCGTACTAAAAGACGCCGACGAAAGCTGTTCTGCCGACAAGGGACGCGATACCTACGTTGATCCTGCAGCATCGGAGCCAACAACAGTTGAAATTTGCAGAGGCAAGACGAAGTGGGGATTAGAAACCGAACGCTAGCCGAGTATGTAGGATTGAACACAGGGCGTACGTCGGATACAGGATGAGGTCAGGGTTGCGTGTGTAGTAAGGTGTATGGGTGATGTAGTGTTGTTGATGACAGTATGAATATGATATGATTACCGTAATAGTAAGAGGGCGTCGGGGCAACTGAGGCGGGCACGTGGAATTAACAATGGTTGAAGGAGAAGGTTTAGAAAAGAACGGATTTTACGTGGTCGGGGGGGGACGCGATGTTGGTAACTCAAAATCAAGCACCCAAGCACCGACTACTACTAATACATAGGTAGGGTTTGGTGATGAACCTAGTGGGAGACTTACTATAAAAGGTTTCTGTAAGGGCCGATGTCGATGGGAAGGGAGTTGGGCTCTAGGATACGAGCTGGAAGGTAATTAGATGGGGGAGGCCGAAAAAAAAAGTTGACGGGAAGAGGAAAGGTACGCAAGTGTGGGACGTGTTGGGTAGTCAATTAATTGCACATCCAGGGTAAGGACAAGAGTTGGTAATTGATGAAAAGAAACATGGGCAACCGGCAAATGGAAATGTACTGTACTTGTGAGCTTTGGAAACAAACTAAGCAACCCTCTAGGCTTATCGTCGGAAACTCTGGCAGGGGTGGTCCAGGGGCGCCGATGGTTGGTCAGTCGGCCACTATGCGCTAGTCCAGTATTCCCACCTTTAATACTCACTTATGCCAGCAACTAATTTGTTGCTACCTAAAGAGGCACGTTGGACAGGTCACCCACCCCGAGGCTTGTGAAGTGCATGGCCCAACTCTACTACCTCGTGGTAGTACTATGTAAGACCAAACAACTCCGAGGGCCAGACGAGATACTCTATGATTGGCCGAGTTGTCCTCTCTGTTTGCTTTTGCTAGTTTGATCTAATCGACGTCGTTCGTAGGATAACTACCGAGATCCGGGTAGGCACCGTATGGGGTGACAGTGTGCACGATGCAGCAATCAGATAGGTATAGCTGATGCCAGTCGGGGTGTATTAAGTATGTATGAGATGGCTGATGGCTAGGTGTGAATTGCTTGACGATGCAGGTTTTAGGGTAGTCTTTCTATCTTAGCTACACTATATGTCCTCATAAGCTGATTCGCCGGGGAAATATACCCACGCCAACGGTGTTGGTTTAAGTGGACGCCCATTTAGTCCGGATATGCGACACGGTATTAATTGTGCCATACCCAACCCCGGTAGAGCTGTCAGGTATTTTGTCCGAGGGTACATAGTTAAATACTGTATATGTTTGTCGAATCGCTCAATTAGAGAAGATTTAGCCGGAATTTGCTGAAACAGCGTTGATTTCACCCTCCACTCTTGTCGGCATTGAATGTCTGGTTCATAAGGTCGGAACGCAAGGATTAGTCTCAGGGTTGGGTTCAAGTCTGCACCTAGAGGGCTACTAGATAAGGTGCCTAGATACCTAAGTAGGTATGTAGATAGTGCTAGTAAGTTAAGCTGAAGGTTTTAGTCTGCACTGTCAAGGATTCGGCAAGACACGATACAGCGGGTTGATTGCGTGCGCAGAGGAAAGAAATTTCTAAGCATACGGTATTAACATGGTCCTATATGGCTATCGAGTCTACACTAAGGTTTGTTAACTGTTTGCTTACCCCCGGTTCCCAGGGTTCGGTGGGGAACGTCTCTAAGAATGACGCGATGATCTGGTGTGTAGGGTAGCCGATATCACAAATTATATAACCTCGGGGGTTTGATGGATTGCTACTCAGTGTGATGCTTATCCTTATACCTAGGTAGTGAGAAAGAGACATTTGCAAGAGGAAATCACGCTACATTACGACAACTAACTCAAGGAACAGCTCAGAGACAACGGCAACATACTGTACGTGGTTAATGATCTACACAAGGTCTCTCATTATAACTAGATGGAATTTGCCGTTACTGTGATTCGTAAATGTTGACAGAGGTGGCTGGGGTTAGTTTCATTGCATCTGAAGGAATGAATTGCGACCGGATTGAGGCGATGCACGTAGCACCAACCCTGTTGCTCCCCGGCTGGCGAACTCTAAATACCCTACAGCATCTGACTCTAGCCTTCCCGCCGTCATCTTGAATGATTGACTTATTGATTTATAGGTAAATGAATGGATGAATAGGCGAGAGGGTGTATGAAAACAAGCTGGGATTAATGATGCGATCTCAGTATCGATCGCGGTAGACGTGGCTCAACGGAGACTACCTAATTACTACGATGAGTCAACGTTTATACACGGTAATGGAATAGTGCCGCAGGCGCTGTAAATAACCGACTCAGAGTATATAGTGCACATGGTACTTACCGTGATGATTAGTGATAAATCAACTCATTATATGTACTGTACAATCTAATTTACCTGGCTAGGTAACCTACATAATAGTACCTATAAAATCATTTACTTGCCCCCGTTGCAGGCTGATATGACCTGTCGTCTCGCCAAAAGCAATAGAACACGATCTGCGGTGGCAGGCTAGTTTCAATTTCCTAGCACGCGCCGGCAGATGTTCCCGATAGACACGTAGTTATTGAGAACTCGCAGCTGTATGTATTCATATCGTATACTACCCTAAACACGCCGATTGATGATGCTCGAGCAGGCGATATCATTAGAAAAGCCTACCTAGGCACCCTCATCGAAGCCAAGACCAGAAAATGGTAAATGCGACCGGGGAGGGGTTCTGTCCGCTGCGTCGGGTGGAGACGTAAAATATGATGACATTGAAACACATGCAGAAAAGAAAGATTCTAGGCCTCAGTTACTGCTGAAGGACAAGTGTTTGAGTCATGTGATTAATTTTATTCGTTGTGCATACTAACCTCATTGCCGAAACACTTCTGTCTCTTATACCACCTAGCTTAAGGAGACCGGTGAATGAGCTTTTATCGGAAAAGTCGCACAACTGTATTACATCGGGCTCTGCTCATTTCACCCGACACATCCCCCATCAGTAGCCAGCTGATCATTTTCTTCGACGGTATGACAAAATGCTACAAACACACGGCGAGACTCCTTCGTCTTGTCGGATCCTTTAACTTTTGGTTAATATTGTGACACGACGCCTGTGTAACGCATAGGGAAAGGAACAGAGAAACGTAAAATTACCTAGCGATGACGCTTCGACCGACACCGGCTAGGTACAGTGACCAGGCCCGTGCCTGATATATAAGGTTGGGGGGTAAAAGTGAAAAGTGCACACACTGTCTTCTGTGAGGATACGTAAGTTCATGTGACGAAAGCTTAAGCCTGTAAATTGACTTTAAGAAGACCTCCCACAAACAATTGCGAAGGTACAGAAATTTAGGCAAACAAGGTTAGCAAACAAGAAATGGAGAGGTAGCCTGGCAGATGACTCCGTGATGTCCAACCCTGCAGATGACTGAACCATAAACTCCATAACACTCCATATTGTAAGAATTTAGTAACTTGTCGTCCTCAAAGACTTTCTCTTGACAACTACGCTAAAGAGGTTGAGGAGCTAATAGGACGAGGGGCGGACGCCACCCAAACCACAGAATATCGTGTTGACAAATCTAGCATACCCATTTAGATACCGGGACGCCTATTTGGTACGCACCTGGTGGTGTATAGGCTACACACGAGCGTTCTCGAATCACTAGCGTCTTAGAGTAGCAGTACCAACCTGACGGCGCTAAGTTAATGTTACTCTTGCACACCACGCAAACCACAGAGTGTAGGTCAATTATTGCTGTTGTCATTACCATTCGGTCTATACGCGGCTTATCTACCTAGTCAAATACGCGCACGCGAGTCTTACAACCGAGGGTGAGGTGGGGTCATAAAGTAACAACCTCGGTGGAATCTATATACAGATTGGTACTATCGTAATACTCCAAAAGGATAAGCAAAATAGGAAAGGACATGAAAACACGCGGCCTTCGGATTAGTGAATGAAGTCGACTTCGTTCTATTGATACTTTGTAAAAGTTGCCGTCGTAGATTTGCGGGTTGGTGACAACTCCCGAGCCACTATATCCTGGCATAGCCCTTAAACTAACCTCGATGGCTCTTTCGTGACCCTTTGGGCTACGAGTATCACAGCTAATGGTTCAATAAGATATCTCCTAACTAACCAATCCCCGCTTAATGCGGAATTCTGATTTGTGTGCTACATATGTTCTAGTCCTAGGTCCGTACCCCACGGAAGTGAGACACCCCCACTTCATAGGTGGTTGTGTAGTCGTATCTATCTCCGAAATTTCCCGCTAAGGCCAACTGCGTAGTGAAATTGATGATGATGGTGTCGATGTTATATACAAACCTACGCGTACACTAGAGAATAATTTATTAGAAGAGATTGTCTGAAAGTTTTATTTAGAGTAAGACACTGCAGAAGGAACTCAATGTTTTTATGTCTTCCATGTACCTATCGCACTGTTGAGCCGTAATTTGATGTCCTGAGTAAGCGATTCATAAGTCTGAGCTTGGAAGTCAACCTAATGTTAAGTAAGCTCTGCCGAAACGAAGCTCACGTGTCTAGTACGTAAATAATAATTAATTGGAAGTCTTAGCCGAGTCGCGCGACAAACGGCTTCATGCATCGTAATCGTAGCTGAAGGTTTACCCGCGGTATCAAGTTGATATACCCTGCGAGCTGCCGTACTATTCTGCGTTATGATATTGCGAACACGAGCCTTGAAAGGCCCTTCTGCTAGGGAGTCTCACTAATATAGTGTACGACATTGGAGCTGAGCGTTTAGATGAGGCAATAGGCCCTGTGTTGCTTTCTTCCCGAGTCACAGATGTTGTGCATAGAGCAATCCCTCCCTGTATTCTTAATTAGAGCAGACTCAGTATAAGGGAGATAAATAAACCTTAGACATGTCTGACCAATTAGGGTGCTAGGGCTCCTAGATATCAGCCACAATACATGATTGAGGTGTTGATTCCGGATAAACCATAAACCTTCCCGAGCTCGTACGAACTTCTTAAAGTAGAAGTAGGCATGAGATCAGTGAGGCCTACTTAGGCTATTAGAGAACTAAAGGATAAATAAAGCCATATATCATACCGCAACCAACTGGGGCCACAGTAGGAGAAGGGGGGGGCAACGACAAAGTAGAATACCAAGGGCTGACCAAGGGCTGACGAGGGCTGACCGAGGTCTGATCATGTGAATGTTTATTATTTCTCCACTTGCAGATTCTAGGTTTCTTATGACGTTATAGGCACTTTTACATAGTAAGGTTGTTCATAGGTGACTGAAGGCCTGGAATTTGATCCCCGTAACACTTCGGTCTTGCTTTAGCGGCCGAACTTTGGTGATTCGCTATACAAGTCAGCTCGCGTTCCATGTTATCACAGAGTATATGTCGAGTAGTAGTTTAATTGTCTCATTTACCGACCTCGCCCTCTTCCACGGCCCTCCCGGCCGGCCCGCTCTTTTCGCCTTCGGCCGTATGCTCGTTTGATATAACAATTCCTCCCGAACGCCATCTCGCCAAATCTCATATAGCTAATCAACCGCAATCGACAATCGCTATAATAGCATCTCGCCATCCGTGTTTGAGGCGCTTGTATACAAATCCTACTCCTGACTTGCCGTGATCTTTGTCCGGCGGATTCCACGGTCTGGACAAAAGCAAAGCGTCCAACTGCTCGAGCGTTGGGACACTGGAGTCACGGGCATCTACAACGGCTATTTGAAAATCAGGCGGCGATGGTTTCGTCTTGGAAAAAGTCGACGCGCTCTTCCAAACATTGAAATGGATCTTGAAGGATCTTGAGGCTGGGGTGTCTTTGATGCTGGGAGAGGGGCGGGTTTGTGTCGCTGTACGAGGGCTAGCTGTTCAAAAATAGGTATATATGAGCGATACAGACCTGGTTTCACGAGTGGACCATATCTCGGATGTCTTGAGTTCCTAGAAAGGGGCTACTCGTGTTCCGTATTAGCGAGAAAGCCATTGCCAAAGTGAGCCGTTTGCTTGTGACAAGGATGTTTGATGTGCTAAAGGCGTCGCCCGTAAGACTCTATAACCGAACGTCTGAGATTGGCGTAGACCTGGTATTTTTCGAGGCTGATCTTCCTCTTCTCCATCTCGCCCGATGAAAAGCGCATATGCAGCTTGTAAGCTTAGAGGGATGCCGAGCTCATAGTCCTCGAACTGCGTTAGCTCCACTGGCGGCGCTCTGGATCCTCGGCAGCCGGGAAAATATCCTCAATTCCTCGCGATGGCCACCATAGGTCTAGAGACCCTCTTTCAATCAAAAACAGGGCTTCCTCCGGCAAAAGCCATGTCTTCAACCACCCTGGACTGAATTTCTCAGCGCTCGTAACGACGCGACCCATCGACGATAGCATGGTACCTGCACCGGATTCCAGCGCAATTATCCGGTCCCTCGCGAACAGACCCAACCTGAGCCACGACCTTTAGTCGTCCGCTCAACAGTTTGTTTGTCGGTTGCAACTTCATTTGGTAATTCGCTTTCCGGCGTCATCTTAGCCACCGGTCGGAGAAGTACCATCCGCGCGAAGAATTGCGAGGTTGGTTTTGGCGAGTATAACTCAATACTTCATGCATGCGGAGCGGCTAGACTCGAGGACACCCTCTTGCGCGCGTGTGCCATGAGACTCGAAGTCCTTCTCGCCGCGCCGTATGGTCTTGCTAGAAGCCTGTGACTTCTTCTTGCCGCTCCCCCCAAGACTTGAAGAGAAAAGTCGAAAATCTTGGGCCCGGTCGCCATCTTCCTCGTCGGAAGGGACTTCGTCGGTTATAGAATCGTGCAACGCGGGCGTCAAGTCTTCGTCGTCGAATGGCATCGTTCCGCTTGAAGAGATGGGTCAAGATTGGGGTTGACTAGTTTCTCGGTCGATCTTGCGTCGCTAGATTGACCTATAAAGTTTTAATCGGGTTGGCGTTTAGAGCATGAGAGCAGGTAAGCGTTGGAGCTCTTGTGTGGTAATAAGGAAGAATGGAGACTAAAGTTGAAGCTATCGTAAATAGAGGGGCAGTAACTTTAATCTACATATAGAAGCTTTGGGCAAGCCGCAGGAGTAGATAATCGTTACGCTAGACTAGATTGGACTTAGTATATGCATGGCAAGGGCCTTACATACATGCAAGGTATATATCGATTCCTGCCCCACCATCTTTACTCCAAGCTACAATAAAAAAGGTTAGATAGAACCTGTGAAAGGGTCAATTATCTCATGTGAGACGTGAATATGGCTCCCAATTGCACACATGCCAAAAAAAAAACTGGCAAGAAAATCCACTCACTATAAGTAGCACTTATACTTATACGTTGTGGTAATAGTAGCTCTTACAACCAGCCAAGCAATGATTGGCATGTTGCTACAGAAAACAAAAACGAAAAAGATGAGAGCCGCAGGATTCGAACCTGCGCGGTTTCCCACTGCGGGATTCAAGTAACCAGTAAACTGGATAACCTAAACACAGCGCCTTAACCACTCGGCCAGACTCCCTATTCCTAAGCTCTTATCGAGCCGGATTGTTAGTTAGACTTCCACTTGCCGACTAAATAGGTAGGTCACCTCAAACCGATGCCCTTGCTCCTCGAATACTACCAGCGTAATGCCGAACTGGCTTCCCTCAACGAACCAGCACATTATCATCTTTTGCTTGCAGATTGTCGAAAATTCAGTTGCTAGTTAGTAGCTTTGTGAGCTACCATGGTGTTTACTTCGGAGGTAATGGCTTCTTTGCATCGTTTGACAGTATCATATATGGCGACGATGTGTGCGGTGTCGGCTAGGCTATCAGGATGTTGCAGGGTTAGCATGCACTCTACTTTCCCAAAAGGGAACAGTAACGTTATTGCATATATAATTTTCTTGGCGTACTGGAACACTCTTCAGACTTGATACGGCGTACCGACGGATTGGCTCAGGAGATGAGATATGTTGACTTTATTCACGACGATATTCTCGATCACCTTTAGACTCCTCATTCTCGGCGAACCTCGGCGGCGCAGAAAGACTTCCTAGGAGGTTGAGCCTATTTTCTATCACAGGGAGGTTTCTTCAAGGCGGCCTGACCGTCAACCTATGCGTTCGAATTAGGCTTGCAATTCCCCCGTCATGTAATCGAATAAGGTTCGTATCGAGGGGCTTGCATTGGAAGCGTGGGAGCCATGGCTGCTAATAGGTAATCATCTAAAAGCTGATAAAAAAGGTGTCAGCAGGTATCTAAGAGGCCATAGAGGACGGTGCGAGCAGAAAGGATATATCTGAAGGATATGAAGGCGAAGGTGAGGTAGTCAAGCTAAATGCATGTAGAGGCCAAGTAATTTGCCAACTGGCTTAGTATAGTTCTCGTAGCAGCTGGAGCTCTTGCCGTACCAACACCATAATCATGACGCGACAGGTGTTGTGCAAGGACTGACGTAATGTTCAGATAAGTCCCCATTAGCAGTGTAGCTCCTCCTGGGTTCAGCTATATTTTCTACCCAATATCTGTTCGCTCACTAAGGCCCTGATAGTATGCTTGTCGTTCTCTGCATATTCACTTCATAAGGCCAACTCATGCAAGCATAGACGAAACGCTGCTCAACGGCACGCCATCACGGTTTGGTCAAGGTGCGAAGTGAGGAGACAAGATGTCTCCTGATGATGTCTGATGTGTTACTATGAGCATCAAGGATTGGCTGTATTTATTGGATGTAGCATTTCATGTTCTACGGAAGGGTATACACGTCTGGTCTCAAATATACTATGAGTTATAAGATAGTTATCCCGTTAGGGGGACCAGAATCTCTCATATATCATATTCTAGTCCTTTCCCTTGAACACAGGTATGTATTCCGAGTCGCCGTCACTGAGTAGTGTAAATCTAGGCAAGCTCAACAATTTCCATCCGTCCCTAGACTAGTAGGAATGGGACAACCAACCGCTGCCCTCGAGTACTGGTATATCAGAATCCAAGCCCATCTGCATGAATGGTACATTTTGATCGGTATTGAATAATGACTCATACGATCGGAAGCACCCGGACTAGGTGACTAGCATCTTATTGGTGTATAGGATGACGAACGGCGGGCTTTAAATGTCTAACGAGGCGGATATCTGGTCCTACTGGAAGAAGGGTAAAGCGAAGCCCCGGCTGGTGTTGCTCTATCAGCCACTCTACTTACCTCGGATACGGCCATCTATTTATCAGAGTTGGCATTGGTCCTGGTAATATTAAGGGATGATTCAAGTTGCTGCGCTGAAATATTCAATGTACTAAGGAAGGGCGCATTACGCTCTCACGGTAGTGTCTCACGGGATACGAAGTTTTCTGGAAACATGGGCATACATGGGCTTAAGTTCCGTCAACATTTATTATGTTTAAATAGGTTGAAGCTAATTGGGGAACTACCTTACGATTAATTGGGCGCTTGAGCCGCACTTTGCTTGTGTCTGGCAGATGCGCCATGAAAGTCTCTCTCCGGCAACTCAATTTCTTGGTATTGGTATCGAGTGTGTAACGTTCAGTATCCGCTTAGTCCCGGTGTCCACTTCGAGATCCAACTGCACCCCATTACTGATCTCGTAGTCGGCGAGTGTGAGTATATCTTTGAATGGGCGTTGTCCTTGTCTCTTCAATAGGATCTCGTGTGGTTCTCGTCCGATGCGCGCTGCCACCATGATTTTAAACTCCTTGATGCGGTCGCTTGCGAAGCAAGGAATGGCGGCCTTGGTACCCAAACGATCATTCACATGCACTATGATCATCTCTTCGCCGCTAGCAACAGGTGCTGCGGGAGCCCGGGTTGGTGGTTTTGAGGTGTCCGTTTCAGCTGATTTCTTTTTGGTCTTGGTAGACGATGAGGGCTCCCCACGGTCGCGGTCGCGATCGCGGTCTCTTCGGCGTGGTGAAGGCGAGCGATTACGGTAGCCTCGGTAAGAGCCTCCGCGACGGTTATCATCTCGGTCATCCTCGTCGTCACGACGCTTCTCCTTGTATCTGAACCCTCCGAAGCCCTTCTTTGGTCTTGGCCGGTCTCTATTCGGACGCTCGTCAGAGTCTCTGTTTCTATCTTTTCGATCGGAAAATCTGTCTTCATCACGACCTCTTCTATCTCTGTCCTGGTCGCGCGGGCCTCGGTGTCTATCGTCGTCTCGAGACCGGTAATCGTCACGGCTTCTGCGATCATCTGCGCCTCGGTTGCCCGAATTGCGCTGAGGCGATCGACTGCGATTGTCGCTTGTGGGCTTGGTGCGCGGAGGCGAGACGTTGCCGCGCGTATGCCGTGGCGAGGCGGCTTTATCTGACATTTTGGCGACGATGTTGATGAAAAGTGAAGGATGGGACGAGGAAGTGACCTGAATTGCTCGCACTCAATAGACTTGCTTTGATCTTATCTGATTGGCTAGCCAACGCGTGAGCTGCCCCACATCCAAATCAGCTGGAGTTTAGGTGCCAGGCCCCCCAGCATCAATTTGTATATAAAAGCCTGGAAGACTTCCAGGTTACAAGGTACGCTTGGTCTCATCTATGATTGCCTGCTATATAACTATTACGGGTCGAAGAGATGTGGCTAGAAATAAGTTAAATTTTCTACCAATTTACTATTTACGAAGTGAGTCAAACTATCTAGGCAATCCGCCGGTTTCTCACGAACGCTTCAACTGAACAGTCACAGCACTTGAGAGGGGGACTGCCCATCCTTGACGCGACTGAGTTGTCGTGGGACTCGAAACTGTGTAGTTGGCAGACCCAGAAGTAGTCTCAACCCACACCACGGCAGAACTAGCTGATGGACCGTTAGGTAGTTGGGTCAGAGTGAGTGAGATGGTGCTTCCGTCGCTTGCGTAACCGAAGCCGTCGATACTGCCTGCATCCGTCGTGATCAATACGCCTAACGGCCCGATAAAGACCTTGCGTCGAACTGGACCTTGGGTTGTAACGCTGACGCTGCTCGCGCCGGCTGAAGATGTGATAGTACCACCATATGCTAACAATCCCAGCGTCTTGTGTTGCGCGACGTATGTACCGGACCCCAAGGCCATACCCAAGAACCCTGGGCCGTAGTCGCCGCTATAGCCGTCCCATTTCAGTGTGTTTGGCCAGGAGTGGAAAGACGCTGCTGCGAAGCCATCTTGATTGATGTTGGAAAGAGGTCCACTTGTGCCGGCGTAGCCCACTTGCAATAGATATGAGTCCGACGGGTCACTCCGGAAAGCTGAAAGTAGAACGAGTGCATTAAGACCTGACCCATAGTGGTGGATCTGCCTCTCGATGCGCTGAAGCTTTCCTCCGTACTATTGTATATCGTCAGCGACACTTGGAGGACTACCGTCATGAGAGTGTTTGTGCTTACAATATTGTCCCAGTATCGTCGAGCATTGCCGTCCCATCCCCAGTGAGGCACTGTGGGCATGTATCCGAGCACGCTATTTACAGTCTTTGCCACTGTGTTCGTATATCCAAAGTACCTATCATATTGTTAGTTCACCCACTTCTAGTATTATCTTCCTTATCTTCTCTATAAGGATCCGAGTACAGCTTACTTTGTCCAGTAGTAGACACCCTAAAACGTAATCTTGTTAGCGTAATTACCAGGAGCTAGAGTAGGAGCGATTCTCCTCTTCCCATCAATCGGGGCCACCCAGAGGCGACAACGAGAAACTAGTACTTACTCCTGCCCCGTCGAATCCCAAGCCATCTCACTTCCGTAGGGAACTGCTTCGGAGTCCCACTGCGCCGCTCTGGACTTCATGGCCGTGGACAAAGCCGAAGCTTGAGTAATGTTGCCCTCACGTGTTAAGTCCGTTAGGATCTCGCCAAAGACAGTCTCACCCATCAAACCATCTCGATTATACCCAACGTCGGATTTCATAGCTCGTATAACAGTGTTGTACGCCTGTCCCAGATACCAATCCCATGTGTGGCTCTTCACAAGGCTAGGATAAGCTCTTGCAACGCGATACATCGACCAGTATGCAGCAGCTATATGCACGTAATCATAAGCTCGATCTACAGCGTACGCCGAGGCCCTGTTCCAGGATGTCCAACTTCCCCAGTCGAAACTAGATTGATAGGGGTAACTGGGCTGTACCGACTTGTCGTAATAAAAGATGCTCTTTCGTACAGCAAAATCACTAGTCTGGATGGTACCCCAGAGCACTTTATCAACGAACATCTCGAGCTTACTCACCTCGTCAGCATTGGGCTGGATGGACTGCTTCATCATCGCGGCTAAGAATGCGCCTACGCCACCCTCGTCACTAAGCCCAGCGATCCAAACGCGCGGATCTTGGGTCACGATGGCACCGGCTTCATAATCGTATGTCATGACTGAATATGTGCGACCGAAGGGATCGGAGGTATCTGTAAACCATTGCTTCGTCGTGAGGAACGTCCCTAGGTTGCTCAATACATCCGTGCTGGCTTTCGTAACGTGGTAGTGGATCGTCTGTGTCTTTCCATTCGCGTACTTGACAGTCAATCGCACGCGGCCCCATGCTGTCGAGGATGGTGTTACTGTGTAAGAGCCAGTCGACACTTCTTTCACCGCCAACGCTCCAGACGGGTCGCTTGTTATTGAGCTCACACTCGAGGAAGACTGCAGGAAAAGCTGGGCCGGCGAACCCCTTGGAATGATATAGCCTGGTACGCCAACCGCGACCGGGTGCCTGTTCCGCTCACTGCAGCATCAATGGCGCGCACACCATCTTTTGCGAGAGAAAAGCGAACACCAATTGCAGGGACTGTCCAGCCGCGAGTGTTTGCGACGGAGGGTTCCATGGTGTCACGCTAGCCCATTCCTTCTCGGCATATGCCTTCGTGAGCACTTGCCACTCGTAGAGTCCCTCAAACGTCTGACTGCCGTAACCAGTGCTGGAGTATGATGTCTCAGCGAGATTTCGATACGCCTCCAGAGGTGTGTTAGTGCCGTTGAGGGGCGTCACGACAAGAGCCGCCCCAGTACCGCTGATGGGGCTGGTACGAATGTAGCCTGCGTCCATGCCAACGTACGGGTCTGACAAAGAGCAGAGGCGCTGGATCGTGCTAGCATCCCTGTTCGTGAAAATGCTATTGAACTCGGCCGGGAAGCCGAGACTTCCTAGTTCGATAGTCGATGTGCCCGAGTTGACAATAGTGAAGCGCAAGCCGAGATCCCCGGACACATTGATCCATTCTCGTGTGATGTTGAGCGGACCACTGCCGAGGGTTGGCGCCAGGTTTGATGCGGCTAATGCGCCGGTATTAACGGATGTGATAGGCTTACGAGTTGTCGCAGAGTTCCCATCAGTCCATGTACTGCTGCCTTGTTGGCGATATCGAAACGTAATATCGCCCCAGTGGTATTGGCCATTGTTGGCTCGAACAGACAGCTTGTCGTAGGGGAGGAAGTCGAATGTACTCCCGGCAGGAGTCAGCGATGCGAGCACTTGAGCATCTTTCACGATCTTGGCGTTGAAGTTCGCCGTGTTAAGGGTGATGTAACCATTTGCAAGACCAAGGTTATCGCTCTGGCCCTGGACTCCAAGGGAGAGGAGCCCGAGGATACCAAACAGGCTACGACGTACCGTCATCCTTGATTTCGACATTCAAAGAGCGCTCTCATCTAAGACCACCCGATATTCTTTCGGAACACCATCGTCATGCCCTTTAAGTATCGTGTATTAGTGTGTGTTGGTCTATGATGCAACGGGCGCGCCTAGTTTCTCCGTCCATTCCCCAAAATCGGCACGACGCTGCGGGGGTCTCCCCAAACCGGCGGACTCGAAGAGACCTGATAGATGGGAAATCGAAAATCCCCAAGACAAGGTTGTATTTTCGGCCCTGCTGCCGGTTTAGATGGGTCCGTCGCTTAGCACGATACCCACCCGTTCACAACGAGTCCCCGGCATGAGGCTAAATTAACCGCATACGACAAAGATCCTATGCGCTTGCACACCATCGGCGTTGTTCCGTGCGAGTCCTAAAAGCGCCCAAATCATTGCATCGTCGTTGAATTATGCTTTGTCATAGGCTCACATTCGACGTGGCTTAGCGAGAATCGATTGAATAACTCCTTACGTTATAAAATTTCTCATCATCTTACTATATTACGGCTTCGATCGGCGACACTTACAGTTACATTCCGTTGAATTGCTAGATTGAAAGAGTTAGTTAATCTGGGTTTTTACATGCCACCTATACGTTCCATTAATGACCACTGTTGACCTAAAATGGCAACCCAGAACGAAATAGTTCGGTTGCCCTTTTTTGAGATCTCGTCGTAGCGAACTTATTTGATGAAAACAATATTTAATTTCGATCATAATATTCGATATTTTTCGATCCGCACCCTGATTCCCCTGTTATAGCAGTTTTGGATTATCTGCGTGCTGGTTGGACTACTACCTGCCTATGCGGACTACCTTTAGGATAGAATATTGCGTAACTTTTTTTACATCAAGCTATTCAAAACCCCAGCACTCTAATACATAACTTTACTTTAGCATTATAATGGAATGATGATTATATTCTAACATTATTATTAAAAAGCATAGTAGCGTGATTATGCCAATGCAAGGTTTAGTATTATAAGCTCTTTTGTTTTATTTTTATAACCTTGTCATACTATAAAAGCTATGATATCGCTATACATTACTCTTAACATCCTTATAACTTCTCTATAACATTATTGAGCTTCTGGTAGAGGGTTAATCAAATAACATATAGCCCAAAAAGGTTGCAACTGAAGTATTTTGACTAGACAATAGTGAAAGAGTAAAAACGGCTCTGTTAATACTCAGCGAGTCCACGGTATATATAGCTCGCGAGAATAATGTAAGAGCAATTATTCTGAACTAAGTCTGTATTTCCTATATTATACTAGAACCAGCATGTTAAAAAACGGGCTTCTCCCCTATAGATATTCGACATTTCAATGTATCTAAGAAATACCCAATCATTTTTATAGTGTCTAGACAAATTATTGTTGTTAATTTCTTTTTAAAAAGAAAGAGGGAGACGTACGGCTGTTCTTGCGATGTCTCTCCTGCAGGTAATATCAAACACATGGGGACTCTAGATGAGCGTTGACAACAGATAGAAGCATACAGCATTCATGCTTTGTAATCCAGATGTGACTTTAGATCGGAACTACACAGTGGCTATAATGATAAAAAATCATGTATATGATCGCTATAAAATGGCGTCGTCACGAACTACAATGCCAACCGACTTTTTTAGTAACATCTTAGCTTCACTGCCCCTGCTGATTTCAAGTATTTTGCAATAAAGAAAGAATGGTACTTTTTGAATTTAGCCAATAAGCTGGCAAGATCAAGGAAATGATACGGAGCCCATATGGATAGGTAATACCATTATGGTAGCGCGACAGGAGTTTCTCATATCTTATTGGTAGGTTAGTCCCTGGCTATGTACGCACGCGCTTTTAGTCACCGGAGGGGTATCGTATAGATTGTACGAGGGAATTCTCAAGTCTTTTGGTCCTTGTACTTGTAGAGAATAGATGCTTAGCACATAATAGTATACCAAACGGTACGAGCTCCTGGTCTCATAGACCCGAGGCTAGTTCTAATCGGGAGGCGACCTCCTAGGGCCGCCACATACGTATAACTAGTGTATCATGCGTTCATGCTGTGATAATTCGTGTAGCCATCGGTGCACCAGTTGGTCATGCTACTTGGAGTGTCGCCGAATTGACCGTATTTGAAACCAACTGCGTCAACAGGGTTGTACTGCACGTAAAAGGCTTCCCATGTTGCCGTCCAAGGTAGTCTACTTAATCTATCAGTTATCACTTTAGAGGGTATCTGCTTCAACCTCACGAAAAATACGATCATGGAGAGCCCCAAGGGAACCATTGTTTTGACCGGAGCGAGCGGCGGACTCGGCTGCGCCCTCGTGTCTAAGATTATCTCGACCCCTGAACTTGTACAGCATCATAGCATATACACGGTACGAAGTACACTATCATCTGCGCTCGAGCTCCAATCCATTCTATCTGGCGCACCTAAAAGACACGCCTACGATGTCGGGTCGCTAGATCTGTCGCGGTTGGCTAGTGTCAAGGAGTTCGCTGGCAATCTTAACGCTCGTGTGACTGCCGGAGAGATTCCGCCGATTCGCGCTCTTATACTCAACGCTGCTATGAACGATATGGGCAAGCAGAGCTTCACCGAGGATGGTTTTGATATGAGTTTTGCCTCTAATTACTTGTCTCACTGGGTGCTTGTGCTCTTGCTGTTACAGAGTATGGACCTTGAAGCTGGTCGGATTGTGGTTGTAGGGAGCGCCACCCATGAGTAAGTTTTGACTTCTCCTACGTATACCTATCGTTGAATTGACAATTTTCAATTCGTATACATCTGTTATTTTCCCATTCAAATAGTCTAACCATTTTCTACCTGCAATGATCTTGCAAGAGTTGACAAACGCCCATTGGGTTATGTTCAGCGTGGACCATCCCATTAATCAGTCGACCGGCTATTATAATGAAGAATGGAAGATGTTCTTCAAAAGCGACAACATCGAATCAATTGCCAGGGGGACGTGGTGCCCAAGCGACGCCGGAACGCCAGATGTCGTCGGGGGACGGCGCTACGGCGTCTCCAAGATATGTGCCACAATGATGGTAGGGGAGCTTCAACGGCGCCTTGATACTGATCCGCTACTGAAAGGAGTCTCTGTGGTCGGCATTGACCCTGGAATTATGCCGACTAAGATCATGCGACATAGCGATTGGATAACGCGCACCATTGTCTTCCCTATCATCATAGGCCTCATAGGACAGCTGATGGTTTTATTTCAGGCCAACCCTATATGCGTCCCACAAACAGGTCTGCCAGTGATGTGATAGCGGCTGCTTTTGAGACTGGGTCTAGACTAAGAGGGAAGTATTTGGACGGGTCAAAAATATCTCAGGTGTCGCGAGAAGCTGCAGACGTACAGAAGCGGGAGATGGTCTGGAGAGAGAGCGTTAGGTTAACACATCTGACGCAGAAAGACACTATTCTAGTTGACTGGGCTTGATTAAAAGTTGCTAGGCGAAGTCACACGCGTAGATGGCATCTTCTAGGCTAAGAAATCCAATGAAAAGTCATGGACATCTGATATCTCTTTTCCTCTAAGATATGACATAAGGCGTCTGACCTAGATTCTATACTGGAACACGGCAACCATGGCGCGTGGGTTACATCTACAGCGGCATAAATCGGTACAACTCTGACATTCATTTCTTTTCGTGCGCTCTTCTGATCAAGGTGACTTGCGTTACAGTTGTATCGTCGTTTCTACCTTACGTACACATGTATTGGTCCACAAGTCACAGCCTCCGGTGTTACTTTACTAAGAATTTCACACTTCTACTTTGATAAAATTATATTGCCACATCGGGAACAGACACGTTTCTGCCAAGAAGTTGATTTCTTGTTTGATATTTCAGAAAGGACGCTTTGACTCCGTGTACTATTACGCCCCATCGGATGCAAATGCAGTGACCTCGCATGATCGCTAACTTGTTCTATAGGCCGAAACTCGTAGGATTCTCTGTAATAGCTAACTGCCGTAGTTGTCAACTAGGCAGACCTGTTAAATTAGGTAGCCGTGAGCGTTCGTTGAATGAAAATGCACTCACATTCACTAGCTGGCAGATAGTGAATTTATCTGCGAAGGTAAAGACATTTATTGTAGTGTTTTTATTCTATATGTCTTATCCTATCATTTGGACATGACCTATACCCAGACAGAAATGCAGGGTCACAAATCGCGTAGTTTAGTACCTAGTTGTAGCAGCATAACCCGTAACCACTGCGTGGGATCGCATCATAATAACGGGGAGCGAGCGGCGAGAGGGCGATCAAGGCCGGTCGGGCACTATATCGAACCTGCAAATAGGATGTTTGATCTTTGTAGGTTCTTGAACATTTCAAACGAGGACAATTTGTCGTTTAGGTTGCGTGCGCCAACTGTCCGGAAGGTTCAATTCTGCAAGCCCACATCTGTGGTAGACACCCCCTCTTCCTCTGTTGCGATAATGGCAAAGTAGTGTCCGTGTGTCGCACTACCAAGGACCAACAATGCGCACTTTTCTACAGCTTCAAAGCTTGGCTTTTGACTAGATGTAGGTAAGGAGGGCAAGACATCTGGCCAGCCTTCGATCAACACGTCAGGGCCAAAATCATGGACATGGCCATAAACCCCCTCGGCTTCCAGGACACAACATGTCACTATTAATTGAGTGTGAGAACTGTCAACATCCCACTCAACTAATGCTTCCGATTTGTCAAAATACACAGTGATATCCATATCAACTGGGCCAGTGACTGACATCCATGACCAAGTCGGGATATGGGGTAGGATGGTTCGCCATTCCCGTGGCTCAACTTTCCATAATAGAGAGATGACTGGACAAGACTTCCACACTCCAAAATGGCATTCGTCGTCAAATGTTTCGGAGAGAAAGTCAATAACTCCATTGATTGCCAATGGCCTATCCTCAGGAAGGCTAAGCTCACGAAGAGTATATTGTTCCACAATCTCTCGCCATAGAAAATCGAGGTCGCTTGCCTTGGTATCTACAAATAGCCCACTCTCATGAGCTTGGCTATTCGCAAGACTATCGATCATTCGTCGGGGGTGAACGGCCGACATTCCGTAATCGATACAGGTCAGCGATTTGTGCATCACATTTTTAGTCCGACATCGAACGAACGGTTCGAGATCTCCAAACACAAGCAGTCGTGGCGGCAACAAAGCTTCTTGAAATGCCCATCCCGAGTATTTAGGGGGAATGCATCCGACGATGTGCGTGTACCGGCACAACTGTGATAATATTGGGTCCATCTGAACTATTAAAATCTCCAGAATCGAGAGTAACAGGTATATCACAGGTAGAGTACTTGGTGTTCAGAAGAGACCGATTGCATAGGAAACTGTCGTGTACTGAGCTCGACGTGGCTGCAGCGATAGTGACGAATGAATTTTGATAAATGTCACCCATCCGACGAATCTCCCGATTCTTATCATCTTGGTCGTCCTGGACAATACACAAGGCGTCCACCCAGAGATATTCAAGTTCTAAAGAATAAGCTACTTCCACTGCGTCATTTAGACCCTGCGGGAGAGATTGCCTCTCTATAGGTTGTTGGAGGAAATTTTGGATCGTGTTCTTTGTTAACTGCAACGGTTGCGGTCCTCCCCAGCAATAGCTAAGAGCAGCATAGTTTCCCGCAAGGCCTTGTGCGGTAGTGACTAATTGCAAACGCCACTTAACTTCTCCATCCTTCATAATATGCAAAAGCCGAGTTGGTAGGACCTTTGGCCGGGATTGTTGACATTGGGGATGAGACGTAAGACACAGCTGAAGCATAGCTTTAATATCTTCCACCCATTGATTTGTTAGGCCATCCCATTCAACGTGGCGATAATTGGTGTACTTTGCAAGCGGGCTAGCTACACTCATAGTTAGCTATATATTTATTCATCACAGAAACTAAAGTCTACCGGGACAGAAACTTGGTCTCAACTTTACATTTCTGGGCAAGCAATCTTAAAGGACTGAATCCCTGCCATTTCATATGCCCCTTCTCTGTTTCTACGCTCACGAAAATTCTGTCAACTGCTTTTTCATTTACTAGCTCCCGGGCTAAAGTATAAGGCTCCAGGCTTACGACCCCTCCATCAAGGCCCATGACATATTGACGCATCACAGGCCGGGATAAGACTACCCAACATCGCCGTAGCTCTTCATTTTTTCTTGAATGTGCATTTCTGGGTGACGGATAAAGGAGGTCTCGGAGGCGACGTGTTTTGTAAACCTGGCTAGAAGCCCGAGGAGGTCTTCATTCCAAAGGTAACAACAAAAGCGGCAATCAGAGCGGTCCGCGAAAGTACCTAGCTGCGAGTGCCGGAACTTGCCTGTAGATCTAAGTTGTTCGAAGCCTGTGCTTGAGAAAAGAAATTGGCATTGCCGACACAAACTTATAGTGGTCGCAATAGGATTATGTTCTAAGGACATCGCGATGCACGCAAGATATCGGTACTGTAATCGACGTTGCTAATATCGTGATTAACAGCGACGTTCATTCCGGGTCCCGGCGGGTGGTTTCAGTATCCGTACCTCGGAGGCAGCTCGGGGTGACTACACTAACTCCGAGCCGAAGCCCTCCGAAACACATGTGATTAGGTAGGCTATTTACCGTATACAATATTTGAGCAAAACCTAAGCAAGGAGAAGGCCGTATTTCTTGCGGTTTGATGACACGAAGGCGGTGACAGGGCAAGAGGTTATGTTTCCCAACTCCTGGAAATGGGAACGGGCAGGGATTCCGCGTGCAGACCCCTGGTCTAAGTGTTAGATCGTTCGGCACTTGCGATACTAATTTGGGTCGGATATACAGTACGTAACGTAGATGCTAACGAAGTCAGTGCGCTAGTGTTGTGCTAGCATCCGTGAAGATAAGAGCTGCGATATAATGCCCCTCGTACCCATGGTGTCACGACAAAGCATAGATGGCAACAGAGAAGAAACTGATGGCCAAGGTTACTTGGGGAGTGATAATGGTATCTTACTGAATAGAAAGAACTTCTCGCCGCGTTTGAGGTTTGAGTGGTTGTCTTTTGAAAAAATGTTAAGATAGTGACCTTACGAAGAGTGCCTGTGCTGACGATCGCTAAGGTAAAATGCATGAAGACAATATTATTCTCGTCACCCTGTTTCACTAAGTAGTCAAATGCAAGACTAGTACAGACCATAGTGTAGCCGTCCACTACGATTATACCCCAACTCTTTTTCAATCTGGGATCATTTACGTCGGCAAACTTTTCTAGAGGACACGAGGTGGTAGTGAACGGACGAAGCAAGAGTATAAGCCTTGACTAATGAGTGAAACTTAAATCTCAATGACGACAGTCCTATCACCGGGCGTCAATGCTATGATTTATAAGTGACCAGGCTTGCTTGCAATGTCTTGAGGATTCCGATCCAGCACATAAAACGTTGAATTGTCTCGCATGGTGACCGTTCAATTGAGAGCGCTTTCGTATATGCCCACCGCAATGTCCCTAAAAACGGCTGCGCAATCTCGGCAGTGTTATTGCTGATGCATGATTAACTCTAAAGAATTGACGCGACCGTTTGGACACAATGAATGGAGGCATGATGAGCACTCGACTTAGCAGCGGCACCCTACAAAGTCGCCAGAATCTAAAATTGCAATTGATGAGAAGGACAGCGCGAACCTCGAGACATCCTCCGCAGACCATTAGAACCAAGCCGCACTTCGTATTACAGTAGACATACTGTCTAAAATTAATTGCAGAACGACGTAGCGTCAACATATCTTCACAAGTAACGACATTTCACAGAATAGATGCCCGTCAATCAAGTCAATAGCCTACACTCCGCCGATCCCCCAAAACATTCACAACTGATTTGGCAGAAGTAAGCGTGAAGAAGATTTATAGGTCATATAACGTAATACTTCAAGTCACGTGCTGTATTCGCATTCAAACCCGAGCCGACGGTTGCTGGCGCTTGGAATAGAAGACTCGAAGGATGGGGGCAGGGTAGCAGCCAGGGGTTCTGGCCCCTGACAACCAGGCTGAATACGAGGACAACCTTAGAAGGCTCTCTCTATCTTGTAACTAAACAACGTTAGAAGATCTTGTGTAGGACTTCAATGACATAACAGGATGAGATTGTGAAAGATATACGATTGCTGACGCTCGAATAAGGATCACCAGGACCTCCGATCCTCTCACTGTAAGCTTCCCTGTCGCGGCGCTATATCGCCCGATAGAATAGAGCTTAAAATGGAAAGTAGATACCTACACTGGTGCTGCAATTCAAACAAACCCTGTAAAGGTTACTATAACGTTTGTGTCGTGTAGTGATGATGATCAAGATACCTGAGTCAAGGTAGTGAGGATGTTGTCGTCTGGCTATAAAATGTTGCGACGAACCGCCTCGGTTTCTTAAAAGTACTATCATCAGCAGCTTCAGCCGAGCAAGCAAACAAACACTAGCATTCTTAGACTTTCAAACACAAAGACTCAATATGAGGGCGAGCTTGACCCTCACTGCATGCTTCGCGCTTGCTGGCCGCGCTTTGGCGCTGCCTCTTTCGTGGGTTCAAACCTGTACTATGCTGCAGGGCTCAGCACGGATCAACAAGACTACTTGTTCAAAAACTTGCAAGACTCCGGGTGAAAGTTCTTCGCGTCTGGCTCGATGGTGGGTACCCACGCCGTTACTTCTCAATTCTATGTCTAATGAATCTCCAGGGCAAAATTCGGATCAGAAGAACACGACCCTCAATTATTGGCCTAGCCTGGAGGGAGACTCCCCGGGCTCATTCGATGATACAGTCCTTACACGGCTCGACGATGTCATGCATCGCGCGGCCACGCAGTACGGTATCAAACTCATGATCTCGATGCACAGCTACAACTCGCTGAAGGGCAACAAAGACTACTACGGGAAATAGGGCACAGGCGATTTCTACACTAATAGCGATGCCATCAGCGCCTTCAAGAACCGCATCAACCACATAATGTCCCATGTGAACCCCAACAATGGGAAGGCCTGGTCTCAAAGCTCCGAGTACATCTTCGCGTTCGAGGCACAGAACGAGGCGGACCAACCGAATGTAAGACCTTTCACGCCCGGTGTAGAAATTCTGGATGTTGATCAAAACTGACGCGGTTGATGATAGGAACATCCTGATACCACCGTGCCATGGCAGTGCACTATGGCCGGGACTATCAAGGATAACCTGAACGGGAACGGCGACATCCTCTCTATTCACGGAGGCGGGGGTTGGGTTGACGCATCGCTCCCTAAGGACCTCTTCAACTGTGACGCGCTTGATGTCCTGGCGATCCACGCAGTAAGCACTTCTCAGAATTAACTTCTTTTTTTTGGCAACTTTCAGAGCACAGGCTCATTTTTCAGGCCATGGCGTGGCTAAAAACTTCTAAGCACATCAGAAATTTTCTCAAAATAACTGTAGCTAACTCCAAGTGCTCCAGTACGGCAACGGCGACCTGACCGTGGAAAAGCTATCGGGCGGTGTCCAAATGGCAAAAGACACGGGCAAAAAGTTGATCATGCAAGAATGGGGCGTATGCTACTACGGCACGGACAAGAACCAGGAATGCGACGGCGGCAGCCCCGCCAGCAACCGAGACGACAACATCAAGACTTGGGCTGACAATATCAGCAAGGCCGGTATCCCGTGGATGTATTGGCAGATCTTGCCAAACGAAGACCCGCACGGCACCGAGGATTTCGAGATCGGCATCGATGGTGTGAACTGGGAGACACTGAAGGCGGCGGCTTCTGGTACGGCCGGGTATACCGCGCAGTTTGACTTCGGGCAGTGGCTGCTTTAGTTTACGTGCAGGCCCCTCCCTCTCAGGTACTCCTCTCAGGCTCAGGGCAAGGATGACCTTTTGTGAGGACTGGCGACGTGTTGGTTTAGAAACAACAGTCGTTATCAGGCATGTAGTCATGTTATGGAACCATATCAAACCATCTTAAAGGATATCGAATACTGGAAAGTCACCAAAGAGTATAGAATCTCTTGCGAGACTCTATATAAGCCGAACATGTACTAGTCTTCTTATGGATTCTTTCTTTGGGTTCTGGGTCTAGGTCTGGCACTCTCATGCTTAGGGAAAAGATAGCAATATCAGTGTCAGTCATTCAAGTCCAAGTCTTCTACCTTGACATTACGAGAGACCTGCATATTTTTCTTTCACCCAACGCCTCGAACTACCAAGATTCACTTGATTAAGCTTATTTCTAACAGTTGCCGCCGGCAATCGACATGCAGTCGGTGCTTTAGGTGGCCACAGTTTCTGTAGCGCCATCGAAGGCTTTCTCTACAGTGTTCTTTGCTACATCTTTGATGCTCATTGCACCATCGAGCAGATCGACCATCTGTATGTTTGTTCTTAGCGCCTGATGGAACCAATGACGCAGCTCGGCGGCAATGAGACTGTCGACGCCGTGGCTCGCGATGCTCCTGTTCGGGCTCACGTTTTGAGCGTCGATGAACAACATTTCGGCAATGGCTGTCACAATCCCTTCAGTGACAAGCACGACTGTATCGTCTCTCATACTTGGCCCGGCTTTGACCGCTTTGTCGAGTGCAAGCCGTAGACGAGTCGCTGAAGAGGCTGATGATGAGTTATTGCCGAGGTCGTCATCCCCACCAGCGTCGTCACTCGTCGATGCCTGAGCGTCTTTGATCGCGCGCATTAGAAGAGAAACCCGACTGTCACTGTGCCACCGGGGAACATTAGGCAAGGCGAGCTGTCCAAGCGCGAGTGGATCAAGACAAGTGAAGTAATTCGCTGCGGACAAGGGGTCGTGTCCTAGTCCAGAAACAGTCATCGCAAATGGATCTAGGAATGCTGGCTCAAGAGTGGCAAGCACACTCCACTCTGTAGTGGTCAGCGCTCTGTTACGCGTGTACATGTCATCCGTTCCGCTTGCACCCAGTTTGAAGTCTGACTCGATATCCTTGACCAGACCATACGCGACTGTCGACGCTGGTAGGCCCAGCCGTCGGCGAAACCGGGCAAACTGCTCCTGGAAGTTAGTGGCCGCGATATAGGCCGACTGTGTGGGCGGCGCCCAGATAGACTCGGTCGATGTTAACATAACGAAGAAGTCCAATGGTGAGCCTTGCAGCGCATCGTGCAGGTTGATAGTGCCAATAGTCTTGGATGTTGCACCACTTCGGAACTGATCTATACTGAGTTTGTCGAAGGAGAGGTCCGACAATGACAGAGCAGCATGGACAAGGCCTTTGATCGGGCGCCCCCTCGAAGCAATTTTCTCCACGGAAGCGGCGACATCTTCTTTCTTACTGATATCGCAGATTATACCCTCGACCGACAACCCTCGGGCTTCCATGTCGTAAATGAGCTTGCGTGCTGCTGGCTTAGTAGAGCCGCCCCTGGACAGCACAGCGAAGTCTCGAGCTCCACGGTCAGCTATCCAGCTGATGATGGATCTTCCCAGCCCCCGAAGCCACCGGTAATTAGATAGCGTCCCTCAGAGTCAAATTTGGCCATCGGCAGCTGTCGAATCACCTTGACGCGGGACTCTACATCCAGGAATGAAACAACCTTCTTGCCGAGGTGCGCACCCCTGGAGAAGTCGGCTAAAGTCTGGCTCAGCTGCGCCACACAGGTGACGGAGAAAGGGCGGATGGGAGAGATATGCTCTGCGCGGTAAAGCTCGTCGACCGTCTTCATCAGCTCCGCCCCAGGTCAGGATCATTGTCAAGTAGAATGTTGAGGTCGATCGAAGAAAAGCTGATGCTTCGTTGAAATAATTCTAGACCAATGTCCCTGGAGTCGAGAACATCGAGACGACTCAGATTGAGTAGGCATCCCAATGGCGTAAGGGCGTCTAAGGAATCGCGCAAGAGGTCACCACCTCCGCTAGTGCTAATGACGCTTCGAAGCCCCCTTTCTTGGTCCCTTTCGCGGTGCGTGATTGTGCTGCCGAATCTCGTGATCCTATAACATGGTCTTTGGGGAGCCCTATGTCATCTACCAAGAAAGCCATCTTGGACGCAGTGCCGGCTGTAGCGAATACCTCGGCGCCCCTCAATCGCGCTATCTGGATGGCTGCGAGCCCCAGCCCGCCTGTAGCAGATTGTATCAAGACTGTCTGCCCCTTCCGCAGTCTGGCGACATAGTCCAGGGCATATATGGCCGTCATATAAACTAGAGGCATCGTTGCCATGTGGAGGAGATCGTCGGTGGGTTGTAGCTTCTGCGCAAACAAAGCAGGTACCCTCGTGTGTGTCCCGAGATGGCCTCTACCAACACCATAGACAAGATCCCCAACCGAGAGGCCGACGACATGGGAGCCTGTCCTGACCACAACACCGGCGTACTCGGACGAAAGGTCGTTTTCAGCAGCGTCGAACCGGCCAGAGGCGAGGGCAAGATCTTTCCAATTCAAACCAATACCAACCACCTCGACATCAATGAAAGTGGGCGGGATGGGCTGCAGCAGCTCGTGTAGGGTCGAAAGTACAGTGAGGCGAGTATTCCAAACGTCTCGAAGTCAGCACGAAGGGGCCCTTGACTTTTGCTTGGCAACATTTCGGTCCCCAGGGAAGTTGGTGTCTTGGCCGGTTCGATATAAGGGCCAAGCTCATCGGCTGGGACCACGCGGCTTACACACATACATCCATCCTGCCAGACAAACTCACGATCACCATTGATGCCCATCTCGCTCTCGCTATCTTGCAGAGACGCCTCGCACATGACGATAGACGCAGCGAGTCGAGTCGTTTCTATGTCGAAGTCGTTGACATCGACGTCGATAGAGAGGAACCGACTGCAGGATTCTCGTCGCAATAGCCCGGAGGAGCCCATGCATGAAACTGCCACGGGTCTCGGCCTTTGATCATACCACAAGATGTCACCAGACCATGCTTTGAACCCTGCGAGCGAGACTTTGGTAGACTTTCAAGAGCGAGTCTTCGGGGTCGAAGAGGTCGTTCTGACTGCTGATAAATGCAATCACTCGCGCCCCTTTCGTGACGCTCTCGAGAGCATCGGGGCTAAGAATCCCCACCCGAGAGAGCATCTCACGCCGCTCCATTTCGTCCATAATTCCAGTCAGGAGTGGAGTTGGCCCAGAAGAACCGTGAAGAAGATGCACAAGCCCCTGATATTTTCCATGATTATTTTCCGGTTCCTCGACCCTTGTCGACACCAGAACCGACGTCGACTGATGCGGAGACGGATAGTCGTCCAGATTTATGTCGACACCAAAGAACCCAAACGCGAGTAGGCGACTGTCCCACGCCGACAAGCTCATGAAAGGGCCTTCTGTGCGATTGTCCGCGGTACCCAACCAATATCCAGTAAGAGTCCCGTATAAGAGTCCCAACATCACTCTCATATGAGTAGTCTCGGCGATTATGAGCTTGCCTCCCGGCTTCAGGAGGCTCCTGCAGTGCCGAAGGACTTTGTCCAGGCTTGCGGTCGCATGAATGGCCTCGCATGCCAAGACGACGTCATATACAGCCTCGTACCCGCTGGCTAGAGGATCTTGTTCGATGTCGAGGACCGAGTACTTGATGTCGCGATAGTCGGACATGAACTCGCGGGCCGCACCAAGGAAGCCAGGAGAGATGTCGGTGAAGGTGTAGTCTGCGTAGCGCTTGATGTTATTTGCGCCCACCAACGCCCTCATCGCCGTTCGTGTCGCCGCACCCGTGCCGGCACCGACTTCGATGATACGCGCATTCGGATTGGAGTGGCCCACGAGGTCTAGAACTCTCAACAGCTGCGGATGGGAGCCCGCGATGACGTGACCGCTCTCATACAGCGGCGTCAACAAGCCATGTGATACGAGGACGTCAATGCCTGTTGTCCGCTCATGCAGGATATTGCCCATGTTTTCATGCAGACACTTGGCAGCCATGGCTTCGACCTGATCTCCCGCTTCGGTGCAAAACTTCTGCAACTGCTGCAAACGCTCTTCTGGGCCCATTCTGGAGGCTTCTATCATATGCCTCCTTGTATCTTCTTCTACACATCTTCTGACCCACGAAAGCCTGTGGCTAAGCTCTCCTTTGGGTTGGGGACGATTTCCACTGCTCAGGAACAAGTGATATACATCTGCCACGACCAAACGACTGATCATGTCAGCCCTTTCGAGGGGCGAAATTCGGTCCATATTCTCTCGGGGGGCTGGAAACAGATTGCGTGCCTGTTGATTCCCCAGAGTACGGAAATCTGGCTTCCAACAGAGTCTCGTGAAAGGGCTGCTGAAAGGTCTATTTGACCGAGAGCTGCTCTTTGCCTTCGTTAGCCCCTGGTATCGTGTGAGCTTCAGCGTCTCTACTTCCAGGAGCGTATTCCCCTGGTTGTCGACGATCTGCAACTGCACGTAGGCGTCCCGAAGCCCTTGAGTTCTCCCACGAGCTGCCACCATGGCAGATCCCTCTTTGCATCCGACTTTCAGATACAGCCGAGAGAAATGAACCGGCACATATGCCGCATTGGCTCTCTCGGCCTGACCTCCATAGCATGCGATGAGACCAAGCTGTATGGCGGCATCGATAGCGGTCGGGTGGACAGCGTACTTGGATTCCCCGCCTTGGATGATGTTGGCTGTCATGTCAAGCGCCACGGATGCCCGAGCGAGATTTTGGCTGGGATCGACACGGACCTCGGATAGGGGCTGAAACGTGGGCCCATAACCAATTCCAATGTCAGCAAACTTTTCATACCACGAAGCAATGTCCGGATGTCTGGCGTCCATCTCTCTCGACAGCATATTGGAGTCTGTTATTCGCCTTTGTACCTCTGGCTTAATTCGACCGCTGCAGTTCTCAGTCCACTGACCAGAGTCCCTGGCCCATGAGCTCACGGTAAACTTAGCCCATGACATCTCTCTAGGGACATCGGTGTCAATGAAGTCCATACCAAGGACTATTTCGACTCCCTCATCTCTGGTACAATTAACGCTGCGCCTATGTTGATCTTGGCCATGGAGAAGGCTGTGATCTCTTTCTCCTGTGAGCCGTGATTCTCACGAAGTACCTGCGAGACCGCCTCAGCCGCCATGGTCACGTAACCAGCGGCTGGGAAAACGGCGTCGGGCATCAACCGGTGGTCTCTAAGTCAAGGCAGATTCTTGATCCGAAGAACGTTTCTCCATTGCGGCTGGGATCTACTTGCACCCAGGACGCGGGAGCCGATCAGGTCATGGCGAATAACGTCACGTAGGCGATACTCCTTGCTTACCCTGCTCTCGTAGTAGTTAATTTGCGGGTATGTATACTTGTAGGTAAGAAGATCGATAGCCATGCAGCCTTGAATGAGACAGGCATCATGCCCATCATCCCCGTCGACAGCGTTGACGGCACCGAGGTCGATCGCAGCCTTGAGGCCAAACAGCGTGCCTGCGAGGTTGAGGAAGCGTACGCCGCGGCCATTTCGCCCGACGAATACCCGACGACGGCGTTAGGCCGAACGGACCACGAAGCGAGTAGGTCGACGAGACCAATCTGGACAGCTGTGCAGGCCACTTGAGATACCCGAGGTAGGTGGATCATGTTCTCCTCGCACTCCCCTGAGATGCCGTGCGCAATGTGCCAGGACGTAGTCCAAATACTCGATGGTGGATCTGAATACGGCATACTCCAGTAGCTGCGCCCTCATAGCATACCACTGTGCACCTTGGCCAGTGAACACGTACGCGACGGTGGCAGTTTCTATAGGACTGGTGAATATCGAGGTTTCGGTTGAAAGCCCTGCCGTCGGATCGTGTTTGTCGACTATACGGTATGAGGACTGCTGCAATCTCGACCGCCTACAGCCCAGAGTGTGTGCAATGTCTGCCAATGACCATTTGTCAATCACTTTAGATAATGCTTCGATGTTGGCTACGAGTGATGTTGTATTATGTGCAGAAAAAGGTAGTAAAACGAGCTCTCGTGTTGTTGCATCTGCTGTTGAGAGCTTCCTCGGCGGGCAAGTGACGGGACTATGCTTGGGTACCGAATCATGATCAAAAAATGATCCATTGCCATTATGACCGTTACCGTATTGTCTCATTACTCCGCGCTTGACGTAGTTAGTAAAACAACGTTGACATGGTCCACGCTAGAAACCAGGTAAGCCCATTTTTCTCGCATAGAACCTTTTTGACGGGTCTCTCACCAGCAGTGGCCATTGGCACCTCCAAATCCAAACGAATTTACGCTTCGTTCCACGTTAGATTGCAGTTCTCAAGATGTACAGTCAGGGTCATGTGTTCCTACCTGGCCCTCCGCAGCTTATCCTTTGGCCACGGCCGTGCAGTATCCTTGACAACCTCCACCTTGGCGGCCGCGAAGTCAATATTGGGATTCAGCGACTTGACCCCAAATGTCGGTGGGACTATCCCTGCCTCGAGGGACAGGACAACCTTCATGATGGAGGCAATGGCGCTGGCTCCCTCGGTATGCCCCAGGCTCGGCTTTATGGAACCGATCAGCAGCCGGTCAGTGTCTGACCTGGACGAGGCAAACACGTTGCCGATGGCCTCGACCTCGAGTGGATCACCGGCTTGGGTGCCCGTCCCGTGGCACTCAAAGAATCCAGTGTCCGCAAAGGGAAGCTGGCCGGCGTTCTGATAAGCACGACGGATAACGTCTTCCTGGTCGCTCACACTGGGCCTCGTGATACCGCCCGTTCGGCCATTAGCGTTGACAGCCGTGCCTCGAATCATAGCCCCTATGGGGCTCGCGTCGAGGATTGCCAACGAAGCCTTTTTCAAGTACAGAACTGCGTAGCCCTCGCCTCGCGCGTATCCGTCGGCGCAGGCGTCAAACGTGTGGCACCGCGAAGTGGGAGACAGCGCACCGAGCTTGTCCAGGACGATCTGCATGCTGGGATCTGAGATCCAGTTGGTGGCTGCCACTAAAGTCCCGTCGCAATCGCCGTTGCGTATCGACGAGGAACAGGCCGTGTTGGTCGACAGACAAGAAAGATCAATTTCGTTAGTGGAACCCAGGGCTCGTCTTATCTTCGCACACACCTAGGGCCACGGAGGTTGAACACATAGCTGATGCGGTTGGCTAAGATGCTGGTGTCTGCGCCAGTCGCAGCGTACGGCCGCGGACTTTCCCAGTCGCGCGCTTGGATAAGAAGGTGGTCAAAGGCAAAACTGCCAATGTAGACTCCCGTACGTGATTCGGCGATGTTGTCTCACGTTTCTCCAGCGTTTTCCATAGCCTCGTACACTGCCAGTCTCGAGATTTAGTCAGAGTTTCCTCACTTATGCGACGGTGCAACACACCGACTTCAAGCAACTTGTGCTGTGCGGGATCCATCGTTTCGGCCGCACGCCCCGTTATGTTAAAGAATGCATTGTCAAATAGCCGCGCATCTTCTTCGAGGAGGAACCCTCCCCGGGTCGTCATTATACCCGGACGGTTTGGGTTGGCATGGTGAAACCCTTTATCAGAGAATCGGGGCTCGTCGAATTCTTTCCAGCCGTCCCGGTTGTTTGCCAGCAGCTCCCAGAGCCCAGAAGTATTGTTGATACCGCCGGCCCATCGGCACCCTTGTTGGTAAAAGTCAGGTCAGCGTGGAACCTCACAAGATCATCTTCATCATTGTCATTCATACCCATCCCAACGAGAGCCACTGGCTCATTTGGGCCTTCCAGGAGCGCATTGCTCGACATGATTAGTTGATAGAACTGGCTTGATTGCTTCTGAATAGACAAAACTGAATTTCTAGGATTATAGTAGACCAGCTATGAACACATGCAGACTTTCATGCTTCGATACTAGACTCATAAAGCACCCATCGTTGACTACACTCTTCATAGACTATTGGAGAGTGCAATTCCTGGCAGGGATTAGACACGTGAGCCTTCCGAATGCGGTGCGTATGTTCGATCATCGCAGTGCCGTGGTCGTGACGTCGTCCTCCGAGACTGTGGAACTTGATGACGGGGCTGCAGTGATCATCCGCATCGGCCGAAGTTGTCGGGCAGACACGGCCCCGCAAAAGAAGCACAAGATACATGCACTTTGCCGGTCATCGGCCTGCATCACGAAACTGAGGTCGCATTTGTCTTTGTGAGGGTGGCCATATCCACTCGATAATGTCGAGATAAGTGTGAAATCGTTCAAACCTCCTTTGTCCCTTATACTAAACAGGATGGGCTCGCCTTCAGCAGTATCGTCAAAGCAAAAATTACACTAGTCGTCTTGCTCTCAGTAGGTAGCCATGGAGGGACACTCAATTCTTGAACCCGCCCAGACCATTCTGGCGGCGACACAGGACATAACAGCATATCTGGAGTCGAACAATGTCAAACCCCCCACGTTCGATCCGCAGGGTGGCGAAGTGCCCAAGACGGCAGAGTACCAGCAGCTCTCAAACTCGCTGAGAGAGACTCTAGAAGACCTGCAACGCCTCATCGAAGGCCCCAAGAAATTTTTCCGCCATTACCTCATGCGAGGATATGAGCTGGGGGCTTTCCAGATCGCCCTCGACTTCGGCCTTTTCACCATTGTGCCCGCGCATGGAGAGATCTCGCTGGAGGAGATCAGCAGTAAGGCCGGGCTCGATCTGGATCGCATTGGTCGCGTCATCCGGTTGCTCATCACGCACCGCTTCTTCCGAGAGGTGAGGCCGGGTTTCGTCTCGCACAATTCATTCTCGGCTGCTCTCATGGATGAAGAGTTGCGATCCGTGGTTCACTATTCGTGAGTGGAGCACCAGCACAACCGGTGGTGACTGTGATAGTAACCACATAAACAATTGCTTACCCTTTTATAGCTTAGATGAAATGATCAAAGCTGCAGTAGAATCAAGCGCGTCTCTTCGGGCGACGCCTGAAAACCCCGATAGCCTTCACTGCCCTTTTTACACAAGACATGGGGTCCCTATATTCCAGTACTACTCAAAGCACCCTGAACTCGCAGGCCGCTTTTCAAAAGCGATGGCCGGATGGCGGCGAAGTGAGTTTTGCTCGTTCAGAAAATCATAGAGGTTTCTTTGCTAATGAAGTAACTATGAAGTGGAAAATAGCGTCACTGAGTTAAGAGACTCTATTAATTGGGCAGAGCTCGAAGGCACCGTGGTAGATATCGGCGGTGGAAGTGGACACGTCTCTATCATCCTTGCCCTGATAAGTATCCTTTCAGTGATGTGAACGGTGTGTGATAACAGCAAGCGAGGCCATCGTCGTCTGATCTTAATTTCTCCGATAGATGTATCCCCACCTAGAATTCGTCGTGCAAGACGAAACGGACGCCATGTTCAACCCAGGCACCAAGCTTCTGACCGACGACGTTATCGATCGCGTGTCCTTTGCCAAGGCGAACTTCTTCGAGCCGCAGCCTTTCAAAGGCGCGGCGCTCTACCTCCTGCGCCAGTGCGTCCACAACTGAGCAGACCACGACGTGGTCAAGATGTTCAAGGCGACAGTGCCGGGGCTGGAGGGCTCTGCTCCCGACACGCGACTACTCATCAACGATATAGTGTTGCCCGAGGTCGGGAACGACATCGCGCCTCAAGGAGCGTGAGATGCGACAGGCCGATATGGCCATGATGGTCGGCTTTGGAGCAAAGCAGAGGACGAGGGCCGAGTTCGAGGCCCTGCTCAAGGAGGCTGACTCGCGGTATAAGATCGTGTGTGTGCAGGACCAAGGCGCGCTGGGGGTCATCGAGGTCGTTCTGAAGCAGTGATCAAGGATCGCATAGTTAATAGAGTCATTCTCATTAAATCAATACGAGACGCATTCACCATACATGGAACTCGGTTATTCTGATATCAGAGTTGCATATACTGCACAGCACAGGTACCATATAAACCAATACACCGACGAAACGAAATAGCCGAGTGTAGGGGGTATTGTCAGGAAGTTACTACAATCATAGTATAACTTTCACGTTATCGTTGCGAGCAAAAAGCCCTGGCTAATATATCCAACGTTGTCAAATTAAACCGCCTACGTACTTATATACCGTCAGCGGTACATTGCGCCACTGCCCGACAACACAGAGATAATATCAGAAAGGACGGAGCAGAAAGCTATGTATCCTGCGTCTGTCGACATGGATCTACGACTGAGGATTCTTCCACGCAATGAACTCCAGAAAGCCCGGCATAAAATTCTTCATGGCAGTGTCATCAAGCAATTCTTCCATCCTCTCGACCTTCTCACCCGTCTCGTCGAACCAGAGGAACAAGGCATGCTCGTTGGTGTATAGCCCGTGAGGCAAGTCCGCTTGCGCAACCGCATAGATGACGGCCTTGTTATGCGGAGCGTCGTGTACAACATTATGGACTCGAAGCTGCCTATTGTCAGCTGAAAGTTTCGACCGACGCGACACTGCTCCATGTATGACGTGTCACGATGCAGGAAGAGAGGCCGAGATCTCAAGGATTTGGCATCAGGGTTTCGAGGATTTGTAAATATCGCAAGAGATGTGGACGATATCTTAGACAGTTTCTGGCGAGTGGCAGAGAGAACGAGATAGTTAAGGTATCTAAGTCTAAGTCTGGGAGGCAGTTAGTTCAGCCTATGCTCCTGGGACAGCTATGAAATGACGATGACAACATCTACCCATGACTTACAGTAGCTGAACCTTATGTGTTCAGTCAATATTATTACTTGCTCCAGCAGATGGCCTAGATACACAGCATCAAACCAAGTTACAGTTTTGAAATCACATTCGCCCTCAAAAGAGGTGAATTGATCTAAATCAAGTTAATCTAGTTAGGTAATGACTAGTATCAACCAACAGACAACCAGCCATGGCCTGGGAGAGTATCTCAATCGTAAGTGAACTTCTGCCCCACGAGCTCTCACTGAGTTCCCACAGCTTCTCCGCTAGCGCTGGGTCCCTAGCATGCTCCGCCGGCTCGGTTATTTGGTTATTCGTGAGGTAGCCAGGCGCATGGGTGGTGATGGCGGGATCGAGTGCGGCCGTCAGAGGGGTGGCGCCGATCTGCTCATACGTCTTGGTGCGAGGCGTATCAAACTCAAAGTCGTGCCCAGTATTGCGCTTTGTGACCGCGTAGATGTCGTCGTAGTCGCTCATCTCGAGATGGGAGCCGAGCCTTGTGTCGAAATTGGAGCCGGGATGCACCGAGTACGAGACGACACCTTGTGGCTGCAGCCGCTTAGTCAAGGCAATGGTGAAGAGGATGTTGGCCGTCTTAGCTTGGCCGTAGCCAGTCCACATGTCGTATGTCTTGCCCCCGGAAAAGTTATAGTCATCGAAACGGAACGGGCTGATGTGATAGCCGTGACTGGTCAGGTTGACGACGCGGACGCTGCGGGGGTCGGCCTTCGCAGCAGCGACCAAGGCAGGAGAGAGCAGGTTCGTCAGGAGAAAAGCGCCAACGTGGTTGCCCGAAAGCTGCATCTCGATGCCCTGCTTGTCGACGGTATACTCCTTGATGCCCATGTTCCCGGCGCTATTGATCAGGACGTCAATCTTGGATCCGGTGACGTCTAGAATCTCCCGAGCGGCGCGCCGCACCGAGTCATGGTCCGAGAGGTCGACTTTGACCCATGAAGCCTCGACGCCAGCATCGCGGATGGCGGCCAGCACGGGCTCGGCTTTGGCAGCTGTCCTGGATGCGATGATGACCTTTTTGGGCGCGGCCCGGGCCAGCGTCGTAACAATGGAGCTGCCGATGCTAGGCTGTCCAGCGCCAGTGACGACGAAGGTACGGCCCTGAACCTGTGCGGCGAAGGCCTCGACGATCTGCTCACTGGTCGCGGTAGCTTCAAATATGGGCATTTTGAGGGATGACGGTCTCGAAAGAGAGGTTATGTTGAAGACGGAACTTGAGAGAGGTATACCCCCAAAACAACCCCTGTCTAAGCGGCTTAAAATGCAGCTGGCGGGGTTGCTGCATTTCAGTTCCAAAGCATTAGAATGTAGGGTTCGTGCCCGTGTCAGAAGCGGGGAACTACTAGGAAATGTTGGCTGCATGAGATACCGCATGAGGACACTGCATGATAGCCTCACCAACGTGAAGTCCGCGCCCATACATTACAGCAAGATGAAAACAATTCCTACCGAATTAAAGTTATTAGAAGACCTTTACAGCTATCAACTCCCCTATATCAACGACTTCAAAATTATGGTCTCATCAACGTCAGCGAGAAAGAACTGCAAAATCTTGGAAGAAGTCTTCCTTTCCTTTTCTGAGTTCCCGAGCCGTGCCGATTGGATTTGAGTCGTGGTGGTGAACCTGCTGTAGAGTTGAGACATCTCAGTGTTGTTTTTAGCCACAGACTCCGGCGCAAGCAATCTTTTGGTTCTAGTCATATTAAGGAGATACGACATGAATTTGATGCCGTTTATTTTTGGTTAGAAGGCTATTCTGTCCAATTCTCACACAGATCAGCCACAGAAGCCGCGCAAGCCACTAGCCAGCCAGAGTCCGAGATGATCGATATTCGTCAACCACCTATATCGAAGTCCGAGAAATACAGAAGAAAATAAAATGGTATTTCATAATATAGCCTCGTTTATTGTTGAAATAGGAAATTAGAAATCAGTGACTCTATCGGTCCCAAAGGGATTAATATTAGCTGAATTAAACACCATGGTCAAATTACTTAAATACGCGCCCTTACCATACTAGTGCGGAGTAGGATGAATCCAACATTACTATTTGAAACCGTATACGAAATAATGTAGCTGACACACAGCCCCAAAGTTCGAACCCATGAAGCTTTGGGAGTCCTTCCTTGGATGGTTTAAATATGTTTTTGGCCCTCTCTACCACTTGATGTAGCAACCATGGCACTGCCACCCTATGGCTCGCTTCAACCCGATTCTCTTAAACAAGTGACCTAGATGCTTTGAGAGGTAGCGAGCATAGTTCGTTACGAAGATGGTCGAACCGCAGAGAGTTCCGGTTTACCGCAGGTTATGCTTAACGGCGGCATCGAGGTGACACATCTGTACCGCGCCGACGATTATCCCGAGCATGTCAGCGGCCCATTCCATAATTCCGGCGAGAAGCCCGACAACGCAAACCCGAGTAGATCGCCAGGGAAAGCCGAGAAGAATTGCTTCGGCCGGTCGGAGAAGGTTATCTTGATAATTATAGGAGTATTATTTCTCTTGTGGTGGCGGCTGCCATTGCCGGCGGTCTCGCCGGCGGGCTGACACAACAGCCGGGTGAGGGCAAAGTCATACCTCCGATAGATACGACGTCGTCAGGAGGGAACACAACCGGCGCCTTTATCAACTCGCAGCTGGCCGCTATTAATTGGACTGACGGCACCGGGCAGCTCAGGCGTGCTATTTTCCACCAAGGTGCAGAGAATCTCTTCGTCAATCTTACACAGGCGCCTGACAGCGGAGACAAATAGACGCAAGTGAAGATCAGCGCGCGATATATTCATGTATGCCCCTGAAATGTCGCTAGATTCAATCGATCCTTCACCCGAAATAGCAGTTGTTAACTCTGTATTTCTTACAGGGACGTCGATCACCAAATCAGGCTCGCTTGTGGCAACAGCTAGCGCAGTCATACGTCAATCATGAAGGCATACCCAGGGTCGCCGCTCGCCATCATCCCATTTGCGTCTAGCATTGGGACGAACTTTGCGGTGAACGAGCTACTATTATTTTATTACACTAATACCAATATCAGATATTTCATTTTCAACCATGGGGATAATGGAAGCTTTGAATCTAGTTATCGTTATATCTCTCTTCCATTCCCCATGCCCATATCATTATCAAACTCTATCGTCCCGCAAGGTCCAGAAACTGTTATACAGAATCTTGAAAGCAATAGTTTCCCCAGCTCTCTTTCACAAGTGGCCGCATGCCCCTACGATTCCATCTCAAAGATAATGGTGCTAGCCATGGACAGTGATGGAAGGATTATTGAGAGCTGGTGAGATCATGAGTGGAATATAAATAAACGCATATCATTTAATAATAAAGATGGGTCAATCACATAGGACGCATCGGAAATTGATATCTCGCCCATAGCGCTAAATCACCTTTATCGCTTGTACGGCGTTGCAGCAGATGGGTCGGGAATAATTCAGTTTACGTGGTCACCCGACTCGCCCTTCCGGTTTAATTCGACTTCCACTGTAGTTTCTGGTTAGGCTGGCCAACACTGGCCTCTTATAATTCAAATACCCTTTGCACAATTCAGATCCCTTTAGTGGTGGTAAGATAGACGCGTAACGGTGCGTGCATGATCAACAGGACCTCGCTGCAGAAATCACGGGATAAACATGACACGAATATACGTTGTTATTGAAATATTCCAGAACACCTAACTTGTTCTCCCAGATACTAAATATGGATGAGAAACAACATGGATCAAGATGGGAGCCGTCTTCGCACCTCTCCGTTGAATCAGATGCTCGCGATGACACAATGGCACAGGCATCATCCCAATGGCTTGCCTTGCAACTTGATAAATATCTCTTACCCGGGAAGAGGTGAGGTCATCCCAGTCCATGATAAGCCCCGACTCTGCCCTTCGCGAAGAGGGCATAAGAACCTTGATCACCCTCAGAAGTCCGTTCTCTCCGAGATCAAACTTCTCTCCGGCTTTGATTTTGTGTACGCTCCAACGCTCCCGATACTTTCCACTCTCGCAATCAACCAGGGTGAGCCCCCTGGGAAGCTCGTTTCGACTTTTGAGCTCGTCATTGACCAAAAGATATGTCTCTAATAGAGAGTAATGATTTGGGTTCTTGTCGATATGTGTACATGTCAAAGACCGATTCCTACTCTTGCTTGGTAGTTCCAGGCAGATGTTATTCACTATTGCCGTATTGAACCCCAGAGATCCCTCTTGAAGGAGACCTATCCAATTGTAATCCCTCAAAGAATAAGATACGACTTGAGGGTCGTCATCTTTAGATGGCATCCAAAAAGCGAACAGCTCTCTAGCCGCTTCAAGGCCTGTTTTCAAAAGAACATTGAGCATCGACTTTTTCAGTGCTTTCTTCATCACCGACCCAAATCCATCCTCGTTAATGCGCCTTCTCAGCTCTGACATGTCTCCCTCCCGAATGAGATGGAAATAGGTGTCCTTCCATTCATCATTTTCCCAGTTCAGATCGCTAGCATTCATATAGTTTCTCATGCCAGAATATCCGAGCGCATATCTAAGACTTTGTCTACGCGAAATTCCGGTACATGCTGAAACTTCAACAACAAAGCGGTGTTGGATTGCGACGAGACAGCAATCGAAGTCTCCGTGGGATAAAGCATCCACAAGATCTTCTCTGTATGGCCGATGGCGAAGCTTGTAGGACTCCGAACCCCCTACCGTGAACCCCAAGCCACCAATACTCGCACTAATACTGCGGCTGTCTGTGTACCACCTTCGCCAGCGGACAGACAAAGGCAGTAGCCTATTGTTATTCTCCATATCAACGGTAAATTTGTCGCAATCAAACGTACACGACGGGTTTAAATTGAGCTTCCCTCCGATTAACATCCGGTCGCCGTTGAGTCCACCGTCCATGTGCAGCCCTGGTGAGTGGTTACCGGATGCTGGGATCCAGTGGCAAAATACCTCTCCTTTAACAGGCTCTGGCTCGTCAGAGCCTCGTTCCCAGTCAACAATAGAGCCCAATCCAACATCATATCGAACAATCACATCTGGCTTGTCCGGCTCAGTGACAGCCCAAACTGGTCCCCAGACGCTGGCGAAGTCGGCAATTCTAGTCGATAAGTAGAGGGCGGTTGGATGGTTTTGTGAGCCTCTGGCATTCGACATCTCGAATACCCAGACCGTGCGTTTCAAGTAAGCGCCCAGGCAGTTCAATGTCCTTCGCCTTAGACTGAAACCCGGTAATCCTAAAAGCTGTAGGCCCTTATCTGAGGGAAGATAGTCATGGAGATTTTCGACATGAGCGCCGCTATATGATAAGATAGCCAGGTCAAGCAATAGTACGGTAAATCGGGCTAGTCCAATGGAATTACGTTGCGCGAGTTTTCCCAAATGATTAGTGTCAAAGGCCGTCTCAACATGAAATACTCCTGATCTATCCGTGGTAAATTCCAGCAATCTCAGAAACTCGAAGCAGGCTTCCATGACAGCAAAGGGATCTTTACGACTGAAGGCAACCTGTAGTTTACCGGCTAAGGAGTTGATGTCATCGACAGCAACATGAACAAGCCTGGCTACATCAGGCCGGTTGGATTCGAGAGCCAGAAAATTGATAGAATCAGCGCAATACCCAGAGCCTTGCATAGTTTTTAGGTTTGCCAACACTCCACTGATTATTTCTGAGACATCTTCGTGCTCCCAGGTAAGTAGTCCTGCTAAATCTGTCGCTGTCTTGGGTTTAACGTTGAGGACAGTAGTACTAGGAGGTCTCCTTGCATGGGGGTTTCTGGCTTTTGCTAAAATGGGTGCAATTTTATGATCGAAGAATGACGCTGCGATAACTTCGCTCTTCATCCTCTCAAGTCGTGCCGACCATGTTTCTGGGTCAGCAAACCTCTCAACCCTTCGCGGGTATCCCATGTCGGTTTCTTCGCGTTCCGGATCAGATGTGGCAACATCCACATCGGCTTCCCATGTACTGACTTTAGATTCTCCGGAAATCGAGGATAGGTACTCGGAAGAGCTAGTTGAAAGCGGAATCTTGCCAGTCAATCCCTCGTCTTGGGCAATTGAGTCTTTTAACGTCGCCGTGGGTCCCACTACCGGCCGTGCATGGTCATCTGCGCTCATTTCATTTTCGGGCTCGAGTAGACTATCCCTTTTCATATCTCGTATTTCTTGCCTCGTTACTGTAGAGTGATAATCCTCCCAAGTACTTTCTCGATGGCTTTAGTCTGTTTATGCTCGGTCCCGGGTTTCGTGTCTCGTTCTGGTTCGAATTCGGGTTCAAACTTCATCTCGTCTGTACTGTTCTCAACGAATACGCGCCCCTTTAAGTTAGTAGCCAACTCTTTGACCTGAATCAGTCGGTCTTTAATAACCTCAACCTCTTCATTACAATCGCCTTTTCTCAGAAGCTCAGTGCAGCATGTTCACACTTGTTTTGCACATATTCCAGGCCCTTATCCAGCTCATCAAAAATTCTCCATTCTTGATAAAAGCTTCATGTTTTTGTTTCGTGTAATTGTCTGTGAGTCTCGTGTTGGGATAATGTAGTCCTAGATTCCTTGAACTTCTCCCGAGCGAGGGAAGCTCGAGGCCTCGCGCTTTTAGTTCTACTGGACTGTCTCTGTTTTTTTTGTATAGAGCTGAACGGTCTGCCTCTTCCAATTCTATAATTCATCGTCATTAGGCATCTCAAGTACGGCAAGATGTCTTATGTGAAAAACTTTAGCGGCCATCCTTTGTTTGCGCATAGAGTTCCGTTGAGCGGAGATAAGTCTGACTAAATTCTCAAAAGAGGACTGTATAACCCTGTCATAGTAAACTACAACCGCTTGTTCATTTTCATTGGGGGTAGATTGGGCGGGCGACTGTGAACGAGCTTCGGAAAGTTGGAGCAGGTCTTGTTGGCGCTGTCCGATCTGGCTACCGAGTTCTTCGAGGTCCTTTAACCACTCTAGCACGCTAGATACTAAGAGTTTTAAAGAATCAGTCGCCATTTTTGGTGTATTTCAGGACTTGACGTCCCATCGGACCGTTGCTTGAAATGAATGCTAAGAGAATTCAGACAGCGACATAAAGCAAGAACTATAAATGAAATTGGCATGCAAAGCTTGCATGTCACAATGGGAAGGCCATCTGGGCAGAACGATTGAAAGATTGAGGCATAAAAAAGCTACGACGAGACAGATGAAGACAAACGGAAGTAATGGCAGGTCTGGTAGGTGGACGAACGGAAGCAGAAAGAGAAAGAAGAGCGGGGAATTGGAGACTCGCAGGGACTGTGACCTCGAAATCGAGTCTTAGTTGCGCCTTACAATAATGGGCAGGCTGCGCCACTTCGTTTCGAAATGACGGTAGTAAACCCATGGCGAAGCGGCGAGACTACTGCATTGCTATAGCAAGTAGTATACTAATGACTATGTAGGTACTGTTCCACGAGGTATACTGAAGTAAAACCACAGTGCGCTTTCAGGCGGGCGTAGAATAAATCTAGAAATGGTCTTCTAACAATGATCCATCGTCATTTTTCACTTGTTAGACCCAATTCATCGTACGATGATGCCTTGGACTCCAATCCCTACTCATAGGAAAATGCCACGATACCTGATATGCGGAGCACTAAAGGCTTCTACTACGGTGGGTGCGGGGGATTTGATCGTCAGCTATTCCCTTACTTAGGGGATGATCAAGGAATATGTTAAATGTATCCTAATAGTAATATGTAGCATCACTTCATATAAGAGTTCCTATGATAACGGTAACTCCGATCTGTATTTCTCTTATTGTTGATCTGATCCTTGATCATCTGAATAATATTTTTGTAAGCTGAACATTCGAAACTCCGGAGACCTGCTTGAAAAGCTTTGGGCTCTCCTGAGGTGTATTCGTGAATTCTGTAGTATTCAGAGCTATAATCTAGAATCGATAAACAAGCAACATTCGATAGAGAGAACATATCTTGCGAAGTGTCCAGCCAAACCAAGTATTGCCCGGCTAAGGTCCATTGAACTATCGACGAATAACAAGCCAATCAACTCCTATACGAGAACCTTCTGGTATGCGATCCGGAACGCCGCCACCGTAAACAAAAAGCGACACTTTGCATGATAATACATAACGAGAGTATTCACAAAGCCTTAAGAAGCTATCTACTTCTTCGACTTCTTTTTGCTCTTCTTCTCGCCATCATCATCAGTGTGCTTTCGCTTCTTTTTGGGTGACTCGTCGGCTTCAGCAGCGGCGGCAGCCTTGGCTTCCGCCTTTTTCATCTTCTTAATGTCCTTTTTGCTGATAACTTGAGGAGAACCATCGGAGCCTAGCTTGACGTCGCCTCGCTCAAACTTCCGCTTGAATTTCTTGACTGAAATACCAGCCTCTTCTGCTAAGCGAGCATAGTCTGCTTCGGAAAGTTTGCCGCTTGGGGTAGCAGGCGTGGATTGTTCCTTCTTGCTCGATCGCTTTTCCTCTTTCGCGGCTTTGCGTGCCTCCTTCTCCTTCTTTGCCTTTTGCTTTGCTGCTCGTTCATTAGCTAATGTGGGACTTCTTGAATGCCCCTCCTGCGCCTTCTTCACTTCCCGAACTGCCCCAGCAATGGGAGACTTCCATTGCTTCCTGGGGACAATGGGGCAGATTCGGCAGTATTCGAAACTGTAGAGAGAGTTGAAGACCGGGGTAGGGAGGATGAGGTGACTTTACCATTTTCTGTGCCGTTCATTTCGGTGTCTGAGTCTTCTTCCTCCGACTCTTCCTCTTCGCTATCATTATCCGCCATTGTCGTGTCTTCGACTTCCTGTATTAAGGGTTTTGAAGGTGTCTTTTTCGAGTTGGAGGCAGGTGCATCGGCGTCGACGTTGTAGTTTCTCTTGGGCCTCAATTCAAATTTGGAAGGAGTGGCACCGACAGGCGCAATCTGGGCACCCTTGGAAATGAGAGGCTTGCCTTCTAATTTACGTAGCTTATCCTCAAGGTTAGCACGCAGTCTAATACCCATGTCAGCTCTCTCATCGTCGTCAATCATGACATCAGCCCCATCAACGCCTTCATTGCTGAGATCTGAGAGCGCATCCACACGAAGGCACAAAGCAGCCTTGGCAGAAAGCATACGGGCAATCTTGCCCTTGTTTCTGCCAGTAGCCTGTCCCACGAGTGAGGAGTGGTATATCAGGCCGTACTTGGGTGTATCGTGCTTTGTCTTAAGGGCTCGGAAAAGAGCTTTCTCGGCACCCAGGATCTGGATGGTACTACCAGGGCTCTTGGCAAGCCTCATGAGGGAACCAGTGTGGGCGATGAGACGAGCACCAACGAGCTCGCCGAGAATCTCGGTTGTGTTAGGAGCGAGAGCCTTCATGCGAGATGATAGGTACTGTGAAAGCTGCTGTCGGTATTCAGTAAAGCTGATGACCTGTTCAGCCAGCAGCTTGATGTTCTCCAGGTCGATTTCACCAATCTCAGTGCCCATACTGACTTCGGCGGCAGCCTTGATTCGGGTCTCCAAATCCTCGGGTAGGATCTCGGAGAGGTCCGTGTTGGCAGCGTTCTCACGGATGCCCATGTGCTGGATTACGCGAGCATAGGCCAGATTGTCATTAAGAATCCGGTCCATCTCGGGGAAATGCCAGCCGTACCACTCTTTCACTCTCATGGCGTAGTTGTTCAACTCCTTGTCGAGATCGTCCAGCAGCTTTATAGCCTGCACAATCATGATGTCGACCTTATCTGGGGAGAACTTCAACTTGTGGCGGGAAATGGAATGAGACAGAGCTAAGGCCATGTTGCCAAGGTAGTCGGAATCGAGTTCGGGGAACAACTCGGGGAGGTATGTCTTGATAGCGCGGAACAACTCGTTGGTTGAAGAATCGGAGACAGGAGTGATCTGGAGTTCGGGAAGAACATTAATCGCAGCGCCGAGCTTGGGATCCGCTACGGCGAGGGATGCCTTTCTCTCTTCCTTGATATCATCAAGAAGCTGCTGTAGCAGGGGAGTGACCTTTCCCTCAGTTAAAGAGCTGTATTCGCCGAGTGCCTGAGCCGAGTCCTCGAACTTGACCATCTTCTTGAGCGACAACCTAGCCAGCGCCGCCCCGTCAGTGCCGATCAGGATAGTGCTCTGTATCCAGGGCGGGACTTACATAGAATTGATAGCTTCAGCGCTGGAGAGCTGCTCGGCGACATCGTCGCGAGATAGGAGCTTCTTGTCCTTGGCCTTGAACAGGCCGTAGCTATTGTCGCGTTAGCCGTGTCTCACCACTTGCAGCTTCGGTAAAGCTCACCCCGCAGGCGTTTCGGCGAGAACGAAGAGAGGCATAACTGCAGGATATGGTCAATGTCGGTCCTTGTCCCTGCGCAGCTTCTCTGGTGGTGGGAGAGGATGGTGGTTCGCCAATTGGAAGTGTTGCGACCAGAAAACAGCTGGGGTAAAAAGCTTCCTGCGGACCAAGCTCTTTTTCAGTTGATAAAAGAAAATTTCGGATCTGATTGGGGTGAGGCTGGTGAAGCTCGATAAGAGTGGGGGCACTTGTGGCTGGTATTGTTCCCACCAGTCAGGTTAGGTATTGACTGTATCTGGCCTGTCTAGTCCCAAATGGGTAATATGTGTTGTGTTGTGTTACAAAGTGTGTAAGTTGCACATTAGAAAACGGCTCTCGAAATAGCTGGTTAGGAACACTACTTGATTGTGCTTGTTCAAGCTTTCGCAGGTGGTCTTTCGGGATTGAGGTTGCTACTCTAAGGACAAAATTCTCATTAGAGCATGCCCGCCTAACTACCAATATTTGCTCTACTCCTACCAATACCAATACAGAATGATGAGACCTCCATAACGAAGGTGGAGATGACAGTTTAACTGCGAAGACATTGGACCAAAATTTCCCGTACATGTCATCGACAACGGGCGTATAACTGGCGTTTTGACTGAAAATGATATAGGGGACCTAGGAGAGTGTCAACGCATTCTAAAAGGTTACACTCGATTCAAACATGGTGATACCAACAAAGCATAGCTTGTTAGTCAGTGATGAGAACGGCAAGACAGCGCTGATTAGTGTTGAGACTATGGTCGATGACAGGATGAGAACGAGTTATTAGGAGGGAGAACTAGAGGTGAAAGATTGGGGAGGGGGGATTATATATTGAGAAGATGATGGTTGTGAATAGGCGCTTGAAAGTATTATAACTTTTCAGCGAATAATCAATAGCTTGTTTGTCAATAACCTGGAATGACGGTGAAGGTGCGAGTGAATAGAAATTGATGTCGTCTCTAACCATTAATTCAAAATCACCAGAAACTACCTAAGTACCTAATCTTCGCTCGTTGATTCACAACTACGAAATCTTAGGAGAACAAGGTTATTTGAAGTCATACAGATACAAGGTGTACTAGTGCTAAATCGGGTAAAGCCTAAGATGATTTTGCGCTAGCTACGTAACTATCGTTCCGGCCAGTGGCACTCTGAACAAGCTACCTAGCCTATCAGGCTATCATACAGTGCAGCTCAGCGCATCATACTAGATCCGTTGTAGGTGTGATGCAGCAGGCATCGATATATTCACATCAAATACCAACTATCCCCCTCAGCTCACCACTCACATCATATCCAAATTGAAAAGATGGAGGGGCTTTTTTATAATGTGAACAACGGGTAAGCATACCAATTACGTCTCTGTCGCATCCTTCGCATAGTAACATGCTTACCCTCAACCCATAGCTACATCGAGGGCATCGTTCGGGGATATCGAAATGGCCTTCTCACCGGTTCCAACTACTCCAACCTGACGCAGTGCGAGACCATCGACGGTCAGTAGCCGCCCATCTTAGATGAATCCGCGAAATAAAGCTCTGACTTGAACAGATCTGAAGCTGCAGCTCGGCCCTGCCTATGGCGACTTCCTCGCCTCCCTGCCGCCGAACCCATCGACCTCCAGTCTCGCCGCCAAGACAACCGACAAGCTGGTCTCCGAGTTCAGATACGTGCGTGCGAACGCGGTGGGATCGTTGGCCCAATTTCTGGATTATCTCACGTACGGCTACATGATCGATAACGTTGCGCTGCTCATCACCGGCACGCTGCACGAGCGAGACACCCGCGAGTTGCTGGAAAGATGCCATCCCTTGGGGTGGTTTGAGACCATGCCGGTCCTCTGCGTCGCCACCAACATCGAGGAACTCTACAACAGCGTCCTAATAGAGACACCGCTAGCCCCGTACTTCAAGGGTAGTCTGAGTCACCAGGATCTCGACGAGCTGAACATCGAGATCGTGCGAAACACCTTGTACAAGAACTACCTTGAGGACTTCCACAACTTTGTCAACACGCACCCCGACATGGCCGGCACACCCACGGCGGAAGTTATGAGCGAGATCTTGGAGTTTGAGGCAGACAGACGGGCCATCAACATCACCCTCAACTCGTTCGGCACCGAGCTCAGCAAGACAGACCGTAAGAAGCTATACCCAAGCTTCGGCCGACTATACCCAGAAGGCACCCTGATGCTGTCTCGAGCCGACGACTTCGAGGGTGTGCGGTTGGCGGTGGATGGCGTGTCTGACTACAAGAACTTCTTCGATGCTGCAGGCCTGGGTGGTGGTCCTTCCGGTCCCGGCAACATGGCCGGTGGCTCCGGTGGCAATGGCAGGAGTCTGGAAGACATGTTCTACCAGAAGGAGATGGAGATTTCGAAGAATGCATTCACGAGACAATTCACTTATGGTATCGTATACGCATGGGTAAAGCTAAGAGAGCAAGTGAGTAGTCCAGTGACTGGCAATCCCCTTGTAGCAATCCGTAAGCTAACCTTTTCCCAGGAAATTCGCAACATTACATGGATTGCCGAGTGCATAGCACAGAACCAGAAAGAGAGGATCGGCAACTACATCAGTGTGTTCTAATGTAGATGGTAGACCTCTTCCAAGTTTTATTTTTGCTTTTGTCATGGTTTGGCACTACTCTTTTTCCTTTTACCGCTGTAGTACTAATGCAAGAGGATACCAATGGATGAACTGAAAGAGCGAAGGCCCCAAGGATCCTTACCCCTGGCGCTCAGCAAGATGGTTGTGGGAGACATGGCTGTGAAGGGACATGTGGTGGTCGTCGTCCCAAGTCCTGGCGTTGTTGTATATTACATAGTAGACAGCATTACAGGCACATGATTCTTGAAACCACCTATCATACACTTGGCCCCATATGTCTACAAGGTGATCTGCTCCTCGTATGTTGCTTCGGTCAAACCCAGCGTCTCAACCATGTGCTGCCACCGAGCACTGCCTCTCTCCTTACGCTTCATATACGCCAGGAGCTTCTGGCGCTTATGGACCATCAGCCTCAAATCTCGCTTTCCTACCTTATCTTTATATCCTCTGCCTTTCTCTAACTCATTCGCTAAGGCTCGAATCTTTGCCGTCAGGATAGCAATCTGCACTTCGCTGCTACCAGTATCGGGACCTCCACGGACCGGCCGCTCTTCCCTCTCCTGACCCCTCGAAAGAGGCTTGGGCGGGAGCGTTAGATCAGTTTCATGGCGCCGAAGGTTTCGATGCACCTCCGGATGTTGGCATGACGCCGATCCTTGGAGGAGCCCTTCTGTAAATCTATGATGCGCCGCACCGCCTCGACAGCTTTTAGGTGCTTGGCCTCATGCTCCTGATTCTGCCTCTTCAGGTCTTCGGGGTTTGCGTCGGTGAATTCTGATCTCATCGGGATCGTCAGGGCAAAGGCATTCTCGACGGCCGAGTCGAACTCGCTCTGGAAACTAGGTTGTTGAGGACGTGAGGCGATGTGGGGAGCTCGTGCGCCTCTTCTAGAGGATTCCCATCCTCGTCGACGCGCGGCGTCGAGAGCGGCGCCTGGCCCGCCGAGTCGAACGATTCGATGAATGGCGTTGTAATGCCCCGGACTGGGTCACCCCGCGCTTCCTTTCGCTCGGCCTGGATTACTTTGCGACGCTCCACATGCGCATTCTTAAACTGCTGCATCTGAGCCCATCGGTAGGGATCCTGCTTCGCGAGACGCTTTTTCTCCTTTTGCGTCAATGATGCGGTTTGGGTTATGGGGAGGAAGGCCGGCGTAGGCGGCTTAATAGCAGGGCGGAGACATACTATTTCATTCCCATTAGTTGAATTGAAGATCACAAACAGACATGTTGCGAATTGACTTACATGAAAACCCGTTCAGGCGTTGTGCTCCTGGTATTCGGGGTGGCATAATGTGTATGATTGGGTATTTGACGATAACCACTTCACCTACCCAGCGTCGTGCTGCATCGCATCTCAACTTTTTTCGCAGCAAAGGCACAATGGCAAGCCAGCTGGTCCACAGCGGACTGCAGGGGTTAGCTCCACCATACGACTGATGGTTTGAATCATGTGGTCCCAGCTCCGATATACTACGGAGTAGGTATGTAAGACCAAAAGGGTCCACTTTAGGATATTGACCCACAAACCTAGATCGGTTTTCCTGACCCCTCGATAGTGGGATATCTTATCTAATCAGTAGGTCCGGGCGGGACTTCGCTTACCCTAGGCCGAATTAGCCCACCAGAATTCGAAGACCCAAAATTACTGGCCATTTTCGCAGGCATCGCGAACTTTTTCTCTCTTCGCACATCACAAAGTTCGCGCTCAACGCAAAGTAATCGCCTCACCTTCCCTTCCCCCTCCACGCGCAACCACAATTCAAGATGGCGCCCGCGAACCTTCCTGCCTGCATGGCAGCCACCTCTCAGGACATCGAGACGCTTCTGGCGGCTCAAGCCCATCTCGGTTCCAAGAACTTGCAGGTTCACATGGAACCCTACCTCTGGAAGACTCGTGCCGATGGTGTCAACGTCATTAACATTGGCAAGACCTGGTAATTATCACCTTTTCTGCGATCGACTCGACTCTCGGCGCAAGTTGCGAGCTTTGCTAACCACGGTTTTGTGGTCACCAGGGAGAAGATCGTCCTCGCGGCCCGCATCATCGCCGCTGTCGACAACCCCGCCGACATCTGTGTCATCTCTGCCCGTCCCTACGGTCAGCGTGCCGTCCTCAAGTTCGCCGCCCACACTGGTGCCGTCGCCATTGCCGGTCGTTTCACCCCCGGTTCCTTCACCAATTACATCACCCGCTCGTTCAAGGAGCCCCGTCTGATCATCGTCACCGACCCCCGCACCGACGCCCAGGCTATCAAGGAGGCCTCGTACGTCAACATCCCCGTCATCGCCCTCTGCGACACCGACTCGCCCACCGAGTTCGTTGACGTTGCCATCCCCACCAACAACAAGGGTCGCCACGCCATCGGTGCCGTCTGGTGGATGCTTGCCCGTGAGGTTCTCCGCATCCGTGGTACTATCCCCAGCCGCGAGAACGTCTGGGACGTCATGGTTGATTTGTACTTCTGTATGTGAACCTTCCAATCGGCTATGTGTGGTATCCGAGCTAACATGGATTTAGACCGTGACCCTGAAGCCGAGGCTGAGGAGAAGGTTGAGGAGGAGAAGGTCCCCGGTGCCGACGAGGTTGGCGCCGCCGCCATTGAGTCTGGCACCTTTGCCGGTACCGGCGACTGGGAGGCTGCCCCTGCTGGCTTCTCTGGTGCTCAAGCTGGCTGGGACGGTGCTACAGATGAGTGGGCCGGCGCTGTTGCTGCCGGTGCTACCGGTGCTGGCGCTACTGCTCCTACCGGCGAATGGGGTGCTACGGAGACCAAGGATTCCCAATGGTAGGAGCATGGTTCTGGTCCCGAGACTTCCAATGATGCTGCTGCGCCAACCACCACGGAATCGCAACAGCCACAGCAGGAAGACAGCTGGGCAAATGTTCAACCGCAGTCAACCATGGAATGGTAATTGCGTGCTGGCGGACGCCAATCATGAACAATTACAGTATAGCCTGGGGTACGGGTCAACTTGAACGTACTAATGAGGGAAAGATACCAAAATTAGTTGATAAGTCGATGGATTTGTTGCTTCCGTAGGTGACTGTCTTGTTGGCTTCTGTCAGCTGAGGACGGGGAATGCCCTGTACGGTCAAAGGGGTGGACTTGATCGTGATCCCGCCCATGCTCCTAGGTAGCAGATAAAATGAATCATTGCCCTTGGGACTACGAAGGCCACGGCATGAGGTGCAGTGTTAAACCAACGCTTTGTTGAACCCAAATTAGGTAAGACGCCGTCTATGACCAGTAACCTTGACGATAGAACACGTCTTATCAAGTTCTCTTATATACCTAGAGTATATATCGTACGTGTACGTAGTTTAATGACCAAGGAACTGATACTAGATTTACCTCTCAGCTTCATGACACTCGGTCCTAAAGTAACCAAATCCTCTAGAAAAGATACATATACATTATTGTTACATCTCAAACAATTTAAGTCGACCATTACAATATGCGCTCTTATCCTACTCAGCACCCCATCCCTCCATAAGCCCACTAACACAATAGACACCCCTAATCCCTCACACACGGTACCTCGAAAGCCGAATCATGGTTCCAACTCGAACCCTCTGGTAGATCTTCCAACGCTGCGCACTCGACCACAAACTCGATCGGCGCACAGTCCTCCGGGACCGTCTCATTCCCGTACACATACCGGGCCGTCAAGATCTGCGTCTCGGCCCCGCCGAAGACGAAGTCGCGGTAACACGCAGCATACCGCCCGTCCTCATCGCCGAGCAGCGGGAAGAGGACCGGCTCGCCAGCCCGTAGGAAGAGTTCGGTGCCCCCGTTGACCGCCGTGCCGATGGGGTGCTCGGCGGGGTAGAAGTAGTCGTAGGTGGTCGGGGAGGCGACGACGATGCTGAGGGGGTACACGCCCGGTATGTCGTGCGTGACGGTCGTGTGGTACGCCGTCCCGTTGAGGTAGAATGCCGGGCTGCCGGGCGCCGCGCCCAATACCGAGATGGCGGTCCCGCGCCCGTGCGCTGGTCTGCGAGGTAGAGGTTTTGTACCGAGGGGGACAAGTCCCGCGTGGGATCTGTGAGGTTCACGCGCAGGTTGAAGCCCTTTGAGGAACCTGTGGCCCGTGGCGCTGGGATGGCGCCGGCGAGGGCTATGAGAGTTGTTGTTGTGAGGAGGGTTTTGGAGAGCATTTTGGCTGGTTGTTGTTATTTATCAGTGGGATATGTAGATTAGGTGAGTTGTATGTGAATGTGAGTTTGAGGATACTTCGTGGGACGAAGTTGCTTAAGTATAACTTTTCGGCGAAGTAGTATCAGACTATGAGTATCTCGTGAGACTAGTTAGTCGGGCAGATGCAGCATCAAGTTGGGGATAGCTTATATATATAAATAGTTCGTTATTTCACCCCGTACACCGTAAAGACCACCACACCGCTAGACTAGCAAACAAATTCTCTCTAAACAATCTTCGGCCCCTACTCAGAAGACAAATCTTACGAACACACGACACAACGGGTCAGATCACGTGGTATCACCAGTCCAGCGTCACGATACGAGGAGGGTCACATCTCTCTCGCGTCGCGAAGAGGGCCGTAAATCGCACTTCTGCCAAGCCGGGCTGAGGCCCCGGCGGACCCCGGGCAGATAATACGAAGCTCCTCCCACCGGGATGGTAGCCACGATGTCACCGTCCCCAGGGTGCCCCCTTCACGTACGTCAGCGGCGCAGGCGCCGGTTCAACTCTTCATGCAGCATCTACCGTGTCTGTCACAGGTTTATTTTGTGGAGGCTGCGGTCTAATTCAACGACTAGTACACTATCTGTAAAGTGAACAATATAATCAAATTTACTTTGTAGTCACTCGTAGTCAACTAGTTTCGCTCCGCCCCAGCTGCCGCCGATCTCCCGGGGTGGGAGATATAAGTAATTATACAGCCCATATATGAAAGACTAGTGTTCTCGTATTCATCACTACCTATCCTCGAGTAAGTATCGCGGTCAGCAACGACAAAATTGTGGTCCTGGACTCGGCGTCAGCTCGGGATCGATCACGCACGGCACAGCTCCTGGGTTCTCATATGTACGGTCTGCAATATCCTATCGAAATGCGACTAAATACAGGCGGTGTCTGCTCCTGATTGGACATGTATATACCTCGCTACTACCTCGTTCCTCCAAATATTGCCGCCGATGGGTAGGTCATCGCATATAACGCGCGCTTCCAGATATAACAAGTCTGGTTGTGATATACGTATAGGTCTCGCTCAACTAATTTCTCTCTCTCCTTCACTCTCTCTTTCTCATTAAGAAAATTCCTCTTCCGCTTCACCTTCTCTATTTGATTTTCCGTGTATATATATATAAAAAAGGTGTGTTAATTTCACCTAATTGTCCCTCAGCTTGTACCGCAGGTACATGTTTTTCTCGGGTTTTTTAGCCGAGTGGTGTTGCGGTCCATGTGAAGCGATCCGGTCGGGACGATGCGGTTGCCGTCCTGGTCAGAGAACTCGAAGTCGAACAGGCCGACCCAGTAAGCCGTGATGAGGGCCATTTCTAGCTTGGCGAATTTCATGCCCACTGCGAAGAATAATCAGCATGTGTCATTATTGGTTTTTTTTTCTTTCTCGATAGCAGATCAAATCACTTCGCCACGATTTTCCAACTCGGCCACACATATAGCCGAAACAGGCAAATGGACGGGATAGCATGCAAGCATAAAGTTAAAAAAGAAAGAGAGTTTAACTTACAGCAAGGATGGCGTCCAGAACCCCAACCCATATACGCATGCGGCGCCTTCTTGTCCTCGGCGTTCTCCTCGAAGTAGCGGGAGGGGTTCCACCTCAGCTTGTCGGTGTACCAGTCGCCGAACATGCTGTCCTCGACGAGGAAGATGGCGTAGGCGCCGTCGGGATGACCTCGCCCGACTCGCCGATGGGGATGTCGTGGCCCGACATGTTCTTCCGGAAGGTCGCGCCGGGCAGGCAGAAGCGGATCGTCTCGCGCAGCGCCAGGTCGATGAGCGGGAACTCGCCCTCCCACTCCTCGATCGTGAGCGTGCCGAGCACGTCGGCGCGCGACTGCGACGCGCCGGTGCGGTGCTTCGCTATCACGCCGTCCACCTCCTCGCGCAACCGCGCCATCCATTCCGGGTTCTGCGTCAGGAAGACCTGCAGGTAGCCGGCGTTGATGCCGCTGTTCAACTGGCCGGCGAAGAGGGCGCCGATCTCGAACTGCGAGGCTGGTCAGTTTCTTCCCTCCGTGCGCACTTTTTCTTGCTTGGATCGCGAACACCGTTGGTATCACCAAAGGGCTCTGAAGTGCGTCGTCCGGAAAGGAGAAGGAGGGACACGTACCCCTACAATGCTTGAAAGACTAAGATCACGATCCATGAGAAATTGCAAGGCATCGGTGCCCTTCACGCCCGTCTTCTTGCGCTTCTCGATGATGTCGCGGAAAACGAAGGCGAGCTTGGCGCCATAGTACATGCGCAGGTAGTGGTTCGCGGTGGGCAGCCAGGGGAAGATGACCTTGGCGTAGGAGTCGGACTTCTCGAACCAATCAAAGATGGAGAGCGTGTGCTTCAGCAGCTTCGGGTCATCGGCGATGTCGTTGGCACCGATGGTCCGCATCGTGAGCTGGTAGACGATTTCATAGAAGCTCTCGAATGGGTCGGTCACTTGCCAGTCCGGGTCGGCCTTGGACGGAGGAGCAGCGGCCAGCGCGTCGCACGCAGCGCGGGTATCACCGGTCAATAAATCCAGATTCTTCACGAAGTTCTCCTTCTTCATCAAGGGATGAGGGCCTTTTGGAAGACCTGAGAGAAGCCATCCTCGTGGCCATGGCTAGGCGATTGTGGTGTTCCAGTCAGAAGCTCCGCAAAGCTGAAGATTGGGCATGTGTTAGCATACAGCATCTAACCTAGACGATTGCAACCGGTTGGCTTATTGCTTGCGTCGCCGATAAGTCCCGGGCTAAGAAATGGGGAAAATGACGTACGCTTGGGGAAAGTTGAGGTCTTTGCTCTCGAAAAACAACTTCCTGCCCTCAGCACCCGATATTCCTATCAAGTGCTTCTTGCCGATGTAGAAGCTGAAGTTCCCCGTCTTCGAATCTTGCAGCGCCTCCCTCGTGAAATCTGCTCGACGGCCGTAGTAGAATTCCAGTGCGCCCATGATGGGCCAGTCCCCTTTCTTGTACCATTTCGGCGCATTCTCGGGGAACGTCGGCCGCCTGAAGACTCGGAAAAATAGGGTGGCCACGGTTGTGAGCAGGAGGACCCAGACGGTGGCTGACCACTCCTGGGGCTGCAGCGTCGTCGACATTGTGGCGCCCATTTTGGATTATTCTGTACTCGGGCGGCTTCGACTTCGGGGAATACACGGCACGGCGCTTTTATGGGTTCGGTCACACAGATCTCAACTCATAGACGAGCCGGCATTGATCAGAGATCGAGGGGTATTGTCGACTAGTATGTGATTTCCGCTCCGTCGAACTACTTACACGTCAAATGACACGTCGATTTCGAGCTATCGTGATTAGTAGACCGGTCGGCGGAACGACACCACATGTCTCAGAATAAGCCGCATAGCCAGATTTTAAATAGACCAGTCTCTAACCGAGCCGGTAAGCGAGCTAGAAGTCGTTTACGTCCCATACTAATTCACATGCTACTTAAAGCAGGTAGGTAGCTCACTTGGTATTATCGAACAATATAACTGGATCTGAATGGGCTTATTCTCCGCCACTAACGGGAGTTTAATCCCAGCTGGTGGATTGTTCCCAGGCTCGGGAACCCAAGATCCGGCTGCACTTACATTTACTTAAAAGCGGTAGCTACAAGTAACGAACGAGGTTAGGGGTGAGAGAGAGGATCCACACTTATACCGGAAACTAACATTGTGAAGGTGAGCCAAATACCATGGCTGATACTGTACAAGTAGATACCGGATTCGGCCACTGCAGCCACTGCAGCCAGACCCGCGCGGGAGACACATTTGTCACGAGCTGTATCTGCGTCTCGGCGTTGCGTTTTGGGTTTTGGGGATGCATAACCGCATCTATTACCCCGCAACCCATATACATATGAAATATCCATGTTGATATGCCTAGATAATATGATCTACTCGTATGTTTTAGCCCCCGTAGTATCGCAACGTTTCGCAAGCACAGACCATACTAGTACCGGGGGATACTTTCATATCAGAACAGGTGGATCGTGCGGTGGTAGTAATGCCGGCAAGAATCACGCTCATCCTTGGTACCCTGTTTTCAACGTACACCACACTAGGAGGGCTTGTCCATGTGTGTGTAATATCATTTCCATCAAGTCCAACGCACTGCTGACCGCCTGCATGGGTTTTCTTTGTCTCGGTTAGCTATTGTGGTGCAAGTGCTCGCCGGTGATCCGAGAGCGAGATGTACTATGTGGTAGCGCGAATTCTTCGCAGCACAATCGTAATCGCTCGGTTAGAAGCCGATATAAAATACCTGAGTACCTACGCTACGCAGGGCGAATTCGAGTGCATACCGAATACGGTCGTACGCGCGTGGGAGCTCGGCAGTGTGTGCTGATACCCTTGACCCTTCTCTCTTGTTCGGCGTCGGGCTGACATATCTAAGCGAGATCGACAGCTTGCTTGCATGAGGATGGGAATGTACACTACCTAGAGCACTGCGGCTTTGGCCCACACCACCATCCAAGTTCCACGCTTCGCTTAGAATATTGCACACTGGGCTGGGTAATACAGCACTGAAATGTGTTGCAACGATGCGATGCGATGCGATGCTATGACATAAATCATGAGTGTGCAGTAACGGAGAAGCGAAGTACTTGATCAAGGCTACTACTTCCGTGCTTGGGTTGAGTAAAGATGCTCGTGTTCGGGTTACTTGGTCTAGGTTAGTTATCAATGTAATTTGTAGATATGAGAACATCGTTTTGCCGATTCCAAATATCCTTGCGTGCAGCCTTTCAGAGCTAAGCGATTGGCGCACGACAGGCGATCCACCCCCTCCATGTTCTGCTCCAATCCAGGCGCCAGGCTCCCTACGCTGTCGATCTGCAACGGCACTTGGGGCGCGCATCAAAATGAGGGTAGCAGTCGCATAGGATGATGCATAATCTGCTTTCAATGATAAATAGTACAGGGTTCGTCATTGCAACTAAATACAGAATCAAGTAGCCCACAACACTGCCATGAGGTTGAAAGAGGCTTCTGCGCCTATTTACTCACAACTCCTCCAATCTTAGATATCAGGGGATACCTGAGTTATCCGCCCAGTTATGCTCCTGCTCCTGCTCCTAACTCCCCTTCCAATGCGTCGCTCATAGTATGATGTCGAACAGAAGAAATCCAGCCCTAAACCACAGGGCGTAATGGGTAAATAGAACTCTCCCAGCTCCGTGCTTGCCATGCCACTACTTGGCCCGCAGCCGAACACCGCAGTCAGGAGGGATAATAGACAAAGAAAAATAGAGACAACAAAATAGATGTCAAGTAAAAGGGCTCCCCTTCGAAGGATTGAAATGCTGAGTGCTTAACGCAAAAACAGTTTTCTCTGGCATGTTTCTCGTGGTATCATTGGGTATCAAAATCATCATGCGATAAGCCTGCCTGTTGTAAAGGCAGCTGGTTATCTTCTGCCGGTGCGAGACGCCGTCTAGAATGAAACGGTCATGGTGAAACATAGTATGTGAATGTGGGAAACTCAATCGTGAGTACATAGTATACAATCCGGACGTTGCAGTCACTCTAATATGGTTGCCACGGTATGGTGCTGGGGCTTTGGCAGATGCCGCGCTATCTTTTATTCCAGCTTCTCGGACATCTTTCGAATGTCCTCATCGCTCAGCGCGCCCATCCACAGACAGCGCTCAGTGATGCCTTCAATGGGTTGGAATTCGTAGTATGTGCTCGCTTCCAGCAGTCGGAGTAAGGTCTTGACAATGGAAGCGGCAATTCTGCAGCGCTCAAAATTAACTAGCGGGGGGGTAGTCGGCGAGCTTGCAATCTCGGAGGGTCGTTGAGAGTTGAAGAGCAGATCATGAGTGTAGATACCTATGAAAGGGATACAGCCGGTTTCAGCTACGCTACCACCCCTTCCATCTCTGCTCTTAGGTTGTAAAAGTTTCTCGTCGGCGAAACAAGTGTCTGGAGATCGCTCATAGTTTTCATATCCGTTGGGGGACCATGGTCCAAGTTTTTGAAAGTCGGCTAACCTCATTCGATGTCAAGGCAATTGTGATTTGACTCATGGTTGCGAAATTGCGGTATGCTCTGCAGTGAGCCGCAATATGGAGGAGCTTGATGATACAACGAGCTCGTTCTTCCAATTCTTGTGTCAACACAATCTCGGAAATCGCCCACTTGACCATGATGTTAAATCGCGCGATGACAACTTCCACACCGCGAGCATCAGTATTTCGGAGGAAATCGACCCAGGATCGTGAGTCATTATGAGAATCCTTCCATTTCATTTCAATGAGCTCCTTCCAGTCTACTTCATTTAGCGCGTCTTTTTCAATCAAAGTAAACTGTTGGGCAAGGATTTCCGAGTCAAACGCCAGAATAAAGGGAAGATGTACGGGTGGCTGATCAGCTGGCTCTTCAAAGAATTTGGTTGCGTCGCCGGGAGTTCGGCGTAAGCTGAGAGAACCTGACGGCGAAGCCAGGGCCTGATGGTACATAGCAGTTGTTGGCGTTGTGTCAGGGGTTGGTGGCAGCGGTTTATGAGACCAGAGTTGATGTTCGTGAAGTTCTGGAGTGCGTATCGTCGTCTCTGGGGACATCTGCAGAGCTTGCACTAATGTTAGCTTTATAGAAGCCTCCTCCGTCCGGGATAGGATTCATTTCAGAAGTTTTATATATTTTTGACTGGATGTGCTGTCCTCTAATTTGAGTTGATGATAGCGGTCGAGATATATAGTTGCTCTCGTCCACTATCTCCGTAGATAACTCCGACGAGAGTTCTGAGTCATTATCACTCTCCATATTCAAGAATGAGCGGTCCTCACTAGGGTTGGCCGTCGGCGGGGGCTCCGCGGCTCTTTCTAAGCTTTCTGTCCTATTGATGAATTCAAATGAGGCATTTGGAGAGGATATTGAAACTATGGTTTCCCCTCGTCTACGGGAGTATCAGGACCCTCGAGAATGGAATGGTCTGTCCATTCAAGAGTATGTGTCCTACTGCGGCCTTCGTCTGTTAATCCTCTGTCGAGGAGCGGTATCGAATTGTAGGTTTCCAGCGAATCCTCAGATAAGAAAGAGCTGATCTCCGAGCGGCGCGGGATATGGTTTTGCACAAAATTATCGGTAGCAGTCCCTTCGCCAATCGGTGATATGTCCAATTCCTCTTCGTCCCCAATATGTAGATGACGATGTTTCTTTTTCTCTTCATTAGCTTGGCCCACCCCTTCTGACGGCGATGATTCGGCACTTGGAATCTGAAGTTCCTTATTTGGTATCTTAAGAGGCTTGATAGAAAGCTTAACCGACTTCCTTTCATATTTTCCTTCTAACTTAAGCAATGCCGATTCGACGCCCCCATCATCATCCACGTCGTCAGGGATTTGCGCCAGTTTCTGAGCTTCGGCCTCAAATGATGGACGCATAATTGGCTTTGATGAATGTGTGCTAAACAGAGACAGTGGGCGTTTTGAAGCTTGCTCAGCCACAGCTCCCAAGGAGAACACCTCACCCCGATGTGGAGAGTAATCACTACTAACAGCGTCGACAAACTCACTTGAATCTCGAATAGGGCTTCGAACATAGGAACTCTGCATTGAGTCGGAATACACTGTTAGCGAGCCAATGGACTGTGATCTGCGCAGTGACGAAGGGTCATGTTGGGCAGTACCCGCTGCGTCCCTCAGGTCCCTTCCTGGTTTTCTTCGTAACATCCTCAAGGGCGGCGGCATAACTTCTGACCTTATCGAGCTTCCAGAGTAGGTTGTTGCATCAAAGCTTTTGACCGTCGATCGCGCTCCTAGACCGCTATGGAATGAGGCCCAGCGCCGATGAGAAAGAGAACCTCGAGATCGATGGCTACGAACAGATTGCTGTCTCTTGTGTCGATTGAAATACGCCGGTGGTGGCTTGTTAGGTGACTGGCCAATGAAGCTGACAGGCAGTTTAGGTACTTTATCAGTATTGCTGGTGGATGCAGCCATGTCGCCTATGGCCTCGGACATAGCAAAAGGCGGTAACGGATCTGTAGCCAAAGAAGGCTGGTAGACTTGTTGGCTAAGAATGTAAGATGACCTTCTGGGAGTGTTTCCGCGGGCTATATCACTAGGCGGCGTCATAGGGGGTGTAAAATCCCTGCCATGTATTCGGATGATGCTATCAGCAAATGTTTCAACCGAGGGGTTGAATGGAGCCAGAGCCCCAGTCATAGCGAGGTGCTCGGGAGGCGCAGTTCCATCGACAATAACGATCGACTTGCTACCCGTCGTAATACCAGCATCACTTAACGGCCGAAGCTCAAACGAAGAGTCGAGATGAGCAGCACTGTAATCAACGTTCTCAGGGTGAATCCCTGTACCTGTACTCGCGGACTTCGTCTCGGCAGTATCTTCGCGGACAGCTTGTTTGAAGTCTTCCACAATTCGGGCTCCTAATGTGTCAATTCGGAAAGGTTGTTTGGTACCATTTGGTGGGAACCGCCGGGCTTGTGGTACAATAGCAGTACCCGGAAGCCTATTCGTTGTTGCCCCCGAGGGCCAATGGGTGCGATATCAATAAAGCTGCCCTGGGTGTGTGAAACACCGAGGCCTCTGGTGCTGAGAGCTCTCCGTACACTTCCAAGCAGCTTCCTCATACCTGGGCCAGACATTGCTGAGGCGGCGGCCTTCCTCTTTGTTACCACGGTTGGCTGCGGCTGGAAAACGGTAGTCTGCCGACTAGCACATTTACTATTCACGCCATCCAGATTGACAAATGGCTGACTCGGCGGTAGGATATCCCCGCGCACTAGACTGCCAGAATACGGAAGTGTGAGTAAAAATTCAGCATTTTTGTATAAGATTTTCTCTGTCATAGTGCCATGTTCTCTTAAAGAGTCAGTGAGGCTGTTATTACGCCGGTGTGAAGTTTGTGGCCGCATACGCTTGACCATTAGAGCCGGCGTAGAAGCAATAGGATCCGTACTTGTATAGATCGAGCTGGGGTCAACAGGATGGGCTCCTAGAGGCATACTCGCGTTTGGGTCACCCAAACGCAACGCCTTTGAAGGGAAGGAGCAAGACACAACATCGAGGCTTGCCGTGCTCATTGGTGACGTCGGTTGGCGGTTTGGGCGGATAGCTCCCACATCAGGAGTAGTAGGCCGTTCCCTACTTCGCCTCGTAGCCTCAACTTCGCCAGGTTTAGTTGCATCTGCTGGGAACGTTTCTTGATGCGAGGCAGCGTGTTGCATAAAACCACCGTCAGTCTGCGGTGCCTCAGATGAATCCGTTTCCCAGTAACTGGGTGTCAGACTCGGATCGCGGTGGCCGGCTATCCCACCTGGTGTAATAGCAACATCGGGCCCAGTTCTGCGTCGAATTCGGACCCGTCCCAATACTGCAAACACACTCGCCTCCAACACTTTTTCAACTCACCCACAATCTTAGAGGGCACTTTCCGCTTCGCTTGTGAAGCAACCAAATCATCGGTAAAGTCGTTGATAAGGTCGCAAAAAGTAACACGTAGATGATGATCCACAACAAAGTCATCTACGAAGTAATTCAAAATCCAATGGCGTATCGCCACGAAAGTTCTAACTTTCACTATCATCCCCGACTCGTCGTCCTGAAAAAGAGCCCACCGAAGGCGGGCGACAAGGAGACAGAGAAGGTCCGTGGGTTCGAGGAACGAGCGAAAGGTAAGGAAGAAATCGGATATCAGATCATAATCAAGAAAGCTAGGTGATGTGATCTCGGCTATAAGCCGTGGGGGAGTAGCGGCTATGACAGCCCCAGTAGCTTGTGAATAGCGCACAATCAACCGATCATCACACGCCGGTTTGAAAGTTAGAGTATCAAACATTGAAGGCTCAATGACTAAATTCGGTGGCATAAAAGCCGGGCCAGTGGGCTTCGGTATAGGAGAGGGTGGACTATCTCCGGCAGTGACAAGCCAAGATGGTGCAGTGTAGTGCGACTGAGACGAACGAAGGCTTGCTATTCGCGAGCTGAATGTTTCTGGCTGGGGTAGGTTATTGGCCTTCTCCCGGGCGAAGGCTTAAGAAACGAGGCATGACCTGATCTCATGTCCTCGGTAGGTGCGTATGAGGATCCTCGTATAAGAGGTGTCCCTCTCAACGTAAATCTTGGTGTGCCCAGTTTCCAGGTGGGGATTGAAATTTGTAAAAATGGCCCGTTTCCTGAGTGTAAGTCTTCGGCCGTCTTTGCCCTAGCATCATTCTGTGGTTTCGATATCACGACCTTAAAGACGCCCGCATCAGCTGCGTCCAGTCCTGGAGTCACATCCTGAGCGGTGGAATCCGATACAGCTCTGCGATGCCGAGTTACAGCTGGTCTAAAGTCGAAATAGGCACTCTTCGGTATCCCGTTCGGAGAAGGGGGTCTGTCATAGGCGTTGTGGTCCATTGACCACTACTTAATTCGCCGGCTGCCGCATGTTGTACTTCCCCAGAACTAAGAGCGTCCAAGCCCGCTGTCCTTGGTGGTGTCATTGGGAACACGAGTGATGGCTGAGGATATCTCTGATTATCAGGGCGAATGGTAGGCCTATATTGCGAAAATTAGCATCTAATTCGCGGCCCAGTCCGCTCATCCACGTAGTCAAATTGCCCCGCACAGCGAGTATGTAGTTTTATCACGACGCACCTCAAAAATATCTGGCCGTTGCTGCCTACATTGGCAACAGTAAAATGCCTTCCCTCCCGGCCACCTGCACTTCCTTCGGCCGAAGCGCTCCATTTCTCAGTATCCAAGCTCTTATTGGCCTTACTCCTGGTGTGGTCTCCAGACCTTCGCTCGCTCGCTGGAAGTATGGGTCGAGGACTTGCAACGGGAGATTCGCGCTCTCTGGGCAGGTCCTTATGGCCGTCATATTGGGGTGATCGCCTCATCCTCGCATTCCCGCCCGGCACCTTCGGCGATCTCTGGCCTCTCGTGGTCGCATTTCTCCTGGGGTTCTCGCGGAGGCTCAAATTCGATCTTATGGGTAGGGGCGGGTGTAATCCGGGTGGGTTGACTTCCATGTCTCTACAGCGCGGCAGGACGAAGCCTGCTGAACATGCGAGTAGATGAATGATACATTGAAGACGCCGAGATAATCTAATGACCAAGCAAAGACCCCACGGTGTTGGAAGAGTCGAGAGTACCGTAAAGGACGTTGCGAAACCCTAAAAGTCGATTGCTGTCATCAACAACTAAGTAGGCGCGAAGAAGCCGCGGAACTATGAGCGCCACCGAAAAGCGGCGCTAAGAAACAGTATTCTCCTCTGCCTATAGTCTATATAATCAACCGGACCGAAGAGAAGGAAGGCAAATGCAGCTGTTTGGCTGACTCCAGATTATCGCATCGCGTGTACAAGAAGAGAATGACGGCGTGGTAGGTGGTGGGAAGCAAGGTTGGCTGGGGTTGGGAATCTGGGAGGGTGGAATTGGGGGCAGCTCGTTCACAGCCATGTACCTACAGCGAGGTACCTGTGCTCGCGGTGATGGTATCACCTTCTTGGCCGCGACGCCTGTTGCTCTGACCTCTTTGGGGAGGCAGGGCGCACTTTGGGGGGGACCACTTGCCTAAGTGTGCAGAAAGTCAATGGCTGGGTGGGTGCAAGGCCTCAAAATGTATGATGCTGATTGGACCAAATTGATATGCTGCATTGGACGACAGAACTGAGCAGGTGTGCCCACTCTTGTGCAGCTGGACAGGGTTTAAAGGGTACCGGGAGAACTAGTGTGCATTACCCGACAACCAGTTGGTTGCTCTCTCAATACACCTACTTTATAACCATGGACGGGAAATAAACATTATTTGTCCATTTACGCTTAATAAAACATAGTTATTCAAACTACGTCTGATATTTTCGATTACATGCATCTATGTAAGACTGTTATAAGCTGTTAGGACAGATTGCTACGGTCACAGCAGATATACCAATGACTTAGTACTTAGTACCGTTCTCCTAGTCAAATACGCTAAATTAGAATGAGGCACTTATATGGAGATGTGGTAGGTACCGGATGTACTCTCTCTATACCTTGATGTACAGTTTTTGTATTCATCTATACGGAGTAGTTTATGTTGAGATGCGACTAGTTGAATCTGAGTACCTAAACATATGTTGCCATGGTGAACTTTAGACCGAGTTGAAGTCGAGTTGACAAGCACAGGAGCGTGTAATGAGCTTACATGATACTGTCACGGTTGGATACAACAATCCCGTTCCATGCTGCTATTTCTGTCCAGTGGATGACTCGGCGCAGGTGGCTAACGGCTAACAGACGGGCGGCTGGGATTTAGGATGCTTCTAATTTCACGACTACAGAAAGAATCGCCTTGGCACAGAACGTTTGATAGACAACATGCTCCCAAGTACGTTTGTGTAAGTTCTGATACCCTAGATCACCACTAATCACTTCCGGAGGTGCCACACCGACGTCCGCGCGTTGCGCTAACGCCCATAAGTTGTGTTTATGTGTTAGACTAATAAAGTTAGCAAAATTAAGGTAACACCATTTATAGTAAGTACTTAACAGTGACGACGAACATGATGTCAACAGGTATTAGTAGTAAAACACGGATGTAAACTCTAGAATCCGGTGCCTGACTAACGTCATTCATTCCAGATTACCATGTGCCTGGTCTCCATCGCTTCCTTAGGCAATTAGACATGATGTGCTACTGCGCCAGGTTATCCATATTGTACTGCATCGACCGTAACTCATGTAATTATTTACTGTACCATCACTAATCTAGGCACACCATGACCCAGAGACGTGGTGACGGCGGGAGATTTACTGCGAAGCAAATTGACACAAGACTTTCTTGATCTCCAAATGGAACACCTTAATCTATTACAAACCTGCTAGTACTGTTTGTTGATAATTCGTCACCCATTGCTCAAAGACTCGACTCATAAATAAGTTGACGACCTAGACTATTTCCCAGAGATCTAGCATAGCACATAAATAGTGTCTTTAGCGTCATTGCACGTGACTTGAGCAGACCACCTAATTAAAGTGGGCCACACTTAGCCAACGCCGTTGGTTGGAGAAAGACGCCGATGCCGCGTCTTTGGGTACGGTAAACCCCTATAACCTTCCGAGGTCTAGACTACTGCTCACTGGGTCTATCTAACGTCGATCAAATTTCTTCCTCACTTACACCACAATACTGGACGAAAGCCGTCTACAAGTCCATAACATCGAGATCTATTACGGTCCATCAGTGTTGCATGATTGATGTCGTCATCAGGGCTTCCTCCGGGATCAGACCCCGCCCTCATGACAATTTATGTAAGCCTTTTGATGCATGGTTACCGGAGGTGAGAGAGCATCTATTACCTAGCATAGGATACAAACCTACCTTCCGCTGGACTACGGCTTAGTTGTGCAAGCGGACCATCCACAAATAACATGAAGTATGGCAGGGCAAATCCTGCATTACGACCACCATCTCACTCACCGCATTCCTACACGCCAAATCGTCCTCTTGCAGCGTGGTTGTAAGCCATGGGCACGGAGAGTGTGACCAACCATCACCGCTAGCTTCGCGGCTCACGCTATATTCGGACCGTTGCATCGCATACTACAACCACATTCAGGCATACAATGCGACGCCAATCATGTTATGTCGCCCGTCCGTCACTATCTAGATTACCAAGTACCTAAATATGCGGCACGCCAGTCTGCGAGCTATGTAAGCAGGGCGTTTGGTCGAGGCCACCCACCCCGCAGCATCGAATAAAGCGGCTCACTGCTCACTAAGAGATCAACCATTCATTAGCCTGTCGCACGGCACATGCCGGCTTGGTCAGGTGGTTTTTGGCGCATTTTCGCTCATTGACTGATTGCATTTCCAGACAAGTGACAGGTACCGTACAGCGTACGGTGTAGATGGCATGCATCTCGAACGCGACGCGCGATAAAATGTACCACTTCGCGCCTAATTACTTCGGAAGAGGTGGTATTGCATCTACACAACAGGGCGTTCCCTGTTCTAGAGTAGTATTGGGATGTGTAGTATAGTATGCCATCCAGCCGATGCTCAGCTCGAAGCGTTCGCAACTCACTACTTCATGGTCCTAGTATTCCAGCTCCCTTCTAGGGTAGGTTTTGTCCTAAGTTGACGAATAGGCGCGGTTCACCTCCTGATCTACTTCCGTTCTACTATACCTGGTCCCCCAGCTTGAATGTAAGCGTGTGACAACCGTTGGAACTCCAATAGGAGGAATAGATCATATTTTCTGCATCTTTTTCTTACCCCACACACATAATCGGCTACTTTATCACTTGGAGAGAGAGGAAATGAGTACTTCATGTCGTATGATCTGAATACCTCGTACATTCAACGTTCTATTCTACTTAACTAGAGCATATCACGAATGGTAGTGCTTGCACTTCCATTAAAATTACAGCACTCTAACCGAGTGAAACCCTCGTCATACTGCGAGATATCTTTTTCTTCTACTCAAACTCCATGACAAGACAACAGAAACCCTTGGCTACTAAGATGCAGCGAATAAACTTCAGGGCCCTAACCGCCAGTTTTAGGTGCAATGTTGGGAATGCTGTTACATACTTGAAGAATCGGGGTTTGGTAGATCCCGATATCCACAACGTACCTGGTTTTTGAGTCGTATTCGCACGACCACGACCGTGAACATCACAGCCCCAAGGGCTAATTAGTATCATAAAAAAAGCAGCTATGATGATCTCGATAGCTATTGCATAATAAAATTACCGGCACTTGGACGGGAGAGCGACCATTAGTAGCAAATTAGAGTGCAACGCTCACCCCCACGCCCAGTTTCTGAACGCAGATCGATAATCTCTATTAGAGCCGCACTTGTCTGATCACCCCACGCCCTCCAAATGTCATACCAGGTTCAAGGGTATAAATATGATAAGTGTTTGTACCCTGGGTAGCTGGCTGGTCACCACAAAGCCGCTGGAAATGGCTTCGTTTTGGGGATAGGGGGGATATGGGGACTCGTCAGTGCGCACTCAACCATCCATCTCTTTTGACATTCCGAGATGTATTCGACCCCTTATGATTGGGATGTGCTCATATCATTTATAGCGGCATCAAATTATTGCATATACTACCCGTCCAACATACTCGCAACTGGCACGAAGCCCCTTTATTTATCGCTTTCCATCACACATTGTCGTATATCTGCAGTCCGGGGTCTCAACTGCGGTATTGATGATTCTTGAAACTTGAATTCCAGAACAAGGCCACCCCTGAACCTAGTTCGTACCATCGTGTCACCGGTTCGCAGCACGGTCATGATATTATCATTGCGTTTGCACGGTGACCCATGTTAAGCTTTCTCTAACAGGCGAGATGGTACGAATAATTTAACGCACAAGCAAGGTAGGTATTTACTACATGTAAGATTCAACTGAGACATACACTGGTGAGCGCAGTGGAAATCACAGGCGTATATGACAACCTAGAGACCTTGATAGCCACGCCACTGAGACTAGTCTCGCACCGGAATATTTATCACTCCGATAAAATACCAACATACCATCCAAGAAAGAACGAGCTGGACAATAGTAGCTAAGGTTCCTTCTTATATCAAGGCTTTCACACTTTCCTCACACCTCACTTTCTAGATTTAAGTCGATCTCAACGAGGCGCGCTGTAACGTAGTCGCACTTATTGGCATACAACCTCCAAAGGTGCTAGGGTACGATACCACCCGACATATTTCGAGAGACGGAACCTTTTGTCGGAGGATATAGGTATCACGACGACCGGAAATGAGAACCGCATATATTGGGATAAGAGAGCATGTGTAAGTTCAGTATATATAAACATTGGTTTACGGTGGTGCTCATAAGAGTAAATTTCTATGCTCCTGAGACATGATTCGCTTCGCGATGCGAGCTAGAAATGGTACGACCGAGTTTCATTTACATAAATCTCAAGAGTGAATGAACAACCTCAAGAGCCCATTCACAATTTCCGAGTTCAGCCAGGCGTAGTGGAAACAAGGACTTCATCGAGTCATTATATTTCATCCTCATAAATTTATCTGACAATATCGCTATGTATTAGGCCAAGAAGCCCGGGCACGGTTCATGAAGCCTTTGCTACATTCACCGCCCGGCACGAAGTAACCTGTCTTTCTATATATAATATAATACAGAATACATCTAGCAAACTCCGTCGGGAATATCAAAGCTAGTCGTCCTGTTTTCGGGGTCATATTTAGCACCCTCGCCAAGACCACGCTTAGCAAAAGCCGTCCAAAGCTCGCAAGCATTGTCACCACCAGTAAGGGCCTCGTCGGCATCAATGATAGCATCGCGAGCCGAGACGAAGGTCGGGTTGCAAGGCTGGAGAGCCATCCCGTCCATGACGATCTTCTGGGCAAGGAAGTTACCGTCGTTCGGGATACCGTTCTCGAACGTAGGCTTGGGGCCAGTGTTGCGGCCGTGCTTGTCGACCAGGTTCCACAGGACTTCCCACAGGATCGTGGTCCAGGTCTCGCCGATGTCGTGCTCCTCGCCGAGGCCGTTCAGCGTGGCGTACGTGTTGGGGTTGGCCTCCATGTTGGTCGTGTACGGCACGCTGCGGAGTCCTTCGGGGTTGTTGTAGACCCAGGCGCCGAGGGGCACGTTGGTGTCCCTCGTCCACTCGTCCTTCAGCGCGTTGGCGATGGCGTAGAAATCACTCCACCCCTCGCCCATACCTGCGGCTTCGCCTGAGTCCAGACAGTCCGAGTTGTCGGGGCCGCCGGTCAGACGGGTCGAAAGGCCGTGGGTATACTCGTGAACCACAACGTCCTTCTCGAAGGCGCAGTCCCGTCGAGGGTTAGACTCGGTCCAGAGCAGCATGAGCATAATACCATTTTGTCCGTCCGGTGGTGGGATAAAGAGTGCGTTGTTGGTGTCATAAGTGTCTTGGGAAGACAGAATGACCGCATCATTCTCTTTTCCGCCCTTGCCGTTGTTGCTGCTTTGAAAATTACCAGCTTCCTCGTTGAACCCCAAATCGTAAAGGACGTCGTGATAAAAGTTGGCCGTGTAGAACAGCTGGGCGAGCGACGCGTCTCGGTATGAGTTGGGGTCGCTGTTATTCAGTTGCAGGTCATACTCAAACTTGAGGTCTTCGCTCATTGGTTGGTACAAGCTGGTGGTTTCGCCAGAGTAGTCCTGTTCAGCGATACCGTTGTTGCCTTGGGTGGTGGTATAGTTTTGGTCGCCGTCCGATTGCCATGTGAGGGGGGAAGCTGCCAATTCCCACGGGTCCTCAACAACCTTGCGCTCCCCGCTAGTTGGGTCGTCTACATCCCATGGGCTTGTATCTAGGTCAGCATTCCGCGGCATTGTCATGATGAGACACAGTACTTACTAGACCTTATAAGTGGCAGACCATACCCAGTCTACCAAGCCATAGACTTCGGTGGACTTAACTGCGTCTACGTAGGAGTGAAGCCAACTAGTGCGAAGGTTCGTCTCTACCTTCCACGTCAAAGCGAGTTTACCATCCGACTTGATCAAGTATGTCAATCGAGCGGTCGGGTCGCTCACGGCGCCTTTGGTGCCTTTGAGGACGAAGGCTTGGAGATCATCCAGGGGTTCAGCGACGGGATTACCAGACATTGGTAGCCCCAAGGCTGTCATAGCCCCTGTAAGGGCGTCAACAGGGCTTGAAAAGGCCCGTTTATTGAGAGGATTCACTTTCGGCATCTCTCCGGTATAGAAAGAATGTCCATAGGAGAGGATGCTGCCGTCAGGGCCGATCTAAGTTGTGTTAGCTCCAATATCTTAATGTCACTTCACATGTATACTAACGTTGACATTAAAGTTAGCATTGCCAACATCGAGGCCGTTGACTGTTTGGCGGAAATAGACGTGGGCGACGCCATTGGTTCCGACGTAGTGGTCCTTCTTGAGCCGGAACTCAGCATCGGGAACGATCTTCTTGACGAGCTCGGTGGCAGTTTCGACGTAAGTGGTACGCTTCAAAAGCTTTAGCGACTGATCAGCCTTGGAGGCCTTGTGGTTGACGTATTGAGAGTTCGTGTTCATTCGAAACGACTTCAAATCAACGGTTCTGCGCTGAACATTGTTGCGAGGCTTGGCCGACGGATGAGCATCAGCGAGCAACGAGGCGCCTAGAAGGCCGTAAAGCAAGGATGATTTCATCTTGGATGTCAGATCACTAACGTATGAGCAAAGTGAAGCTGGCTACGAGTTCCCACCAGCTTGTGCTTCAGACGCGCCAAACACATCTTCTTATACATGATTGTTTCTATACAACTACACTAACTAATAGCTTGATTCTGTGATATGACTGCCTGGTTTCTTGTGGAACCATGGCATAGCACAATTCAAATGTCGCCAAATATAGCCACAAAGTCCGGTGTTCGGGTATTTAGTAGCTTAAAGCCAAGAGAAAGGGAATGATGATAGACGCAACCCATTGGACCACGAGGCTGTGTGAACGATGGCATAACCATATGAGGAAGGCTTCAAGTGAGTAGCTTGGTTTGCTTGGATCTTACCACGGAGGTTAAAGCTTACAAAGGGGCGTAAAGCCTTGGCAAGTCCTGCATTTCGGTCCTAAATACTTCTTCTGTAATTCTTCCTATAACTCTGCCTTCCTACTTAAGTGCATTACCACTGGTAGAAATCATGATCCTAGTCAGTGCCTTGGCAGTAACTAGCGGCTCCAGTGATCGTCGGCTCATATTGACTGCCTCCGGCTCCTGTATCTACAGTCATGCTGTCTACATTGGTCGTATCCCACTATCATCTACTTTCACCGTAATTTTCTGGGTGAGAATCAGCGAACCAAGTTCCCTCTGTGTATCCAGCCTATCACCATTTTGAACCACACGGTCACTGAAAAACACTTACTTATAAGCCAACACTACGGATGAGAGATCATAAGCGGCCGCCTCCCTTTGTCACCTCGCTGCCTGTTGCCACGCCGGTTCCCAACGAGATAGTTAGCCTTAGCTTGTCCGTCGTCCCTTGAAACATTAGATTTGATGCACGACGACATACATCAGATCGTGGTATTCTATGAAATCCTCCCACGTTAGTAATCGGTAACCTTAGGCAGGTACCCGAGACTACACCACGTTGGGAGATATCTTTAGAGCTCGGTTCTCGGCAACGCCTCATAATCTACTGTGATTCCAGACTACCGTACACTACTGTAACATATAGATTAAGTGATATTCTAACTGCTGCATATGTGGAGATGCTCTAACTAGTCTACCCAGTTTGTCTGGTCAGCCTTATATACCTACATAGCATAATTAGTACAGTAGCAACTCAGCTCACATTGGCCATTGTGTCTGGAGAGTGACGGTAGGCAAACCTTTAAGTTTGGACTCCTCATGAGCAGTACACCGTTGCGCTTAATATCGAAGATCAGTCCACGATAAGCTTTCGGTATCCTTTGCCTCTTTTGGAATACGAACACAACAATACAGGGATATTCGCCAAGAGGCTACGCAAATACAAGTGTTCTCAGGACCGAGGCTCGGGGCTCCGATTGTGCATTATGCCGTGCTCTTACTAGTAGAGCATCACGTTGAATAATGCCAAGTGCAGTAAAACGACATTATGGAATCATGAGCAGACGAGAAGAGGCTATGTACTACTTACTACCTAGCCTCGGTAACGTACCATGATATCCAGGGGCTTCCCCGGACTGACCCTAATATGCCGAGATGTTTATTAGATGTTAGCCAACTGGCACATGCTTTCAAGAGTAAACTGGCGATATCGGCAAACAGTGGCCCACTTGCCTTCGGAGTTGCCGGTATTTAGTTGATTGTTGTTCTTGGCTCTCTGAAGCTTATCGAACGACATAACTATCGCCGAAAGTGTTCGGCTAAGAGATGAGTAGCTAAGAATATACGCGCGGTAAAGCGCTTAGAATGCAGCTAATCAGGCGCTTGGGGCGTCTCAAAAAGGAATCAATTTAGTTGCTTTGTCCGCAACATGATCACTTGCGATGTGTCTATAACCAATGGAGTAAAGTGGAATGAAGGATAGCTTATAGGATAGGTAATTCGGTTTCAAGTCAAGAATAGAAATCTCAAAACTTCAACTTCCCACAACCCTTGTCAAGGCCCTTTATGCATATCCTAGTCTTGCCTAGCATTGCTCATCCCACACGACTCAGAACTCCGCCCCGATCCTTTTCTCCGCCTCAATCTGTTCAGGGTCGACAACAAGCACTGCTTTGCCCCGCAACTTCCCACTCTCCACCGTACTCAGCAGCTCCCCGATCTTATCCAAGCCTTGGAAAGGATTCGTGCGGACTCTGATGCCGTGCTCAGCAATGCAGCGCATCATCTCCTCGCTTTCCTCGGGCGAGGCCACGAGCGTCCCCTTTATCCTAATGTCTCGGAAGATGATCTCGGGAAACGGGATGCTGATGGTGGGCGGTTGCGCAACTTGCACGAGCGTGCCGTGCATTCTCGTGATGGCGGCAGCAAGCGCCTCGGCATGATCCGCCAGCACGATGGCGCAATCGGCGCCTTTGCCGCCTGTGACGGACTGTACCTCCTTGACGACCTCCGCCTTCTCCCGTCTAGCGTCTACGACGATATCTGCGCCGTAGTCTTTGGAGAGGGCTAATCCGTCGTCTCGCGCGTCGACCGCTATAACCTTGAGACCCATTGCACGTGCAAATTGGATCCCGAGATGTCCCAGACCACCACCCGATCCTACTATCGCAACCCATTGCCCCGGGCTAAGCTCCGTTTGCCGTACACTAGAATACTCGAAGTTAGCATTGCTATTTAAAGCAGCGGTAAGTAATATGTTATTTTAGACACTATTATCCAGCGATCATGGCCCAAAAAGGTAGCTTTATATACCAAAAGCTATCGAGATAACAAGAACCAAGAGTTCCTTACGCGCGATAGACCGTCCGTCCAGCACACGCAAGCGGGGCCGCGGATAAGAAGGTAACAGAGTCGGGCAGCTTAGTCGTCGTCCGGGCATCCGCAATGACATAATCAGCGGCACAGCCGTGTGTCGTGACGCCAATGTGGCCGGTGATCCGCGTGCAATATTGACGGTGGCCCTCAGCGGAGCCTGTACAATCCTCACACTCGCCGCAGGGGTGCAGTGGTATTCCACACATGACGCGATCCCCTGCTGTAAACGAAGAAACACTATCGCCGACGGCGACGACGGTCCCTGACCCTTCATGGGATGCCGTTTGCGGTAGCTCCGATTTGAAAACGCCCGCTGCGACCATGCTGTCCGTGTGGCAGTAGCTCGCTACCGCGACCTTGACGAGAAGATCATGGGGACCAGGCTTGGGGACCGGGATTGTGCGTAGTTCGTAGGGGGCATTGAACTCCGTGACCTGAAGCGCACGCATCTCCGATGGTAACGCCATATTGGATGAGTATGTTTGGTTCACAGTCAAGTGGATAAGGCCGGGTGGGAATATAGAGCTGAATAATCGTGAAGGTACCTCAAATATGTTATACAAGATACTCGTCAAGATATAATGCTGAGGCGATACAAGTAGATATCCGACGTCATTGGGAATGTTGGGCCTCGTGGACTAAACGCCGATGAGCTTGTCGGTGATAGGGTCTTTTCAAGTTGGAGGTGCGAAACTCCGATTTTGGTTGGACCAAAACCAAGACAAAGGTGTTCCTTTCTAGCCCTAGATGCGAAACTCCGAAATCTACGATATTAGAATGTCGAAACAGGGGAAAGCGTATCCCACCCAATGAATAATTATCCCATTTATCAACATGAACTGTGTCTCGACGCCCTACTTCGTGTTGCATGAAGATTGGGACTGAGGTACAATAAGTATTTGAAACGACGAGCATGACCAATCAACAAATATAGATAAATATCATAAGGTTCGAAGAACTTATATTTCGTGGCTACATCGTGTGTTGAAAACACGAGACACGCGATCGTGTCGTAGTGACGTTAGATCCTGCCTGTCTCCCCTGACGTTAGCATCAACATCAACCCGCTAAAAATCCACGCTGAACATTGCGAGTTTGTTCTGCGCTATAGGCATCAATTTTAACCGCTACAAGCACGCATTCAACCGCACTCTTCCCATTTCTCGAGCTTTGTATCCGTAACCTCCATTGCCCAGTCCGGATAACCCACTCCTCGGCGGTCTGAGTCTGGCCAGCTGTATCGACTCGCCTTTTCTTTCGAACTGGACCGAGGGACGGAGCCGCGCTTGACGCTGGGGATTCCTGGCCCCCGCCAATCCCAATGGAGGAAGACGTAGACATTGTACTGGTCAGCTCCTCCATGTCTGTATCGTGTACGTAAGGTTTCCCATCGAGCATAATATGGGCCTCGGGTCGAGCGATATGCGAACCAGATCTTCGCTCAGGGGAGTATTTCCCGGGGTTGGCGGCTGGCTGTCAGCTCCTCCTGAAGCCATCAGTAATCCCAGGGGCTGCGTTGTAGGTAGATTTAACTTTGTCGCGATCACTTCAAATAATCTCGCAATTCGAGTTTTGATGTGGCCAAAGAATTCCGCGCGCATGATATGCAAATGCAATTTGGTGGCCTCCCCTCCGATTTCTAGTACAAGCTCCCGCTGTTTGTCATCTTCATAAGGCCTCATGTAGTTGACCCATCCCGACAACAGACCGCCTACGTTTCCGCCAAAATCTCCGTGATCACTCGCTACCATGACACCTGATTTGAAAATGTCTTCAAGTCTCATCAGAATCTCATGCTTCCTGCGGGCTTGGTTGAAACTGATATTATGTGGGAGTAGCTTCTGCTCCAGAGCTTTGAAATTAAAGTAGCGGCAATCTTGGAGAAGCGAGGTTCTGTGCTCCTCATCGCGGATATGTATGGGATAACCACGTAACAGCTGTAAGAGTTCGGCGAAGGTATCGGCAGAACGGTTTGGAACCGACGGTGGCATAATAGAAGGCGGCCTAATCAAATCATTTCTATCTAGACCGGGATATAGATCTTTCGGTGTTGAGAAGAAGAGACCAAAGCCTAGAGAGAAGAAATTAGGGGAGTTGCCGGGTCCAGCGAACATGTCACGAGGAATTTGGAACTCGCGGTGTCCAATGGAAATGAAGATCGACTCTTCATAAAGCCGAGACATTAGTTTAGGCAAGGTATAGAATTGCGCATCAGCAAAGAGGCGCACGAAATGCGTGCCATCACGAGGGATAACATGATACCCCTGGAGATGAAGAGCAATATCTCGAAAGGTTACTGGATCTCGGTCAATGTACAAGGTGCGAATAGCAGTGGACAAATCGTCGCCAGCCTCCTCGGCTCTCTTAATCTGGCATAAGAAGTATTGGGAAAAGTAAGAGGGTGCTAGAGGTCAGGTCAGTGGCCGAGCTGCGAAACGAACAACGATGCCGAGATCGGGTGTGGAGGTTTTCAGATACCCCAGTCTCAACCGTCTCGGGGTGCAACGGGTGCTCGCCGGGCATAAAGCACATATGCGAGAACCAGGACATGGATAGCGTCACGCACCGTCTGATGAAAGGGAAGCTCCCGAGAGCTTGAACAGTTCAGAGCCTATCTGAACGGGAAAAACACGCTCATGCGGTAAGATGTTGGGGATCTTGGTGATAAGCTGTGGAGTGGCGGGCGGTAAATGCAAGGTGCGACTCGCCTCGGGCTCACTCGAGTTTGACTTGCTCATTGTTGATGATGGAATTGCCGTGGTAAAACAACATTATCGCTGATACGATCTAAGCCGGCGGCGTGGTTGTTTGGGGGAGGGAGTTATTCTAATGGCGCATGGCTTGCACTTAGACGACGCGCTTGTTGGGCCTAAAAATCACCAATTCAAGTCGATGGAGCCTATGACGATATATCGATACACAGGAGAAAATAAGAGCTGCTCTAGGTGTTCCTGCGGATTCGGCCGTTGACGTAGTTGCTACGAGTTCTAACTAGGAGATTGATTTCAAAGGGTTTGGGAATCATTAGCGATGCGGCTTGGCTCGTGCCGACTTTCCCCCCTGGCTCAGCAGCAGAAGAAGCAGCTGAGCATAACAGTGGCTGAAATTGTGGCTGATGTAGATGATGTGTTTACTTATAAGCGCTGAGTAATGTTCCTCCCGTACCCTGCATTGCATTGTGGGGAAGACGATTGCGATTCAGTCGGCCGAACCGAGACAATTATTGTTGTTCATGTCGTAAGCCAACGTTGAACGTGATGAAAATTGCCAATTATCGAAAGTATCATTACCTCGTGTATGCGTGTAAGTACACAAGCTATTTCTCCACAGGGACGCAACTAGCATACAACTTAGTTTATGGCCACATCTCTAGTATACAACTAATTTGAGGAATCATTCAGTCAACATCTCACGTCATCACACATTGAGCAAGTAATTGCGAGTTATTCCACCCTTGCTTCGGGTTGTATTTCTCAAGCCAGCACAATCTCTTTCCACGAGACGCCAGGGACTAAGGCAGATGCGAAAGCCTTGCGATGAATTTTGCCTATACCTTTTCGTTCAGCCATCCCTTTCGCCCACTCAATCATTAACACCCAGAAAAAGCGCCCCCGGATTCTACCCCCGGATTAGTAGGGGTCGGACTGGCCACGCCTTGGGCCTTCTCTGCCGATAAGGAGAGAAGTATGAACTCTGCGCTTTGGCTGTTTTCATTTGTCGATGTTGGGTCGTCTAGTGTGACAAAGCCGCAGTTCATCCCACTTCCATCGATTAATTCATAAGTTGTTGGCGTCCAGTAAAGCCCATAAGACACCATCAAAATTTCTCCCTGTTCTTGATCAATCTTGCGAAGTGCAAAATTCGCAGATATAGTCCAGAACTGTAGGATTGTGTACTGCCTCTCAGCTTGTTCGCCCCCCAATTCCCTCGAGGGTTCAGTCTGTGATACATCGCACATATGACCGAAGAGCTCGTTTTGCTCTAGAAGGCTGCCGCCCAGTCTGATCCCAAACCACTGACACGTCACCAGAGGGTTCCTTCTTATGCCAGGTGATCCATGTGCTATTTGCTGCCCATTTCATTACATTACCGGATCCGTAGTGATAGTAAATTTGGCCATACCATCCTGACCAGGCCCAGCTCGGGAAGATGTCCCGTCGCCTTAGGCCGTCCTTGTTCGGATAGAACAGAAGGAACCAGTCAAGGGCCACAACCGGGATACCGAAGAGGAGACTACAATTTGCGTAATCTGCCAGTCGCCGACAGACACCCGCCATAGCAAAGACATAATCAGTCGGCATCTTCAGCTCACGTGTCGTGTACTTGTTCAACAGCTGCCCCAGGAGATGGTATACGTCACCACTCGGCTTGTGTAGGGCTTGGCCTTGTTCAGAAGTTGGGTCTGGTCGACAAGTAACCCATCTTCCAACTCCTGCCAAGATGCTTGATGACATTGAAAATATACCGTGTCGTCTATAAAGAGAATCCTTCTCCGAGAGAGATAGTACTCTTGAAAACTATTTACGCGTCAGCCATATTTCCCTTTTGATGTACCCATGTGGCAAGACTTACGTCCATCCCGATGGTGGTATTCTGACTTAGCGACGATATCCTGCATTGTGTGACGAAGTACGAGACGGACACCAGGAAGAACCTCGCTAGTAACCTGACACGAAGACGAACGGGTTCCCTCCCTCACACCAGGCAATCCAGAGTCGGCGTCCGTACCACTCGCAGCTATGATGGTGAAGTATGCTTGTTCATACACTAGGTCCATCGCATTGATACCCGTGCCTCTGTCATCATCGTCGTCCTGTATCAGGCAAAGCTGATCGATCCAGACATATCGACAACCTACGCTGCGGACGAAGTCGATAGAGTCTTGAATAGTTTTAGGAACTGAGACCCAATTTCGTTTAATGCCATCTTTAGCGAAGAGGTCGTCTTTGTTCGGCTTCAAAAGAAGAAATGGTTTGCATTCGCCCCATCTGTAACTTAAGGCGACATATTGAGAAGTAATAGGCACCGGCGTAATACACATGTCTTCCACATCGATACACCGGAAGAAACTGAGATCGGCGTTGAACGGTCCTTCATTCGGTACACATTTTTTATGCTCGCCTTCGCAAGTTCTGAGCCAGCCCTTCACCATTTCGAAGTCAATTTGACGCCTCGAGGTAACGCTCTCAAAGCCTTTAACTTCTGACTCAAAGAGAATTCTAGAGTATGAAGGCAAAGGTTGAATTGAAAATGTTTTCGGGCCCTGCCGAAATAGGCGCACCTGGTGAGTATTGTAATGATCGATCGACTGCATATGAATGATACGCTCGTCTTGCATCGAGTTCAAAACAAATTGGCAAAAGGGACATGAAGACCGTCGCTTGATGTCGCCTAGCAACCCAGGCTGAATACATTTTTTCTCCCACTTCCGTCATCGTCGAACCCGATTGTGCTGCAAACCTCACAGAGACTACTGTTAGCTTCGTCACGGTGTTTCGAACTTCGATGAAGCAGTTTCGAGAATCGAGCCGACAGGCCTTTTCCTACCGACATTTCGAGCGTCTCACTGTGTCAGGAAAAAGAGAGAAAGATAGCTTCCTAAGAGACACATTCGTTCGATTGTCCTCAGATTTAACCCCTGCTAGGACCTGAATCCCACCACCACGCGAGGGGAGGCGCTGCATTTTTGTTACTCAACTCGTCAGTATCATCGTCTGAGCCCACAAAACTACTAATTCATGCAGCATGCTCCACCCCGCCAAACACCAACTCTCCCATGGATATGGTTCATGACGCCACTTTGGTTCCTAGTGCATCGCTCAAACACATGTTCGTGATTTGCTAGGGCCAGGTATATCAAGAATTAAAAAATTCCGAGCATCGGACTGGAGGAGCTGAAGGCACTGTGGAGCCTGTCTTGTGTGGGGTTTGCTCTTGTCACTAACTCGAAGGTATGTAAACCTAGACGTAGAGGTTAGACTGTTAACAGAGACTCTATACATCAATGAATCTCGACAAGGCGATTTCTGAGCTGAAGCATTCATCTATATTCGAGATCGAACTAGTGTTGCCGAGGAAGCTGAATTGAGCCCAGTGGAAAAAATCAATTCGATCAACTAAATAACCTGGCAAGAAAAGCGCCACATTCATTCAGCTCATGAATAGTCAACACGGCTGTTTTCTCCTCTGGGCCCATAGCCCCTACTAGACTCTGGGCAACTACACCAAACGAGTAGTATATCGTGTTCTTGTGGTCGCACGTCCAGTCAACAACGTACGCTAATATGGCACATGTGACGGGGACAGCGGAATGGGACCTGGAGGAAATAAGTAGTTCGTCGCCGGTCGCGATAGCACTGAAACGAAAAAAAAAATTCTACTCACCTCTTCTAATATGCCCATTGATAGTAGTTGTCTATATCGGACAACGATTGTTTGAAATGGTGACTTTTACGATCAGAAAGCTGCTCCTTATTGCGTCCGCCTTGCTTCTAACGCCATGTTGGGCAATTGAGTTTGTCACGACAGACTTTAACATAGAGCAGGGCAAGCCTTTCACAATAGAATGGGAGGGCGCGAACGGCCCCGTCCAGCTCTTGCTCAAGAGGGGTGAATCGAACAACCTTGAGACAGTCTCGGTGATATATTGTAAGTCCAAGATCCAGAAAGCTATAGCGTTTCGCTGCTAAATGAACGTCGCCAGCGGGAGATTCGGCGACCTCCTACACATGGACACCACCGGACCTACTCTTGGCAGGAACATATGCGTTCCAGATCTCGGATAGTAATAGTGTTAACTATTCACCGCAGTGGGAGTATGATTACGCGGCGAATGGGCCCGTGAGTATATACTAGAGGCCATTGCCTAAATATGAGCTAATAATGAGTAGGCTTCTACCGCTCCGTCTTCTCCGACTACTACTACGGCTCCGTCTTTGCCGAGCCCGACTACTGCTACAACGACGATCGTTGACGACGACGTTCACTACCAAGCCGTCCACTACCACTTCAGCCACTAGTTCCCCGAAGGCTACAACCACATCAGCCAGCACGCCAACATCCACTTCGGATCCTGTTTCATCTGCGGACAACTCGGAAAGCACCTCGTCTAATAGTCAACGACAAGTACGACTTCTGTCGCATCGACCTCTCAAGGATCTCCGAGTAGCGAGCCGACTGATCCAAGTTCCGGTTCCAATTCTAGTTCAAGCCCTGGTTCAAGCCCCAGCCCACATTCCAGCTCAAGTTCCAGCACATCAAGTACGGGAACCCAACATTCAGATGCCGGTGGTCTCAGCACAGGCGCGAAAATCGGGATCGGACTCGGGGCCGGCGTGGGCGGCCTCGTTCTAATAGGCGTGGCATTATTTCTAGTTTTCCGTCGTGGCAAGGCAGTCGGGCAACGGACAGTCGCGGCCGGCCATACCTGGAACCACGATCGAAGGCCGAATTAGTGACGATCCCTGGCCCCGTGCCGAGTTGGGGGTCAGGGATCGCGGAGATGCACTCCGGTCACGATGGATGGAGGGGTCAGCCGAGCGAGCTGGACGCGCTGACATGACGAAAATATGAATATTTCTTGTTGCTGATTCCTTAGCGTTTGCTTTCTTACCGGCAACCCGGAGACTTCCAATAGTCGTAGTCTTGATCTGACGTATTATGCATGCAAATACCTATATAGCGACCATTTATGCTTTCCCTTCAAATTCTCTGTTATCACATGCCAGTCTGCTGCGTTGAAGTGCTATATATCTTCCTGCCTTGTTCTTGAAGGTAACTCTCTGCTACTCTTCAAACCAAGGTAATCCTAGAGTGTGCATTACATGTCTCTATTTCTCGTTGGTGAGACCTGTCTCGATTCTCACCCGGGCTATTCCTAGCTCTGCGAAAGCGTATTCTGTTAAGGCGCAAAGTGCTTCCATTCCATATCCCTTTCGCCAATGTGAGTGAGCTATGACGATGCCGATATCGGTCAAGTAGCGAGGGGTTGCATTTTTGGCAGGCTCTTCGATTAGATCGAAGTATTTAAAGGCACCGTAGCCGATAAGCTCACCAGTCGACCGTAAGGTGGTGACCCGGAAGCCGTTGGTGTCCTCGGCTGTCAACTCCTGCTATTGCCCAATGCGGGCACCGATAGACTCAACCGTGACATCGGATTCTGCTTGCGGGTGCGGATACTTATCGGGGTTGCTGATGAACTCGCGTACGTCCTCGGCGTCTGATTCGATGGCGGTTCGAATCAGCAGGCAAGGTGAGAGAATCTGGTAAGCGTTGCGGGCAAATGGGGATAAAGCGGGAATCATATTGCGGTGTTGAAAGTACATCCAGGCACTATGGTCTTACACCCACCATCTAGACATACGATACACATACACCGCTACATATTTTCATTGTCCAATACCATGCGTAGATGCAGCAAGGGTCACCATGACCCAACTGTCGGTAAGAACCTAGGCGAAACATGCGTCGGCCAAACGGCGGCCGGCAACCTGCGGGTAGGTGAAGAGAAAGGCCAATAGGAGACAACTATGCGTATGCAAGATTTCCTCGATATCGCCGTAAAATCTAGGGACCAGCCGTCAAGTTGTAAGTTGCAAAAACTAGCGGGTTTCAATTGCAGCTTGTGAAATTGTAGATAAATGTGTAACCGCTTCTAGCCTCTTTATGAGAGCATTGGTAGCTTTGATGTGCCGACAAGTATTCTAGTTTGCAACAATCTAACGTTAGTCAACTATAACCATGGTTCGAGAATGATATTGCCAAGCAAGCTCTAGACAATACCCGTCTCTCCGTGAGTTATGCTTTCTTCCCACAACAGAGCTAAACAAATTGCTTAGTTTCTCAGGTCAAAACTGGGTTAGCTGTCCCAGACAACCTGTAGTAAATAGAATATGTATGTTACACGGAGATTGATGCTTTTTCTATTGGATATTATCCGTTTTATTTAGCGAAAGCTATACAGCTGAGTATGTATCTTCTCTAAGAACTAAACTATGTACGTAACCTTGACTCTTTTATTGAGTCTTATGCATCATAGGAACTACATGCTAGGCTTAGGCAAGCTTTTTTAGCTTTCTTAAACTCCCGGTCTTGATCGGAATGAAGAGAAAGTTCCTGAGTGAGTGAAGCTGGTGGACTCTTCATGACGCAAACTAGCTGAAGATCCATTTAGTGTAGTCGCGATTGATAAGAAATATGTAAGTCATTCGGTATCTTCCGCTAGGGAGGCCTTATGAGCTATCTACATCGCTGACACCGTCATCAAATCACAGGTAATAATTCCAAAGTGTTAAAGCAATAATAATTAGATGTCTAAAATAAGCAGGCAATTTGAGTTTACAAGCTCCAAATCATCAGCACTAGGTACCAGCTGCCGCTATCGAGGGAACCGGTAGTATTTCATATTCACCGTTAAACAAGCGACCCTGAAGGATGAGGGGAAAACATAAGTAAGGCTACCTAGAGCGGTAAACCCCCTCTGAAACCCATACCCAGGTAGTCAGCTCGTTCATCCCTGAAACGATGGGGGCTAGCCCTAGAGAAGGGAGCTAACTGGGAACAGAAACAGGCAGTTATTTATGCCGCTGGCAACTTCCAATTTAGTAAGCCCGACCGGTAGACCATTCGATAAATGGTGCTAGCAGGTGCTATAATTATCCATTTTTAGTAATCGCCTTCACGGGCATTGAAACAATTAATCCCCACGAGCACTTACCAAACGCCCTCTCACGCAATTACCACACCACGCCATTCTCTATACCGTCTGCTATGCATTGAAATAGCGTCAGCTGACGGGCGTCCTGTTGGCTGGATGTGCGCCTCCAAAGGAATGGCTAATCCGTCTGGTGTGCCGCTAATGGGTATGAAGAGCAACCCTGGACATGGGTGTCGAGACCCGTGAGCAGACCAACGCACGATTGGTCAATTGAACACCAGCCCATGAGTTTTAAGAGCCGATATAAAATCAGCAAAGAGGTGCCTGCTAAGCGATTCGCCCGGTCTTGAGTCTTTTCGTTATCAGATCCGCTTTGGTACCAGTTACTTATTTCCGGCTAGGCTAGCGTAACGGTTCACATAAAAAGGACAACTTTCAGTTTGTCTGTGTTTTGTTTCGGGACTTCAACGACAACAGGAAGCCTATCGTAACTAAAAAAAAATAAAAGGAAAAGAAAATCCAAAAAATGGCGGTAACTCAGACACCCAGACAGCCTACGGCTATCGTCCCCTCCGCCGAGGAGATCAAGAACAAGCGCTTGAGCGAGGAGAACCTGAAGATCGCGGTGGACGCTCTGGCCAAAGATGGTGTTGTCGTGGTGGAGGATGCCATCCCGCACGAGGACCTCGACCACCTCAACGCCAAGATGATCAAAGACTCCGCCCTTCTGCAGTCGCGAGGCGAGGACAGCCCCTTCAACTACAACAAGGGAAACCTTCAGCAGGATGCCCCCCCTACGCCGAGTACTTCCACCCCTCTATCTTCTGCAGTGCGTTGCCCCCCCTATTATCCCTCTGACCGCCGATCCATGACTAACCTTACCTTCAGACCCTATCGCTACCCAGATCACCTCGGCCGTCCTCGGGCCCCGTCCCAAGTGGACGTTCGCCTCCGGTAATGCCGCCATGCCACCGGTAAACGGCGAGCCAAACGAGCGCCAGCCTGTGCACAACGACGTCGAGTTCCCCCACCCGCCCAAGTGCTTCGCGCTGGTGACCAACGTGCCCCTGATCGGCATGAACCCGGACAACGGGTCGACGGAGACATGGCTGGGCACGCACAACCGGACCATCGCCCGGGAGGGCGGCCAGAAGGGGCAGCGGGCGACGGGCCACATCCCGCAGGACAAGCTCGACGAGCAGGTGGCCGTGGCGGGCCCACCCGTCCAGCCGACGCTGAAGAAGGGCAGCTTCGCCATCCGCGACTTCACCATATGGCACGCCGGCATGCCCAACAAGACGCAGGACATCCGCATCATGCTGGCCCAGATCCACTTCGCCAGCTGGTTCCCCAACCCCACGAGGCTCGAGTACGCCGACGACATCAAGCCCATTCTCGAGGAGCTCGACGCCAAGGGCGAGCTCGGCCTCGAGGTCCCTGTCAACTGGGTGAGCAAGGCCGAGGTTCAGAACAGCTACCTCGACCGCGCTCTCGGCAAGAAGTACAAGGTCAACAAGACCGACGAATAGACGGTTAGGTGTTACCTAGTTTAGACATTATAGACTTATATCCCCCCTACGAATCTATCATGAACTGTATATTTTTAGATTATGAAGCGAATATAACGAAGGAAGATTTTGATGAACCATCTCCATGACCACTGCACGATGAAATGATTAGTATAGCATGTATTCAAATCCGATGCAACTGAATGCCGCACTCGACTTCTTATCACTTATTAGGATTCCATCGCTCAGCCAATTGCTTCAAGTCAAGATGTGACTACCAGGCGCCTATCGCCACCAACACCAAACAGACCGTTCCCCTTATTTAGACATTAACACAGGATCACGGAAGGCCACAAGACTCCAAAGCCAGAAGAATCCAAACCACCACAGACAGGTGTACGAGGTTCGCATTAAGAGAAGAAGAATATCAACGTTATAAGTATATGCAAGAAAGTGTCTCTCCGCATCTAATTAAAGAAGGAAGAAGAACAGGACATAAGTAGAGTCATCGCACCGTAAACGCCTTAACCCCGAGTTTAATCCGTGATCCTGGAGAATGAAGATCTAGATGCCCAAACTCTCTCGGATGCGCGTATTCACATAACGTATGCAGAATAATGGTTGTTGTCTCATCTCAGTTGCAGGTGGCCGGCACCAAGACCAGGGATGTATTCGAACAGTACAGGAACACCTTCAACCGCAAACCATGCGATGCCTACAAGGGTGTTAGAAAGAGTCTGTCAATGAATGAAGGGGCGAGGGGAAACCAACCAGCATAGACGACGAGCTTTGTTATTACCTCTACATCGTATCTGACACGAGGTTTGATCAGTTTCGAAAAGACCTCTTTCTCGCCTAGCTCGTCGTGCTGCCCGATATACATTTCTGGCTCGCCGTTTGGTTCCTTGGGATCCGCGGGTGACACGACCACAGTTCCTTCGCCCATCTGTTTCTCGAAATCGCTGGGCTTTTGCTGCCTGCTATTGACCGCGGAGCTGCGTCCCGTCTGGTCTTTTCCTAGCTCTGGTACACTGACTTTTGAGCGCAAGCTGGCATTGCTCTCCTTTCTTTTCCTTTCCCGATAGGCGAGGGTTTCGTACGCATCTGCGGCACTCTGGGGGCCAATTGACACGGACCTACCGCGTTTTGGATGGCGGACAGCCGTGATGAGATTTGGCAAGTCACTGACGCTGGGTAGCACGTTGTCGACCTTCAAATGTAGTGGAATATTCTTGTACTCCGAGGCAGGCATAAAGAACCGTCTTGGCAAACTAAGACCCCACGTTTCTACAAGCCGGAAGAGATGCGGTAGCGTCTTGAGTAGGGAGGGTTTGGCCAATTCACGCCAAATGAAGACGACAAACACACCGAACAGTACGCGAAGGATGACTGCTAACCATCCGAGAGCACGAAGATCGAATGAGATAGTCGCAAATGGTGTCTGGACAAAGTGCCAAGTTCCCACCTCAAGACCAATCATGACCCCAGCGAAGCAGACACTGTCGTCGAAACACGGACAATCGTCAGCGGGTTCGGGATGTACTCTGACAAGTACAATGATCGTCAATACGGCAGCAAAGACGGCACCGCCGCTCTGCTGTAGATAGATCTCCAATGGTGGCCCATAATAGAATTCCACGATACTTATTACCGCGCCCATTATCGATCCAATAATCACATCCACAAAGCCATGCATTCCGCAGTAGAGACGGCCGAATACGATGCTCGCGGCGTAGAAATAGGACAATGATTCCAGCGCCAGCTTCGTGTTAGGCTGAAAAGAATTATCTGGCGACGAGAGGAGGAGGATTGCATAGACGGCGACTGAGACAGCGTTGGCGGAGTGCGTCGAAGGGAAACCATACTCGAGTGCGGCAGAGCCAGACATGGTAATCCGGTGGAGGGGCGGGGACAATGGGCGCGGGAGGGAGAAGAAATCCTTGATGAAGCCAGTGAAGAAGACGCCCGAGGCCAAGATATGGACCAAACTGTGATGACGTTAGCGGCACAAGACGACACACGTTCGAGCGGGCAAGCGAACCCCCTTCCAAACGACGCCCAACCGCACCAGAACATGATGGGAAGCATAATGGTAAAGAATGTGTGAGTGCCGAGGTTGGCGGTGATGGCAAAGTAGCTATCGAGGGCAGGAGAGCGTAGCTTGACCTGGAGCCAGGCCAGGTATGGCGTTTCCCAACGGATCAGAGGCAACGCCCGCTGTCGCAAGTCATATCGCCATTTCGGCAGAGCGCGCTTATCTGCCAAACAGACCGTTAGCACCTCTCCCCGCCGGTTGTCGCATTACACAGATATTCTTAGGCTTCAATGTGTGGTTGCATGTCCCGCGCTCGTAACCGCGGCATGCTGGGCAGTCATACAATGGTCTAAACTCCTTAAGCCAGCATCAATTACAACCTCCTTTTTCTCCCCGTTCATGGTAGAGGCGAGAGCAGTCGCGTCAGTCGTTAGATCGGATACGGCGCCGTCGAATTTGGCATTGAAATCGGCGCCATTGGGCAAGGGCGGAAACTCGGTAGTCATGGCCCCGGTGAGACTATGCATGGCCTCGGGGCATGGAAGGGTAGGTAAGGATAAGGTGATTGTGGTGGACGCTTCTCGTGCAGTTGGCGCATCGAATCTTGAAATATAATGCCAGATGGTTAGGGTGCGTGACCCGAGGGGTAGGCGGGAAGTCTCGGGACGTCTTTGGGATTCGGCGTCGTTCAATTATCTAGGTCAGGTGAATTAATGGTTGGGTGAGTGGAGAGTGAAAACCTTAAGGTCGTTAATGCGCAGTAGTTGTTGAATAGGAGGTATAGGTAGGTGGGTGCCGGCAGTATGGTGGAAATGTGCGAGACTGAGTGCGACGAATGGATGAGTGGTTAATTAATGCCTGCCTTGACGTCGTAGTGGGACCACCGTTTATTCAGGTGCTGTCAAGAACTTAGGGATGAACCACCAAACCCCCACCACTGGGCACTGATGCCCTCAATTTCTGTACCACAAATAGCATACCCGAACACTTAATGAACCCCTGGCATGGCGGGCCCGACGGCCCCAGATTGGCCCTGTCCACGCAATTGCGCGGAACCCGCCCTGCCCTTCTGAACCTTCCATCGCACAAGCCTGTTATAGTATATTGCCAGTATCAGGTGCTGAAGTACCGTATCTAATAATGTACCTAGCTTGTATTAAGTGTTTGGTGTCGCGTACTTCAATTGGTAATTTTGAAGACTTATACCTTTGATGATCGCCAATTAGCTAGTCCCGAAGGACAATGGTGGCTTAACAACAGTTCATTAGGTGCCTACTGAATCATCTGGCGCCGTTTCAATTTGCATACTTTTCTGGCTATAAGGCTGAATTTGTTCAGACGAACCTTAAAACTTTCATCCCATCAAGCCAATTGGACACTTTGCATGGTCCAACCCACCAAAGAAAAGAAGAAGAAAAAAACGATGTTAAGTCTTAGCGGCAAGCACTGCGTCATAACCGGCGGCAGCAGGGGTATCGGGCTGGCCATCGCGAAACTGTTTGCCCATCAGAAAGCCCGCTGTACTCTGATCGGGCGGCACGAAGAGACCATCAGGGCGGCCGTTAGTTCTCTCGAGCAAGAACCCGGGCCCCAACGGTCGCATGTCTTCGATGTGTCCAACCCGAACGGTTGGGGTCTTTCATGCGTAAACTAGAGAATGTATGTCACGAAATAATATTTAGTGATTGAGTAGCATCTAACGGGCTCTGGGGATTAAACCCATTGACTGTATTCTAGGATCGTGTCGACATACTCGTCAATGCTGCTGGTATCTCTCAAAATTCTTTGCTTTTCAAAATGTCGGATGCCGAGTTAGACACAGTCCTTGATATCAACCTTAAAGGAACCATACTCGGATGCCGAAACGTAATCCCAAAAATGATGAAGCAAAAAAGTGGTGAGAACCCCATCGGAAGCGAAAGGGCCGCTGGCTGAAGTCATCTACAAAGGATGTATTATCAATGTATCAAGCCTCTTGGCGACACATGGTGGGCGAGGCGCCTCGGTCTATGCTGCATCAAAAGCTGGAGTAATCGGTATGATCGATTGCTGATCTCTTTTTGCCTACGGCAGCCTATCTAACTTTGGTATAGGTCTAACTCGGTCACTCGCCTGGGAAGTAGGAAGATTCGGTATTCGGGCAAACATTATCCAGCCTGGCTACATTGAAACAAGTATGACCAAAGGTGTGGTATTCCCACGCCTGTGAACTGCCTCTTATTCCTCATGTGTCGCCAAAACTTTTTCCTTCTCGTACAGTGTGATAATACTAATATACATGGGTTGTGAAGCTATGAACGAGAATGGAGAACTTGCTGCTCTCATCCCCATGGGCCGGTTAGGGGTCGTAGAAGAGGTTGCTGAAGCCGCGCTCTTTCTCGCGACAAATTCATATGCACATAACTGTGTGCTCAATATCGATGGAGGCTTGAGCGCCACGTAATCGAAAGCATATTGGGCGAATCTCGGTGGAGACTTGATGGATGTTTTGTCAGGGTCATCTGTGCAAGGTTTACTAATCGTCGATGGTGATGGCACCGGTGCCAGCATCATCGTCGACTACAACCACGTCATCATCCGCAGCCATTTTAGCCCTCTTCTTCGCTGAGGCAGGATTGTTGTCATCTATTCTATGCCGCTTAAGATCCTTCGACGTTTGTCCCGATTCAGACTCATTGGGCCGGGCCGATGCTTGAGCCCCATTCGTCTCAGCCGTCGGAGGCTCCTTTCTAGGCTTGCGTGGAATTTCGGGTGCCTTATCCGGCGCCAAACCCTTTATGGGTTTTGCCGTACTCTCAATGGGACTAAAAACGAAGAAGTTAATAAGCGTTGCTAGCCAGGGGTTCGAAGGCACTGTACGATGACTGTATATTCAGGACGACATTGATAAAAGTATCATCCTCTTCCTCGTCGACAATGGTCACAAAGCTGTTTTGGTTGATGCCTGTGTAATGTTAGCAGAAGGACACTTAACTAGGATAGAAATGCGCTTACCGAGATCGCTGAGCAGTTTTTCTAGATTATCAGTCTCGTCGGCGTCGTAAAGCAACCCAGTATCACTATTGACCGCGAAATCGCGCTCACCAAATCCTAATTGAAGCTTTACAAAATCTTCAACTAAATCATTTAATGTCGCCCGTGTAAGATCCACGCACACGCTAGTCTGGTAATTGCCGCATATCGGACAGTCTGGGTTGGGCGCACGAGGTCGGTCTGGAGCCAACAATCTCTGGCCAGCGAAGGGTGTCAAGAAGACCTAACAAAGTTAGCAATTTCAAAGTGTGGAGATTCATGATATATATACTCGCCTCTTGTGCTTTATCGAATTCCCTCGAAGGACTTTGAAGGACTCAATGACGCATAAACCTGCTACAATCGCATTTGTAGTTGCGATCGCAGGTATGATGTTGCCGGCCATTTGCTTAATGTCAAAACGGGATTTTTGTTCGATGCCAAAGACAAACGAGCGAATATTAGCACTAGCAGCCACAAAATCTAGTGTGTCATCGTCGTCTTTATCGAAGGTAATCATAGCCTGCGAGGAATCATCGCCGTACTGTTTCTTCAAGTCCAAGATTCGTTTGCTCAAGCGATCCAAGCTGTCGTTGAACACAATCAAATTCTCCTCCAAACTCCATACCTTCTGTCCATCTTGAATGATGGATTCTTTTGCTGCATTGGCTTCAATAGCCTGGCGTAGGACCGACTCATATTGCAGAGGCTGAGGAGGGGATCGAGACTTCCACATGTCTTCCATAGATCGTAATCGCGTAACATCGGCGTTGAAAACCTTGTCAAACAGCATCTGGGGGAACTGCTCCGTGCCAGCTGATTCCCTAATTTTCCTTAACGCCTCAGACTCTTTCTTCAGCTCTGCTATTTCCTTCGCGTTGTCACCATTCTCCGATGTGTCAAGAGCAGACTGGTCTTCGCTCGCGCCAAATATCTCGTTGAGAAGATAGCTCTTCCCCCAAACAATGCAATGGATGGGTTGACTGGGCGTAGATCGAATAGTGCAGACAGGGAAGGACTTGGGTACTTCTTTTGCCGTGCAATCATAGCATGCAGTGACACCCTTCTTAATGACTTGTACCTGGCCGTTGAATCCCGTAGTTCCACTCTCGATGAGGGGAACGTCGGCAGCTAGGCACATTCTATTCACATGTCGTCTAGCTTCTAGGTTATCCAAAGCATTGAACACCAAGCGGAATGACTTGAACCATTCCAGGTTGAATTGCGCATCCTTGATGTTCGCATGGTATGAAACAATCTTCACGTTAGGATTAAATCTTTGAGCTGCCTCTTTAGCTATCTGCCCGAGAGATCAGTATGATGTCATGGCGCTTATGAACTCCTTACTATTACGATTACACCGTACCTCAGCTTTCGATTTTTTATGTGCTCATGTCGGAACAAGAATTGGCGATTGAGATTGCTCAAGTCAATTGTATCGAGATCGACGATATGGACCTCGCCGAAGCCAGTGAGCACTAGGTTCTTCAAGAGTTCGCAACCGATACCGCCAGCGCCAACCATGAGGACTTGTGCCTACAGGACCTGGTTAGTTTGCTTAATCCGAGGCAAGCTTGCGTTGGCTTATTTCGAAAAACGATGGTTTGTCACGCGATTACAGGTATAACGAGGGCAGCGGCTTTCGAGACTCCATCCGAGATGTGCGCGCAGCAGGAGAGACACGGTGGATACGCGAGGAAATGTCGCAATCGTCGGTGCCCTGTGGAGAGCAATATGATGGCTCGGAATGGATGTGGTATAGTGCGCTTCGGTGGATTTGAGTCTTGATGAACGCGGGAAACGCACCTGCTTAATGCTTGCTCCAAGCGTGGGCCGAAAGACTGGCGATTGAATGCGTCACGATCCGGCGCCATGGTTCAGAGCGATCCAGATGTTGTCACGGCGATGTAAGTTGCGGATGCATGTGATAGGATGCTAGTTGAAGAAAACCTAAAGATAAGGAAGGTGAGATGGCAGAAGGAATCGAAGTCGAGGAAAAAGGATGGATGTATCCTTAGGTACGGTAGATGGGATCGAATGAGCGGGAAGTAGAGATGGGAGCGTAGAATACACCTAACATGCGGTTTGCGCTACTCTCAACCTCGAAGCGTTACCGGTTGCGATAGGCAGGTATGTATGATGGAAGTACCCAATGACAGTGCAGGGCCATAAAAGGAAGAGAGAGAGAAGATGCTGGGGGGGGTGGTCCGATAATAAGAACTTCAATGACCTGAGCATGCGGGTAGGAGCATGCAGCTCTTTGGAGTTCCTTGTGCCGAATCGCTATGTCACTACTGCACGGCAAGAGGATGTGCTACGCAATAACACGCGCTGCGCAAGGATGGAGTTTACTGTGGGTCGGCATGTCTTAGTGCATCTAGGCGGTGCGAGGTACCTAGAGTGAGTGCATCAGGGGTGGATTGCGGGAGCTGACGCGATTGGCATATACATCCCGTCGACGGGCGTCATTGGACATGTACTTGTGCGGCCCTGGTCTAGTATAATCAATCATCGATCCCCCAAAATTATTTGTTTGGATTTGGGATAGGTACCGCATTTGAACGTATTGCCGGCGACCTAGGCTGCATGATCGCATAGTATATTGCTATATGATCAAGAGATTCATCGCCCCGAGGGACGGTTGTCTACCTCATTTTGGCCGTGGTTCCTTCAATCTTCGTTTATATTCCGTCCCTCCTACAGTATCCGGCCAAGTGCTTCAGTTGCGCTCCACTCTGCGGCCGAAACCCCACGAAATAGCCATCCGTCAGAACAGTGCTCTCTCAACCACCAAAATCACAAGAACCAAAATGTCAGATGATGAGGCTGACCCGGAGCTTCTGGCTCTTCTTAGACAGCATCTGCAAGGAAAATTAAGTCTCAACGATGAACCCGAGACAGGGGTCCTGGAAGGGGTGGAATATGTCTACGACAACTCAATCGATGTAGCTCTGGACATGAGAGCAACCAAGAACGCGGCTGCTTTTATCTACGAACAGATGCAGAAGAAACATTACTCCACCGAGACTTGGGCAGAACACGAGCTACACCCAAAGACGAAGGATGAGTCAACCGTCGCTTTCATCTTCACTATGGATCTCCTCAACTTCTCCTTCTGGTCTCTCCGCCCGGAAGGTGAACGCTTCGCTGTCTCTTACCGAGACAAGACTTGGACGGGATATTGGAGCCTAGTTGCCTCACTCCAGCGAGCAATAGAAGAGGGTAGGTACTAAGAGAAGCCTTGTACAAATAACGAAAAGCACCTTTTTCACAACGTCGTCTCACACGGGATCGTCTTAGTTAATTCGGTATTTTCTTAAGATATACCCATTACCGACCCTCACTTTTGGCAGAACGAAGAAGAGTGCAATCTAGAGTCATTGAGGCATGTCTTTCGCTCATGCACGGACGAGGAAATCCCGCTGCTTAAGGCCCGTCTCACCTGTTTGCGAGAAGCTGGTCAGGTCCTGTATGAAGTAGGTTAAGTCGTCTCACCCCACCATCTCACCCCACCAAACCATACACGAGAAATGAATATGTTACCAACGCGCAAACGCGGCTTCTTGCAGAAGTACGACTGCAGTTTCACGAACCTCGTAGAAGCGGCCAATGGCTCGGCCGCCGCGTTAGTCAACCTGCTCGCGCGGGATTTTTCGTGCTTCAGAGATGAATTTCAGTTCGAAGGTCGACGGAAGCCTATTCGCTTCCTCAAACGTGCCCAGATTCTCGTCGCAGACATCTGGAGTTGCTTCAACGGCGAGGGCTACGGGGCTTTCCGAGACATCGACAAAATCACCATGTTTGCCGATTACCGCATCCCACAGATCCTAGCTACGCTCGGTTGTATTGGATATAGCCCGCCCCTACAAGCGCTGATATCAAGGAAGGAAACTATTGAAAGTGGGTGCAAGTTTGAGATGCAGCTTAGAGGTGAGTCTACCTTTTGCTTTCACCACATTTAACTAGCATATTCAATAACCAATGGGAATGTAGCTTGCAGCATATGGTGCGTCGAGCTCATCAGACGTGAGATTAAGCGCCACCATCCAGAGGCCAAGGTCAATGCGATTTTAATAGACTTTTTCTTATATGATACCATGAAATTGATGGAGGCGGAAGGGAAAGAAACCATGCCGCATCACCGCACGCGAAGCATTTGGTACTGAGGGGTTACCGTCCAGAGTTTGGCGGACGAAGGGATTTGGGTAGCTCGTTCGTGTTAGGATAGCCACACAGAGTTATCACTTGCAAACGCCGAGATGATGGCCATGTAAAGTCAATAAATACGGCTACTTTCATCATCATTGAGAGTAATAGCAATTCAACCCTTCAAACTCCAAGCGCCATCGCAGAAATCCATAAAAGCCAAGCACCCCAAGCCAAATCTTGTCATATGCAACACCAGGTCCCCATCGTACTTGTACAGCCATCTCAAATTGCAAACGTACAGCGTGTGGGCACTCAATCATCAGCTCCGACGGCAATTGAGTTAAGAATATCATCGATATGCGCTCTCTCAACGCCCTTCGTGCCTTTCATCTCCTCCTGCATGAGAACAGCAAGAACCTCGACTGGAGGGTTGAGGCCAAGTCTGTCCGCACGCTGCCAGCGCTTGAGGCGATTGATGCCGACACAGGGCTGGTAATACTCCGTTAGCATTTGTTCCCCGTGAATAGACGGAATGCGGTGTGCAGACATACTCCGTACTGCGAGCTGACATCCCAATACCGAAGGATCTTCTCAGCCAGGCCGAGGTCCTCTTGGTGGAGTCGCTTCGTCCTGCGTTCGCTCTCGATGTTGCGCCAATACTGGCTGATCTGGCGATTTGTGATTTTGTCCGCACGCAGCTCTGCCTCGGTCTTTACGCGCTCTGGCTCTACTGGCTTAGGCTCCTCCACCTGTGCCTGTACCTTCTCTTCAACCTCGCTGTCCGGCTCGTCCTGGACGTCAGGCTCGGCCTTGACGTCGGGCTCGGCATTAATGACATGTTTCGCGAGAGGGCTCTTCGCAGGCGTAGAGACGAGGTTCTTGGCCGATTTGGGTACAGACTTAGTCACCCGGTGGTTGAAGGACAGCGTGGCTTGCTTGCCGCCACTGGATCGTCTGGTGGGAGGCATCGTAAACGAGGTAATTCCTGGTGTAGTGATGTTGCAAATGTACGATATTTACGATACTAAAGCGCACTGGGCCGCAAGGATGATAAAAAAATATTGGTTCCCAATTGAGTGATTTAACGCTTTCTTTGATTGGTAACTCTGTATTGTAGTCTGGGATTGATGGGTTTGCCAATTGGGAATGACGTGGGGATTTCAGCTGCAGCCTGCAGCAGGCAGGTCCATTGGCGGGGCAACACGAAAGAGATGCGGGCTCACGTGACTGCTAGTTCTAGTCTAGCCTTTGCTCTACTTGACTTGCTAGAGGTACATGTAGAGCAGGTATTAGACAAAAACAAATAAACACAGGCTTCCAGGGGAAAGTCGGTTACAGTTTACGTAAATATGTCTTTGTGACCGCCTCATGTCTTCATAACAAAGTTTGCTCCGCTTTATGATACAAAATATGTTACAATAGGTATGGTACAGAGGCCCCTAGATCCTCGTCTCAGTAGCCGAGGGCAGCTAGTGAATGATCGATATTTTAAAGCTCCTGTTTCTGCAATGTGCCAGGAGCTTGAGTCTCGTCGGGCGACACATGGACTTGCCAGTATTTTCTCCAGTCCCACCATTGCCCTCCTTCCTTCTCATTATCTCCTTGTCCGGGCTGCCACATACCAAAACCCTTGCCGGGGTCGTACTCGGGGAAGTCGGCCGTCTCGGCGAGGAGATTTCGCATCTCTGATTGCTTCAAGAACCAGAGAAAGTCCTCGGACAAATGAACGTATTGCCTCAGGCCCTCATAAACGTCGATCTTGGCTCCAGTCGTCCAACTCAGAAGTGTTGGCTCGAGAATCGGCGCATCTGTCACAGAGGGATGAGAGGTGCCGAGTGATGTCATAAACCAAGACGGATGCCCGCGCTTATTGTTCTCCTCGACGAGGTTGCGGACAACATCAAAATGGGCTCGTCCGTAGAAAATGCTATGCTTGCTGCTCCATGAGTTGCTGTGGACAACCAATAGTGGCACTCGCACATCATGGTTCAATTTGCCGCTTTGTTTCCCAGGGTCCAAAACGATGGCACCAATAAACGGCTTCTCTTAGTTGGGCCGCCCTTGAGGGCCTGGAGAGCGCCGGTCGCGCCAAAACTGTGGCCGGCCGATGACATTGAGCCGTCCAGCCCACTCGTCTAGCTCTTCGCCTCCTTTCTGGGATTCTCCTTGAAAATCTCGGTTCCCTCGCCGTTATTGATCTGCCTCAATACCCTAACTGTCTCCTCAATTTCAGCCTCACGGAAATTGAGCTGGACTCGATTGAAGTCGTCAGGTTCCAGCTGTTCACCGTCTACCGTTTCGACCTCAGAGCGTCCGAAGGTCAGTCTCGTCTCATCATGCTCGCCTTTTCTTTTGATAATCGAGCCAGGCATGAGCCGTCTCTATGCTCAATCATAGCGACAATGAACCCGCGTGATGCCAGCTCACCGGCGTAGTGCGTATAGTCAGTCCTGCTAGAAGCCATCCCGTGAGAGAAGACAACGATGGGTGCCCAGATATTTCAATAGATTCCACTTTCTCCAACTCCTGGCTCTGGCGAGTGTCCGGGTGGCTTGCTACTGGAGGGGCCAGGTTGCCGAGTGTGTGTCGACTTTGGCCGGAATCTTAATTCCACCGGCAACAGTGCGAAGCGCACCCGTGAAGACGGCATTGGTAAGACAGTTACTGATTTTTGCAAACTTAGCGTAACCCTTTGCAGTCACCGAGATTGGCTTTGAAATCCAATGGTGTTTCTTATGCAGGCTTCTTCCATGGGCGGCCGGATAGTAGAGAGTGAATAAGACGGTCTGTAACTCGAATGCATTCTCGTGTGAATTCTTGAATCGGGTCGTGTCTATAATACGTGGTGATGACACGGGAGATTCGATATCAATACTCCCCACTGGGTATGGCCCGCTGTACATTGGCAAGGGGCTCGCAAAGAGAGGCAAGGAAAAGAGGTAGCAGTATAAGACGTAGAGTACGGCAGTAACAGAAAGAACGTATCGCCAAGTCAATCGAGGTTGCAGTATGGGTGGAATCCTACGACGCATGGATAATCTACCACCACCTGCTGGAGCTTCTATTATGAACCAAGATGGTCTTTTAAGATATAGTGAGTTTAATTAATTATTTGAGAAGAATTCAGTGGTTTTCTGCTGAACCTAGCTTGTGTAAGTACCTAAGGCTTCCTTTACTTCATACAGCTATGACGTAATTGTATCTGATCCACTTTTCTAGCATTTCCTACCATAAGCCAACTAAGCTTCCACGCTACAACGTCATCTTCCAGCACGCCGGTCTTGGAATTAAGATCCAAGTTAACTTTCTAACCTAGACCCAAATCGAGCTCCTCGCTTTCGGAAGGTTCTTAATAGGTAAGCACCTAAATTCTACCTAGGTTAGGTATCCAGCATTTCGCTACCTTAGGGCACCTGTATGTTTTTTTTCTTTTTGTAACGGCGATGGATCTCCTATGCACTTAGGTTCAATTCAAGGCGAAGAACAACTAAAAATCAAATTTATCATTCAGTAGTATCCAGTCTAAACAGTTTCCTATTGAATAGCAGCTGCCACGGCAGCCTCGACCTCAGCTTCGGTAAGCTCCTTTACACCTAGAAGCTCATTGTCCAGCTTCTCGAAATGGCTGCCGAATCCCTCCCCAAAAATCGACCCAATAAGCAATGGAATAGCAAACTTGTGAGGGTCTGCGTTCTCCTTCTCCAGCTCGGCATAGGCGGGCGGAAGTATCTCATTCGCGATTGACACTTCCTTCGCTTGCCAAGGAGCCCCCGTAATTTTCTCGGCTATAGCTTTAATGTCCTTCAGGGTGGGAGCTGCATCTTGGACATAGACCGCTCGGTTCTTGGTCTCTTCGGGCTTTCTGAGCACACCCACGACAGCGTTGCCAACGTTTACGAGGCTTGTAGCACTGAAACGGCGGTTGCCGCCATCATAAAGCGAAATGGTCTTGTCCTTAGTGCTAATGGGTATTAGGCCGGCTTTCAAGCACCAATCGAAGAACGGGCCCGTGATAATCCTTGTGTAAGTTATGTTTCCACTCGCTGCCTCTTTTTCCAGCACCTTAGAAGAAGCAATCTTTTCAGCGAAGACAGCCAATTTAGCGTTCTTGACATTCAGCGTATCGGACCCGAATTCAGAGGGGATGAAACGCTTGACGCTGGCTTTCACAGCAGCTTCGATGAGTTTGGGTTGCTTCGAAAGACCTCCAATTCCGAGGGTAGAGACGACGGCGTCTTGACCCTGAAGAGCGGCTGTGAGGGACTCGACGGAATCGTAATCGACCGGCTTCTTTGTGACAGATGCGGGAAGATTGTGTGTGCTCCCCTGTCTGGTCAAGACTGTGACTTGGAATCCCGCCTTGAGCAATTGTCCAAGGATGGCGGGGCCCAAATTGCCGGTAGCGCCAGCAAGGACGACATTTGTGATGGCACTCATTTTGAGATGATTCTAACTAGGGAAAGACCTGCTGTATATGAGATTGGTAGGATAGAAGATTAAATAAACTTTGTGTCGAACTCGTGGTGTTGTTATGATTTGCTACTCCATTTCATAGCAGACATGGCTACTCTTTTATACTAGATCTTAAACCTCATCAACTCAGTGTCACCACGACTTGCTTACACAACCAAGCCATTCCGCGGTGGTTTTAGTGCATTCTTCTGGTTATCACATCATCAAGCTCATCCAAGCCATTTGCATCCGCCTCCCCATATCAATATCTTATCCCACATGAACATCCCACATAGTCGTCATGGTTAGTATCCCAAGCTAACCGTATAAGGAATAACCTCTCTTCTTTGCCGGTGGGATATTTTGTAAGCATAGCTACTTGAGCCGCGAATTCAATGCCTCCTAGCCACAATGCCTTAAGGAAGTTCCGTCTAGAATCGGTGCTTCTTTGAGCAAGACTAAATCCAAGCTCTCGGCGACTCGGCTATAACCATCGGATATTCGGATATCGACATTCAGGTTATTTATCTCATCATTTCCGTTGTTACTCATTATAATCCTTAATATCCCACATTACCGGCTCTTTGACGAATGGCGGACTCATGCAAGATACAATACAATGAGCCAGTCTAGTAATACATCGTTTCCGGCTACAGCTGGGGAAAACAGCACAGCGGAGTCTTCGATAGCCCCGAGGTTATTTGAATGTACCATACCGGGCTGTCAGAAGGTTTTTCGACGAAAAGAGCATTTGACAAGACATCTCAAGTCCCACGGCACTCAACTACAATATGTGTGCCACATATGTGGCAGACGCTACGCACGAAGGTAAGTGAATCATATACCGAGATTATGTCTCACTATATGATGTGATAAAGATGGTATTGGTAGTTTGCAAATGCTAATTCGATTGTAGCGACGTCCTCAAACGACATGTTGAGTTCCACCCGCAGTACTACAAGTCTAAGCGTAACTTCGTCGCTTGCACGCGCTGCCGAGAGAGCAAGACGAAGTGTGACGAGGACAGTCCATGCGGACCTTGCAGTCGCAAGGCGCTGCCTTGTGTTCGAATAAATGCTGGCGCGGCTGGTGCGAACACAGATAGCACGGTTCCCGATGTTTCAAGCTCGCCATCAAGCTCAACACATACCCCTGAAGAGCTCAAGCTCGGGGAATACATCGTCAAAAATCGTGCGACCATGTCAAGGCGCCTTCCTGTATATTTCGCGGGATTCACCCAACTTGGCCAATACTCCAACCTTCGCTAGCGGCAGCGTGCGCAAGCCCAGATTTTAGTAGCATCGATCGCCATGCTCGCAAGCTGGCTTGAAGGGGATCAGGAACATCTGCTGCTATTTCCTTTGGTGTTTAATGAAATCATAGAAAGACAGCTCGTACGCCACACCTATGAAGTCGTCTATTGCATGAGGTGACTAATCCATCTCAGGATCCCAACCCGCCGTTACCTACATTACAAGCAATGGCTTTGTGTGTCCTCTATAGCACATGCTGCCTTGTGAGTAACGCTCTTCTTATGTTAAATCTTAACACAGCTGCTGAGTCCGATCCAGGCTATGGAGGGCATGCCACATAAAGCCCTGAGGATTCACAATACTCTGGTTACTGCCTGCAGATTTGCCGGTATCTTCGTTCCACAGCGAGGGATATTTTATGCACCTGTTCAAACTCCCAACGAGGAAAAGGATCAAGAGGTACACCACAGGTGAGAATTCGTCGCATACAGACATACTCACTCGAGCTAACATCTATTAGACTGGCCTTTGCCGTGCTACGCCTCGACGCGTACCTTGCCTCATTAATAGATTTTCCGCCCTTGATGCGGTATCAAGAGCTTTCCATGCCCCTTTCTCAGTCTACCTGTTGGCCAATGTGGCCACCGAGGAGGAACGACGCAGATTGTTAGACGCCGAGCCTTTGATGCGGAAGAAGACGTCGTTTAGCTTCCGGGTGCATGATTTATTCGGCGCTCCACGCCATAATGCCCTGGCTTCCCCTTGGACCAAAATGGACTACCATTTCATTCTGTGCGCCATCCAGTCTGGCGTCTGGGAAGCCTGCCACCAGGCTATTCGCATGGTTTCGGATGACATACACTCACGGACACATCCTCACGACCTTCGGAATACTTGGCGGAGTATTTGATAACTTGGATGTCTGGGTTAGAAAATGATTGCAAGGTGAGTATATATCAAGATCTGTCACGTTATACGCTCCGATCGATTATACTGATACTGTTTAGTGAGTTTGCCATTCATCGTACCTAATGCCCTACCGAGACATAGTCGTGAAGTATCACGCCCGACCAAGCATGCCCGTTATCTAACATCTAAAACTACATAGACTCCGTTTAGATTACTTCACCAAACCCAGTGGGGATGACATGTCGCCGCAAACCTTGCTTCTATGGCACATGTCCGTGCTTAAACTACAAGCACCCGGCGACTTGTGGGAGCTTCAGAGGCGCTACTACAGATTTCGTCCGACTAACGTGCCTCTGGCGCATAAATCACACCCGTCCATACGACCCTGGCAGACGTCCAAGATCGCCCGCATCGCAGTGTGGCACAGCGCGCAGATATCACGGATCGTCTCCACCGAGTTCGAGCTGGAGAACTCGGCGGCCCGCATCCGCCTCAACCCTCTGCTCATCCCCGCGCTCCTCATGGCCGCGACTATCGCACTTGGATACACATACCATGCGCGCGTCTGTCCGCGCTGTACGGGCGGCCCTCCCATAGACCTCGTCAATCCATTCGAGGCCCCCAACAACTGTGAGCGGCTGGAGAAGTGGCTGGAGGAGGACGTGGGCCTCTCGAACTGGGGCTTCAACGTTTTCAGCGGCCTTCCCGTGTGCCAATGTAGCATGGACAAGATGACCAAGTGGTTTCACGACTTGCTTGCTAGGGATGAGCAAGCCGATGCTGCCCTGAGACTGTTTGTGAATGAGCTGAAGGCTGGTGTTTGGTCAAACACACCATGTCGCAGGGGTTTATCGACCCAAGGTCTTAATAGTAATGATATATTCGCGATATAAGTATGCCAGGCTTGTCTTGAGGTATCTCTTCACCATCCACGTCGGTAGAGGTAGCCGCCGCGGACGTGTGGTATTCAATAATCTAAGAATGTAACTATATTCATCAAGCTCGTCGTCGAAGCAATGATGTACATGTCGTTGAATCTGACAGCTAAGATATTTGCTGAAGGAGAAAATTTGTCAAATGCAAGCTCGTCTAACCTCACTCAGCGTGTAAAGGGAAATGATAGACCTACAACGAAAGGAGCAATGTATCAATCCGGCGGTCTACTTTGTTCTCAGTGCTTGTATCGTCCGTCGTCTTCATGCAGTGCCCTATCAGAACGTCCCTAATCTAATGTGCCGCCACTTATAGCTTTTACGGTGTTGTAGAAGCAATCCTACAGCTACCTCTCAAGGAAACAATACAACTTAGACCTATGTTCGTTTCATACATGATTCATATAAAATACTATGTTTCGCGTACGACGAAAAGATATTCCGAAGCAGTTCTAAGGTCTTTTTTTTTAAAGACACCCAAGCTCTTGATATTAGATTTCGAATTCCAAACTCAGCTTGCTCCTTGTATCGTCTTAACAAACTTACCAACCGTCATTGATTCCACGGGTTCAGTTATTCGCATCCTCTGTGAATATTGGAGGATTATCCAATATGCTCACTCGTATATTACATATCACCGCGCAGCTGACTTGAACCTTTTCATGAAGAGAGGGTAGAGCACGCAAAACGTATGGGGAGACAAATGTAGCCTAGTTCGTATGACCATCAGCGTCGATGTGAATCACAATGGTTTGCCTAGGCTGAAAGACAACAATAATGTACTCATGCGCTTACTGTAGATAAGAGGCCCAGGACGTGTAGTCCTCACCAATCATAGCTAATGAAGATCTGATATACTCACCATGAATTTTGACGAAGGCCGATGCATAAACAGGCACGAGTAGAATACGATAAAATGAACTTAACAAAATCATTATTGAAACGGTAACAAAAACCGTTCGCGTGAAATGGTATCTAACAAGATTAAACACGCGGCCCATGCATGTGTCTCAGTACGAATGAGCTCGGAAAACGGATCTACATCTATCCAGCTTATGTACAGCCAATCAGGCAAAATGCATACACAACATGCAGGACGCGTGTCTCGTAAAACAAAGGACATCTATGGTCCGTAACCTGTGAAAATCAAAAGGGAATCGCTGCATCTCTAAAACACCTCGCAGTCTGTCTATCCACTGCCCAAAACAGCCAGGACGCCGTTAATACACCGCGTATTTGTTTAGATCATGGTGAAACCAATCGCAAACGAAGTAGCGATTATTGCTGGAATAGCAAACAAAGCGCCGGACATAGCACCAAGAGGTGCCAATCGGGGGCTGGCATTGTCGCTGGTCTGGGAACCACCAGTGCTGTTACCGCTGTCGGTAGGAGAAGCAGAGTTAAGCTCTCCGTCGGCCAGGGGCTTGACAGCAAGGTTGGTAAGTTTAGCGCCATTAACATCAGTAACGGGGTGGTCAACATTCCAGTTGGTGACGTCAATGATTTTGCCATTGAGCTTCGGGCTAATTCCGTTATCGATCAATTTCTGGACGCCGGGGGGGAACGGGCAAGGTGAAGTTGTTGTTGAAACCATCCTCCTTGATCAAGCTCTCAGAGCATGGGGGGCTTGACAGAGTTGCTGGCAGCCTTAACACCCTGCACTGACTTGAAGTCGAGCTTGGCGTATTGGTTTTGCAGGGTACGAAAGTCAGCTAGCAGATCGACGCTGTTGTCGCTGTTTACCTGGGCGAGTCCGTAGTTGTTATCCTCCTGAGCAAACTCGTAGACGACACCACCGGAAAAGACACCAGTCATGTTGGGGCCGTAGATAGTGCCAATCTCGGTGAAGACACGAGGTGACGGGGTGTTGCAGCCAAATTCGGAGTAGAAGACAGGAACAGAAGTAGTCTTGAAAAGCGCAACCAGTTGATCGTACGATGATTCATGGAAGTTACTGTTGCCACACCACGAGTAGCTGTTGAGGGCGAAAATATCAGCGCGTGACATGTCATTCACATCGCCCTTAATAGCACACTGAAAGTAGTTCCAGGTATCCTCTAAAACATCACGAACATCGGCGGCGGAGTAACCGACAGGAATCTGACGGTCGGCATGGTTCTTGATGTAATTCTTCAGATCACGGGTAACCGCACGGATATAAGGGGGCACGTCAACGGCCGTCTTGACTGAATCGATGACCTCGTTTCCAGAGAAGAAGGCGAGCAAGTTAGGGTAGTTCTTGAAGTTCTCTACAATAGCGAATGTTCGGTTGACATAAGCCTCGTAGTAAGAAGTCCAGGGCTGAAAGCTGACAAGAGACTCGCCAACGAGGGGCGAGTTAACGTCAATAAGCATGTACATGCCAGCCTATAGAAAAAAGACTAATTAGCTCCAATGGCAAGGATCTAACGTAAACAAACTTGAGCTAAGACTTACAGCATTGAAGATGCTTGCACATTCATCGTGGTTTAGATTGGGGTCCAGGTTGTAGACTCGAATTGTGTTGATACCGAGCATCTGCATGAGAGCGGCATCACGACGGCAGATGTCACCATTTGACAAGGGATCTTTGCCATGGGTAGGGTCATAGCCAGAACTACCACCAATTTGATAGGCGACACCGACAATCTGAAAGGCATCACCAGTTTTCGGGTTGACGAACTGTGAACCAGACACTTCGAGTGAAGGCAAAGCGGCCACAGAAGCGGCGGCGCCCAGTGCAGTGAGGGCGGCTCGGAAGAGCATTTTGATTATGAAGGCGGGATTTATCGTCGGGTTGCACGCTGCTCGGGAAATGAGGGATTGTGTTTACTAAAGTTGTAGGTCAAAAGCGACGGAAGAGAGTGACTGGAAGCCTGATGGCAGAAAAGAATAAGTCGAGAAAGAATGACTGCGAGCGAGTGACAATCGACTGAAAGAGAAACACAACAAGTCGAAACGCAGGAGAAGGAGTGTTACAGGTGGTTGGAGGTTGGAGGTACAATGACCCTTAAACCCAGATGGAGGAGGCAAGGGGGTGAGAGAGCGTTGACGATGGCTTGGCGAATCAGTGGTATAACCCGGGACAGGGTTCACCAGCAACCAGGGTCGACCAGCCAAGGGAACCAATAGCTGCCTTTTAACCCAGCCAACCTGCCCAAGTGGGAGCAATTTCAAATGACCATGTGGGGTCCCCCTTCTGGAACGCTGGAGTGTCTAAGAAGTACCTACCTGACCTACCTGGGAGGCAGTGTAGTGCGCACCAATAACATTGGGGAGGGCCGCCCAACCTCTCGTGTCGCCTTTGTCGAGCGTTATCTGGTTCCCTCCGGCAAGGAATTTGGCTAGTACAATATTACTTATAGTGAGATGTCAATATATTCCAAGGTGGCTAGGTAGCAGTTATAAACTGGAAACACGGCTTAGCTGCACGCCTGTATAGCATGCATGAAGAAGGTTATGTCTTTCCGGCCCTTTTTTCTCAGGTCTGTCACTAAACACGATATACACTAGACTAGTTTCTCCCCCACGGGCGACTAGAAGATGAACTTCAGCCATGAGCAAACGCCACGATACGAGGTAAAGCATAGCTTCCCATCCATCCCAATCAGGGAGGTAATCCATGAATGGTTTCCGTTACGCAGTCCAATGCGGTACCTAGCCTGGGTTAGCCCACAATTATACCGACATACATTGTACCTAAATATGCGCTTCGAGACCCTCGTATAACACATATCATGTGGCCAGTCAGCGCCCAGGCCTTCGAAAGTCGATTCTTCGGGAAACGAGATTATACCATAGGAGAATGGCGCCATACGTTACGGGCTGACACTTGCAGCGCCTCAATCTGTCAATGGCAAAATTCGTGAGGTTCGAGGGTTGCTAGACATGGAAGCAAATCATTAATGGGCCTTTAAAATATCGACTTGCATTGGCAAATAGTGATCGCAAACTTACTGGCGGGTTTGCTACAATGATGAAACATGGATTCCTCCTTGAACATGGATCGAGCAACGAGAACTTTTTAGTTTCCCCGTCGCCCCTGAACATCGCCATCAGATTGCCGAGTGCTAATAAAGCTGGGGAATGGGACCAACAGGGAAGCGCTAGCAAACAAACAAGCGCTTGTCGATGAACCCTGAATCAAAAGAAAGGGCCGAGGGTCAATGCAGCTTAGCTAACCCTATTGGGAGTATAACTATTTACGGTGTAGTACATATATGTATATAGACAGTTTTTGGAGACGCCACTTGTGGCTGGTTGTATCCGTAGGTATTGCTTTGAGTCATTCTGCCATGTGTGCATGTGTGTGACATGAGTCCCATCCATCCCACTTAGTCTCGAGCGCAGCAGCAGCAAACAAAAAATAGTGAAGAAAAGTGGTCGGCCGCGATACCTCGCCGTCCCGCCTCACCAGCTTCACTAACCTATGCGCTCTCTGCGCCGCTGCATCCCAAATCACAAACGCCTGTCCCAGAACTCGACTTACTACAGTATCCATCGATTCACAAGCACCATGGCGCCTAGTACGTGCACGTCTCCCCTCGTCAGAGTCCTTGCTGGTTACATGATGCAAGCAAGGTAGCAGCATCTTACCGCGATCGATGCGGCCTTGAACAGCATCTCGACGTTTTTTTAGGCCCTACAAACCGCAAAACGACAAACCGATTACTAACACCGTCCGTTCTACGCTCTAGCACCTCCTCCTGACCGCAGACCCCTCGTCATCTCGGGCCCCTCAGGCGTCGGCAAAGGCACGCTGATCCGTCGATTGTTCGACTCGCACCCAGATACGTTCACCCTATCGGTGTCGCACACGACGCGCGCACCGCGGCCCGGCGAGGCGCATGGCGTCGACTACTTCTATGTGCAAACGTCCGAGTTCGAGGACCTGATCGCCGCCGACGGATTCGTCGAGCACGCCCAGTTCGGCCAGAATCGCTATGGCACGAGCAAGGCGACCATCAAGGAACAGACGGCGAAAGGCAAGGTCGTTGTTCTCGACATCGAAATGGAGGTGGTTATCTTATTTCTTGGAAGCTAGGATTTACCATCGCAAAACCTATCCTTGGCGCCACTCCATTTGTGCGATACTATGCGAATCTGAGGGCTCATCACTCTCTCTCTAACGAAGAAATCCAACAAAGCAAGACGGGTGAAAACAAGCTAACAACTGAGTGGGACAGGGTGTAAAACAAATAAGAAAGAGCAGCATCGACGCGCGCTTCGTCTTCGTGAAGCCACCAACCTTTGAAGCTCTGGAGCAACGCCTTAGGGGTCGTGCCACCGAGGACGAGAGCGCTATTATCAAGCGTCTCTTGACGGCTAAAACAGAACTTGAATATGCCAATACTCCCGGCGTTCACGACGTTATTATCGTAAATGACGACCTCGACGCTGCGTACAAGGAGCTCGAGGACTATGTCTACAAGCCCGTGGCTTAAATGGTGCGCCGAGTGAAGCGGCTGACCTCGTAAAAAGAATAACACGTAATGGTGAGAAGACGCTCGTAAGAAGTTTGGTGAGGCAGTCGCTTTGGACATAGACTACATACGTTAAAAGGTCTTGATATAGAACAATCAAAATGCGGGTGGCAATGAAAGTAGATAATAATCGTTTACCGTAGGTTATACCCATAATAGAAAGATGATACGACACTTGAGCAACCATTTCACGCTAGTTGAATTGGTAGAGGGATCATAAGTCTCGTATTTTTGTCCATTAGGTATCGAAACTGACTCCAGTCTGGAGAACAGCATAGGCTCAGTTCTTGAATTAATCTTTTTAGAAAATGAAGAGAGCTCTGGGGAATACTAAAAGAAAATAAGAAGGCCAGGTCATCAGAATGTCCCGACACAAATACTGCGTGCTCAACTGCTAATTCACATACACATAAAAGTTTCGGGAACTTGGATAGGCTGACATCTCGGCCGTGGTATCGTGCAGGGCTCCGCTCTTTCACCCCCATCGCCATGTCGCTCGCTACCAGCAATACGGGTTCTTGGCATCTACATCCAATGTAACTTTTTCGGTTTCCGCCGGGCAAAAACCATAAATTATCCCGCGCTCTGATTTCCATTTTCACAAGGTTACGAAGAGCGACCAATCGTAATCTCCTTAGTCAGAAACCTTTCGCACGATGAAGAAAAGGCTAGGAACCCGATGTAGATATGACTAGCTTAAACGACCTAGTAGCCGCCGTTCATGGTCATACGCTGGGAGCTCCTGCTCATCTCCCGGTCAGCAGCAGGGCTGAGCCGCTCCCTGGGCGCTGCTTTCCTTGAGTGCCAGCAATTGCTTAGCACGGAAAGTCTCGTAGTGAATCTGCGAGGTCGTCTCGATGAGGTCCTGGAGATGCGTCCGAAGCAGGAAATTGCGTAGGTAGACGAATTCGCAGTGCGTCTCGTCCTCAACGTTAATGACGCCCCATCGGTTTTGACGCCCACGAACTTGCTGGCCGTTGACAATAATGGACTTCTCCGAGCCGACAACAGCAAAAGGAACAAGGCTCTGTAGAAATGTTAACGAGTGTCCTACGAAATACATTTATGTATTACCATACCTTGATCTGTGTGTTGATCGAACGCTCCTCGTCATCAAGCTCATCGTTGTCGTACGGGTACATCTTGAGGTTATGGAAGGCGAACTCCTCCTTGATACGTTCCTTGAAAGCCAGTCTCTCTTCCAGGGTCAAGGAATCGGCCTTAGCAATGACAGGTACAACATTGACAACATCTGACAACTTCTTCAAGACGACAATATCGATAGGTTTGAGAGAGTGTCCTGAAGGCTGGATGAAGAACAAGCAGCAGTGGATGCGGGTGTCTTGGATATAACGTTCTCGCTGTGCCGTGAGTTCCTTTCGCAGATACGCGGAGTGCTGATCCTTGATATACTTGACGATGGGGTCCCAGCAGCGGTCGTTGTTGACCAGATCGCCGTAGCCCGGTGTGTCGACGATGTTGAGTCGCAGACGGACACCGTTCTCTTCGATGATGTGCGATACAGGGTGAATCTCGGTGGTGGATCGGATCTGCTCATCAGGCAACATACGACCCTTTGAATCGATCAGATGCGAGGCGAAGATGGTGTTGATGAGGGTCGACTTGCCCAGGCCAGTTTGACCTACGTGAGGATCCACGTTAGCTTCTTGCATGCAGCACGATGCGTCAAGGGGCCAAGCTGTCGGTAGGCTACTTGGACACCAAGACAGCGGAACAATGAGACATACCGACGCAAATGACATTGAACTGAAAACCTCTCTTCAACAGCTTGCGCTCGATCTGGGAGGTGATGCTATCGAAACCAACATGGCTGTTGGGATAAACAGTAGGTGTAGCCATGGCTCCGGATCTGTAAAGGCGGACTGAATAAAGATGGGCGGGTATCGGTGTTGGTTCCTATTCCAAAAGGGAGCGTGGGCGGCGATTGGAGGAACGAACAATTAAGCGAGTGTAGGGTGGGTGAAAGAGTGAGTCGGGTTGATTGTCAGGTATTGGCGTTGTTGAGGATGAAGAGGTTGAGACGTCGGTTGAGATTTTTGCCGCGAAGGAGAACGTTCGTGTTTGCAACTCCCTGCAACACTTGTTCCTGCCAACGTATAATTTCCGCCCAGAGGGTGCAGCTACAAAGTAAAACTGTCGGAGCAGAAAGGGGAAAGGGGGCCACTACCGCACATGGCTGTCGCGTTCTGATTGGCTACAGAGCTCTCTATCGTCGCATCGAACGGGGCTAGCTAGAATGGGCTAACCTATAGGGATCCTAGCTCTCATTTGCCGGCTGTCCACCTCTTGCGAGGCCTGAAAGTTAAGTTGCTGCTGCTGTAGATATTGAAGGTCCGAGCTTTTGAGGATTTTTGAACATCGCGCCAGTACCTACCTTGTCGAAGACGTTCAACGACAGCAACCCAAACTAGCCTCGAACAACCGACGACAAGCTTACTTTATGCGCAGCAATCGCATCTGCCTCGGATCCATCGCATCGCAATTCCTGTGTATACATCCGGAAAGGCGCATTCAATTGCTGCCTTCTCGGTCTTGAGGTTGCTCTTTGCAACGAAACTACCCACCTAAACTTCAGTCAAAATGGCGGCTCTACAACAGTTACGAATGGCTTCGGCATTCTCTGGTCTCTTCCCGCGGCTGTCGTCGCAGGCATTCGGCGTTCCCTTCAGATCGGCGATTATATCTTTACAGCAAGCACAACGATCCCCGTTCCCTTCGATACCCGCCCTTTCTATTGCGATCCCCGCGCCATCTCCCACATCCCATCATTACTCGGCGACATATGGGAGGGCATCCTCAGAGCTGTTCCTAAGAGCAAGACATCGCACATGAAGAAGAGACATAGGCAGATGGCTGGCAAGGCCTTGAAAGATGTCACAAATCTCAATAAGTGCCCAGCTTGTGGAGGCACCAAGAAGATGCATACATTATGTCCTACGTGCTTAAGCCGTGAGTAGTTGTCCTCTTTGTCCATTTGCTGTTACCCCGCAAAACTCACACGATGACCAGGCATATCAGGGGAACTCGGCAGGGCCATGGAAATGAAGTAAATGAAAATGGGTTTGACTAGGTAGCTTTAAAAACATATACGTGCATATAATGGCGTTAGGTATGGATGCAAGATCGATGTCTCAGCGGTCGATCAACGTGCTGTAAAAACACTGTAAACCAAACAATATACCACAGCTCATTCGTGTAGATTGAAACAGACACATGATGAATCTTGCAGTCATGAGAGCTCTCAGTAGCATTAAAAATTCAAGGAGTGGCATAATTGCTGCTGCCGATGATGTTAAGTAGACGGCCGCAACTATAACTTTGTATTGCAAAATTAAACCTATGAAACACCTCCAATTTTTGAACGAGCAAGCAACAAGTGTGTAACTTGAAGCCGCCAACCCCACCAAAACTATCGTTCTTCAGGTAGTCTCCCATTTCAACACCAACCCAACAACATCCCACTCTCCCATACCAACCAACCCTCTCAAAGTGCGCAGATGGATAAGCAACCATGGTATGACCCTCATTTACAGTCCCTGTTTTGGGCATTCGCCGTTGACACCCGCAACCAATAGTCGAAGCAATACTTGACCACACATACTGTGGATAATGGTCAGTACAGCCCACTTACTTGCTCGCGCTTCATTCTACTCGTCCTTCACTGTTCTCCTTTCACGCTTGCTTCCGCTAAGGTTGGAAGCTACACTACGATACTTTTCCCCTTACAACTGTCACCTACGAAAGCTATCGACGTTAGGATTCTAATGCTTCAAAGCCCACATAACCGACATCTTTTCCATCGCTGCCACCCCCAACGCCCTCCTCTCCGCCAGCGGCTCCTCGACAATACACGTACACGCATCGAATCAGCCCGACTCACCACTCGTCCAATCTCTTACCGGCGCGCATAAACTCGGTTGCCACCATATCGCCGTCTCGCGTAATGGCAAGATCGCGGCATCTGTCGGTTTCGGTGGTGACGTCAAGATATGGAAGGTCTCAGAGTCAGGATCCGGCGAATGGGAACCTTTCGGTGAACTCGATGCAGCCAAGACCTCGGCTTCAGTGAAGGGCAGGGGCGGCGCCGGCGAGCTTTGGGCCATTGCGCTTAGTGAGGATGGCCAGTTCCTGGCTTCTACCACCTACGATGGGCGTATTAATGTGTGGGATCTTTTCGGCGACCGTGGGGTAAAACTCCGCGAGTACGAGACGGGTACCGCAGGCTCTGGCAGTTTTGGTTTGTGTGTCGATCTGAGTAGGGACGGAAAGTATACAGCCAGTGGACATCAGAGCGGTGCGGTTTACGTGTTCAACAATGACACAGGACGCTTGCAGTACTCCCTGCCCGGTACGTACATCTCGTTCTTACGGAAGATTGGTTTCTTGGGCTAGTCAATGTTACTGACTGGAATACAGGGTTGGTTAAACCTGTTCGCGCCGTTGCGTTCTCTCCTGCCGGCACACGATTAGCCGCTGCTGGAGATTCGGGTATTATTGCCATCTACGACACGAAGCACGGCGAGCATGTCGGCAATCTAACAGGTCACAACGCGTGGATTACATCTCTTGATTGGAGTGATACGGGGGAGTACCTACTAAGCGGCGCTTTCGACGGCAAGGCCAAGGTATGGTCTATTGAGAGATCAGCCTGTGGCGACCCACAGTGAGACGGACAAGGCGCTCTGGGCCGTGCGGTGGCTTCCCAAGACCGTGCGGAACGAGATGTTTTGTACCGCCGGTGCCAATCGGAGTTTGACCTTTTACCGAGAAGCCACGGGCATTTAAAGAAGGGACATCAGCCGAATGGCAGGGAGGAGTGACGATAATGATGCTAAAATTTAGCCTTTCAGCAATTGTGTGATGCATATCGGCGTTATGAGAAAGGAAATGGAAAAGGGGCTTTGCATTTGCTGTGGATAAATCGGGCTTCAAGTATAGCATCGTCTACCAGCAACGCTTTGTTGGGTGTTAGCTATCATGTCACATTGGACTGTGAATCTTATTAGCCACTGAATGAAGAGAAACGATAATACCATAGATATAATCGCGAAAGGAGTCTTGGCCCCGTCTGCAATCTTGACATGGTATGGACATCAGTCTCGGTTATCCTAGGCCAGGACCGTACGAGAGAAGTACAATTATGATTGATTAAGAAAAAAAAACAGCTAAGTCGCGCCGGAGTACGTTGACACGCACTGTGGTAGTAGGTATGTGAGTCGAAGTAGGAGGCGCCCCAGTCGAAGAAAAAGAGGCGCTCCGTCAAGAACAACCAGCCGACGAATATAAACTCGATACAAAGTCCAAAGTGTCTTCCTTAAACGACAGTGCTATTCGGGCCCCAGAATAGCCACTCATCCTTTTTGTTGAAGAGATATAATGCAGTGCGTTTTCCCCAAGACTGCGAGGATTTCGTCAATTTCTTCGCCGTAGTTATAGCTGCACTACTCTCAGATGTCTCGAAGTAAAACCTCCTGAAAATAGAAAGCCGCCCCGAGCGGCTTATATGGCCTCCTTTACTTTGAGAAGACCATGGCTTTCTTGATACCCTATCTAGGTACCTAATCCAAGTACTGGTATCTTCGATTTTTTTCTTCCCTTTAGGGCGGGCTGTTTTGCGTTTTAATTAGTATTGCATTTTTGTTTTAGAAGCTATGTCTTGTGGAAACAAACGTAAACTATAAATGTCGGATATAGACACAAGCAAGAAGAAAAGCTAAATTGACATGTCGTATTGTTCTTAAACATTTGCATTGGTGATTGTATCTATGCTGCTTCACAACTTGAACAGAGGGCTACTATAAGTATCAGCAACTTATGGGGGAGCAAGTTCGCCGTTTCATCTTAACCTATTGCTAGAAGACTTGAATTTGCCTGCTCATCTACTTACATGAATGGCGTACTTAGTAGATGCAAGTGCTATTGCTAGCTTTGCCATCGTCTTCTAATATAGCCCTCCCTAGCATCTCAATTCCAACCCTTTCTAGCTATGTGTTAGATGATAGGCCATTGTGATAGAACATGTGATAGAACATGTGATTGTAATAATATAAGGATCGAAAATAAGGGCTACTTGCCTCATGACGAAAAATGTAGTGGCGTTTCTAAATATTACGGCCACTTTAGTCTAGTTAATTACTCATGTCGTAGCAGTATTATTATATGAAGTGTCATACTTTGGACAAGGTAAGCAGATACCTAAAGGTTTAGTTGCAGCATGTCCAGAACAGGGATTCCCTCGCACAGATACAAAAAAAGTCAAATCGCTGGAGATGGCATGATAGGGCAGCAAGTACTACATAAGACCACTTTTCCATGCGACTGACATAGAAACTCAGAGATCAGTAAGCCTTCTATTCCCCTTCCAAATCACTGTGCATTACTATTCCGATTTTAAGCGGAGCGATTCAGGGTCGATGCGATCGAACGGAGCCTCGGGTCTAGACTTGGTCTTGCTCACCAGTGGGCTGTGGGATGTTACCCGGCGATCTCTAGTAATGTAACTCAAGATGGTTACATCTCTTAGAAAGTTCCGAATGATGACCAAGAGATCGAGCGATATGTGTGCTTCTTAGTCATAGCCACGGTTGGAGGGGTGATCGTCTGTTTTGAATTTCATATATCAGACCCTTAAAATCCCGTTCTATTGCTACTGTGAATTCCTAATTGATGAACCCGGGCATTCCTATCACGTCATGTAACTATATTTGGGTATACAGTGTACTGGATAACAATAGATTGCTTGATAAAACTAAAATGCCGATTGGTGGACGGTTTCTCAGTTGGACGGAGCCGCGTCAACTAGGTCACAGTCGTAATGCAAGACGAAAAGACGAACAGACAATCGAAGTTAGATGCTGCGACGGGCATGACTAAAATCACACCATGAGCGGATATGCAAGCTAATCGAAAACTGAAATAGGTAGCCAATCTATTCGCACTTTGTATTCGTCCGAGGTAGTTTCTATAATATGTATAATCGCGAACGCTTCGCTTCTATTTCCTAATGCGGTAGCTTACGCTGAACCACTTGCCTACCTCTCAACCGACCCAACATATCGGTATGATTGGGGCAATAGTCTTGAAGCGACGGCTTACAAAGGACGCAGGGTATCTTAGCGAACTAACCAGATTGAATCTCTCTTCAGCCTACCCAGCGCCTTCTGCACAGCTTAGCTGGTGCGTCTGGTATTCGGGACCGACCACTCCTGATTTCCAGAAGCTCACAAACAAAAAAAAAACCATGGAACACAAAGGTAGCACCGCTTGCAACAAAGTTCTGCAAGTTGGTATGTGCGGAAAGTGGGCGGCATGTGCATCGGATTTCATTTGGTGAGAGAAAGCTTGGCTTAGGGGACCTACCCATCTTGGGTAATCGTCGCGCTGGTCGTCCCGTGCCGCGACCCGCTCAATCGTGATTATGGCGATATACTTACGGTGCGGACTTAAGTAGGTCATTGCGTTAGTTAGCTGGTAGGGAGGCAACCTTCGGCAAACCATCGAGGCTAGTCTGAGGACACGGTGTAACGAGGCTTGCTTGTTGGCTTTGGCCTTGAGTAGAGATCGCTTACCCTATATGCATCTGCTCGTGTAGTTTACCATCCCTCAGCCATCACGTCATCAACATTGGACATATATCGCCTTATTTACGGGGGGACAGCTGGCTAGCCTCTCGTTATGTACCATCACTAGCTCTCCTGGCCAATTAGCAAGAGGGCCTGGGATACAAACACTCGTTCTTAGCATTTGCTTTTTCATGGGTATCAGACGGTCCAGATTTACAAATATCGATCCAAGGCACGCAGCCGACGGTGTAATTGAACGAGGTACGCATATACGTGTGCTCCTCGGAGTGTATATTCGGACGAGGCCCAATGATGAAGCGTCCTAATGGCGTCGTTCCCTTCCTCTTTCGAGGAGAGAACGAAGCAAGTGAGTAAGTGAGGGATGTGAACAAGCCTCCGACAGCGGCTATGGTTTGTCAAGAAATCATCTGCCACCTCCCAACTGCAGGCACACACGAGTGAGTATAAGGAAAGGATACCTATAAGACATTTGCTAGTTCTGGGGTCACACGGCAGTACGGTTCGGGGATCACGCTCAGCCCGGTAGGCTCGGAGAGAAAAAGGAAAAAGGAGGAGATAAAGAGGTAACAGTTGGGATTTGCCCGCGTTGCGCTGCTGCATGCATGAGTGAGGCACAAGTGCGGAGAAATAGGCGCACTCTCTGGCTCCCTGGCCCAGCGTCCCAGAGTCTCATCGTCCCCCCATTCCGACGCCACGGACACTACCACACTCCACGGGGCACCACCCTACCTGGCTGCTCTCGGCTCGCCTCCGGACTGGGTTGCGACCCTGCTCCTCCTACACCTCCTACTCTCGACTCTTCCTGTCGACCCCCCCTCGCATGCTCGCGACTCGACGATGCGACCCTCTCCCTGCAACCCCCGCAATGCCTCTGGATAAACCCGCCGCTGAGGATGGGATACTCGGTGCTCGTGACGGGCGGCGCGCCGCCCTAGTGCTAGCTTACCTGCGGCTCTAAAACCTTCATTCCTGCCCTTCTCCCTCTTTTGCGTCTTCGGCTCTTTGGCCTAGAGGACGAGTGAGGGGAACGGGCCGGCTTACACAGACCGGGTACTGGTCGATGTCGGGACCGTTGTGTGCAACAGCATAATCGCCCGAGCCGACAGCGACGCCACAGGGAACGCCAACTCTTGCCCGCTGTTCCGGTCACAGATGTTTGCCGCGTCATCGGTCGTACCCTCGGATCTGGTGTCTGGCTGGTACTTTGGTTGAATCTGCAGAAAGCAGTTCTTGGCTGCTAGATCAGGCCTACCTACTTAGGTAGGTAGGTCGGTACCTAGTAGGCAGGCTGGTGGGCCTGTGGTGGGCCTGTACATGGCGCATTCCTGTACCCCAGCTTCTTGACTTATCTATGGGAGCCAAAACTTGGTTGTCGAGATGAGATAGTCCTAGATTTGGACTACTTCTGAAGGCGGGGTACGGGTGGTTTCACAACTTCCCTCGGCAGCCTTGACATGGACTTCTTGGCCATGGTCGCCCTCGGTCGCGCACCTAGGGCAAATAAGATGTTGTGGCGCCCGGACGGATTCTTACCCCGGGTGTGCTGCGCCGTTCCCATGACCGTGGGTATGGTTATGGTTTGGGAATAAAACCCAGAATAGGATGTCTTGGCATATCGGCAAGCAGAGATCCGATGCTCAAGATATATTATCTCTGGGGTGTGATAAGATGCCTAGTTCTTTGGTGGTGGTTTGTCCCGTTTGGAATCTGCGAATCTGGAACTGATTAGTGTCTGTCGGGTCGCCAGCAGTCATATATACAATTAGAAGGAGTTGCGAATTTACCTGTAGTCTTATTGTTTAAACATGAAGCGATTCCGTCCTTGAGCACAACTGCATTCCGCGATGGTCGGCTCACAACGTCGTCCACGACTCAACCCGAGCCATGTAAAGCTTTTATAAGAGGTTAAATATCATGCCGCCACTTTTGTATAAACCTGGCGTAGAGACGCCGAGCCGTGTTGGCCAAACCCAATGCAATGATGGTGAAGAGTGACGTGACCATGTATACCCAAGCCACGAGGGTTTGTCCAAATCAATTCGTAAAAACTCCCAACGGTCCATGCTACCATGAAACAATGATTCTAGCGCCGAGCTAGGCCTAGATGTGGGTTTGTCCAGTTGCGCAAACATCCTTTCTAATTACCCCAATGCTGTGATGATGCAGACATCCATGGATTATACCCATGGTTGGAGAAATCATTGTGAATAGGTGACGTCTGATCGCCCATTGAGCCTCGTAGGGCAGGATCTACCATGTCCTGCTCGTTTCCTTGATCGTGATAGTATGAGCTCCAATCCGTTTGCAAGCCTGCCGTGTCTGACACATGGGAATATCCCGTGTATTGGTCATAGTTTGAATATTGGTGACCTTGTCAATTATCAGTCAATGCTCCTCGCAGGGACACGAAATACATATAAAAGTATGATAATATGTCAAAACATATCGTTTTAAGTGCTCGAGGATCATATTTCTGGATTGGGTAGTTAGCTAACCTTGGTGGTAATAGTCTTGGCGTGGAGAAAGTTGGTGGTAGGAACTACCACCATGAGCGACCATCCCTAGGTCGTGATTGGAATCGAGATACTGGGATGACGGCAGACAACGATCTGATCCAAAGTCCGATCTGGAAGAAGGTGTAGGGTCGCTGGGCGTGGCTGGCTCAGAAATTGTCTGTTGCCCCTCGTCGGAGACAGGTGCATCTGGCGATTTCGATGCTCCATCAGTTGTCTCGTGGGAGATGCGCATATGACGGGTCAAAAGATCGCGCCTCGAGAAGGCCGATCCGCAGTGACAGATGTACGGCTTCTCCTTAGTATCTAATATGAGAGTTAGCTCAATGCCGCGGTTTTTTGTTAGTTTGATATATCTCCATGGTGGAGTAGTGAAGGATGCGGCAGAGACAAATAAAAAAGTTGGGGTAAAACGGACGTGTGCGGACGTGGCGTTCGAGATGCTCCGACCGTTTGAAACTTCGCCCACAATGTGGACACAGGCGCTGTTGGACGTTGGAGGACGATCCATCTCGTCGACGACGGCGTGTTTGAGACTGGTCCATTTCCTGCTTTTCGGCCATGTGCCTAAACCAAGAGTTGTATTTTGGAGAGAAGGTCTTGGTAGTTTTTGCAAGAACGATGTGCCAATTACTGGTTGGAGAGAAGCAAGAGAGCTCTCAACACGACCAGCACTTAGAAACAACCACACGATGAGAGCCAAGCGACTGTGGGGAGAAGCCAAGGATAGGGATGGGAGGGAGGGGTCTCTTGGTAGTAGAAGGCAAGGGAGAGCTAAGCTATCTTAAACTAAACTTGGCTAACACGACAAGAGTACAGGGGGGCACTCTTTTTGTAGGGCCGTTTCCCCTTCTCACCTCTCTCAACTCCTCACGCGTTACAATTCCGGTGCGGATATAACCTCACATGGCCAGGGGCCTTGCTGTTCTTTTTGAGGTTCTCCCGTTGTGGGTATGTACACTACAGGCCTTCTACCGACATCTCCCGTCCCTCCGGACCTTGAAGCCAATGACAGTCGGTCAGAACACCACCGACGAGTGGTTCCCTCGCCGTTATATGTTCTCGAAGGCGTATGACTGGCTGGGATGTGCTCGGCCGACGCGTGATCGTCTTCGCTTAGGTCAAGCTTCTGAATCGGGGTTATACGAGCCGAGAACAATATTGATCCTGGCGGCGGCAGACATCACTCGCATCTGCCCACAATGATGTGCCTGGGACCTAATCTGAAGAGATAGGGCGACCCGTCTTGCGTTCAGCCGATGCTTGTACAACCTAGCGACTTCATCTCGGTGCTTTTCCCATTTAACAGGCCCAACTAAGTAAGGCTAATAAACCTCTAATTTCCTGCACGACAGGAAATACCATGAACTCTGCTTAGTGACGTGATGCTCATCTCGGCTATACGGAGACGAGACGGTACTGTCCGTCACCAGGAAAGGAAGTAGCTTTCCTGCACGGTTAGTCATCCCGAGACAGGTCGACGGCATACCGAATGGAATGGAAAGGGAAGCTTCCGAAGCCGGCAAGTGAACGTAGCCAGTCGTACCACGATAGGATATGCGCAAAACAGCAATGGCGTACATGGCCGGTTACGTGGCCTATTTTAGCCTGAGATCTAAACGAATGTTACCACCTGAAACTATCTAGTGGCAACACAGTCCCTGGTAATAGCCTCATTGATCCTAACAGCGATCGCCTCGCTGCTCACATCCTGACCCGAAGATGCATTCGTTATATCAACTAAGATGGGGGCCCTTTATGACCTGTGAGCGGCATCTTGCAAGATAATGACCCGCTCCGAAGGCCGTCCCACTCATCTTCATTTCACAAATATGTCTAAATGGCCATAATTGATGCGGCTCTCTTGGAGAGCAAGTCATTGATTCCAAAGGACCTTCCTCATTTTATCACCAAGACGTAAGACATCGCATACATCATTCCATAAAAGCCCGTTGTGTGATCCAAGCGTGGACCGAGTGAGACATCGCAATTCTAGCGTCGAATGAATGCTCCCCAAGACTTTTTCAATACCAGGACATGGGCGGAACGAGCAACCCGGATGCCGGAGACGGAGGGCCTAGATTATCCCGGTAGCGCTCTTTGTTGTGCGCGAAAATGCGGGAAATGGGTTTAATAATGAGAGAAAATGTCGCTATCGATAACTTTCATCCCTTCAACCAAACTTATGTAAGGTAGTAGGTTTGTGCGACTGTACTTATAAGCGAGAATTGCAACTGACAATGCGCAGGTAGCTATAGTATGCAGCCCAGCAGGATCTTAACCGGTACGGAATACTCCGAAACAGCGGAACATGTCGGCGATGTTGCTTTTGATTCAGCCCACTCGATAGGATAGGACAATCTCGACAACAACTAGGGCCCAACACGGAATAATAGGTCTCACATTCCTCAAGAGCATGAAGTTTCGTCGATCGAAGAGCATCCAGACAGTTTTCAGAAGAAACACGAGCTTTCATACGCTGCTAACAAATGATTCTCGCAACCAAATATATGGCAAAGCCATGTTGCTGAGATAGGGTAGCACATCTACGTGCACGCAGAATCTCCTAACCAAGTAACATTTTGATAGTCTAGGGTCTGTGAGGCCTTTCGAAGTTGAACCGAATCCCCTGGTGCTACACCCATCTAACTCCGAACTAGAAGCCGACTTATATTGGACCCGAACTTGTATATTCAGCTAGGGAGATACGGAGGTGAAACCTGGCAGCCATGCTTTTGGTCCTACGTATCATTTGTGAGGAAACACGATTCAACTCCCATATCTATCCGTATTCAAGCTTTCTATCGAACCCCACGCGGTCTCTCCCGCCCACGCTAAACCGAAAGTCTCCCGCTTGAGCATGAAGGCGTTGTAATGAGGTATGACGTGGCAATCCCCCAGCTATGGCCTCCCGCGTTTTTGACGTCCCCAAATCGCTCCTCCCATGGTACTGGAGCACAAGTATCCCGTGTGGAGGCGGGAATGGTCGGAATAATCCTGACGCAGGATCGCCGCTGATTATGCCCCCGGCTCCGACCAATCGATCAAATCTCATGCTTGGAGCTTCCTCAAAGGGGAACAACTGAGTGCTCCGAAAGCCTCTTCTCCAAGTAAAGCAAACCCTCATGTCATTTAAGGAAACTAATGGAGGTTTCTTATCATTACATGAGCTTGGCAAGATTAAGGTATATCGGCTAGGAATGTGTGACCGAGAAGCAACCATCGTGGGCCATGTTGCTATTAGTTAGGTTTCTAGTTTCCATTCAAGATCACTCTCCAGAGCTTAACGAACTTGAAAGTGCGATACATCTGTATGTGATACGAAAACCACTAAGTACAAGGAGATGACCAATTGCTTTCATTTGTGTAACTAATACATAAGGTAAGACCAACTCAAACTAACACATCTCTTAGTAATCAATCATAAATCAGTAGTAAGTCCATCTGACTCCGGCGGTCCACGATATACTAATCAGAGTTAGTCAATGCTACTTGCAATCTTCGATGAACCTGACGTACCTTTTCGAGCGTAGATGCCATACCAAATGGCACTTAGAACCAAAAATCCCACGAAAACAACAATAGCATAATTCATACTAACGGCAGTAACCGGGAGCACGGTAGGTAGCGAGAAGAGCACCAGTTCAAAGACGATCCAAACTACTGCGAGGGTATTCACAGCAAATCCCAATGTACTCGGCATTTTCCAATGCGCCACCTGGACCTCCTTACGTCGATAAGTCAACGAGATGGCAATAGGTATGCCATAAGACACAGCAAGCGATATGACGCCTACAGACACGAAGGCAAGGAATGCAGAGGAAGATCCGAGATTAATCAACCCCAAGAGCAGTTGCACGACTGTTGTTAGCACGAGCGCCCAGATTGGTGTGCCATGGCGTTCGTCGATCTTAGCCCAAAGAGAAGCCAGAGGAATCGCGTTATCCCGCGCAAAGGCCCAGGTGCAGCGAGACGCGGCCACGGTGATGGAAATTGAGCAGAAGAACGTAATGATGAAAATAAGTACCGTCAATGCCAGGCCACCTCCAGGCGAACCCATGACTCGACCGAAGATATACGGTAACGCCTGACTACTGGTGCCTGAAGAATGTCTGCCAGATCAGGCAATGTTGCACAGATCGGAATGATCTGTTGAATGTAAGACTCCTAAAAGACAACTTGAACATGCCGCAGCTTACAAAAAATAGGCCGGCAACGCCACCAATAGGCACGCATAGCGACAATGCAGTTGGTAATTTAATGGTCGGCTTATCGCATTCCTCAGCCATCGAGAGATCATGCCAATTGCGGAGAATCTGAATAAGGATCAGCGAAGCAAGCAACGATGGTTTACCCGGGGAATATGCCTCACGTGTAAGCAGCCGGCAGGATGCCAATGAAGAACGAGAAGTTACCCCAACCCGACAGGGTCGGATCGTAATGACCCTGTAAGAAGACGAATCAGCTCAAATCTTAGCAATTCAATGTACGAAGGCGGCATACCAATGTGTAGCTGGGAGAATGTCTTCCGACGTCGGCTTTGACTGAGAGAGCGATTAAAGTAACAAGGATACTGATAGCTGTAAAAAAGGCGCATATAGTATCGACCACTGGCAGGAGCTTATTCCCGAAGGCGACGACCAGGAATGTTAGAAAACACAGCGCATAAAAGATCAGGAGAAGTTGCCAAGGCTCGACAGCAAAATCCGGTTGGAACAGATTAACCGTAGCGGCCACGAGCGATGCGAAGCCAAAGTTCACAGAGAGGGTAATGGTCCAGTTACCGATGAGCCAACACCAGCCAGTTATGAAGACAGTAGGGTACGGTATCTAGGACTTGCGAGTTGGAAAGACCAATACTACAACACTTGAAGTCAGTTACTGCCTTTTAGAACATGAGTTGTGAGGGTTTCAGAAGCTTTTAGACATCTTCGTATTCTGAAAATGAAATATCATGCTCTGCAAGCTACCAAAAAGAATGAAAGAAAATGGTTTCGAGAGTTACGCACGTAGGGACCGGCCGATGTTGGATATCTCGAGGCTAGCTCACTCAGGGACAGGGCGATACATTCGTCAAGAATCAGCACAACTATCCATCCCAAGAACATGGGGAGTTGTCCTAATGCACTGTTAGACCGGCCTACTAGGTCTAATACGATCCTGCGGCCACGTACCTCCACCATATACTAGAATACTCGATGTCAGCCTTCGCTGATTTGTGATTGATTTATGAGGGGTTTAAAACATATGGAATCGGCCTTGATATTCCGACGGTCGGCAAACACTGAAGGGTATAAGTCGGAGAAGCACGCACCAGCAGAAATCAAAGGACTGCCAAAACCATATGGAATCTGTGACAGCTTTAGTATTTGGAGTTAGGCATATATGGTAAGAAAAATACACTTACAGCAGCAATAGCCAGAGATTGGAATAAAATTGTATACATAGACCTGTTCCGATGTAACTCAGGTTTGTATCCCAGCAAGGTCAGGTCTTGCAGATCACCAACATCCCCAAGCTGCGTATCGCTGGGCCTATGCCCCTTTTCATCGGCGGTAGTCATTGTCGATTTGAATTTAAGAATATCAATCCGTGAATGTTGCAAGTCTCATTTAAAAACCAGCGAGTCTACTTTGTATCTTATCTAAACATTCGCCGTCCCCAAGGTCCAAGTTGAAACCGAGGGTTGCCCCTCCTCTTATCTTCAGCTCTAGCATTGGACGCGCATGGCTCCCTGGTTCCTGGTTACGTCTTTATCGGAACACACGCTCGACCCAACGCCGATTGGAGTGCCTAACGTGGTAAGATAAGTCCATTCACAACCAGATCTGAGACCGATAATCTCTAGCTTTGGTGATAGCATCCTTCAAAACATGTGGATGGCGGGCTAGTCAACCATGACCAAACTAATTCCGGCAATGATCATCTAGATCACCGCCTTCACTATGAAGATATTCTATTGACTAATGTATCGTGAATCTTCTATTTATTGGTAGGCTTGGTTGTGGCGTTCCTAGTTTTGCGTTGCGCGGGGCTGAAAATCGCACTGTAGAAGAGCATTTCCCCAACCCCAAAACTTCTACGTTTAACAGGTTGAGGATAATAGCAACGCGTAAGTCTCACATACAATCCATCCCGGTCCGCCCGCTGTTATTGTTTGGTCTTCATTCTCTGCTAGTCGCTTTCAAGCGAACAATTCGAAAGACTTTAAATAGTCAGTCAACCTAAGAAAAACCCGTGGGTGCTGCTATTCCGACCTCGCAATGAAAACCAAGCCAATCTTGGGATTAATATGATCGGCTTACATCATAGTAGTTACGATGATTTACCAACATTGCGCTAGCTTCTACAGTGCGCTACTAAAGCTTCTTTTTGACTATTGCTTCTGCGGGCCGGTCCGTCGAGATCTGATACCGGGTCGATCTGATACCCCTCTTGCCTAGTCAGGACAACGGTATCGACTTAACATTACAATTTCCGGCGCTAATGATGTCGAAGATAGGTGCAGATTATTGGGTTCTCATGTCGACACAGTTTCCTCCTGGTCTATAAAGCTCACAAAAACACCAATTAAACAACTGGTTTGACATATGAAGGACTCATGCCCGGAAGAGCCTAAATACATGTAGACAAAGTTGGTAGTTGCTTTTGTTGCATATTATTGGTGAATGGCGTTCCAAGGTTCTTCGACTATTCCTTCCTTCCCATAAATTTGTCACCTACTGATTATATACGGCCAATCATTATCAAAACCTGTGTCAAATTTTGTGATTTACATTTAATATGAATGCTCGAGGGTTGATAAATATGGCCTTTGGGAAACAACGACCTTCACCTGACCTCAAGTTTGTAACACTTAGATAATAGTGTTAATTAAAATGGCTGATGTAGCTTTTTGCTTTGAGTTTGCATTGGGTAATATTCTTAACGATAGTCTATAATGTAGTGTCCTGGAATACTTCCCATTAATCTTACCTTGCGTGCGTAAAACATGGTACTTAGGATCGGTCACCGGAGGTTACCATAGCTTCGACATGCACTGCCATAATACATGAGAGGAATATAGAGCTGCTCTATTATCTTGAGCACTCCTTATTAGCACTACATAATCTCTATATCAATCTCGTTATTAGGATAAGACTTAGCACCTCCGGTGGACAATGGCTCGCCCGAGCAGCGCATCTCCCCCCATAACTTTCGAGGTTAAATGTTACGTAAACCTCTCTAGCCCCGCGATCTAGAAAAAATTTTTTATAGCCGTTTGCAGTATTTTTGTTAGATAGAGGTAAAACGAACTACATTGATTTCGCTACTCGGCAGAGTGTTAAATTAGTCACTTCCGATTAATTGGATGCCTATTAAACAACTAAGGCCGGCTTTAGAAGCTAATGGTTATATTATCGTAGTGATAAATAACGAAACATGTCATCTGTTAACTCACAAGCCTGTTTGATATGATTGCTCCACGATCCCTGCAGTAACATTCATGAGAGTCTTGTCTAACCTCTATGGAGTTTCTCGCACCGGTATTGGTATCAGGGTGCAATATCCACGTCGTTGGATTCTTCTCCAACGTGTCTTCTCACTTAAACTAAACCGAAAGTCTTCAATCAAAAAGGCTACCATTGATCGAAGAATGATATCGACAACATACTTCCAAGACATTGCCGTGGCCCAAATCCGAAACGCCAGAATTGGTATCTCAATTCCGATTGTTTTTTGTCAAGGAACCGCGAAGGACGATAGGCCTCTCTATCCTCTTTGCTATGTCCCAAAAGGCGTTGTTAATATTCAGTGCGTGAGTGTCCACAATATAGTTGGTTCCGGCTGGTACTAAAAATCCAGATACGACACGGTCAGTGGGCGCAGCTTGGGGGACCGTGAAAGCGGCAAGGGGTTTCAGCCGGCTGGCCTCGAGTATCGACGCCGTTAGTAGGGTTGATGAGCTTTGGAGATAAGACTCCCATTCCGACCCTGTGGTATCAGCTTGCTTCGCTGTGCGGATCTCCTGTCGAATTTGATCTTGCACGTGATGATTCGCCGCTAGAAATAAAAGCGGCCAAGACAAGCCACCCATGGTTACATCCAGATTCGCGGAATAGCATCTCATCTAGCGTCTGAAGGAGCTCCTCTCTTCCAACCGTGCCAGACTTGACTTCCTCGTACATTGAGACTATCGGCGGCTTTTGGGTTGTTTCTCTAGCAGCTTCATAAGGCATTGAAAAGAAGCCATTTGGCCTTGAAGGTTACTAGATCTTCGTTACCTCCTTTGGAAGTGTCCACGAGTATCTAGCCGTGCCCCCTTGATTACATGGGTCCAAAGGGAATCCCTCAGGGGTATGATATTTTGTAACGCGCTTTTTAGCTCCACCGATAGAGTACCATATAGTAGATCGACCATTATCCAAAATGGGATGTACTTCAAGTCTGCAACGGGATTGATGAGATTGTCATGTAACTTTCCACTCGAGAATAGTTCGGTCATATACACTTTCGTGGTTCCGAGGACGTGGTGGTGGTAAGTAGAAGCCTTCTTATGTGTGAACAAGGGGCCGGCAACGGCCCTTAGCTTGTGATTCTCTCTCCACTGATCAGGCCAACACATTGACCGAGGAGCTCGCCCATCAGCCATCCAGCATCGTTATTCACAGCCTTTGTATGCTTATCGGAGTCCCAAAATACAGTCTTGACATCAGAAGGATCTCGTAGCACGCTAGTATCACGTTAGCTAGCATCTAAACTAATAAATGACAAGCAACTTGGATAGCCTACATCTCGGAATTCATACCGCTCCATAATCTATACACTCGGCCATACGTCGTACCCACTTCTCGCTATTTTTCTCCCCTTCGAGGAATTTACCAACATCGCCTTGCCCATCTGGCCACTGGTACGGACATGTTGGCATTGATTGGTCATTAGAGATAGCCTTGATTGGATGCTTCCAAACTAAGAAGGACTTGGGAGACATTAGGCCGCTAGACTAGTGTAAAAAGGGGGGATACACGGCTACTTACATGGATTGCATTAGAAAAGATGGTGTGCACTTTCATACGAGCCTTTGCACTAGTCCTTACACATAGAAAGATAATTGCCACTGAAAAAGCAACTAATAGTAGCTTATTCGGGAGAGAATACCTGTCGCAAATCATGACGATATACTTTCTTGTAGAGGAGGAGTGGAAATGGTGCAGAAGTACCCAGTAGTTATGTTCCGCTTAACCAATAATATCTCTGAGGTGGTGTGCGAGTGGCGTCCATGTTAGCGAGTCAAGCGGAAACAAAGTCAGAATACAGCGAATATAACTTATAACTTATATTTACACACCGGTAGCCGAAACATGAATTTCTCATTCATATAGACGTACAACATAGCAGCGCAAGACTACGAACAATTCATTTATTTCAATTACTACAGATCATGGCCGTACTTGGGTCCTCTCTCAAGTATTCTTCGTATTGCTGGCCGCGCCAGCATTCTCTCGCTCCAAGCCTGAATATTCGGCCAGTCCTTGATATCCACCCAGGAAGTTGAACATCCACGGCATTGCGAACGGAAAATATGATAGATCCGCAATCGTAGGGCGGTCAGGCAAAGCTATATAGTTCTGTTGTGGGATAGCAAGCCGCTTGTCCAATAGTCCATGCTTTAAAACATTTTCATGGAGCCTTTTCTCACGTTAATAATTTCATCTTTGGGATCATTCTCTGTTCGCAACTCACTTTGCAGTTGTTTTTGGTAAGGCCTCCGGGTTTTCTCGATTGGGATAACCCTTAAGAAAATATAGCCAATACTTCGCTGATGCGCTACGAGAGGAACGTCGAATGTCAAATTTGAGACGAAACTTCTGGTTTGATGAGACTTACCCTAGACCGGCCGTCTGGTAAGATGTCCAAGATAAGACCTCACTTTTCTCTCTCGCATTTCGACCTGCCCAATATCCATCCTTGTCGAAACGTTCGGCGAGATATTGCAGACAAGCGGTGCTCTCAAAAACAATGACCTCTCTGCCGTTTTCTGGGTCCTCGTCCTTCAAAGCTGGAACATAGCGTTCTGGGTGAATACGCCGATACCATTCGCTTTTCGTGTCGATGACAGAGATCACATGGGGGAACTGGAGCTCCTCCGCCAAGATCAATGGCTTTATGTAGTTAATGTAACTGGTCTGGTCGGCTAAAATTTATGTAAGTAATTTATGCTCTTTTACGTATACGAAAGTTTCTCCTACCCTTGATGATGTATAAAATCACTCGGCCATCGTACGTTTGGTCTCCAGTCACCACCTCGCCGTTTGGCTTGGCGAGCGCCATTTGACGTGATTTGACTATGTGTCGCGAATATGGAGTATGCCGATCGGCCTTGATTCAAGTATATAATGTGTCCATAATTCCCCATTCGTGATAGCAATTTAGCTGCAGTCATTTCACAAATTCGCATTCATTTTGCTAAAATATTCGAGAAGTTCTCAAGCTAAACAGCTGGGTCGAACCCCGGTGGCCGAAGCAGAAGCCGGGATTAGCCGAGTGTTAGGACGGGACCGAGTGAAGGCCTAGGGTCATCACAACAGTCTCTACTAGTAGCTGGAACCCAGTGTCTGTATTTCTTCTAAAGGGGTCTCATCATTCAGGCTCTCGAAGTGCCTACTGAGTAGTCGGGGATTTTATCATGCAGTTGACTGAATTGTACAAGGCAAGCATGGGATGTGACTATGTTAAGGTGGTCTCATCTAGCCTAAAGACTGACAAGTATGCTGCGCAATGTCCTTGTCCCTATTGACCATATCGCTCAACAACGATGCTTTCTGTTTGCTAGTATCGCATATCATGATCGCGCTAACTATCGCCGATTGAATTGACAAGGATTTTGGTCTATGCGTAGCTTTACTCCTTTCTACATCTGCTACGATGCTGTCTCCGGTTTCCCTGGGACAAAGGACGTGTGACGATAGCAAGTGATGGGAGGCTGACCTACGGCGCAACATATTTCGGACTGTTTGCATGGCAAAATATACTGTATTGTACCCGTGCCTAGAGATTCTGATAGTAGCCGACATGTGTTACGCAGATCTCGCACGGAGCTCGCTGAATACTACCTTACGATGCTGGTAAAGTTGTACAGAGTCGTACGAACCTCGTAAGTCTCAATTATTTACCAAAAGCTGAGATATATTACCGAGACATACAGACTCCGGCTACACATGTCTTTATTCGGGTCTGCGGAGGTCCACGAGGATATAGGAAAGATGGGAGGAGTTTCAAGAATCAAAGGGCACTGAATCTTCCTGCATAGAGAATAGAAAGTTAGATCTTCATAGCAACCTTGGGACTATAGTTGTTTATTAATCAATTTGAACTATTCCAAGCCCTCTTTCTGAGCCCTTGTGACAAAATGTTCTACTATAAACCAATATTTATAGATTGATGCTAGCGCAAGGATAGACGACGAAAGAAGTCAATATAAAGAAGACTATCTAACCTGACCAAGCTCTGTTGAACAGCTTCGATGATTGTTACGATATATATCTAGCCAACCGCGGGTAGCCAAATGCTTGACCTGACGATATTCTTTCTTTTGATAGCATCGTGGTCACAGGGTTGTAGTTCTGTTCCATAATATCGATGTTGATTCCCAAATGCATCCGTGAAACTACACGCGAAGAAATTTCCGACGAAGGGAAGGATAGGTGATGACAAGTCGTTAGCATTTAAGACACTACCTCTTTTAAGGATAGGTCAAGCTTAGGTCGACTACTGGTCAGGTCATTGAACTCTTAGATTTCATAGTTCACCACCCCATGAAGGATTAGCCGCTCAAATTAAAAGAGGCAAAACACAGCACGACCTGCCTCCGGCACTTCTTATTCTGCGTAAATCCTTTATTCAGGATACCAATAACTTCATAAATACCTTGTCATTACTAGTGATTTGTTTTCTCTTGATAGTTCTTGGATGGCTTGAGAAGATTAATTATCGCAAGGTTTCCCATTCAGAATGATCTCTCTGACATTTAGCTCCATGAAATGACCAGGAAACTCGCGTATGATGAAATATAAATACGATATAATAGCTGTCAACTCATTAACATCCGTCCCGATCAAATGGAGACGAGTTCCGTGGCACATCCCAGTTTACATTCGTCAAAGGTACCTTATTGTCCGGAATGTATCATCATGTGGGTGAATAGACTTGCTTGCCCTCATAACGCTAGCGGAGGCGGATTTATTTACACCTACTCTATTCGTCTGCATATCTTAGTCCTGTTGCGTCACTGTCGTAAATTAATTATCAAATACAACTCGCTGATTATCATGTCCAGTTTATTATATTTTTCGCCACAACATGAACAGCGTGGGCGGCTTATTTGACATCTTGCATCGCCAAAGACATACAAAATGCAATAAAGTGTGTGAAATTGTCTGCCGGTTATCATTCAAGTCGGATGCATCCATCTCGTGGTAGATCGTTCACCTTTGTGGTGACCCGCTGCGGCTCATTTAAACGGATATATATTGGCCTCGATTATCATTGGTCATGTGGATGGTGAACCTCCTATCACGGCTTTGGCTGCAAGTGCCGTGCGGAGATGGAAGGCTCCAAGTTACGGACCATCTATTAAGCCGCCAGGACAAATGGATGTTATATACTTGTAATCCCTACCAGTTAGCGAGATGTCTCTCGAGTTTTCACGCCCACCTGCGACTTCATCTCAGAGCAGGTAATTGATTCACTATGGCGACCATCAGGAGCGCTCTCGTGTTGCTCCAACTCCTCACTGGAGTTAGAGCAGCAGTATTGCCTTCGGGTGGATATGTGTCAAAGATAGATGTGTATGTTTAACTCGTTGCTGATAAACTTCTCAGTTGCTTGTGCTCACCAATAGGTTTATACAGGGTTCGCAATCCTGTCTATCCGCTCGATGCTGTCGATAAGTTGGAAGAGGCTACCATGCCTAAGATCGACGAGTACATGACCAAGAAGATTGCTGCCAGTAAGAATAATGGGTGTACATTGGAAACGGCTGCTGTAAGGAGAGAATGGTCAGTCTCGTCTTGAGATAATTTATTTGAGCCCTTATATACTAACCTGACTGATAGGAGCGATATGAGCGAAGCACAGAGACAAGAATATGTTGGCGCTATAAATTGTCTGCTCAAGCTCCCTCCCAAGTCAGACAAAACTAGGTTTTCAGGGGCTATGAGTCGATATGAAGATTTTGTCGCATACCATATGACGCATGCTATGGAATTGCACGACAACATGCATCTCTTTGGTGCTCACAAATACTATGTCTGGCTTTTCGAGAAAGCGCTTCGTGAGGAGTGCGGGTACACTGGCTACCAGCCTGTACGGAAATCCCACCCTAAGAGCTTCCTAGAATATTACTGATAACAACATAATAGTACATGAACTACGATCGGTACTCGGAAGATCCATGGAACTCTCCCTTGCTGAACGGTAATGCGTCTTCGATAGGAGGTACTGGCGAACCAGATCCTTCGTACAAGGGCGTCGCCCAGCCCGGACGAACGCCGAACATTATTGCATCGGGAGGTGGTGGAGGTTGCGTTACCAAGGGACCATTCTCAGAGTCAGTTACCCTCTTTCCTTGATATGAATTATGCTGGGTGTCACTTTAACGCCTGGATCGGTTTGGAAAAGCATAGCTAATGTGACGACAGCATGGTGGTCAATCTTGGTCCAACTTCCATGTCAACGGGCTCCCAAATCCCTAAGAATCCGCGGTCTGATGGGACCGGCGCGAACCCACGTTGTTTGCGTCGCGATGTAAACAAAAATGCACTAATGGGTGCCAAGGCAGACCGGGCTTTCAAGCTGATCAACGGTAACAATGATATGGATAGCTTCTACAACGAATTACTGGGAACGCCGCCTCCTAAGAACGACCCCTACCCTTGGGGTGTAAGTCTCGATTTCCGCCTAGCCTCAAAAACTGAATATAGTTACTAACTATTCAATTAGATTCACACTGCTGGCCACTACGTTGCTGCCGTTGGTGATCCGTTTACCTCTCCTGGAGACCCCCTTTTCTACTTCCATCATACAAGCCTGGATCGTCTCTGGTGGATTTGGCAGATGCAGGACCCTGAGAATCGCCTTAACGCCATCCCATTTGTTGACACAAATATGACGATGCCGATGAAACGTGCAGTAGATCCCCACAACGTCACAGTTGATATGGAATGGCTTGGCCCCGTGGTTAAACTTTTTGAAACACATGATCAGCTCGGTGGAAATGGTGGTGCTTTCTGTTACGTCTATGTCTAGTTCCTGAGATCGTGGTCAGGGTATGCGGATCATTGTAAGTTTGAGCTTGGTGTACCCCTGTAGCCAGGCCGACGCAGATAGGCATAAAGAATGTTGACAACGGCATCTAAGCCTTGTACGAAACCTATTTTGTGGTTCGTAGCAACCCCACTGGGAGACTGGCCCTCTGGTTGATAACTAATCCCTCTCATTTCTGTCGATCCCCGACTTAGCTCACTATCCCGCTGAGACCCGGGAGTTCAATTCGAGGGGCTATTCAAGAAATAGAACAATGAACCTCGCATTCCTGATACCATTTTCGGCCAAGGACGATCAAGTACTGTCAGGACCTCACTATCAGGGTATGGGGTGTATATTGATATCTGTTGTTGCGCAGGGAGTCTAAGGGTCCCTGGGGGCTAGCCCATGGCTATATACATCTAGGTCCTTTGTTCCCACGGAGTCTACATGAGGCCTAGGAAGGTGAGTGTTTTGGTGTGTTGGACAAGGTATCGTGAGATCAGGAGATGCCTTGTGACAAGTACGAAGCGCAGCAGAGCAAAAAAAAAAAAAACACCTATTTGCTTGGATATAGTCAAATTGATTGCAAACCCACTTTTTGCGTCTGTATCAGATACCATGTTGCCATAATTGAGCAGATTATAAGGGCCACTGAAGCAGAAGAGATCCTTGTCAAAATGGTACAATTGGTTGAAGCTTCGCATGGCCTTGCTCATCCAGACAGCGTCTTCCCTGGGATGAAATTGGCAGATTTGTATGTGGTTCAAGGGGATGTCTATGGCCTGAAATAGCCATCTGGTTATAAACCCTTTCTTGTTCCTGTATATTGAATACCGTTGTAAGTTGTGAACTAGAATAGGTAGTTTGAACACATGATCTCTATCACCGAAGATTTATATAATTATTAGATAACCAGCAGACAGTATAAAAAAACTACGACATGCCCAAGTAGAACCTGGCTCGAGTTTCGCGACTTAGGTCCTGTTTTGAGGAGTTCATGTCTGATATGGTACATCACCAAAGGTAACGTCAGGATCTCCGCAAATTCGCGGATTCTGCGGAGTTTGGTGGAGTCATGATTATGGCAACCTGTCACAAGACATCAAGTTGCCCTGTATCAGCAATGCAAGTGCTTGCCAACATCAGCTACAAGACATACTCTGACTATATATCACCAACTCCTTAACTTGCTGGATTAGTTCCAGCGCTCCGCCCCTGAACTTGGCTCAGATATACAACTATTTAGCACTAGGTACTGGCTATTCTTGCTATTGTCTGTTCTAAAGGCCTTTAAGAGCATCGCCCACTACCTATTGAGAAAATCCAGCGATAATGGAAGAGATTGACAAGGCCTTTCGTGATGCCGTTGCTGACGGCCAAATCCACGGTGCAGTATTGTTCGCCAAGGATCTCACAGGTGGGAACACTCAACCCCTCACTATAAACATCCAAGGTTGTAATTAACCCACGATATCGCAACAGGTAAAGTAGACATCTCGCGAAGCTATGGCGTCCGAAGTCTCCGCGAGGAGGACCCTGAGAAAAGGCCTCCCATGATGCTAGACACGCCAATGCGCTTCGCATCGTGCTCTAAGTTTCTGACGTCTATCATGGTCCTCCAATGCGTCGAGCAAGGTCTCGCGAATATCGACGAGGGCCTTGAGAAGTTGCTTCCAGAAGTCGCCGGGCTAAAGGTCCTCACCGGTTTCGACGATGAGGGCAATCCGATTGAGCGAGAGCCCAAGTCTCCTGTCCTTCTGAAGTATGCTTACTCTAGGAATAGGTAAATGCATTCTTCAGATTAGCGCTGACTATATCAAACCCAGGCATCTGCTTTCCCAGAGTTCGGGTCTTTGCTATACTTTGACGTTCCCCCTACTCCACCAATACCGCAAGTGGCAAGGGCTGTCGCTCGAACAAGACTATGACAATCTCGACCAAAACTTCAAGTACCCCTTGCTCTTTGACCCCGGGACCAGCTGGGCCTATGGCCCCGGCCTAGACTGGTGCTCGCGACTGATCGAGCGAGCCAGTGGGATGTCAGCCGAGGAGTTTCTACAGAAACACATCGTAGAGCCCCTGGGAATCGGCTCTGACAACATGACTTTCGAGCTGCAAAAACACCCAGACATGCAAGCGCGCCGCGGCGACATGACCTTCCGGGGCGACGTCACATTCACAGCCGAGTCCAGGGTTTCCAGCACCAACAAGCTGCAATACCGGGACGAGAGCTACTGGTACGAGGACATCCAGCCGCACGGCGGCCAAGGCATCTACACGACCCCAGAGTCGTACATGAAGGTCCTGTGGAGTATCCTCTCCAATGACGGGAAGCTGCTGAAACCCAAGACCCGGGAGCTCTTGTTCAAACGGGCCCTCACCCCCGAGGCGGAGAAGGGGTTCGACGACTACTGCGAGCAATTCAAGGCCTTCGTGCCAGGTGTGCCGGTGCCGGTTGAGATCAAGCACTCCCACAGCCTCGGCGCAATGCTGACCCTTGAGGACTGTGATGGCGACCGCTGGCGTCGAGAGGGTAACTTGTCTTGGAGTGGGCTTCCGAATATCATCTGGGTAAGCGATGCTTCTTGGCCCCTTCGATATCCCTTGCAAGTACTAATTGCCCAATCTTACCAATAGCAAATCGACGACAAAGCTGGTATTTGCTCTCTCTGGGCCTTCCACTTGAAACCCTGGGGTGATCCCATCTGTGTCGAATTGGGCACCAAGTTCGAGAAGGCGGCTTTCCTCATGCTGAAGCAGTGATGTCAAGCTTCGTTGGGGGTTACGAGTTCCCCTACAGCGACTATCATCAGTAGCGTTATCTAACGAGGTGACATGAGCTCTAGGCAGTCGATGAATACTGCGTATAGCGCGATTATGAAGTATATTTGCACAGGTTCAATTATATGTCACAGATGAAAAAAGAACAGGAGAAATTGTGCTTAACATCGACTCAATGTAGAATCCAGATTTGGCCAAGTTACAGATTGTTCTAAAATATTTTTTTGATTCGCAAGCATGTCTCTATAAATCATGCCCCCCAAGCAAAAGTGCAGCCTGATAGAGCTGGCTATCTATCTGTATATCTGCTCTCAACGTACATTGCCACGATTAGTAGTCGCCTAAACCCATGGCCACCGTTATTCATCTGCTCATGCTATACCCTCTCAAGGGTTATATGTATTAATTAAAACAACGCTTAACCTTGGAACTCCGGAACAGTGTTCTGCTCCAATCGGCCAGGGATGAGTGCCAAAGGTACAATACCCGACACATGCATATCGGGCCCGAAGACGTGGGCGTCTATACCGAGCTCCTGGGTGGCGGCTTTCATGTTCTTCAGGCCTTCTTGCCAGTTGGGGCCAGCACGTCGTACCCAAACTTGGACATGGTGCTCATTCAGTTGCTTAGCGTATTCGCGGAGTGCGCGAATGACACCTTTGAAAGTAGACGCGACATTGGTAAAGTTGGCAATTCCACCTCCGATGAAGAGAACCTTGCCTTTAGGGGACATAGGAGCACGCAGCATGAGGTCTAAAACGGTCCGGGCATAATAGTATGTCTGAGACTCAGTCGGCGCACCAGAGTACTCGCCGTAGTTGGCCAGATCATCTGCGAAACCAGCCGAAGCAATGGCATCGGCGTAAACAACGGAGGCACCACCAGCAACCAGTGTCCAGATACGGCCGCTTCCGTTGAGTACAGTCAGCTTCAGCGAAGCACCGGTTTTGGCGTCCATCTCAGCGATATAAGCCTCTTCCTTGGAAAGCTCACGACCAAATGGAGCAGGGAACTCCATCGGAGGACCGGCATCGACGCTGACCTTGTCACCAGCTGAAACAGCAGCGAGGCCAAGGTTGGCGGGAGATCGGGCAATTGCCCATTTAGCACCACACTCAAAATCAGCAGTCTGATCTAGCTTGGCCGCCAAGTCCAGGAAGTGTACATCTGCCGAGGTGCCCTCTGCGTTGGGAATAACGACCAGTGGGTTAATCTCGAGATAGGTGAACTGGCAGTCAACATAGACTGGAAGCAGGTATGTTAGCTGATGATGATAACAGGGCGTGACATCATATAGAAGAGGGATATGTACTCACCAGCATATAGGCGGGTGATGAAGTCGACCAGCACATTATGAACGCCCTTGGGAACCTTTCCTAACAACGTGTTCGCGATCTCCTCATTTGATGGGTATTCCGACAGGTCGACGGGGATCAGAAGCTTCTCAGCTTTGGCATCAACATCGCCAACGTCAACACCACCCTCATGGGTGAAGAGAATCCAGTCACCCTGTGAGTACGATGATTAGCATATGATATCAAGATGATAAGCCACGTGATATAAAGCGAAATAGTATAATGGGCGCGCATTTCTGATTTGGGTAATTGGGTGGGTGGCAGATGGTAATCAAGTGGATGCCAGCGCGGATGCAAGTGGTTTAGCCTCCGTTCGCCCGTATGGATGTCGGCTGAACATTCCCCAAAGATTCCACGGGTTGAGCACATAAACCGTTTAGCACCAATTCCATTAACACTCGTTTCTGCTCAGTCGCATCCATAAGTTCTGGCCCAAGCCAAACATATTTCTTCGATTTGGTCCTTGTCGTGCTCTTTTCAGTAGCTATGCACTTGCTAGCTAGGATGGGGGTTACACCTTCATCGCCGACAAACTCAGATGCACCGGAATGCAGTACAGAGGCGTCGCTTCTGGGATGACTTACATCTCGAACGGAGTTGATATTGATGTAATATTCGGTGCCATCAGGGTGAGGCACGAATGGCTCGACAAGGAACTGTCGAAGGACGCCCTCCGTGTTGCTCAACCTTTTGCGGCTTGCCGGCTCGCTGGGCGATCCATTCCTTCGCCTCTGACCAAGTCTTATTCAGGGCGAGAAGACCGCTCTTTCCTCGTCTCTTAATCAGTTGGTCTGGCTTGGCCACGAATTTGGAGCCGCTCTGAAGAAGCCAAGGAAAGGTGACCTCGGCCTGGTCGAGGACGGCGTTGACATCAGCGTCCTCGGGGAAGTACAGAGAGGCCAGCCTTGGAGGAGGGTTGTGCTTTGGCTTAGGAAGAGGGCTCGGCTTGATCACTGGCGCACGAGTCAAGTGGTAGTTGATGATGGCCTTGCCATCGGCCTCGGAAATCGACTTGGCGGACATTGTGACCGAACAAGATCTTTGTGAGAAAAGAAGAGGTGCGTATGCGAATTTCTATCTCTTCAAATGGCCCTTTATACGACAAGATCTGGGAAGACAAGTGTCAGCTACTAGATGGCACGTGTAGTTCACAGCAGACGCTCCAACGAGTTGACAAAAACTACGGACTTGCTCAAAATGCAATTGAAGCTATCTGCATGCTGCTGGACAATCGGGGCGACTTACCTATCCACAATTGACCTCTCAAGTGGGAAAACGATGAGACAGTGAAGTCACGATGTGAAGAGGAAAACTGTCCAAGCGGAAGGGAAAAAAGAGCAGGCGGTGGGATGAGTGGTGGTGTAGCGGCAGCGATTGAGCAGAACGAACAACAAGATCGATCCTTCAAGAAAAGTCACCTAGCAGGACACCAAGTTTGGCTGAGCGCAAAAAGCTGCCCACTGGCTGATGGAACCCCCCTTCTGCCAGTAGTGAGCGATGCTCACTTACACTTTTTTTCGTCTACTACCTAATGCTTGTACTGCTTGTACTTGGATACTTACCCCTCCAGACCCTTTCGAGTCCGTCCAGGTACGTACTTACCCACACCGATGATTACCTGTCCTGCCGTTCGGCGCTCAACTTTTGGCATTAAGCTGTTCCTGAACACCGCTTTGCTGGCGCTGCAGGCCGGGCGGGGATCATCCCAGGGCTCGAATGCGCTAGAGTCCTGCGGGTAATAATTGGGTTGAAGCTCGCAGAGGTCGAACTGCTGGAGGGGCACACTAACCAGGTACGGATTCCGGTTGTGGTGCCGTCTGAATCGAGCACACAACCTTTGGGGCGGCCTGGGTCCAATGGCGGACCCCTCCATGTACCGGTACTTCCCCAACATAACTCCTCAGTGTGCGCAGGGACCCGTCACCGACACGCTGGACATGTTGTCCAGGCGGCTAGTGCTTTGCAGCCCTGGCAAGCCATCCTCCATGTCCACACCGCCCGATGTCGTCTTACTGAACAACTTCGATCCCCACTCGCGAGTTTCTATTTTCTACCCTTCTGTGGAGCTCGTGGCATCCGTCGACGAGCCACCATATTTGACATTCTGGAGTTTTGGTGTCGGACAATTCCATATCCAGCTACGGTGTTTGATCCATGAAGTCGTTGGATGCCCGTTATCTATGTCTTACGATTCTTTAATCTTTCTCTGCTTACTCTGACGGCTCTGGTTGATGATGGTGTGGCCCTCCCTACGGAACGCTTGGTTGTTTTGAGGTGGCATAAGGTACATTATGATAACTCGCCGTGCTAAGTAGCACATGACCATTTATTTTATCGGGAAACCTCCGATCATCTCACCGGTCCTTATCACCTATCATTGACTACCCACAACCGTCTGAACGGCTGGATTCCGATGTAGTTTACGGACCTTTATGTCGGGCTTACCTGATGGGGACTATCCGTCATATCGCAATCTGTCACCCATACAGAAGTTGTCTATTTCGTGCAACGGCATTAGTGCGTTAATTGAGGCGGTCTAAAGTAGTACTGTAAATTTAATCGTCGAGCCCAAGTGAGCTTGTTTGACAAAACATGGCCCCATCTTCTCGATGGTTTAGTTCCACTAATACACATGACGACCACTAACGAATAGATATAGGGGACGTTTTGGACAAACACCTACCCGAACACGAACCCGTCATGCGAATAAGGACTGGAGGGTTATGAACCTAAACTAGAGATACAACACATTTTCATCTCATCCAATCTATTCTGCTTACGTGTTTCTGGTGGGGAAGTCCTGGTATGTGTGTATAAACAGCCAAAGTATCTATACCGCAGTGGAGGGTCGTCGAAGTGGGTCACCCAGGGTCCGTCGGGAGTCGGTCGCTGCACCTCCTCAACAGGTACCCCGACGATGCAGGAGAAACCATCAATCGACACAAAACAAGGCCTGAACAGAGAACAAGGACCTAATGGAAATAATGGGCCAGTGTTTGAGTTTATGCGAGTCTTACTAAAGTACAATATTCTCTTGAGCTGGCGGCTGCCCACATCGGAGGGCCTTGAAGTGGGGACCATTCAACAAGTCTACGCAAGGAAATTTACCCCAACTAATCCGATCTTCAAGGGTTTAGATCCCAACCGGAGCATCCAGCTTATAGCACTTAACTCAATATTATCCAGGTCGGCAGGTACTCAACCACCGGTCACAGAGGTTCTCCGAGGCAGGAAAATCTAAATCAAAGTTTCCAGCACGGCAACACGCTATCTTGAGCAGCTAGGTGGGCTGGATTTCTTGAATTCGATATTGGTTGCTGACAGGTGCGGCTATTACCCATTCTGGCAAGGCGGGGTTGGCTATTTCTCGAGGTACATACATACATATTATTATACCTAGCTTAGTGTGGGTGCTCAGCCTAGGCGTCCGATATGCCCACCAGCATCCATCCTCTATTACACTTGGACACCGCTAACCAGGTACCCAGCAGCAACCAGGCCAGTCGGTGCGACACCCAAGCATCCTCAGCAAAAAGGTCAACAGGTGTCTTTGGATCCCCGGAAGAGCACGAAAAAAATAATCCCCCGGTCATCACCAGAGCTCTCCGCCTCTTAGGCTTATCCAACTTCGTCGCCCACCCCATCCCACCTCAATTCTTCGACTTTCCTTCTGACCTTCATCTTCTCCGCTTTCACGACTGTATCTTCTTTACTACGTATCCATTCAATTGGGACGAGTGTGGTAGTTGCAAAAAGAGCATAACTGGGTATCGAAGAGGAAATACAGCACAATCTTGGTGACGGTACGTTGAGATACACGATGCAACTTCCATTCCCTTGGGGCCTGAGGACAGGCACGCAGCGCCTCTCGACGGGATCCAATGTCTCAAAACTTCTTGAGCTGGGTCTCTGGAGCAAGGCCAGCGGCTTCGAATTGCCGAGCACTTCGCAGAAATTGCCAATCGCCTAGGCCCGCGAAGGGATGAGGGGTATGAGGCTTTGATGGCCTCACATCCCGAGTTTATTATGCTAAAATTTGGAGACTGATTTGTGGTTTCTGCAGCATTCATATACACGGTCCTCAGGAAGAAGCACATTCAAGATGGCCTCGCTATCTGCCAACGACAAGATCACCCGATTTTCTGCTCCTAGCCGACCCCTCAGCCCCCTTCCCGCACACGCTCTCTTCAACGACAAGACGAGATGCTTTGTGTACGGTCTCCAGAACCGTGCCGTCCAGGGCATGTTGGACTTTGATTTCATCTGCAAACGGTCAACACCCTCGGTTGCAGGCATTATCTACACCTTCGGTGGCCAATTCGTCAGCAAGATGTACTGGGGAACTAGCGAGACTCTCCTGCCAGTTTACCAAGAGACAGAAAAGGCCATTGCCAAGCACCCTGATGTCGATGTCGTCGTCAACTTCGCTTCCTCGCGAAGTGTCTACAGCTCCACGATGGAGCTGATGCAATTCCCCCAAATCAGAACCATCGCGATTATCGCGGAAGGTGTTCCTGAGCGTGTAAGTAGCCCGTCTTGGTACTGGGTGAACTATGGGCTAATAGCAAAATCTATAGCGTGCGCGAGAAATCGCCCATGTTGCGCGCAAGAAGGGCGTTACCATTATTGGTCCCGCCACTGTCGTGGCATCAAGCCTGGCAGCTTCAAAATCGGTAACACCGGTGGCATGATGGACAACATCGTTGCCTCCAAGCTCTACCGCAAGGGCTCGGTTGCTTACGTCTCTAAGTCTGGTGGCATGTCCAATGAGCTGAACAACATCATCGCCAATAACACGGATGGTGTCTACGAGGGTGTTGCCATCGGTGGTGACAGATACCCTGGCACAACCTTCATTGACCACTTGCTGCGATTCCAGCAAGACCCCGAGTGCAAGATTCTTGTATTACTGGGTGAGGTTGGTGGCGTTGAAGAGTACAAGGTCATTGACGCCGTCAAGCAAGGTGTTATCACGAAGCCAATTGTTGCGTGGGCTATCGGTACTTGCGCTAGCATGTTCAAGACTGAGGTACAATTTGGCCACGCTGGTTCTTTCGCCAATTCTCAGCTTGAGACAGCTGCTATGAAGAACAAGACGATGAAAGAAGCTGGCATTCACGTCCCCGATACCTTTGAGGACATGCCCCACGTTCTAAAGGACGTTTACGACAAGCTTGTCAGCGAAAAGACAATTATTCCTGCTCCCGAGCCCGTTGTGCCTAAGATCCCCATGGACTACTCCTGGGCCCAGGAGCTTGGTCTGATCCGAAAACCTGCTGCCTTCATCTCCACCATTTCTGATGACCGTGGACAAGAACTGCTATATGCCGGCATGCCCATCTCCGATGTGTTCAGAGAGAACATTGGTATTGGTGGTGTCATGTCGCTGCTGTGGTTCAGGCGGCGTCTTCCCGACTATGCCACCAAGTTCTTGGAGATGGTTCTCATGCTTACTGCTGATCACGGTCCTGCTGTGTCCGGAGCCATGAATACCATTATCACGACGCGTGCTGGCAAGGACTTGATCAGCTCGCTGGTGGCTGGTTTGTTGACTATCGGCTCTCGATTTGGTGGCGCTCTTGACGGCGCGCCGAGGAGTTCAGCAAGGCTGCCGACAATGGCCTGAGCCCACGTGATTTCGTCGACACCATGCGTAAGGGGAACAAGCTGATTCCTGGTATCGGACACCGCATTAAGTCGCGGAACAACCCCGACTTGCGTGTAGAGCTAGTCAAGGAGTACGTCCTAGCGAACTTCCCTAGCCACAAGCTACTAGACTATGCCCTGGCTGTGGAAACGGTAACAACATCGAAGAAGGACAACCTGATTCTGAACGTGGATGGATGCGTTGCCGTGTGCTTTGTCGATCTGATGCGCAGCTGTGGTGCGTTCAGCCTCGAGGAGGCTGAGGACTACATGAAGATGGGTGTGCTAAACGGTCTTTTCGTGCTGGGCCGAAGCATCGGTCTGATTGCCCACTACCTCGACCAGAAGAGACTGCGCACCAGCCTTACAGACATCCCTGGGATGATATCACTTACCTGCTACCTTCTCTGGCCACTACAGGCCCTACTGGTGAGAGCCGAGTGGAGGTTTCAATGAAATAGATTTAGATAGCATTTTCTCAACAAATTTTAGATGGCCAGCAGTGGCCATCCTTGTTCAGTGCCTTGGCCCTGGGAGAAGAGCCAGGGAGTAGAACCGGGTAATGATAGACTCTTGCCAAGATGGCTGGGTTGTACGAAACGATGAAGCATGTCGAAATGCCGGGGATCTGGGATTGGTCCCAAGTGGAAAATTTAATAGATGAAATTTATTCAGCAGTCTGTACGTCGACTTGATAACTCATGTGACGTAAATATTGAAAGGCTGTACATTTTCAGTTTTACCCATACTAAAATACGGTTACGTTGAGATCAATAATAATGAATAAAGAAAATAACGGAAAAACACCGGCCAAGTTGGACCCACTTAAAAGTGATTGCCTAAGACTGCTAAGCATTGTGCAGTTACCTACCTCTTCCGAAAGCCTAGAAAACAGGACGGCATGGTGCTGCGATACTATCAGGTTGTGAAGGAGGTATGAATCACTGCCCAGAGTTAATGCCGATGTTACCATTCAGCTCAGTTCACATGTTTCCCTCACAATGGACATTTCCTCGTTTACTGACCTTATCCTATTCTCTAGACCCCCACCTGAATCGAAACCGGTGACGATCTCCAGTCGCAACAGCATCAACAATTGAACCGGCCCGTTTAAGTTTCTATCGTAGAGACACAGGATATTTATCTATTCACGCCTTCTGCGCACCTCGTGCCGTTGCTTGTCTGTCTATACAGGTCATATGAAGCAGGGTGTGCGTCGTTGGTAGCACACAAAAAGCGCCGTATACCACCATATAGTCGCTGAATACATATCACGAAACGAACCGCCGTCACCAGCCACTCGCTTCTTCGAAAACAGAGCCCCCCTTTCAGGAGGGGCTTGATAGACGAAAACCACGACTCCTCCCCCCGCCCTACGAAATAAAACCCCACAAACAACATGTCGTACTTCCGCATAACCCTCCACCGCAGCGGAATCGGCCTGCCCAAGCGGACGCGCGGCGTTCTGGCCGCGCTGGGCTTGCGCAAGCGGTGCCAGACCGTCTTCCACCCCGTGACCCCCGACTCGGCCGGCATGATCCTCAAGGTGAAAGAACTCGTCGCCGTGCAGGAGGTCGATCGGCCGCTGACTACCAAGGAGCTCCGCGAGGAGCGGAAGCCGGAGCCTGGCTTCTGGCTCGAGAAGGCCATGCCTAGGTGGGAGGGGGTTGCTGATTGATTGACTCGGGGCCTGTCGGTGACGATTGGAGGGGCGTGAAGAGTTTAGAAAGCAAGAGCGATACACGATTTATGCGTTGGCTATTTGCCTTATGGAATGGTCATATAGAGGAGAGTGGGAGAAGAGATGGTGATAACTCTGCCTAGATTCTCTGTCATACCCATGTGGTTTTTATGGCCGCTGATGGGTTGCCATATGACCAGTCATGATCCTTGCAATGAATTCGGTGGGCTGTATTTATCAATTACTCCCCAGGTTGGTTGATGATGACAGGGACTTGTACATGGAAATTGTAAACTTGATACACTATTCAATAACATATAAAATGAAGACACCTCTACCACAGCTTCTTACACGTTTGTTTTTGTGAGCTCGCTATTAGGTTGCTAGACTGAAAGTTTCGGCACCTACCACATATCTAGTCACAACGTAGGAAAGATCATAAGCAACAACACAGGCACCGATATCAAGATTAAGTGCATGAACTGTCTGTTTCTTTGTTTGATGGACTAAAAGTACACCACCTGGCTCTCATCATGCTGGTGTTGTAGAGTAACTATTCCTTGGGTCTATTTACCCCTCTCCATGCATCTCTCTCGATCCATTTCCTATATGATCTGCAAGAGGTTGCATTCATAGCTGCTTCCAACAACTTTCGCTTTGCTACCAGGAACCGACGTATGCTGAGCCCTCCCATATAGAGAAGGAATCACGAGAAAGTGATGATCTTGGTTTTGTGACCGTTTTCCCACTGGCCAGAACTATTAATGGCGTACTAAATTCCATTCAAGCAGTGGTGATAATAAACCGATATCGGGAAAGGGGTTGAGCAGGCTATCTGCTATGATCAGCGCATTAATTTGCCTTGTTTATACATTATAGCTAGCTGTCAAGGACTATTCGCAAAGCCTCCGGAAGAATGCGAGTCCTTCTATGTGGCACTGACAGTAACCGTGGTTGTGAAGTCACATCAGTGCAGAGTTAGAAGCAAGACCAAATCAGTTCTTTGCTTTGTCGACGTAGTCTTGTGGAGGGTTTTCGTAGCTGCTGGCAAAGTATTCTGTGGTGTTCTTTGACAACCAGGTAGAGAACTTGGCAAGCTCTTCGCGAAGGCGATTAACCGATTGCTGGTCCATGTTGGTTTGCGCAATAAGCTCTGGGAGAGATACTAGATACCCAAGTTAGGCTAACTTCAACATCATGTGGCATGACTCATCGAAAGAAATATACCTATCAGACGACAGAGATGTTCAGCACCATAGATGTCGCTTGCTGTTTTGCCTTGAAATTCAGGATCTGTCGAGTCCCATTTTTTGTGCACTTCCGCATACTGTGGGCGTTCAAATCTGTGTGTTTTGTTAGGTTTTATAAGGCTAGCAACAGCGAATAGCACTTACTTGTACAGGAGAATGCGACCAAGAGTTTTATCGAAATACTCTTTGAGACCACTAAGAGTCTCTTCTAGAATATCTGTATGGGAGGAGCCAGCAGGGCGTTTCGGGGTCTCATACGCAGAATAATCCGCTAGAATCTTTGTGACTGGCTTTGGATGCGGAAGCGGTACAAGTTGCATGTTCTTGGTAACGTTCTCCCAGTCATCAACCAATAGCGCTTTGATGACATCAGGAATGATTAGTTTGATGGAAGGCCTAGCATGGAAGGCTTCTTCCTGTGATGCGTTAGTAGTAGGTTCGTAAAAGATAGCGCTTTTAAAGAAGCCCAAACTTGCAAGCTGGGTACGTGGAGGAGCGGCCTCGTAGTAGGGAGCGTAAGGTTTCTCGGAAGGAATGCCCGCCGACACAAAAAATACACCCTTTCCCTTGTTTTCAGGTGCATGAAACCGCGAGTCATTGACTACCAATCGTCTTTTTTTATCTATATATATGTGATTTGGCCGGGGCAGTCTGAGCATGAAGTCTGAATCGGCCGAGGCATCAAACCAGCGCATCTCCTTTTCAAGGAAAGACAGGCATTCTTTCGGCACACCTTTCATCATCAAGGCGTCCTTTCCTGTAAGCTCCTTCCGCGTGCCACGCTTGCGGATTGCGGTTTCGGGGCGTTTGGTTGGTTTGCCGGGGCGGCGTTTGGTTGGCTTTACTTTAGCTGGCGGAGAAGGTGATGGGTTATGAGGCGATGAGCAGTATAATTGACTTCTTGCTGTAATGCTATTGGACTCGCCAACTCGGAGTATGCATGGGAACCGTAGCTACAAGTTGCTCTCGATCAAGCAGCTTCTCTTCGCGGCTCTCATCTGACAGTTTGGAGAGCCGATCACCAGCAGTGACGGAGCCTTCAAGAGTAGCGACTGCCGGTTTTTGCATTGTATTACCAGAGCCCTCAGGCTTTAGCGAGGGAACCGGCTTTTGCGGCTTCATATTGCAACCAAGATCTTACTTGCGGTGGCTGTTAATGGCAGGCGACCTAATAGGCGCGACTGGTCCCAATAGCTGCTAGCTAGTACTAGCAACTCCACGGTTGTGCTGTGAACGGATTGTTGGCAAAATAGGCGATGCGATGAAATCTAGAGTTTTGCTGGAGAAATCGGTGAAAGAATTCAAAGAGTACCATATGATATGGTGAGGTAGACAGGCTGTCATGTAGAACAGTCGCAGGTTGGTTGTGCAAGAGAAGGAGGAGGCCGAAGTAACTAGAATCCCTTGCCTCGTGTGTTGGTCTTTGCGTAAGAGGTGTAGAAGGTATGGTGCAGGAGTTGTTGTGGAAAGTGTAAAAGATTTAATACCAGCCTCGTAAGCTCGCCAAAGCCATGGAATGAGAATGCATTCACTGCACAGAAGTTGACACCTCTAGCGTGAGTACCCAAGCACCATCTCAGCAACAATCCGGGGCTCTCGCAAAGTCCGCACTGGCAGGAAGTGGTACGATTAATTGGTTCCCTAGTGTTGATGTTCGAAGGCCTAACAGTGGCTGTACGCTTTGATACAGCAGCATAAAGTAGGTAGCGTCATTGATAGGTACCTAGGTAGGTAGTGTTTTAAACAAACACCTTCCGCGTCGTGTCCGATCGATTTGCGGGACGGCGTAGAAGGACCATGGTGGCAGGATTCCTTCTTCAACTCAAGATCCGGACCAAACCAATTACGCTCCCCCACTCCCCGGCCGCACTCAAGATGGGAAGTGGTTCTTCACAGAAAGGCAAAATCAAACTTACAGTCTCTAGTTCGTAGTCCCGACCACGTCTCGGACCTCTACCGGCAAAACTCGATGAAGCAGCGGCGCGCTCTTCACTACCCCGTGCAGAACTCATCTCAGAGCCGGTAGCCTTCGCCACCTTCTTGCCCCCTTGGAGCCCGTTTTGCGAGCTGCAGCGAGCTGGGCAGCAAGCTGCTTATTGTCCTCGGTAAATTTGCGGATACGATCGTGAGTGACCCAATCGTCCCAACTGGCTTTCCAGCCCTTGTAGTGAATGCGGTACTGTGCATCCTCAGCCTTCTTGCCTGCCTCGATTCTGACGTCGATGATCTTCGCCTCATACATGAGGTCGCCATGAAAACACAACACTTTCTCCTCTTTCCCGTAAGGCGGGGCCTTCTCCTGCTTTGCCGGCGCCATGGTTATAATCACCAGTTGCTGAGTCCGGGCTTGGGGCCAAGTCTATCTGGATAGTGAGGCAGATCGTGTAGGTAATGAATGAATTGATTGTCAAACAAACGATGTAATGATCCTGTGATCAAAGAACCTAGTTATCTGATAGTTATTCTCCGGGGGTGTACGTTAGCAGAATGACTTCTCGAGATAAATGGGATTGCTCATGGTGCTGTAAATAAAGTTCGGCCAAATAAGCTGCAGCAGGATGGAATGCCAAGACAACGACTGGCTAAAAACGTCGGCCTGGGTGCACGGACTTGGACGCGTTGGACGCGACTCCCTTAATTGAATCCCTTCCAGTCCTTAGCGCAAAGCAAATAACCCAACACCTGAAGTAGGTAGGTACGCCCACTTACATTACCTTATGCGTAGGTGAAAATATCCATTCTTTGTTAAACCCCTCCAAGATATACTTCCAGGTTATACTCCTTATCATAGGTAGCATACCTGCAATTGGAACCCCTGTATAGGTCGTTTCATTCATTTTCTACCCCTTCGTGCAACAACCTACCTACCTATCTGAGGTAGGTAGATATCTAGACGATGGCACCGACAGAAGCCACCATCCTCCGCAATTATCTTCTCTTGCCTTCTCGCTTACCGAGCATCATATCCCTTCAAGAGTTTACCTCACTATTCCCCAAGTCGCAACAATCCTCGCCACAGGTTCGCGCCTTATACCGGGATCTTCAACAACAACGCAATGCACTTGTTGATGCCGTTTCAGCTAACATTGACGCCGAAGTCAAACAAGCCAAGGCGCTGCGCCGAACAATGATAAAAACACAGAAAGAAACCGAATATGAAGAGCAGGACGACGAGATTGCGATCGAGAGGACAGTAGGTTCAAACCCCCCTCTTCGCCCCGTTTTCATCTATGCGTCTCCCGATACGCAGACTAACCACAATAATGCCACCAGTTATTTGGGCCTACCTCGACCACAACTGCGCCCAAGCAACACTCTCTTCAGAGTATAATTCCCGATCTCGACAACGCGGTGGCTGACATTGAAAGTGACCTCCGAAGATTAGAACAGGAAGAATCCATGCTGCTTAGGTCTATCAAACAAGCTGCCGGCAACATGAGTGACCTACGATACGGCCGATTGGCCAACCCCAATCTAGCAGGCGAGGTCGTAGACGGACTCTACGGTATCCAAGACACATGCAAGCGAAAAACTTGATCTAAGAAGAGGACATGGATAGCTTATTACAACAACTACGATTAGTTCGTTCGATGGCGACAAGGCGCATTCGCTTCTCCAGAGCAAAATTATGGTCTCTATCAACATCCACCATGTCCACCTAGGGCCCCATTTTGCTTTGCACTCTATAACCGCCATGCCCTGCTATTTATCGACGGGGAGCAGCTTGGCCGGTAGGGGCAGGCCGCGGGCCTCCGTGCATCGCCTGTTGACCATCCATGCGACTAGCCCTAATTCGGTTGATTAGCATCTTGCCTAAAGAGATTGTCTCTCTAAGTCCCACTTACATCATTCTCCGGCTGAAGACAGAGATTAAGATCATAAAAGCCCAGCTTGGAAGCAAACCAAAGCCCCATAGAAGGTAGCCAGCAGGGACGGACAAGCCATTCTGCGCGAGGGGCCCATTGAACGGATGGAATATTCCATCATGTTCCTTGGCTACGGTCTTGTAGCCATCCTTTTGTAGTTGAACCAGATCATCCGAAGTGGTGGTCGTTAAGTTCAACCTTTTGGTGAAGATATTGATCGGAGAAGGCTCGGGTAGCATCTCGAGAATCCAAAGAGTCCCGACGGGCGCAGACCACCCATTGCATAAAACTGTTTGGTCATCACAGTTTAAAAGGCCATATGCGGAGCAGTTGTTCGATGGCAAACTTCCGGCCGTTTCGTTGAATGCAGCCTCAACTTTATCACAGTGGCCTAAAATCGAAACAATTAGTCGAGATCAGTCAGCGATTCAGAAGCTGACAGAAAATCCTCACCAAAGCAAGTCTTGTTTCCACCAGTAATCAAAAGCCACCACTCCTCCGGAGTTGTGCTTCCAGGCTTGACTGGCTCATATAGGACATCTTTCCAGTTATGCAGACCGATGATATCTACCTTGTTTGCACCAACCTTAGCTGCTGCTGCCGCGACAGGATCGTATTTGTTGGGAGAGGGATTTTGGATGCGAATTTTTCGAAATAGCCCTGGGCCTGGCCCAGGTATTCTTGGAACTGCGCCTGGTAATCAGGCGTGTCGGCAGCGGCCAGGAGCGGCAAAGCCAAGAGGGCAGAAGCGGAGCCGAAACGCATATTGGGCAATGATCGTGAGAAGGAGGATACAACGGTTGAGACAGGACTATATACGTTGATGTTAATTAGAGCTAGAACATAAATGTGGAAGCCACAGCGTGAATATCTTCCCCAAATAAGCTTTGGATGGGGCAACAAGTATGATGTAACTCCTACGTACAGTACAGCCTTCAAGTTATAGTATTAGAGGCTCAAGAACTAGAGAGGACTCGAAGGGGTAAAATTGCGATGATCGAAGTCTTGCAAGAAGCGAAATTCGAAGTTAACTCAGATATAGCGGGTCTAAACGATATTTAGGTCACCGCAAGAAGATTATTTTAAAAAATTGTTTGACAAGGAGAAAATCAACAGCATGAAGATGTTTCGAAGGATCACTGCCAAGCACTAATTACGCACCTAGAGATACCTTGTGGTATGGAGGTATCTACAGGGATAAGATTCCCCACTTGCAATTAAGTGAAAAGCCTCTCATTGGCCAGAAAGCCTTTAGTGGCCAATGCAAGTCAACAGACAACCAGCGGCGCAGCACCTCGCGTCGTGGCTTAAGGCTGAGGTCAGTTTCGGGTGATAGCTCTTTAATGTTTACATTGGGGCCTTCACGTCATTATCACATGTGCGTAAGCCACAGCTGCTAATTGGTGAACACGACTCCTCGACGTGCACCCAGATTAAGATTTCGGAAGGGGATCAGCAGTTGCGACTTTGCAATAGGAAAATAGCACGCAGTTTCTAATGGTAAGTCGAAGCAATCTCTCTGTATCGTAGTGTCAAATTTGAATACTAAACTGATATCTCTGCGCTAGGATCCCCCAGCCGCCAACCAGAAACGCAAGCGTGGTCGTCGCACCAACGCGTCGCGCGACGACGAGGCCAAAGACGCGTCAAACACTGCTACAGCAAAGGCGCTGCAGAAAATTCAAACTGACGTAGATGGCGAAATGGAGGACGAAGCTGTGGATCGGGAATCCCGCCCGAAAAAGCGCGGTCGACGTGCCCAAAATGATGTCCTTCAGAAGCCGCAGCCCGAAACCTCAGAAACACAAACCAGGGGGCGACAGCGGCGTCAACCTTCTACAGTCCAAATGCAAGATGGATCTGAAGTAGATGCTACTCAGCCCATATCACCAGTAGAAGTTGAGATAGCTAAGCGAGGCAGGCCAAGGAAGGATCGGCAGGTCAGGCCGCCCGAGCCAGAAGAAGCCGACGATGAAGACGAAAACGAGGGAAACTCGAGCCTTCTGCGGCGGAGTGAGCGAAGTCGCGGTTCATTAGACGAGTCGCATACTGTTGCAGACAGTCCTACAGCGCAGGAAGAGACTAGTTCCTCGACAACTCGGCGACCCGCCAAGAGAAGAAAGCAGCCCGTAGAAGAAACAGCTACTGCAGAACCTGAAGATGAGGCTGATACCTCTTCCCGAGGACGGAAAAGACAAAGAGGGAGGCCTCGCTCTTCCCAAGATGCCCAACCATCTATAAACGAACCCGAGCCCGGTATCGCAATACCACAGCGAAAGCGGGGTCGCCCCTCCAGGTCCGAAGGTGGTGACAGGAACTCCGGCACAGAGCCACAAAGCAGTTCTACTCAGCGTCGGAAGAAGCCAGCAGGAGACGAAGAACCCCAGGCAGAAAGGAGACGTCAGCCTAGTACAACTCACCAGAAATCAAAGAGGCACAGACGGTCTTCCGCGGAACAAGATCAATCACCAGCCCGCTCATCACCAGATTCCGATTCTTCGCCCCCGCCGTATCGGCATATAGTAGAGCGAACGCGGCAGGTCGCTCACGACGTCATTGAATCTAAATGGTCTCGTCTAGATCCTTCTTCACTTGCCAATATTGCAGGTCTCTTGCATTCCACATCACTACCTACACTTCTCCATGTTGTCCCAAAACAGTATGCACACGCCGAAGATGTCCTCGAAAAAGTCATCAGGGCCTGTGTAAGAGATCGGCAAGATTGCCGTTTCCGCTTGCCTCAACCCTCCCCCGCCGCGAAGATGAACTAGACTTCGAACGAACACAGTCAGCTGTCGAGTACTTCTATCCCAGTTGGATCCCCTGCAACACAGCGTAGAACTACTTAGGCGTGAAAAAGAGCGTGCCGAGAAGGACCTTGAGCGGGAGTATAAGGTACTTGACCGGCTCAGTACTAATGCTCGCGCCGAGGCTAGAGAAAGAAGAGATCGACTGAGAAAAGTACATGTCCTTGTGCCCACAACGACTTATGACTCGATTACGAACGACATCGACTTGCTCCCAGCTGATAAGGCTACCAGTCATGTCTTTGCCAGCTTCCAGGACGAAGAAATGTTTAGTCTTGCGAGACAAATCAACAATCATATGGAGAGTATGCGCGGGAACCTCCAACAAATCAACGGCGTACTACCAGCTATCGCAAAAAGTCACGCGCTACTTAGGACGACGTTACAACCACAGCTTGACCAGAAGCAATTGGAAAGTATCACGTTGGGCCATGTTGTACAATGACCTCACAAGACCTTGGCTAAGATCGAACTTTGAGCAGACTTTGAATATTAGTCGTCGAGAATGTTGGTTCTAGAAACTATAATGTCTAAAAGACAAGGTGTGGTTGCACAGTTGGTTTACCATACCTGTTTCCGTTTCTACTGAGCATACCTATGTGATACGTCCTAACTATCATGCGCCAACATACGGAGGAAACTGGCCCTGTTCTTGATATCATCGTGGGTAGTGACACATATCACGTGGCTGTCACCACTTCGCTTCGTTCCAATGGCACTTGGCTCCCACCATGATTACCCCAGTCTGTATAACTCCCAAGACGCCACGTACTCCTCTTACAGCAGCTCTCTTCTGCGTTATGCTGGCCTCGAGATCGAGTATCTTCCTGTCGGATTGGCCTTGGGTCTCTGCAAGCCTCGTCGTACCGTCTATGTAAGGCGTCATGCGAACAGAACATCGAGATAAAGTTGTGCGTACATAGACGGCTTTTAATTTATCTCGAAGTCTACGCGAAACAGTGTAATCAACAGCCTTCTGTCCCATCGCCTTTCCCCAAATACTGCAATTTTTCCGGCGAGCGAGAGAACCACTATGTGCCACTACAAGTAAGTTATCATTTTATCATTTGAGCTTCCACTCTTCCTCTATCTCCACAAAACTCTGTGAAGCTGTTATAACACCCTAGCTAATCTGAGATGTATTTGGCGCTCAAGCTACTGGGGTTATAATGGATGTTGCCATGAGTTCCGACACATGGAAAACAGGTGGACAACATGCCCCCTCAGTGAACACATGGAACCGCGTGACTGCCCGTTCGCGGGTTATACTCGTCACAAAATCGGAATCAATTTCTGTGAATCATGCCTCGACGAAGTGCCACCTAACCATGTGCCGTGACCCGTCTCATCCTGGACCTTGACGTCCTCCGCCAGGCCATGGAGCTATCCGTGGATCAAGCCGCCCTTAACAGCTTTATCCGCGACTACAGAGCGGGGCTCCGCCGTATCAGAGAAACGGCATCCACCTCTGGCCCTAACAACGATTTCTATAACGAGATTTGGGCGCTGTACCATACTTTTCACCAACGTGCAATTGGCGAGATGTCCGCTTCCTGGGCTGCCTTTGACAATGCCTCGCCCAACATTCAGAGTGCCTCTGCTGGCATTGAGATTGCGTCTCGTAGACTAGGCATCACCTTCTCCCCTACGTCTTCCAGTACCTCCCCGAGTATTATAGTGCCTCTCGAGGATATGGTAGCACCATGATTGGGACCAGAAATACCATGACTTCGATTGACAGCACGATGATGATTGGCGTTGACAGTACCTCGGCCAGGACTGTGAACATCTCAGCTGGGAATGCTAGTGCCTTGGCTAGGACTAGGAATATCTCTTACAGTTTTGGCACTGCCGTCCCTGGGTTTAACAGCACCTCCAACGCTGTGTGAAGTAGGAGATGAGTAAACATCTAGGAGGCAAAAACGGAAGAGGAGATGGGCAAAAATATGGTGGCAGGGAGATTCAACTCTGTTAGTCTGATGTTTGTTTGAATAGTCCAGATATATGACTACCTACTGGCTAAAGGTCTCAGGGATAACAATCACTTTCTATAAAACAAGGAAGCTACTTCAAGTGATCCGTGAGGCATACAATAATCCCCGACCACCCACAGAAGCATCGTACAGTCTTCGGGTATAAAGGAAACTTACTAGTATAGGTAACGAACCTTGCCTCTAGGAAGCTAGAGCAACACCTCGCATAGACGGAACCACTCTCGCACTCTTTAAACTGACCGGTGCTCGCCCAACGACTATAATACTCTTCTCGTGACATACAAAACAGATGTTCGCAACTCAAATCCCTTCCCTCACTGCCCTTCATGCTTATGGATTTCTCTACACGACTCTCCACGACCCATAACTAACGTACCTCCGAGAACAGCAGTGTCCGCTCATCGGCTTAAACTTAGACCAGCCAAACACATGGCAATAGAAAGACGGCAGAATTGTCTTTTTTAATGATGCTCGCATAACACTAGTTGCTCTTAGGCTTTTCTATTGACTATATCAGACAGCCTCGAGGTTAGCGTAATACATCGTGCTATTCGTTCAGCGTAGCATATTCCTCCCTCATATAAATATACAACGGCTCTAGGCATTCGGATTCAAGCCCCGAGCTGATAGTGTGAGGTGAGTTTTCAACCGGACACCTATTGCTCATGAGAGGCTGATGTTGCATCGTCAGGGCTTAGACCTATAGATGAATTAGCGGACATTCAAGCATACTGAGTAGTAGGCTTAGGATATGACGACAAATTAAAACTACGGACTATCATTCAGACAGTACCTTATATTCATTGTCAATTCGCGCGACATATGTAGATAGGCCCCGATATAAATCGTAAACACGTACGTTCTAAGCTCTACAATTATAATCCCATCAAAGATCACGAAGCCCCTTGACGAGGCATATTACGAGGCAAGGAGATGGGAAGCTTATAACCACCATAGAAGTGAATATCCATTTAAAGTTGTCATCCAGTACATACAAGAATTGAAGATGCTGCCGTCGTTGGTGAAACTATTTCCAAGACCCGCGAAACTTCCACGGCCCAGTCCACCCTATCCAAACAAGGACTGGTCCAGCCTAAATCTAATAACTCAACATACAACGAGTTTCGGTGGGCGCAAATTTTATGTCATGCAGTCATGTGCTACGTTTCGCTTCGGCGAGCCCGGTTATAATACAAGAGCGATCGAACCTGTTCGTCTTTCCCCTATGTACTCATACCCTGCTAGAGCCTAGGCTTAGTAGGGCGTGGCGGCGCTGGGCGTTGGGAGCACCGGTGCCAACGGGGTAGCCAGTTGGGATTGTGCCATTGCCACTGCCGGTGGGGTAGGGGACAACGGTAGCAGTGGCAGTGGCAGTGACATCACCAGACTCCTCGGGAGGGCACTCGTCGTCGCTGCCGCTGCGCTTCCGCTGCCGTTGCGCCTGTAGGAGAGGCAGCGCTGCTGCTAGACGTGGCCTCAGCGCCGACATCAGTGGAACCTTAACGCCGGTGGGGTAGCCGTTGCCGCTGCCGCTGCCGCTGCCAGAGCCAGAGCCAGAGCCGCTACCGACTGTAACGTAGACGGTGCTGGGGCAGCCTGAGTGACGGTAACAGTCACAGGGGTGCACTCGGCCTCGCCAGACACAGTAGGAGCCCCGGATCCGTTACCAGAGCCCGGAGCCAGACCCGGAGCCAGACCGCCGACGACAGTTGAGGTTGAGGTGGAGCCAGGAACGGTGACAGTGCGGGTAGAGGTTGTTGTTAGAGTAGTGGTTGTGGTGCCTTCCTCGCTGGTGACACTGCCGCCATTGCCAGAGCCACCAGAGCCGCCGTTGCCAGCGCTGGAGTCTGAGGTAGAGCTAGGGAGGGGGCTCTCGATAACGGTAACCATCTGAGTGAAGGTGGAGTGGATGGTTGTGACGGTAACAGACTGAGAACCCTCAGGACCAATGGTCATGGTCAATGTCGCGTCACTGCTGCTAACGGTGGGATAGACAGAGACGCCAACACCAGCACCAGAGCTAGGCGCTGGTGTCTGCTCGGGGCTGTCAGTACTGGTGGTGAGAACGTGGGTGGTTCCAGTGACGAGGCCGCTGCTGTGAGCGTCGACGACAGAGCTAGAAACGGAAGCAGCCGCGGTGACAGGGCAGACAGTAGTGGTCAGGTCGATGACCTCAGTGACGGTGACTGGGCCGGTCGAGTTGCCAGCATTGGCTGGGCAGTTCGTGATGGTAGGGGCACACGATGTGATGGTATGGACGCTGGTGACGGCCACCGTCAGGGTAGTGGAAGGCGCAGCAGCGGTCTCATTTCTTCGAACATAAGGCGCGTGCATGTGGCGCGCATGGTGATTGTATGCGGAAGCAAGGCCGGCGAACAGGCCGAATGCAACAGTGGTAGACTTCATTTTGATGGTGTTGATGCGAGATGTCTTGGGTATTTGGGTTTTACTTGGTCTCACAAGGTGAATCTCTTGAAGTTGCGGTTCCTACTTGAGTAGTCGAGTCTCGGATAGAGAATGTACTTCGAAGGTCGTCTAAAGGAGTGGACGATTGCAAGATGCAATGCGAATTTTCAAAAAGCGAAAGTCGATTCCGCGAAAGCTGAGCAGACACAGTTGCTGGGTTGTCAAAAGGAACGGTATGTGCGAAGAAGCGAACACAGCTAGCTATGCGTGAATGAATGTAAAAGACGAACAGCGTCGAAGGTTGAAAGGAGAGACTCGAGATAGACTCAGAAGAATAAAGAACACACAGAGGTGAGGAGAGAAAGGGAAAAAGGGAAAAGAGAGGGTATCCCCATCCTGGAGGGTCGCCCTTTTTACTCGATACAGCCGGCCAGCCAGTCAACCTCCTTGACCCTCACTTACACTACCACCACAGCCCGGCATCCATGTCATCGCCTCCCTCAATTATTCCAGGGTTGGTGCCAGGCGCTCTGGCCCCACACACGGAAATCCACCCAAGACATGGCTAGTTGGGCGGCTTGGGCGGGCGGTCTCAACATCTTAGCGACCCTTAGTGTACTATGTAGCGAAGAGGGGAGGGAGGGGAAAATGGAAGAGACAAGAGTCCAGCCAGGCGTTCAGGCGTTGGCGCTTACCCCTGAGACCCACGCGCCAGCTACCCAGCCTGCCATTTTGAGCATTTTGAGGTGCCACCCCTGCCCATAGCATATGCAGGTACACCATCGTGAAACAACGGCTCTGGCCAATGAGAGCTCGGGGTTCGACCAGCGGCATCTCTCTGCATCCAGGTAAGTCGGTGGTTCAGGTGTGTGTTCAGCCACTCACGAGAAAAGCCCAAGGTGATCACATTGTTCCGCGTGCCGCCACGGGAACTCATGAGAACGATTCGATTTGCGCACACACACGCAGAGAGCGACCAGGTATCTGGGAGCTCAGCACATCATAAATCTTCAAAGTGTAGGCGATCACCCGCTCTCACATCTGTGATCTGCCGTGGTTGAATAGGTCATCTCTCTGTAGGATGGGTATTTACCTCGCATTGCTTCATCTAATTTCCATGGGCGGTTGATGAAGCATCCAAGACGGCGAGGAAGTGCGTATACGATGACCGTTGCAGCAACTACAAGCTTAGTAGTGTGTAGTCGAGGTAGATAATGCGCTTTCACTCGGGAAGAGGTACCTGACTGCTGTAGTCTACGAAGTACACACCATATTCCATCTACGTGCGGAGCGATCCCGATGCAAGGGCTCGTTTTGCGAACCTGGTACGATGTACCACGGGCATGCTGTCATCGACTAGATAGATCCTTGTGCATCTCTCGATCACCGTCTCCAACGCAATTACACGCACAAAATAAGAGAGATGATGACAATCTTGCGAGATTGCATCTACAATTTGTGTCGCGACCACGTGTAATCCGGCGAAACGATGCACAATGACTTCAAGTTCTTTTTTTATTTAATTGTGGGCGAAAAGGACAGCAACTACCCACTCGACGAGGCGGCCTGGACCAGTGCACGCGGAACACGCCGCCGCCTCCTATCCCTCCCGCCGCCACCACGATGCTTTGGTGTTGGAATCCTTTGTCGGATTTTCTGGTCCTGTCATCATGCAAGGGGATGCCATGCACACTAAGAACTAAAAACGTATAATAACCGAATCTACATACACTACAGTAAAGCATAATATTCTCATGAAATAACGAAACCATTGATCTCCCATCACAAAACATCGATTCCAAGGTAAATCTTCAAAGAAACTTGATTTGCCGCGCCGTTGAGCGCATTCCAAGACACCACCCGCCGAGGGGAATATGCGAGAACAAAAAGGACGTGTCTACCCTGAACATGACGGCCGAATGCGCCACATCGTGTCCTTGCAATCAATTGTCCGATGCCACGTCTTGTCGCGCAGCATGACTTTGAAAATTATATCTCACAATATTAAGCTCATTTGCGACCACGCCACATAATCGTAGTATTCTTGTTTGTCTCAGACTTCTTTTCGTTGGTCTGACCTCTTTTTCCCGAGACTATCCACTATGACAGCGAAGATTACGTAGAAACCCCTATTTTCCATTGTTTGTTGGTCTCGTCAGGGACCAATCACAAAAAGTACTCATATTTCAGCCGCTCAGCCCAATATCTATCCCACTATTACATAGTATCACAAACGCCGGAGTCCGAAATATGGCATTTACTGTTGTGCAACCCAATACTTACTCCATCGCCAGCCATCCAATCCATAGAACGATTCCCACTAAAACATCCTCACTACTTGTATCCTGGTAAGTACGGGCCACGCAGTCGAAAAGGCCTTATTATCGGTGTTTATAGGTTAGCACGGGACGATTCTAGCGTACACTAGGTATACGGGTATCTCTCGTCAAGCTATGCGATACCGTCCCGGCTTCCGATAAAATAAAATAAAAGCTGGGTTCTGTGGTATTTGTGCCTGGTTTTTCGCTACAGGGTAGGGAAAGGGGCGCTGTTCGGTGGCGCTGAGGAGTATTGGTGAAACAGCGGCTCAACCCCAAGATTGCCTCTTTGATTGGTTCACACGTTTCACTTATATAGTACCTTAGCGTAGAATTCGAAACTTCATATACTTGTAAATGACATTCGCACGAATTGACATACGAGCCGACAGGGATGGCTTGATAAGCCCAGATTCTTGCTTCACGTTCAAGAGACGGCAATTACCGCCTCAGACGCCAGTATCATTCAGTGTCTTACCAACTCGCGCCCAGTTGAAGGGCTTACGGCCAGTTTCTTTGCGACTACTACTACATCTACACAAGGCAGCTTGTTGCCGCACCGGAATATGCTAATCAAATTCCAAACGCCTTTCTCCCCAGTCCGGTTGATGGACCGTGGTATATTTCCTTTCCCGCCGCTTTAAATGCTGTGTTGAATGCTCCAGTTTCCCGACCAGCCTGCTTCCTTGAATCACTTTTTTGGTATATGACAGTTTCATGAAAGCCCCATGCCAGAAAGAACGCCGATGTTGAGATCGAAGACAAATGCCCGGCGCAGATATGCTAAATTATAAAATAGGGGAAACAACTTGGTGCTGATTTCGTGGGCAAGCACTTAAGGTGTTATTGTGTCAAGGTGCCATTTATTTGGCATACTTGGCACGGAAGAACTTGGCGGCATTGACCATGTTGACCAACGCCTCCTTAGTCTCCTTCCACTGGCGAGTCTTTAGACCGCAGTCAGGGTTGATCCAGAGCTGCTCCGGCTTGAGGTATTGGAGCATCTCCTCAATGCGGTCCTTGATCTCCTGCTCACTGGGAACACGTGGCGAGTGGATATCGTAGACACCAGGGCCGATGTGACGGGGGTAAGCCTCGTCAACGAAAACACCCAGCAACTTAGAGTCAGACTTGCTGTTCTCAATAGACAGCACATCGGCATCAAGAGCAGCGATAGCATGGAAGAAGTCTTGGAACTCAGAGTAACAGAAGTGAGAGTGGATCTGTGTCGAATCCTCAACACCGACAGTCGAGAGCCTGAAGGCCTTCACAGCCCAGTCAAGATATGCCTCGCGCTCCTTGCCAGATCGTAGAGGAAGACCCTCGCGAAGAGCGGGCTCATCGACCTGAATGACATCGATACCAGCCTTCTCAAGGTCAACGACCTCGTCACGGAGGGCCAGAGCTAGCTGCTCGGCTTGAACGGATTGGTGGACATCGTCACGGGGGAAGGACCACCGCAAGCAGGTGACAGGACCAGTCAACATGCCCTTCATAGGCTTCTTGGACACTGACACGGCGTACTTAGACTCCTTGACGGTCATGGGGCGGGACGAGAAATGTCACCGACGATGATAGGGGGTCGGACACAACGGGAACCGTAGCTCTGGACCCAAGCGTGGGTGGTGAAAGCATAGCCGTCAAGGCGCTCACCAAAGTACTGAACCATGTCGTTACGCTCCGGCTCGCCGTGAACGTAGACGTCCAGGTCAAGCTCGTCCTGGATCTTGACGTTCATATCAATCTCCTGCTCAATAAACTTGTCGTATTGCGCCTCAGTGATCTCTTTCTTGGTGATGAACTTGCTACGCTGGACACGGATCTCCTTGGTCTGGGGAAAGATCCAATGGTAGTAGTAGGGAATAGAGGAAGCTTAAGCTTATCTTGCTGTTGCGAGATTCTGCTGGGAATTCCGACTTGCGGTTGTAATCCGAGGCTTGGATCTTAGATTGTCTGTCCTTAACCTGGGGGTTGTTAGTACGCTTAGATGTGGCACGAGCATTCATAGACTTCGCGTTAGCCTCTAGCGCATCCTGAACGGAGGCAGGACCGTCAGTGACGGCCTTGGCAATGACAGCAACCTCGACGGCCTTCTCGGATGCGAAGGAGAACCAATCAGCAATTTCAGGGTCCAGCTTCTTCTCGCTGGCTAGGGTGTGGGTGTGTGGAGGAGAGAGCTGGATGTGGCAACGATGACACGGTCCTTGCCAAGTTTTTGGATCGCAGACTCTACAGTCTCAATAGCGCGCTTGAAGTTGGTCTTCCAGATGTTGCGGCCGTCAACAACACCAGCTGATAGGACGGTCTTGGGGCCAAGAGCGGCAGCGACAGTGTCGAGCTGCTCCGGGTTGCGAACCAGGTCGATGTGTACGGCATAGATATCCTTAGGGAGGGCTTCCAAGTTGTGAACGATGTCGCCGAAATAGGTGGTAAAGACGAGCTTGGGGATCTTGTCACCCAGGCTTGCAAGCTTCTCGTAAGTGGGCTTGAAGGCAGCCTTGGCCTTGGCAGGAAGGTCAAAAACGAGAACAGGCTCATCAATTTGGACGGTCTCAGCACCAGCTTGCTTGAGCTGGGTCAGAAGTTGCTCGTAGACGGGTACCAACTTGTCAAGGAGGTCAATGGGGTCGACACTCTGGCCACGGTCGGCCTTGCCGAGGTGCAGGAAGAGACAGGTCCAACAAGGACGGGTCGGGTAACAATGCCAGCCTCTTTAGCCTCGACAAACTCGTTGACAGCCTTGGGCTAGAGAGAGAGTGAAAGCCTGGTTGTCTTGCAGGGTAGGCTTGACGTAGTGGTAATTGGAGTCAAACCACTTCACCATCTCCAAGCTGGGAACATCAACACCGCCCTTCTGGTGGCCACGACCCATGGCAAAGTATTCATCAACACGGTCGAGACCAGCGCTAGAGTAGCGCTCAGGAACAGCCTGCGAAGAATGGCATGTCAGCAAGTCTGACAGGGATCATGGATGGGCTGGTGAGATATGCTTACACCAAAATCTTGGATCTGGGCAAGAACCTGATCGTAGAGAGCAAAGTCGTTGCTAGGAATGACGTCGACACCGGCATCCTTCTGGATCTTCCAGTGGGCGAGACGGAGACGCTTAGCCTCAGCAAGGAGATCATCCTTGGAAAGGTTGCCAGCCCAGTCTGGATGTGTGAGTTAGTCACTTGGTCACAGTAGGTATCAACAGGGAACCTTAGGCACTCACAAGCCTCAGTCGCCTTCTTCAGGTCACGGTTTACACCCATACGGGGAAACCCAAGAACGGCGGATTGAACCATCTTGGTGCTGGTCTGGAATATCTGCCTGTGGAAGAGTTTTCTGAATAACAAATAGAGCGTTAGTGACCAACGAGGGGTTAAGTCTGCATGCACTTTGATAGAGAGAGGGCAGAACTCACGGGAGAAACACGCTTTCACTTCCAATTCCCTATTCAATCTACAGAGAACTAGGCAAAGATCGTTGCTAACCAAGAGAGCAACAACCGCAAGGGATAGTATATGTTTGGGAGATAGTGTAGGAGGAGAATGAGAAGAGAAAGAGAGAAAGGATGTCTGGAGAGGGGAACACAACAATAAGAAGAAAAGTTGAGCTTACCCCCGGAGACTAAGCAGTGAATGGCAAGGAGGGGTTTTCGGAGCTCAAGGGACCAATTGCACCAAGCGATAGTGGGGATTGTGGCACCCCACGGAGGGGTTGGAGGGGCATACTTAGAGCTGTCTCGGGGCAACGCCTTCTACAGTCAGCAAGTCTTTTGTACTAGCGCACTCGATAGACGCATGAGGGTTGGCTCCGAAAGCGGGCAGAAGGAACCGATCCAAGCAATAAGCAAAAAAAACACCGAACCAGCCGACGGTGATTCGCTCACGACCAGCCCCATTGTTGCAGTGGTTGCAGTGCCTAACGCTATCCTACCACATTGCTTTTAAGCTTCGCACTTGGATGCGATTCATTGTTGTACTTCCCCCCCTTCATTATCGTCCTTTGGTGAGGCCGGTGGTAGGTATCCTCTCAACTCAACCCATATGTCCATGTTTCGGGGTCAGGCATCGCCGGATGCTACTCTACCTACCTAGACCAGCCGCGATGGATCACGGGAGGAGGAGGTAGCATAGAAAGGCACTAAGGCGGTGATCTGCTTCTCGCCTGGTCCATTCGTTTCGACCGACTTACTGTATCAACCACAGCATGGACTTCGGAATGAAGCCATCAGTGCATGGATATGCGTGATTACGTTCTATCTACAGGTACACACCTCGCGATATATACCTCCTACCTTAGGTAGTATAAGTAGATATGTAGGTACACTTATTTGCCTGCCGTGATATTTCTGCCCCGCACCGAGTTGGATAGGTACTTCCATGGTTATCCATGGTTGTCACAAAGGCCCATTATCGATTAAGCATCCTATTCGGCCAGAAGCTGGAATCATACCGATCCCTACCACCGAACCGAATACCTACTACACGACGGATCGTGCATTAAGTTATTCCGGCGCTGCTGAGCTATCAGTGGTTTTTATCGAATTGCCTACCTAGGTAGCTAGGATCTGAGGTAATCATACGCCCAATGCCATGCTAGCATGTTTAGGCGCGGACACTTTCGGAGTGTTTCTTTGTCGAGCCGTTCCTATATGGTAAGGGTAGTGCTGACGACCCGGTACATTTATACTCACCGCCGGTACGAACTGCCCAGAACCCCGGCCTTGAATGGGCTTGAGCCCCGTACATACTCACATTCCTTCCCCGTAGTTTAGTCTAGCCGATGAGCAGTTAAGAAAATAAGAAATCCTCTTAGTTTTCTTTTTCAATTCCCCTTGTTTAGGATTATTAACAAGCTCGCTCACTTAGCAGACTTATTAAACGCAAAGTGCCCACTCGAATAGCTTGGGTCTACATTTCGAAGTTGGCTACTAACGCCTACTCACAGTAAGCGTTGATGCTCAGTTCATCCTAATGACGAGGCTTCATAAACAACTACCTGGTTATTAGAAACAACCCGTGATATCAGTCATGTCTTTGCCTATAATGATATATGGCTCACACCTCACAATAATACCCACTGTAACTACTAAACAAAAACAAAGACTAGGTAACGTCGCCATTTAAATTGTGCTGACTTGAGCTTTTTGAAACGACCAATTCCTCCGCTTTCAGAGCACGCAAGGTACGCCCGAAGACAGTTGTCTAGTCGCACGTGCCCGCCAACATATTTCATACCTTAGGTCCTAAAATAAGAAGTCATAAACTCAATGTGTCAATATTTCCAAGGTCTTCTATGCAGAAAGATTCCCAAGGGGTTCACCACATATATAGGAGGGTTTACTAGAGGAGGTGGCGTACTCAGGCCGGAACGCACATCATGGCTTGGGTCAATAAATACAGTTCGGCATGCGACCTCAGAAAATCCAATGGCACGGTCCAGAAATTCACTCTGGAGGCGATGAGGCAGGCTGCAAATGAGCCTAGGTCGGGATATGCCGCACAGTTGCTACCCTCCTAAGCGTATAATTAGATACTATAGCTGAAAAGGCTACGGTGCGTCCATGGAAGTTAACAGCATATTGTATTTATATCTATCAATTAGCTACATGTCTGAAGGTATGAACGCATCTGATAATAACTTGTTTCTCGCCGATCACTTGCATCAACTTGAGGTTGTAGATTGGGTAACCCTTACACGGCACCATTTTCTATACAATCTAATTAGAGTATCAAGTGCAGCGCGGCTGCCACAAGAATAAAATAAACATATTTGAACACAACTACTAGGTACCTAATCCTTCCGACCTGCGATCTATTTGCTCTTTCCTTTGTATGGGTGTCTGCTAGGAAGGTTCAACTTGCCTCCCTCTCTATAGGTAACTGCATTAGCAATGGACTATAGAACTTCACTAGCACACACGTAGCTCTTTCCGTGCCTATCGTCTAAGGCAGCAACGATGTAGTCTGTTGCGAACAACTACATGGAACAAGTTACTACCTACCTTATAACTTGGCTAGCTAACACCAACCTTTTTGATGTCCCAGGCCCCAGTCATTGTTGGAACTCTCGTACAAGCCGCCAATGCTACAACCAACCCCTTCTCCCGTCCCCGTTGGTCCTCGTCAATGATGTCTATTCTCTGCTGTTGTCGCAATCGCCAGCTTGCCGAGAAAGACACACAAACAGAGGTTATCAAACTACCCAGCCAACCTCCTCGTGCCAGGTTGTCCAAGACACTGTCACGATCTGACACCAACATGTATCTCTCCTCCATTTTAGCCTCTCGGGGCCCTTCACAACTCATGAATCCCACATATCACAACATTGTTGACCCCGAAGCCGTCGAGGTAGAGGATTCCGACGAAGAGGGCCCAGACAGAGATACACAAAAATCGAACATCGGTACGCTAGGATCTCTCAAGACAAAGTTGATCCGACGTCTATCCCATCGAACCGATACCAAGTCTGGGTCACGGCCATCAATTGGTGCTAGTGACGAGGAGCTTGCTCGACGCGCGGAACTCAAGCGCTTGATGCACAAGCGCATACAAGAGGAATTAAAGAGCGAAAAGAGGAGGATCTTAGAGTTGCCCCTCCTGGGCGCCCTAGCATTGACAACTGCAGAGAGCCGAGCTCTCCGGGGCGGGCCTCGAGATACAATCGAGTTTTCGGTTTCCAGTATCGACGAACAGGAAACCAAAAAGGATATCAGCACATTGCCTGAAGCGTCAATAGCCCCAACTTCGGGTCTTCGCGAAGCACAACCATTCTCTCGGCGAACTAGCTGCTCTAAATCGGCCAAGAGATCAGTCAACGACTCGTATCACCATGGATGTAATCAGTCCTTCAATGATATAGAGCCTACTCTCCGACCGCCATCGTCTCCCCATCTTACTCCCGTTTACCTGTTGGGAGGAAGCGGTCGTGGATCGCCCTCTACTGCTTCATGGCGCTTATCTTATAGTGCAATCCACATTGAAAGTTATATTGCACTAGTAGAGGCCCGCCAAGTCTCTCGCCCTCAGTCACCAGAGCTTGGGGATTTGTCTACTAAACAGGAAGATGACACCACCCAGCCGCAAGAAGCGGACACTGCTACTAATTTCAGCAATCCGACTATACAAGACGAGACGGTCGACACTAGTCAAACAATGCACTTTGAACATCTAGCATATCCGAAAAGAAACCACAAAGAGAATGATATTTCCAGCCATTCAATTGAGACAGGCGATGGTCGATATTCGCCATTAGATATGTGGTTAAGGAGCCAGGAATTCCATTGCGCCTCGATTATCCCAAGCCGTCCAAACAGCGAAATGACACTTGAGCGACCCAACGAACCCAGTGTTCGGGGGAAAGTTGAGAACTTACAGAAGCCCGCAGAATCTGCAGGCTTGTCAGTGCCTAAGAATCAGACCACTGATTCCAGTTCAATCTTACAAGAGAAAGCTCCAGGGGCTTGGCCAGGAACATCGAAACACATCGTCGACGAAGCAAACTTTTCACTGGATACGCCCAACAATGAATCTATTGCTTTACGCCGAGTCTTCGATCGAATGGAAAATGCACGTCCTCCGGATGACTCCATTACTGAGGATCAATCCAAGACATGTCCTCGCGTTACACCTCCTCTCGATATACAACACGACCTAATAGTCGGCAAGCTACCCCCAGAGATTCGCGCCTTAGCCTAACGGATATGCCAGGAAATCGTAGAGTCATGCAATCGCTTACCCCAATTTACGGTAAGCGAGGCCTTGATGGACAATCAAAAAAGCTTTGTCAAAACTAATAATAATAGGGCCCGTCAGTCCATACCGCATAACTACCAGCGATAATTCAGATATCAGTTCATATCGAACGGCTTTGAATAAACGCCATCATCAGACCATACCAAGCCCAAGCCTGAGGTGTCACAGTTCTCTGCGGTTGAGCCATTATCTATCAATACTTCAGAGACAGGGAGTTTTAGGCAGCGTGAAGAAGAGCTGAAGTCAATTAAGAAACGGTTTGGCGTCACTCCCGTGCGCCTATCTCCGAGGGCACCAGTGCGTAGCAAATTTCGGGAGGAGTTTGAAGATCCCAAAGGCTCAAATAGCGGGAAAGGTTCAATTCTTTCCAAGTTACACCTGGCGTTGCCAAAGAGTTGGAGCCTCCAGCTCGCACAGAGAATCGAACAAGAGTCAGGAGGAAATTGGATTGCATTCGATAGAACTCCCGAAGCCGAATATTTTACTGTCGTCTAGCCTAGACCCAAATGCTGCTGTAGACCTGCGGCATCTCGCTACCAAACAGGAACCCGAGCCCCGTCATTGGCGATGGAAAGCACAAATGACCAAATTGTCATCGTCCAGACCAACTATTAATAATATAGCACCGCGACCTACTTCAGCAAGCAGTCCTCGCCATAGTGTCCTTAAGGCGCAGGCCGGTGACCAGAACCTAGACAGCTGCCCTACTCTACCCGCTAACATATCAAATGATCTGAAAGCACCGAATAGATCCAAAACCAATGACACTATTGACATACACGCTGGCGTTCTTCAGGAATGGGTAGAGCAGCTTCAGGCCGAAGATCTTCAACGACAAAGCCGAGCGGAATCAGGAGTCAAGATTCCAAAACGACAACCTCGTAGGCTGCGGACTCCGCCGGAGTCATGGGCGAAGTGGCCCTCGCATACACGCGAGGAAAGAACGGCACCCGCTGGTGAGAAAGATAAGGTGAGCAGCTGGGATTTCGCGGTCGTCATACCAAATCCTTCCAAGATCGAGATGGGAGGTAAGTTAGTACCGAAAAGTGGGGAGTCAACTGCGACATCACGGAGTTTGACAAGCCATGTCAGCAAGGCGTTGAAATCTGGGTGGAACAAAATGGTCACCCATACAGGTTCTCTTGGCCGCGCTTCACAGCCTGGACTTGAAACCCAGCAAACCATGGAACCTCGTAGATTTTTGGAATATCCGGAACTTGAACTTCTTCCCACTGCAGAGGGTTATAGAGAAGTGCAAGCTCTTGACCAACAGATAGACACAATGAAGCGCCGCTCAACATCTAGGGACATGCGAAACTCCAGCAGCGACGGCGCGAGACGCCCGTTGGCAAGCCGTATTGCCGAGGAAGTTCATAAATTCCAGATCGAGGACGGTAGTATTCCGGTCACCCAGTGTCACACAGGGGTTCTACCAACTGCACAATTCCTGTCACCAGCCCACGCTCTATTTACTCGACGTTCAAGGTCATATGACCCAAAGCTCATAAACGCCCCTAAGTTACAATGCACGTACCGAAGAATGCGTACAAACTCAGATGTTCATGACGATAATGATAACAGCACAAGCAGGATGATAATCAAACGCGCGAAATCCACAGGAAATATCGAAGTCAAATCATCAGGTGACGCCCCATCCATAAATGTGGTTGCTTCCAACGATTCCAGACCTATCCTTCAAACACAGATTTTGGGTCTTCGGCGCCATCGATCACTTGGTTGGCTTCGCGGGCGTAGGTCCAGCAGTGATCAAGACAAGCCGGCCACGACAGAATAGGAACTGGGCTGATTCGGAAGATGAATGATGAGTTCATGGTTTAGCTTTTCGCCTCGAGGCAATTGGTATTATTGTTACCCAGAAAACATGTTAGAAGCTGAAGTATGGATGTACTTTCTCGCACTATTATAGATGAAAGCTTGAGTGAACTATAATGCACTGGTGAGCAAAAAAAGCCTATTGCAGAAAACTTCCATTTGGAGCCTGTCTATTGTAATAGTTGTTTTCCAAAATTAGCTAGGTACGTATAATGACAACTTACATTGGTCACCTAAACCTAGAGTAGCCCTGAATATATCGCCTTAGTAATCTGTAAAGCTAAGAATTATATAATAAAAAGCCTAATCCCGGACTCGCTGAGATCGTTAGGGACAGAAACCCGACGCGTTCAATTTCTGCATACCCATGTAGTACTACTGTAGAAATAGGGCCCCAATTACCCAAGACTGCCTACTTAGTACCCCTCCAATCGCCTTGCCTCGATAGCCTTCTGGTGAGTAATATTATACAACGGCTAAATCGCAATGTGTACGTCTTCGGTACCATTTCCCATTGGTCTAGAGAAATGCGTGGAAGCAGCGGTAATGCCATTCCTATGTAAAAATCCCCTGTTGAATACTGTTGTACCATTCTTTTCTACATCCCATCTTTAACACTTCCAATTTATCTCCCGTGATTTATTCTCCAGAGCAATGGTGCCTAGATATCGACTCTTCTATGCGATCCAAGCATTCTGTCTTGAAAGGGTCGCATCAGCCCTCCTACCAGTTGTGACAGTGACACCTCTTACAAATAGTTGCACGTCATTTCCCAACTTCAATAACAACACTGGAATAGCTGCCCCCTTAGAGTTATCGCAGATTCTACAGGGAAGAGTGTAGACGGAAGTAGTTTTGTACCAAAGTACGCAACAGCAGTAGGTGGCGGCTCATGGGGATTTGTATGTTTTATTTCTTCCCTCTTATATGACATGGTACGTCAGGCTAGGTGCGTGTGACTGATCAGCTTCCTAAACAGATAACAATACCACTAGGCGCTTCCGTCAACGAGACGGCACTACCAATGAGATGTGGCAATGGCTCATTACAAGCCCAGTTGAACACGGGGATCAATGGTGTCCAGTGGCAGACACTGGTTGCCGCCGGAACACCCGCCGAATCGGTTTTCGGGTTCGGATTGCCGAACCTGCCCGACCCAAACTACGAACTCGAGCCCTACATGCACGAGATTGACGGCGTCAGACAGCCCGGACTGTTCATTGGGGCCGTTAATGTCACGACCTGGGGTTTCAACTACCAGAACAGCTCTGAGACTGGTGAATACTATTTTCTGAGATTGTTGGGGCCGAATAGCCACAACCCTGCGACTGGGGAGCAGTTGAATGAGGGCGAATTTACGGGGTATATCAAAGTCGACAGTTGATTGTATAGACGACGGGATACGAAGTAACGTAGCATGTAGTTAACATGGTTGGGTGAAGAAGACTATGTTGAATACTCAATGAAATCCAAGGCTAGTAGTACAAAATCGTGAAATTTATTCACCCTTGCCGTTACTATCCGATTTCAACCGACACATAACTTGGGAATGTTCAAGACAATTTGCCGTCCCTATCCCGATTTCTCATCGTACAATGCACAGTCTTAGCAATCCTCTTGAATAGACATTGGAGTAGAAAATTAGTACGCATAGTTCGTCTTTGAAACCTGTATAGACATCAGTTTGACATACGACGACTAACCAGCTTCGCAGAACGCCATATTCTTAATGATAGTGAGTTGACTATAAGAATTTGACCCTACAATTGGTTGGAAGGATTACACGGCAACAATATCGATCGCATGGAGTTTATCTGTGGGAAGTCAAGTTGACTGAAAAGGGGAAGAAAATAACCAGGCAGCAGATTTAGTCCTAATAGGGCCCAGGCGGATACGATCTCAACATGACTGGCCTTTTAACTGCAACAGGATTGGGACACACGAAGCACATGAATAGATAAAGAGATTATATGTATATAGTCATACAGCCTCTACGAAGGTGGTTTCGAAGACCTTCGGGGAACAAGTATCTAGTGCCTGCTTTAAGTACGAAGCTCCTCACATGGAATCATGCAAACAATAAGAATCAACACTCTACAACCTAATAATATAGCTAATTGTCAGCTACGGTAGTATGGTAACATTACCTATGATTGGAATGTCGCCAGGCAAGGGACACAGCAAAGAAATAAGGTAGTTCTAGAGACCTCGGGCGACAACAAATCAACCTACCTCACATATCACAGGGTTCCTGACAAAGAGATGTGACCTTAATGCAGAAGTTGTTATAACACATAGGGAAATGGCATCAAGTTCTGGGTGACCTGTGGGCCGCCAAGTCTGGCTATACACGGTTCAGACACGGTCGTTGGATGCAATGATGGAGGCCAAGAACCTTCAATTCTGGTACGTGACGACGCGCATCGTCGTATTAAGAGGCGGCGTTATACGAGATCTGCAAGTTAAATGTTGAGTATCTGTTCAATGCGCCCGCCGATGTGGATAAATATATCAAACTTCCTTTCACTAGTTGATAGAACGTAAGCTCTCAAGCTCACGATTATCTCGTTCACACTCGTCTCAAGAATTTCTCGTCATAATCATAACTACACGCCTATTCTCGCATAAAACTTCACCCAAAATGCAGACAAAGATCATTGCCTCCATCTTCTTGTTTGCTGCTTTCGGCGCTACACAGGTTGTGGAATTGGATGATGTTCCCCGTGCTTGCCAGCAGGCCTGCCAGGACATTGCGAAACGGTCGGATGACTGTGATAGGGCAAATGACAACGACGCGTCAAAGCGAGATTGCGTCTGCAATGCTGATAATTCAGAGCGGCAAGCCGATAGTTGCGCTACCTGTGTCAAGGGAAATATCCAGAACGACGATGATGCTGATGACGGTGAGCATATTTCTACTGAGGGCGCTGTATTTACGTATAGTCTTCGTGATATTAAACTCAAACATAAACTAACTCGGATAATCCATTTCTAGACCTCACTAATCTATTCAGCACTTGTGGCTGGAACTACGCTGATATTAGTCCTACCAGCTCCTCAGACATGCCGAGCAGCACACAGAGCAACGGTGGCACAAGCAGCACAAGCGGCGTGATGACGACTACACAAACCTTTCCTGCCACAGTTACAACGGAAACCTCTTCTGGCGTTATTACGACAGAAACGATCCCGGCGACGACCGTCACCTCTACTGGACCAGCTTCCCCGACCCCAACCGACAATGCTGGTTCTGGCTTGACTATTGGCTTTGGTCTCATCGCGATGGCTGCCTTACCGGTTGTTCTGTAAACACAAATTCCGAGCTTAATCGGCGCCTTGAGTTCCCATCAAGTTAGTTAAATTTTAGTGATGTCACGATCCACGCAAGGGTAGGGTGTAAACATATGTTGTTGCACAGAGGACCAGTGAGGTCATCTCCGTGGGCTCTACGTGACCATATGGCTATATACGAGGAGTCTCTTTGTCTAACTGGTCTCTGATCCCTGTTCCTGGCAAGTGATGACCGAATTATCGAAGGTTATAATGTAGATTGGCAAAGCTCCGTCGACTCCTCACCCTAAAATAAATAAAATATGGCACAATAGGCTATGCTTATCTGTACTCAACTTCGACTGTTCACCTGTGTAATTGAGCTGGAAACTGCGATGTCGTTGCTATGAATGAAACTTTGTGTTTATGAAACATCGGACACTGACTTGTGACTCCATTACCAATTTACACACATTCCCCATCATCTCATATACAAAATATTCCAATGTACAACTACGTGTCCATATACCTTTCCATACCTGATAAGTCATCCCATAGTATTACAAGTGGCAATGATATTCCACAACCCAGGTAGACATACACTTCATCTACCTTGCACGCCCATTCCGATATTCTATCTTTGCGCCTGAGTAGATAGGCTGCGGTTACCTGAAACCGGACTAGTTTCGAAGGTTATTGTTTGAAACTGAATGCAGCTCAGGCTTGGCTCATCTTCATTCATGCAAAGGATTGTGGATCACTAGACGTCACTACGCGTAAGGCAACGCCTTAATAACCCGCACTTCTCCAGCGGTTTCGCGTTCGGGGCAGCCCATTACCAAAACAGGGCTCAGAAACCATGTAGGAAGTGATGAACATAAGTTGTCGTGTCATACACATAGGCACCTGTAGCGGCTTTAGTCGACGTGCGATGCGTTGACGAATAATAAGCCGCGGCGATTCGTGGAATATCTGATGTTATGTGGTATGGGTATGGTTAGGCGCCACCCAATCGCATCTCTATCTCTATTATATTGGGTATCATATCTCGAAAATTCTGGGCAGAAAATAATTAGGGCAATAAGAAGTCTGTATCACTGCAATTCCGCTCTCATTGCTCTGTGATCGTTTGCTTCTGTCATGAATTGATGTCCCTGCCCAGCATCGAGCTCTGCGCCGTGCGTCTCTCCAATCTCGGCGGGCTTGTAGTAGCCTGCCAAAGCTTGCTGGTTGTTGTCATACGGCTGCGCGCCTTGGGCGTGTGCACCTTGAGCGATGTGTGGCGAGAAGTCTCCATTGAGAGGCATTTCGTACGGCTGCGGACCTGGAGGTTGCTGTCTTCTCTTCGACTTCCGCCAGAACAGGATTGCGGCAGCGAGAGCCCCGAGCCCTATAATGCCCACCCCAACGCCGACGCCGATGCCGATTTTGCTTCCTTCAGGTAGCCCTGCATCGGACGAGCTGGTGTTGGTAGGCGTCGGAGAGGAGGATGATGCTGAATCACGGGTTAGCACAACGATATAAGTAAGCCTCGGGGTCACATACTTCCGCCGATGGGTGTCTTCGCTGGTTCCGTTGCCGATGTTGTGAGGGTGGAAAAGGTAGACGATGGCGTCGTCGACTCATTCTCTTTGACAGGGATATAAAATGCAGCGCTCAAGAAGCCTCCTACGGCTTTCTGATCGGCTGTCCCTGTTCCATTCACTCCGCGGAAAACGTATATCTCTGACGTGTTTTTCGAGTCTGTGGTGACCTCCCATTGAAACCAGGTCTGCGCCGTGTTTGCTACATGATAAGTTAACATTCGTGTTCATCCGTAAAAGCGTTGTTGGTGTGTGCGACGAACTAGTTAACTGGATGGGAGCGGCCCAATTGTAGCCCGCGATTAAGTATATGTTCGTAGTCTCGTATACAGTTGTCCAGCTGATGTTCATCTTGTTGCCTTGACTGTAGCTCGCCGTGCCTCCGTTCGGCTCACTGAATGCGCCATCTGTATAGTCGAGGGCCGGTTGGCCTGGAGGAGGCAGGTCATCATCCCCCAGGGCACAGGCAACCAAAAAGGAGATGGGTAATAACGACAACAGCCGCATTTTGAACGAAATCGTTCTCAGTCAGTTGCGGGACGCGGGCAGAGATGAGAGAAGCTCAGTGAGAGTAGATTAGGTCAAGTAGAAAAGCGAGAGGAAGAGTTGACAAGCGTCCCAATTGGTACGCCAATAAAAGATATCCTCTCTCACCAAGATGCCCCAGCTACCTAGCCCTCTGTGCCCAACGATCCTCTTACTTCTTATTACTCATGGCATGATGGGGGCCGTCTAAAGTACGCTACCTTAGTTTGAACTTGCCACCCTGGTCGGTGATTTCGCTAGGCTGGTTGAAGAGAATAGGACGCGGATCTCACGACACCCGGACCGCCCCACCCCCAACTAGCATCATACTGTACACTATACTAGCATAGCCCACTACCTATAAGTGGTTGTAAAGCAGTAGGCAAGACTTGGTAAGCAGCTCGTATGCCCGGCCAGAGTTATAAAATTGGAGGGTGTTTGAGTGTTGGCCATGAAGAAAAAAAAAGGTAATAAATATACTGCTCCCATACATATAAGATTCTAGCGAAGTAAATACTGAAGATTCTGAACATCCATAGTTGGAGGCCTATACCTAATTCGTTCAAGTCCTGGATTTCTATAATAAGACATATAGACGACATGTTAAGACAAGCAACTAGCACACACACTACCGCACGCAAAGCCTATCACCTTACTCGTTGGTTGATTAATAATATACTGAGGCATACTCGACGATCGATCTATGATCGGTGCTAAGATAGTGCGAGGAGGCGGTAATACATAGTATATTCTTCAACTCATATACTTACACTTCTACCTTGTTCTTGTTGTCCAACGAGAAGGTGAAGGTTGATATTTTGACCTGCATGAGCGGAGAGGCAAAATCCTGTACCAGTACCCGGGAACCCAAGAAAAGGGGCCTGCTTGGTAGGTCTCTGCGCTCGCATCCCCTACATTCAGCCCTGTGGCGCACTCGTCCTATGCATACACGTTGCTGTGCTGTAAACGATGCGGAGCACCCAATCTAGACGGTTTAAAATTGGGACTGCTAATCTGAAACAGGTTTTCTTATATATTTTTGGGTTTTCACAAGCCTTAAACGTACGGAGCCATACCTATACTAGACTATATTATAGACCAACGCAGAATCCCGTGCAGGCCCAAGGTGATGGCACTAACTATCACACTGTAAGGCGGCACTGTATAAGTGTGGTCGATGCGTATGAATTGTTGGGCGATGTGGAGATCGTTAGCTGGAGCGAGAACGCGAAGATGACGGGTTTTCTTTAGCTTTAGCTATGACGCCCTTTTGTCTTCACATACTGCTGGAAAGAAAGGCTCGATGTGCTAACTCTTAAGTATGCCATTTTCGGAGAGAGGGAGAGATATAGGCTGTGAGTTTATGCCCTGTATCTCTTCTCAACTCGCGTCTTGTTGTTTAACTTAGCTTCACTGTTGTCTCGCAGTCAGAAGACCATTCAAGAATAGCACTAATCAATCGCTTGCTCGCTCCGGAACCTCTAATGGTTGCACTACGCCAACGAAGGATTGCAGGGATTATATCCTTGGATGCCAATAGCCAGTCGAACGGTCGGAAAATGATGGACTCCCTCTCTCTCTTTCTGCGACCGTTCCCATGGCCGTCTCAGCTCGATTTTGACTGGTGGGTTTCGTGAAGTGCCCCGAGCTTAGTCGCGGGTAGAGTAGAAGTGTAGAACTGATGTGGCGCTCTCCTGAACCCCTTGCTGACAAGCTGATGAATAGCTTCTCAATTTCGTCTCGTTCGCATCATGATGCGACGTCGTCTTTTGGTGCTGTCCACGGCTGCTTACCTTAATCCCGTTTTTCTTTCTTTGGGACATCGCTTTGTCTAACCCTCGCCATCCCGTGCGCTAAGCCTTAGCCACGACGCGATTCACGCGCTCCCTTTTGCTTTTTAATTTTCCCAAGCTACTAGGGTCTCCCTTTTCGAATCATCTCGTGCCGTTTGCTTGATGTCGGCCATTTTCCAGCCCGCAATTGCATGAATTCCCATACGATGTTACCAACGTCGTTATCCAGGTTGACACGATCGCCAAGCCGAGTTTTCATCGTAATCCTAATCATACTTGTAATATGTCAACTATTCAGTATTCGATCCCAGCCGACAGCGAACTTCGATAGTCATTATACAGAAGAAGCCTACGATCCGTGTGAGGGTCTCGAAGGCCTTGACGATATCTTTGTAACACTCAGGACTGGAACCACAGAAGCGCCGAAAAAGCTACCAGCACATTACACGACAACCCTGCGCTGCCTACCACACTACGAGCTCTATTCGGATTTCGAGGAGGTGATAGACGGCAAGCGCGTGTACGACGTTCTAGACGAGGTGAACCCGGATATCGTGGCGACGCATGCCGACTTCGTGTACTACAATAGACTTAAAGGCAAAGGAAGAGATGCCTTTACAGCAGAAGAGATGGCCCAATGGGCCGCGGCTAAAAATACAAACGGTGGTCGCGATAGTCCTGGCTGGAAGCTGGATAAGTGGAAGTTCCTCCCACTAGCCGACAAGGCATTGAGAGTTCGGCCCCAGGCAAAGTGGTTCGTTTTTATCGAGTCGGATACATACGTGCTCTGGAAGTCATTGCTTGCCTGGCTTGAACATTTTGACTCATCCAAGCCGTGGTATCTAGGTCAACAGATGCAGATCGGCGATGTTGTTTTTGCCTACGGCGGGGCTGGTTTTGCCATCTCTCAGCCTGCTTTAAAGAAGGTGGTCGAGCATCGTAACACGAACCTGAAATACTACGATGACTTCACTGCAGGCCATTGGGCTGGCGACTGCGTCCTAGGCAAAGCCCTTGCCGATGTCGGAGTACCTCTCACGTGGGCATTCCCTACTCTCTCGAGCGAGGAACCGGCGGACACCGACTTCGAATCGGGATTTGGCGGCGCCGAAAGGCACCCGTGGTGTTATTATGCCGCGAGCTATCATCACCTCCCACCTTCAGAGTACCCCGGTTCTACTCCTTTGAACAGAAGTGGTACCAAACAGTGAGTATATATTTCATATGCAAAGGCGCGGTATGCAGTGACGATGCTGACCTCTTTCGTTCTCTAGAATAATAGTTTGATACGACACAAGGATGTCTTCTACAGTTACGTATTGCCACGATTAACTGATGAACTCGACAATTGGGACAATCACTCAGACAAGGACGAAGAGACAGCGAGCTCGTTTGCAGCTTGCCGAAATGCCTGTCAGAGCGATCCCGCTTGTATGCAGTTTTCCGTATCCGACTCCACTTGCAAAACATCTACCGCGTTGAGACTAGGCCGTAAAGCTCCTGCTGCTACTGAAGAAGTGAAGTCTGGGTGGATGATGGACCGTGTTGACGCTTTCGTCGAGCGCATGGAGTCTACATGCCACAACAAAGATTGGGTCTTGCCATAGTGGCACACAACCCTACAAATAAGCTTGGTGCGGCGGTACAATTCAAACTATTCAATCACACAGAGTGCAAGGCAACTCCCTGTTAAGGATGCGGTGCCCAGCCGTATTGACTTAACCGTCAAGGGCTTCGTCTTCACCATGCAAGCGGCCCGTTCGTCTTTGGAGCCCAGTTTCAATCGAAAGGTTTACCATCAGCGTATTGCTAAAGCGGGCGTTATCCGAACCAACCACGGATACATCACCTCGTATACGTAGTACTCGCTTCTAGCAAGCGAAAATAAAATAAGGGTAACGAGAGGCTTATCATGAGAAAGCAACCAATGGATTCTTGCCATCATAGGATAAACAGGCTAGGCGTAGTCATGTAATATCCCCAATGTTATGAAGGAGGGTAATTTATCTGCCCCAGTATATAGCCTTAGCCAGGAAACTATTGAAAAACATGAAAGTGACTATAAAAGGTTCAATGTTATATTGTGTCAGCCTTCGCAATCAAGATCATGTAGCCACTCGTCGGTTTTGCCTGGGCACTACATAGACTAGGTAGTTTATGCTCCCAAATGCCCTTGATCCTGTAACTCATTCATCACATATTTCCGAATGGCGCGTTTAATTATCAATACTGCAATTCGAACTCTGCATTCTTCTGTACGTATTGGATACCGTCATCTGAATTATCAGAATCCTAACCTTGGGTCAACATGCATTTATTGCGCCGAGGTCTTCAAACCACATTCTTGAACCAGCTTGGTTACATACAGAAGCCTCTTCGTGCGCCCTGTGTTGTACCTTGCGAAAAACCGCTACCCATATCTCATAACGCGTTAATCATCAAACTTAGCAAGTACGGCAATAAAGCCGATGCCCTCACTATCACCTTGCTTAATCATTTCCTTGGACACAGGGTCCTCGTTTTGATAGTATTCGGCATCACTGAATTTCGATGCACGTCAATACACATTCTTCCATATAGAGACGTGCATGTTGATGTAGATGAGATACTCACGCCTCACTGGCAAAGGTAAACCAAACGACGACGTTCCAGTTGTCGAGGCCCGTGGTATCACGGATACTTCTGCATTTGGCCGCCCGAGACTCGATGATGTAGGGTTTGCCATCCTGAAAAGTTTCAGAGCTGTGAGTTTATGGATGACAAAACTCTCGCTTCGCAACTAGAAAGGCATGACTCACTTTCAAGCGGGTATTCTTAGAATCGCTGAAGATCTTTATCGCCTGCTCCTGCACTGCTGGGTCGGGGATAGAGGCAAAGCCGACTCGTGTAACAGCCATTGTTATTGTATGCGAGCTCTTCAAGTATATAAAGTCGTGTATTAAGGAGAAAATATTGAATGAGAAAGCCTCTGAAGACAAAGTGCTTCTTTTATGCGTCCTCTATCACTTTATATGATAATACCATTCTGCGGGCTTCGGGCATTAGCAAGTGCCCGCTGCAACCCTGAGGCTGTAAATCACGGTTGTTGATACATCCATCAACTGGGTTCCTTAAGTCCTTATAGTCCGCCATTCGTAAGTCTGTCAATGGTAAGTTGTTCCGGTCGTTAGGGCGGGTATCTTGTCGCCGTCCTCGACCACAGGAGCCCCTGTCAGTATCAACGTCTCGGTATAACTCTTGCTCCGTCTGAGCAGCTGTTACTTTCACCCATGGAGAAAAACGATACACCCCATAACCACGCCCACCCACTCTGTGTCCCGTATCCACCTCGGCCCCGAGTTACAGGCGAAATAATACCGAAAATAGGACGACCTAAACTATCCGTACAAGTAATATTGACCGAGAAGATTAAACTTGTGTTCAATCATTAATTCAATTATTAGAAAGCTATGGAGGCATAGGATAATAATTGTTGCGCTGTCGCCGCCTTAAAATACTCTAGAGACAACTTTGGCCAGGTTAGAGACTTTCTCAACCCCGACGAGCACTAGCGACCACGATAGGTAAAAGCTCGTTGCGCCGGGGTTTTCTGTTGGTGAAACTCATAACGTGTTATTTCAGACAACTTTAGAGTTATAGAAGTTTTATCTCGGCCTCAAATGATGTCTGCTCGTTTGTGAAAACTCAAACTAGTATGGAAGTTTACGAATGAAATCATGGTACAAACTTTGACTACAAATCAAACATTAGACTGAAGCAATCATCTGCATCGTTGGGTCTCAAAATTTCCAGCATGCGTATCACCTAAGCATCAATCACTTAGGATTATATTAGCTCTATAAATTTGAGGAATCATCAGACATATGAAGGTCATCAGTGCAATAATGAGACTTTAATTTCTGCTCACGAACCTGCAGTGTCTACCATAAGCAACCAACCCCCAACCGTTATCTTTGTAACAGAGCTTCTGATCAAAGTTATACTATAGCTAATAATCTTCTATAAGACCACAACGCCCTTTAGCCTGTGTGGGATCTAGGGCAATAGCTTGACCTCTAGTTCCCTACCTCACTTTCGTTGAATTGTCGCGTAGCCCTACAGGGGATCAAGAGATTGGCGGGGTGTGAGAAGGGCTTATGCTTAAATTCTTTAAACTTAGGGCTCAATTCAATAAACAATTTCTTTAGGTTTCAGGGTCTCTAGTTTTCTATTTCTCTCTATATGGCAACCTCGCCCGTAGCCTCGTTATTCATAGATGAATTCACAAGCTTCCTCGGACATTCGGCCCTAGGCGTCCTCGAGAGGGGTCCGTACCACACGAGGATATTATAACCAACACACTTTCTCTGTATGGCTTGGACCTCGAGAGGGTTCGGAGGCTTTTGACCAATCTAGGAGTCAAGGTAGCTAGTGGTGGCCCTATAGCCCGTGGCTTCGGCAGATTGTTCATGTGACAAGGAGAGCTGAAAAGCTTTAATGGCTATTCATGACTTTTTCTTAGGCTGTGTGATGCTACACGAATACCATTATATATAGAGAGTAAATTTATTGTACTAGCTGATAGAGGACTTAATATTTATGGCAATGGCGACTTGGAAGACTATTGTCACAGTTCGCACTGCTGGTACTTCCAGTATTGACTTATTGTTATTGCACAAAGGAGGAAAGAATCCTATCTACCTAATAAATCTAGTTTCGGCTATATATAGTTGTGGTTATAGGCCCGTGCCCGATGTCCACTATATCCGAGGTTATTCCGTAGTATCCCGTGACAACTATTATGGTTCCAATACCTTCGAAAGCCCTTGATCACAAGTCTTTATTACATATGGTGACTATTCGGGTCAATTACTTCAGAACAGAATGGTTATCGATATGCTGAATCATAAATGATTATTATTAGCGTCATCTGACTAGTCTTGCATCTTTCGTATGCTGATATTAACGAGTTGATGCCTTAACTAGTTACAGTTTAGATCGGGATTTAATCAAAACCTTGAACTACCTCTTGATAGTATTTGGTTGGAATTACTTGTCAGGGGCCATGTGATATATGGGATAGGTCGTCTATACTTGTTGTTGCACGAAGGTCTCTAAATCTACCTTCGTAGACGTAACTGGGCTATATACAGATGATCTCTTTGCACTGTGGCTTTGTAATACTGTGGCTTGGATACTGTGGCTTCATGACAGTACTATGTGTTAATGCTTGAAGGTAATAAGCTCGATAATCTACTAGGGTTAATTTAACTTAGGTAGTTTAAATATCTGAGTTAAGTGCAAGACCAAGCAACTCCTCAGCCAATGGACAACAAGATCAGTTGCAATTAAGCTTTTAGTCATCTTCTGGCAGTCATTTTGAAATACTATCCTCATGGTCAAGTTGCTCTTCAGCCAATCAAAGGTTTAATCAGGTTTAATCTAGCCTTAAATCTTTTTCTCGGCTGTTGGTTCAGTTACAAGATGTGTTCAATCTGGAGATAAAATGTTTGATTGGCCAATCGTAACTTGAATCAGGTTTAGTTGACTTTGAATTATTTTCCTAGCAACCGATATACTTCGAAATATTTGGTTGGTCCCTGAGATTAGGTAACCCCTAGCCAACCATAGCCCAGATCAGTTTTAATCGCACTTTGAATTATTACTCACATTATATCATTGTAGTTGATTTAATCAAGAAAACTGTTTAATCCTAAGATCAGGTAATTTCTTCGCCAATCATACAGACTGCAGTCATGTTGCACTTCAATACCCTTTCACCTACTTCCTCATCGGATTTTCATCAGAATCAGTCGCCCCTAGCAACCGCGTGAATCATTAACACGCGCTCTGCCTCCCTGGGGTGTCTATATAAGGAGCCCTACCCTCCTACTAATTCTCATCTCCTCCATCATTCTTACTTCCTCTTTCTCATTCCCATCAGACACACCACTTCAGCAAATCGTCTCTCGCTTTTCGATTTCAGTACCGCGTCACCAAAAACTACACAGAGACCGAAAAAGAAAAGAAAAACCAAAACAGCCCTACAACAACTGTCGTTCGTCATTCTACTTGTCACCAAACAAAATCCCCACCCCTTGGATCCCAAATCAATCATCAATCAAGCACCAACATCGAGGAATCATGCAGTCACACTTTATCGTCGTTGTTTCCTTTCTGGCTGCCACAGGCATCTCGCAGCCCACCGCTCGTTATACGAATCACTGTGCGACCGCCCCCAATACCACCCCCGCCCTAGCCCATACCATCACCTCTATAATCAACAATATTGCCGGACGATCGGTAGTGGTGGTCGATGATGGCCTCTGCCATAACCACAAATATGTGCTGGGTCTGACTATCTTCGGCGCCGTAGTTGGCTCCCTTATCGTCATAGCCCTCGTCGGCTACTGTATCATGCGTCTGAACTGGAGTCAGTTCTGTGGCAAGCTGCCTGGAAAGACGTCGAAAGGAGTTCGAGTTGTGGAGCCTGGCCCCTCCGAAATTGAAGAACGAAATGCCAACCCTGGAGTAGAGGTCGCGCAATCTGACGGCCATCCTTTCATGAACATGAATATGATCGGTGGTGAACACTAGGGAAGACGACGAAATATCCACATCGTCGATCGAATCGGTAATTTCTTCCGAACTGGCTCACATCTCCGTGTTTCCCCGTAACTCCTTGTAACTGTATCAAAAAGCTGGTTTCCTCGTGGAAGGTAGGCACTTTCTGTGCATTGTAATAGTGGTATGGGGCTCACAAACATTCCTATAGCTGGCTAAAAAGCAATTCCACTAAGCGGCATACGACATGAATCGACGCAGGAGAGCTTTGAGCATTGTCACGAGTCCAGTACACGTATAGTCAACTGCAAGCAGTCAAGTGCTCGACTTGACAACGTTCTACTTTTGTATAGTGTTGTGGTATAGTGTGCAGTTCTGTATCCTGACAAGCATGTTGTCGACACGGATAGGCTTGTTACTTCCATGTGTCACTGTTCCCAGAAAAAACAACAACAAAATCCCAGTCTTAGACGTTACATCAAGTCCTCCGGCGGGACATCCTATAATTGTGACCAGGAGATTTTGGGCCAATTCACAAGGGCAAGACGCCGAAACTTTTGTCTTTGCAGCGTTTCATGGTACTAGGGACGGCGTTAGGGAATGGGTTCATTCTGGGAATTGCCGAAGGAGTATCATGGCAGGTATTGGGAATCACGTCACTCGAGTCCAGTCTCCCTCTTGGGCCTGGAAACGGACATATTGTGACGGGATTTTGTCACTCATCTGGGAACTGTGAGAGAGAGGCAGCGGGTGAGGTCTTATGTAGGGAATATATTAGATAGTAGGGGTAGGACACCTCAGGGGTTAATATAATTATGGGCACAATACATCGCTTTTCTTCATGTGCATGTGTGAGGTTGAGCCGCTCTAGTTGCTATGACGAAGGCACTCATACTGTAGAGTCCGTGACTGAGATTACGGGATACTATGTGTTCTGTGCCGCTATTGTTCAACATAGTTTCTCTGTAGGCGTATAAGGTATACCCTATCTGACCCATGTGGTAGATAAGTTATGTAAAAGAATGAGAAAAGTGGTTTCCGTGGCAATGTCATTACCTGGCATTGTTAACTAGAAGTGGTCTCGGCAGGTGTCATAACCTCACTATCAGGGTATGGGGTGTATATTGATATCTGTTGTTGCGCAGAGAGTCTGAGAGTCTCTGGGGCTAGCCCCTGACTATATACATCTAGATCCTTTGTTCCTAGGGCCGTAAGTTTCACGGAGTCTATATGAGGCTTGGGAAGGTGAGTGTTTTGGTGTACTAGACAAGGTATCGTGAGATCTGCCTTGTAACCGCAGGTAATGGGAGTCAGATAATCGGGGTTGAAGAACAAGTGATACCGCGTCGGCGCTGCCAGAACCCTCGTGTGAGTCACCCATAGGGCACAGTATGACATCTATTGTGGTGCGAGGGTCTTGATACCACTCATGGGCTACTCCGATATGCACAGACCCCAGTCTCTTTGTTCACCCTGACGAGGTAGTCCCAGCAACCTACGAGGTAGCCCCAGCAACCCACGAAGGCGGTGATAATATTGCCAAAGCGGTGTGCCTATCTGCACAACCAGTAACCTGCCTCGCCGAGATGTTTATATAATGAGGCCTTTCCTCCCATCAATTCCCATCTCCTCCATCCTTTCTACTTCTCACTTTTTGCCTCTCAGTCAACCTCAACCAAGCTAAAGCAACATCGTGAACTTGATACCACCAACAAATCACAACATAGTCCTGCCCGACCAGTCTAATTCCCCTCCACCACCACCTTCGCCTGCTATCATTCAGTATAACACGCCACACACAATTTGTCACTCATCAACAATCAACGTCAAAATGAAGCCTTCCATCGTGGCCGTCTCTGTTCTCGCTTTGGCCTCCATGGTCACCGCCAGCCCTATCGATTGCACCAGCGGCGACATCACAACCAACCATGCCCTACAATGTCAGCAAATCCCCACCGAAGTCCAGAAAGAAGCGGAATCAGTCATGGTGCACGACACCACTACACTCACCGGCGACAACCGAAGATTGGCAACCGTGGTCTACCCCAATCAATGGAACACACACACACACACAGTCATCTATGTTGTCTTAGGCTCTGTAGCCGGTGTTATCTTCATCGTCGTAGTGTCCCTCAGGCTTTTCCTTGACTGCAGCATGCTCAGTTTGTTCTGTGTCGGAGGCATCGATTGGAAGAGATTATGCGGAAAGAGATCCAAGAAGCCCTCAGACGGATTCCCCCAGCTTGAACTCGGCAGTTTGGGCACTCAAGAGCAAAGTGTCAGTCATGGCGTAGAGGTTGCACAATCAGGCGGACACCCATTCATGAACAAAAACACCCTCGATAGCCACTGCCAGGACGATGGCGAGACTCTTCGATCTTCGACTCGACCGGCGACATCTTCAGATTGATTCATGTTTTTCGACCTTGGAACTCCGAGTCCCTGCCTTAAAATATTAGATTCCAGAAGAAAGGTAAGCACATACAGCACGCTGTAACAGTAGATTGAAACTGACGAGGCTCCTGTAGCTTGACGAAACCTTTCATTGAGGTGGAAATGCCACTAAATCTTTAATCGCAAGCATCCATGAAGGCCTACACCAAAAAAAAAAAAATCACCAAAACAACCATCCCTACCCCTGTGGTCCGACAAAACCTTTCTGTCTCAATAGAAAGGCCACTAAGTCTCTATTGCACAATGCTGTTCTTAATTCTCTGTGCGACACCTACGAAGTCTACGCCAAACAAAAACCACGGCTTCATTCTTTGGCCCAAACGACTTCTATTACCTGGAATTTACTATTTTCGGCAATCGGACGAGCTCGAGTCTATGCTTGGTGGAGCATAGGCACAGTCTTGAATGAAGTTTGAATACCCGGGCTTCTTATGTAAGTAATATTTGATCTTGACTATGTGTTGATATATCTTGGCATTGCCTACTAATAACTAAATGAATAATAGCAACATCAATTCCGCTCAAGCAACCCCGCTATGACGACACACCAACCAACCAATTCCGCTGACGTTTTCTCTACCGAAACTAAGACCTTCCCGCTCCTGACGACGGTGCACATGGGCTCACCGACATCGATGAAATGAAAGAAAACCAAAAAAAGGGAAAGGGAAAGGGAAAGGGGACTGTTTCGAGTGTGGCTAGGGAGAGCACGGTTATAGTGTTCGCCCAAGGGGCGTATTACATGAGTTGGAGAAGCGAGCGATTCGTTTCTAGTTTCTTTTTTCTAGTTTCTTTTCAGGGAATACAGGACAGGATTGTCGTGGTATTCGATGTTTCATGTACGGATTGAGAAGGTGCAAGAGGGCATCTCATGTAAGAAAATGACTGTATGATGATGAAGGAATTGCGCTTCAGCGTGTTCATATAGATGTAAAATAGAGTATGTAATTTCCTTACTGTACACCAAGTGCTTCCGTGAAGAGCTTGGAAAGTGACAAATTGTGATAATACATCTATGGAGTCAAGGGTGCCGTGATGTTTATTCCCTTGTTTCCTCTAAGGTATGTCATGAAGCCACACTACCGCGAAGCCACAGAGCTACGGAGCCGCGAACAAGACATCATCTGTACATAGCCCTGTTACGTCTACAAAGGTAGTTTTTAGAGACCTTCGCGCAACAACAGGTATAGATGACCTACCCCATATACCACAGGGCCCCCTGACAAGGTAGGAGGCTTCTAGTTTATAGATCTAAAGGCTTCGTCTCCTATTTCATATTTCTCTTCGCCTTGGAGTGTGGAAGATGGAGTTACACCCGAATACTCGTACAGGGTCTAGGACATAGGGGAAATCCAAGTCCGAGACCTCTGCCTATGTAGATACACTATAAGTGTGATGTGAAATATACGTAGCATGACGACATCCAAAATATGAATTAACAAGAACTACGAGGCTTCGATATGCTCAGTATTTCCAGTAGTAGTAAGACTTGTCTGAAACCCCTTAGTAGTTCTTGCTAGCCTAATGTCTATACATTTGTGTGATATATAACCTAGCTGGCTCCCAAGATGTATGAGACTAACCTCTAAATCGAACGGAGTTTTTATAGCGAGGCCCATATGTTAGCAGTTCCTAGAGACCGAATACTGCTGTCAGGGACCTCGTAGGGGCAGGGTGTAGACATCTATTGTTGCACGGTGAACAAGTGAAGCCATCTCCGTGGGCTCTATGTGACTATATGGCTATATACATGGAGTCTCTTTGTCTGACTAGTGTGTCTAGATCCCTGTTCCTGGCAACTGCAGACGGAAAAATTAACGGGTATGCTCTAGTTTATTGAATGGATTTACAAGGTCCTGCAGCTCACTCCATAACTTCTTTTTCACAAGGACACAACCTTATGCACATTGTATGTATTCCGTGTGTATGTGTGCTCTTGTGTGTGATGTAGATATGGTAGGGACATTATTTCAGGGGGCTGACCTTGGCGTTGTGGTCAATATCTGTCACATGCGAAACAAGGGGTAGTTAAGCTAAGGGTAGTCAAGTATATTCAGAGCTGAAGCACAAGTGGTCTAATCTACCGTGTCTTAATCTAACCTAATTTTACATTCTTAATAATTCTATTTGCCATTTTCCTGCACAATGTGGTGACTTGAGATATCCTTAATGACATAGATCTGATCAAATAGGACGACCTGGTCGAGGAACATCGACCAGACGTTCATCCTCCGCTTGCTTAATCTCGCGGCGGCAACGTCCTTCGTGGCCTCGACGCCCTCGCTTCTAAGCTTTTCGAGGCGGTCGAAGGCGAGCGTGAGGCAGCTCAGCTCGTACTCGCCAATCGAGTGTAATACGTTCTTCTTACTCTCGATGCTTTCGTGGGACGTGAACTCGGGGAAGTCAACCGAGTTCAACGCACCCTCGTCCTGGTCTCGCCGTATTGAGCCCAGATCGTTGTAAATGCGGGCCATGGTGGCGAGGTGACGGTACACGTCGGCGGCCAGGTACTTCTCGCTGGCGGTAGGGAAGACTTCCTTGCCACCGCCGCCCGGAGTGAGCGTGGCGCTGAGCAGGCATCCGATGTAAGCCCAAGCAAAGGGGCCGGATACGTTGTCTGCACCTGTGCTGCGTGCCCAGTTGTAGAATGTGCTGGTGGAACCAGAACCGGGGTTTCCGCTATCCCGCTTTTGTCGGAATCGCGCACTATCCTCTTCTTGTTGAACTTGGGCGAGGAGATAAGTCCGGAGCTCGAGCTCCAGAGTCTTCTGATCGGCAGCGCTGGCCTTGACGACAATGGGGTGCTCGAGGCAGTACTTCCTGAATCCCTTTAGAGTGGCGAGGACCTCCTCCTGGGACGTGGTGCTGCCGTTGCCGTTGCTGTGGCCGTTGGTGCCATTGGCGGCGGCGGCCTCCTCCACGGGGAACACGGTGTAAATGAGTTGGCGGAGTTCGGGGAACTTGCCCTGGAAGGCGGGTGCTGCTACAGCCTCCATAAACTCATCAACCTGGTAGGTCAGCATAGAGAGAAGTGAAACCTCATATATGAATGAAGCAGACGCGAAAGTCCGGGCGCGGTTGTTAGGGCTCGTCCAGAAGAGGGGATCAGGTCGAAGTACTTGTCCTCCTCCATACCTTGGCGCTGGAACACTTCTAGTCTACGCTTCAGTAATAAGGGCTTCAGGAGCACGGCTTCGATCATGGAACCCTTCAGTTCCCAATCGGGGTGTGCGCTAAATAGCTCTGCTTTGGCGAATAGCTTGACGTGCTTGTCAAGGCTAGCAGATGATACGTTCTGCCAGAGGCTGGAACCGATCGTGGCACCAGTCGCGGGCCCGAACTGGCGGCCTTGAGCGCTCCCAGCACGTATGAATCTGTCAAAAGACGAGACGCATAACTGACTTTCTCGATCCAGATGTAGTTCAGCGGGCGGTCCTCAATGGACTTGATGTAGGCTACACCGCGTTCGATTGCCTGGTTTAGGGGTTCACGGAGATCGTTGAAGAAGCTGACCCGTCGGGCTTCGCTTAGAATTAGAACGGCGTACGCAGTCTCTTCAATCGAGTTGTTCCATGAGCCGTCCTTTTGCTGGTCTAGCAAGGGTCTGAAACAAGCCTGGAACAGCGCAACGGCAAGTCGTGACTGTAGGTTCTCGTCAAACACGCCAGGTAGCTTATCCTGCTCAATCAGGTTTAGAATGTCGACGAAAGCTTCTACTATGAGCACTGAAGGGTACAGATAGCAAGTGTTCTAAGTATCCTAGTTAGTTATCGTATCACCCTTAGTTCTCATGGCTTATAACGTACCCATTTGTCTACAATCTTGCCATCAGCCTGCCACCAGAAGTCGACGAGGAACTTGGAGACTTTATGGATCTGTTTAGAGAATAGAGATACGTCGGGTTGGTGAAGGAGAGCCAAAAGGGCGTTGCAGTTAGCCGTCGGGCTTGGATCCCTCTCTCCAGCGTACGTGCGGAAATGAGTTTCAGCCTCGAACACTTCGATCAAACTGTTGGGGCTGACAGGTCGTCCAAGCATGTTCAAGGAAGAAATAGTCTTAGCGGTATCATCAACATCCGCCTCGAAGAAAGGAGCTGTCGTGAATATTAGTAAGGTTGACATTGGATAACTTGGTATTCGGAGAGCATACCAAAACCAAGGACGCCCTTCTCAACCTCGAAAGAGTGGCTCATGATGTCCAGCATCTGAGTCAGCTCAGGGCCCTCCAAGTCGGCTTGAGTGAAGCCAGCTCTGAGCAGAGTGGATAACATCTATAAGATAAAAAGTTAATATATTGACCAATTCATCTTGTCGAACACACTTACCCAAGTGATTTCGAAATGTGTTGAGGGGAAAGCACTGGGAACAGCTCCGCTGCCACGACCAGCAGCGTGTTTGATTACGTGCCTGATATACTCCTCAGACTCATCATCCCACTCAGAAGCGTGCATCATGTATGCCGCTGTTGAAGAGGGCGATCCCAGCATGGAGCCATGGACTCTGTGGTGTTTGACCTTGTCGAAGTCGAGCTTGCCGATGAAAGATTCTAACGAGTGAAGTGCCGTGAATCTCCGAGGGCCGTAAAGGAACTCTGGGCGGAAACGCGACAATTTGGCGTTGTTGATCTTCATCAAGAGCTTTTTAGAGGGAAACTCGAAAACTAGCGAAGAATCTTCCTTCTCTAATAATTCGAGCATGGCTGGGACAATGATCTCGAAACCGACATGTTCCGTCGTGGATACATCCCAAGCAGCTAACTGAGACCGCAGAGACGCAGTCGCCTTCTCAATGCGTTTGGCGAGATCCTGTGCATCGTGCTTCAGTTGAAGCGGTTCGGCGTGGTAACGCTTAAGAGCCAACAAAGGGCCTGCTGTGTTTAAGATGCCGTCGATCTGAGCGCCCCAGCCGATTGTCCAACCGCCCTCCTCTGACTGACTAGATAGAACATACTCGAAGCACTCGGGAACAGCCATTGTTTCTGACCATCTACGACCTTGGTCACCATCGCAACCCAGGCCGTATCATAGGCCGCAACACTCATCGCACCCAAGCCATACTTCTCAGTATAGTTCTCTAGGGCCGTTCGGATCAACGACTTAGCATCGTCTGCAAGGCGGTTAGCGTCCCCCATGGTGGTCGATTTCCGCTGTGTAAAGCTTAGTGTCAAAAATCTCTATTTCCCTTCACCGTACCAGATAATGAATTAAAATTCGAGATATTCAACGTACGATGGTGGTGTTATCTACAGCTCATTATCATGCCCCTTTCTTTTATTTACCGCCTTTCTGTCCCTTATAGACCACATGCAAACCAAATAGTCGGAGTCCTTAATATGAGGGAGCCAGGCTTAGCTGGGTAAGCACATGCTTATGGGTAGACCACTAGTCGTTTGGGCCCCCAGAAGGATCCTAATCCACGGGTTACGATTTGTCAATTTGTATGACTGTACATAGTATAGTCGAGGTCCAAAAATAAAACCCAGCGACCGACAGTCGGATCGCCAAAATCGGTATCGCCGTACCGGGGTCCGCCCCATATAGACATCCGTCTATTATTAGGGGACCACAAGGGCTGAAACGGCGCATTTCAATTGTGAATTTAATGATCTGCATTTGGTGCTAGGTCGCATCGTCGACATCTAATAAGTCAAGCTCGGTGCTCCAAGTCAGTCAGTCTTCCGGCCCATCAACTCTACGGCATACCATTCTGCTGTCAAAACGCATGCCAAGATGACGACGACAAACGACGTTATGGCTCAACTGCAGCAGTTCCTCGAGCGCGATGACGCGACTCGCATTATGGGAACTGCTGGCCTCACTGTGGTGTTTCTCGTTTGGGCATACTACCGCTTCCTCGCGACACCAGATCTGAGCTTCGTTCCGCGAGCTGGAAAGGCGCCGGGTCCGTTTGGACTGGGCATGAACGATGTAAAACGTGATTTCGCCAAAAACGGAACAAAGATCATCAACGATGGCTACCGGAAGGTAAGGCGTTGCAAATCATTGATTCGTGCAGCCGCGATGACTGACAGGGTGCACATAGAACAAGAATGGAATGTTCCTGGTACAGACGTTGAATGTGGAGCGTGTCGTGTTGAGCCCCAAGTATATTGAGGAAATCAATAGCAAGGTGCCCGATGGAACACTGGATATGGTTGAAGGTCTCCGAGAGGTATGTCAACTGACACAATTTTAATTATGTGTGACATTCGTTTGCTAATTGGCATTGCAGCGACTTCTCAGTGCCCAAACCAACCTCGACGTCGTCTTCAGGAGTCCTCTACACATTGATGTCTGCAAGGACCAGCTAACCCGTAATCTACGTAAGTACTGACCCAGTGAAATGCCGAGTGAGGCCGAGCAATGTTGCTAACAATTCTGTGACAGACCACTTGATCGCGCCACTCCACGATGAAGCCGTCCACACTCTCACGAAACTTATTCCCCAACAGGTTGAAATTAGGGCATACGATACGATGGTCGGAATTATTACTAAGAACGCCTCGCGCATGTTTGGTGGCACCGCAATCAGCCGAAATGAAGAATGGCTCAAGTCGGCGGCCGACTACTCGATGGACGTTGTCAGCGTTGCTGTCAAGCTACGACCTTACCCTGCTTTCGTGCGCCCTCTTATCTACCCTTCCTAGAGGGATCCAAGATCCTCGACCACCATCTATACGTTGCCAAGAAGACTTTCAGCCACATCTTTGCCGAGCGACTGGCCCTGAAGGACAGCGATGAGAAGCCTATCGACATGCTTCAATGGTTGGCCGACTCAGCCCGTGGTACCGACCGTAACCCCGACGTCCTGGCCCACAACATGTTGTTCATGGCCCTTGCTTCCGTCCACACCAGCTCGGCAACCATCATCCATGTCCTGTTCGATCTCTGCGCCAACCCCGAATTTATGGAGCAGCTCCGCCAAGACGTCAAGCAGGCCATCGACGAGTCCGGCTGGACGCTAGCAGGCATTGCCAAGATGAAGAAGGTCGACAGTTTCATGAAGGAATCCCAGCGAATGAACCAAGCTGTGCTGAGTAAGTTTACCGCCCTTTGTAGCGCCCCCCGTTTTGGATCTAGTGGCTGACTGTAAATCTAGTGACCTTCAACCGCAAAGTCGCCAAGCCCCTTAAGTTCGAGGACGGCACCACGCTCCCCGTCGGTACCTACATCACCATGCCCAGTCACGCTGTGGCCACCGACCCCGATATCTACTCTAACCCCGAGACGTTCGACGGTTTCCGCTTCTACGACAAGAGAATGTCCTCCAAGGTGGAGGCCAACCGACATCAATTCGCGACCACCGGACCCGAGAGTCTGGCCTTTGGCCAGGGAAAGACCGCCTGCCCCGGCCGCTTCTTCGCCGCCTCCAACATCAAAGTGGTGCTCGCCAACCTCCTCCTTAACTACGACATCTCATTCCCTCCTGGACAGACTGAGCGGCCCAAGAACTTACACAAGGGTGGTCTCGTCCGCCCCGATCCTAGGCAAAAACTAATCTTCACCCCCCGCAAGTAAAGGACGGTCAAAATCTTGTTACACACATTCATATATACATATATAGTTGCATTCATGATTTTAATGTTCGGCGCGGGTGGGCCAACGGGTGTATAGAGTATCTACAGCATAGAGTTCAGGGTGTTCAAATATTTGAGATATTTCAATCATTCCATCGTCCCATCCTACGTCGCTGCATGTGGGCCGTGACATTTAGTAATGCTGACCGCCATATGTATTCAATCGGTACATCGCTGTGCGATGCGGTGATACGGCCGACGGCATTATCCGAGGCATACTGGCTGAGTGGCTGACTGACAATAGTACCCCAGTTGTAGCGAAGCCAGCGATTTTATAGGTGCATTGCATGAACCAGGGATCAATTAAGTCTGGATTGGGGACGCCACGCCGCCGACCGTTGTCTCGGGCTCACTTGAGACGTGGTACGCCACAAACAAATACCGGGCTACCCATGTCAATAACGATGAAGTACAGTATCGTTGTCGCTACTTGTTGAGCTGTCCAAAAGGTAAATTAAACGGTCTGGCGGTCAGCGGTCAGCGGTTAGCGCTTTTCCGCCCGTCCGGCAGCTATTACCTGGCAAAAGAGTGTAAGCAGGTTTCCTTGGGTATGAATTACTCAATTACTGTTTCTTAGCACCTACTAAAGCCACTAATGTTACCTAGGTAATCATGAAATACACGAGTCTGTTGCGTAGTTACCTAGGTATCGAATGAAAAGATTTGAACTACTTTTACGGTTTTGCACGTCATGGCCTTCAAGCGCGCCGTGGCTGTCGAGTCGCCTGCGGTGTAGCAATATGTACTATGCAGTCTCCTGTGCGGCGCAGCGGCCCTGTCAAACTCAAAAATGACCACATACGGAATACGTTACGCTACAGTTCTTAGCGTTGATCGTACACTAAATACGCTACAATTCCTAGCATGTTTCGTCCGTCTTAGACTGCGTGCTAGTGAGAACATATTAACCCGCGCATCATACCTCAGCCGTTACGCGGTCACAGGAATGAATTCCGCAAACACGTATTCAATGTTCCTGCACCTTGCAAAATTTCCACGTTGCACTCATCGAGATAGGTAGTTCAGATAGGAATCAATTGGGTTTGGATATCTACACCATAACGCCTGCAGGGTCCGACAAGCCGCAAGTTCAAAACATTGTGTCCCCCGATGACCTTTCCCTAGTATGCACATGAACCTAATCGAACGGGAAAAAGAAAAAAAGCTATGCTTGAAATACATCTGTTTGGTTTTCTACAGGTCCAACTTGGACAATAGCGCATGGATTCCCTTGCTCTTGTCGGATCCGGCGTCGATGGCATCAGCCTCCTCCTTGGCCTTGGCGATTAATATCGTGACCAGCTCCTTAGTGTACTCTAGACTGCCCGTGCTCTCGATGTATCGGACAGCGTACTTCTTGGTGTCAACGTCGGTGGGGCGCTGAGCCAGGATGTGCAGGAGCTCCTGGGTTCTCGGGGTTGGACCGTATGCTGTGGATGACGGGGAAGGAGAATTTGCCCTCCGTCAAGTCCTCGCAGAGACCCTTCTTTTGTGTGTAGTCGAGGTTGGCCAAGTTCTTGTAGTCGTCGGCAATCTGGAAAGCCTGGCCGAGGAGCTCGGCCAATGGTAGGCAGTCGAACGATGTCGCGGATTGAGATTGCATTAGCTTGACGGCTAGGCGGAACAGACCGCCAGTCTTGTTAGAGACCATCTCGAGGTAGTCGTCCTCAGTTGGGCAGGTCAAGGTATCACGCCAGTACAGATCCATACCCTGTCCTCGGTGGAGGTAGAGCATCTCAGTTGTGTAAATATCCATGGCCTCGGCTGGGTTCTTGAGTTTCTGTAGCTCCTTCAGGGCAAGGAAATAGACATAGTTGCCAGCGTTGATGGTTTGAGCGACACCAAAAATGTTGTGGGCCACAGGTCGTCCTCTCCGCAGCTGGGAGTTGTCCTGAATGTCGTCGATGAGGAGAGATGAAGTATGCAGCATGCGTACAACCTTGGTGATGACAGCTAGGCTCTCTTGGGGAACCTCTAGCCAGGTGTTAAAGGCATTTAAAAGGAGTGTCCGGAATTCCTTGCCGGGCTCGGACGCGATGTAATCATATGGGCTTAGAATGATCTTTTCCTTCTGAGAAGTCCATGTCCAACCGTTGTTGAGCTCCATGTCGTCGTTGGCGGCAGGGGCTGATTCTGAGCTTTGAGCAGCACTCTTCTGTGAGCTGGCCTCTGGCTGTTGATATGCTGCCTGTTGCGTCTTCTGAAGGCTCATAGGAGTTGGTGTAAGTAAGCCTGTTGGGCGTCGTTGATGAGGATAGATAGAGTCAAGCAAGGGTCGTAGAGATGACTTTAAAGGTGCCCAAGGGGATGAGATTGGTGCTAGTAGCTTTGTTAGTCGGATGCCCAATTGACTTGACACAGTTCGCCTACTTTGTGCGCCTGCTTCCATTTTGATGGTTTGGATGATCAACGATAACGGGAGTCTATGTAGTGAATAAGACTGAACCTCCACAAGTAAGATTTAGTTCATGGGGTGGGTTTATGAGGAGAATAAGAAATCGGAAGTTTAGTTGATTATGCGAAGAGCAACGATAAAGCTTGTTAAGAAGGTGAGGGCATGTGGCATGTGATAACTACAAGTATCAAGTTTCTACATGCCAATACCTCGGAAAGCTGCAATAGGAACCCGCTGCTTACCTGTGCAGCTAGTGTATGATCAACAGAGACTGATGCCTGTAGTAATTTTCTAAATAGAGATACTATTCCCTGTCTCTACAACCTATCGTGGCTTTGCTTGACAAATCGTGGCTTCGACTTTAGGAACGTTCCATCCCTAGTGCTCTTACCTAGGGAGCTAATGACGAGGCAAGTCGCCAGAGGTGTAAATGAGCTGTATTAGCCCTGGATTTTGCCCCTATCCCATCCTTTACAATAGTGCTATGGCTACCCAGTATTCAGTAGGTAGCGCTGATATGGGGGTAAGATCCGCTTAGCTGGAGAAGTTGAATCGGATATTCCAAATCTAGTCCCCATGTTCGGCCCTTCCAAATTAAGTGGGAGCCGGCTCCAGTTGCTGACTTATCCTCGTTGCTATTATTATCTACACAATTTGAAACGGAAACAATAGTAGTGTAAGTGTACCTGCAGTCCAGGGTTCAAGTAGTGTATGTTGTAACAGTTGAATTGCCGGTAGCTCGTACGGCAGTATCAGAGTCCTGCGGCAAGTCAGCACGATTGACTTAGACAACAATCAAACAAGTGTTAGTGCATTGGACAGTTGTATACCTTGGGGGTGTGTTGATAGGCACGATTTCCCCATATTCCAATCGGTGCCGTGATCTTACCTGTTCCCAGCCTTCATTCCTCACAAATAGGCGACTTTAATTGTCTGCCTAGACTACAGCATCTCGCTTGTGCCCAACCGGGAAAAATTATACGAGAGACCAGCGACGGCGGTTCCAGAAGATTTAACCCCATTAAATCAGGAACTTTTATGGCAAGGAATCAGGTCCGACGCGTTCTTGGCTTTTCTTGGCATAATACGGTACTACCCACTGCGCTAGATGTACCAGGTTAGATAATTGAGGCGAACCCGATTTTGGCCCCGGTTCAGTAAAAACAAGCATCGAACTACTACATACTTGTAGTGGCATCATGTGTCTATAGAGGAGTCATGAATCATTTAGAGAAGTGTGCTGTAAGTATGGGCAACATGGCATTACGGTGAGACCGCACTTCCAAGGTTCTTATCCGAATACTCGTAACCAGCATAGGTACATATCCAGTAGTTGTTTGCTTACCCCAAAGTGAAAGTCCGACATGGGTGTTTGTAGGGCGAGCCGGGCGAACATATGAGGACACCGAGGATTGTTGTTCAATATTAATGATGGCGCTATCACACAGGACTCCTTCACAGTTGCAGGACGCTATTTCCTGCCCGCTTCGATGTCATGCTAATTCCCGAATATTCAATTCATTGTCGTTTATCGTTTTGCATGATGAACTCCCACAAGCCTCTAGCGAATGACGCCATGACCACTAAAGAGGATTCCATGCTGGCTTCGAGACCAGCAGCCTCTTACTATACTGCTCATGACAATCGACAGTAGGCTATTGTTCTTATGGCTATCTAGCCTAATTACCTATCGCGGTATGAACACTGGTCTCGGAATCGGCATTTGGTGGTATCTCGGATCCGACCAATTGTCTCACCCATCAGTTGGCCTAAACCCAGAAGCGTAGGGGTAACTAACTGTAAGTATGTTCCCTAAGCCTAACACTAGGGGCGATATCATGAGATGAGCTGATGGGTGAGCGTTGCAAGGATGAACGGTTTCATGTCGTACACACGTACCGTAGTATACAATGCGAACCCCCAGAAAAGCTATTTGTCCATAAGCATCAGACTACACTAGTCGGGCGGCATTACGAAATCGCAGTCGATGAGGTCAAATGCTTAATTTAAGGCTGACATCAGATGCGTGGCGGGCGAACACATTACACACTACGACTTGGGCCAGGGCGTTGAAACTTAAACCTTTCGGCCACAATATTCGGTCCAATTTAGGGAAATAAATCGTTTCCAAGGGAAGGGTGGCCGTCCCATCCCCTCGCCTAGACTCGCGTTTGGGTTTGTTGGGCTCGATTAGCTAAAATTAGCCTCGCTATAGTGAGCGACTGCGTGAGTAAGCGATCGGACTGAGGCCCCAGGCCGGCCTGTGGGTAGGATGCGATAACAAACTACTGTATACTACACTACTGTGGTGGTAGTAGTAGTAGTGCGAGTGTTGTGCGGAGTATCCGACTACTGACCCGACCCAGCAGATTGATTACCTCAGAAAGAAATCCAAATCCGGGAACGAACGAAAATGCTGCGGTTCGATTGGGTTGACCCAAGTGGCGTGCGTGAGACGGACACGACCAAAGTCGAGGCGACGGTAGGTGATAGCGATCGGCGGTAGTGGGCTCTCAGCTCCTAAATTACACCACACTACAGGCGGGATGCTACCTGGGATGCTACCCCGTCATGGTCAGCAGACGGAATTCTCCGTCGCTCAACAAACATGCACGCACGCCAGACCACCATAATCACCATAATCATGATGCGGAACAGTCATTCGAGAGCACTATCATGAGCTATCATGGGCCAGTTTTGAAGATCTCTATATCGTTCATCATTAGCTTTGCGGCCTCGTTTCTAGATAGCTGTCTAGTAGCTTCTAGAGGGGTATGTGTCTATGCGTGTCTCGTCTATGGTGCTAGGTAGCCTTCTAGGTCTATACGGAATCTATCCAGTCCAGGGTCTCCGTTGTTGTTTTTCCACGACAAATGAACTCTCGGTAAGCCGGGTCTGTAGTTCCCGGATTATAGCCTTGTGGGCGGGCCAATTTTGCTCGCCGACGACTTTGTCAAGATTGGTAAGGAGGCGTCCTAATCGCGCAACACGTGCCGTCAGGAGACTCTGGAGCACGAGGTACTCGTCGTCGTCATCCAGCTGTCTGTTCCGTATGCTGATGCCATATCCACGATTGCGGCTCTCGTCTCCGCTGTCCCCCTCGTCTGAAGGCTTTCGCCGCTTCCTCTCCTCGGCGCCGTGGCCCAGGTTCGTGAATGTATCCGCATCCCCCCACGAGGGCCCACGCATAGATCCGTCAGGGTTGTCAGTATCCGCCGGCACATGGATAAGAGGAGCATGGTGTAGGCGGACTGTGCAGTACACCTCCGGCACTCCAGAAGCTCCTCGCATTCGATCAGTGCTTTTTTCTGATACCGTAGCATATCGTCAGCGTTCCTCCACAGCTCGTTTTGCCCCCAAACGGCTACCTCTATGGCCTCATAGGTGCTAACGGCCTGAGAGAAGCAAGAGCAACTTGAGTCGCACGTATTTGGGGATGACGCAACGGTGGATGTTTTGCTGTCCGTACTGAAAATAGCGTCTTCACGTTCCGGTGTGCTATTCCAAGGTGATTTGATCTCATCGGGCGTAAAAGTAAATGGTTGATGCCATGGCCTCATCGCATCTGAGGGGTCCATGTACTCTGCGTCTGGAAGCAACCCGGGTATACTCTCGGGCGTGGTGAAGTCGGACACCTCAAAGCCACCGATACTCAAGTCCAAATCTTCCAACGTATTGTTGAATGTCGTGTCCTGATTTGATATAACCGTCATGAACTCGTCATCGACTGTGGTGTCCATGGGTGCTGGCTCGGGTTTTGTGATGGGTTGGAATTGAGGGGTCTCTGGCGGTGTAGGTGCTGGTGCCGCTCGTGCTCGTGCTTGCGATTGTGATTTCTTATGACTATTTCCCCTCGGAGGGCTGGGATAGCGGCAATCCGTCTTCTTGGCCAGGCATCGCTGGCAACCATTCGGCTCGCCAGAGCATTTCAACTAGGAGGACAGCACATTTAGTCGACTAGTTCATACGAGTCACAGTAGAGATTTATTTACCTTGCTTATCCGACAGTTGGTGCAGGCGATCTTTGCTAATCTCCCCTCCCGCTTTCTAGAGAAGGGCGGTGTCGTCGTCTCAAACGTATACGACTCGTCAGAGAGACTGTTATGTTTCAAGGTGCAGAACATGGTGTCTGAGGTGTTCCAAGTCCAATTCAGTGTTGCCAAGAGGAGGTCGTGAATCTGGAGGGTCGGGATCCGGAAGCCAGGTGCCCTTGTATGCCGTGCGGCGGCAGTTTTTGGGCTCTATACCTTATATATGGTATGGTCTGCTTACGGGTTTTGCATGGTCATCTGGGTTCTACATGTACATACACCATCTCGATATCGATATCTTCCTAGTGCCCACTATCAGTAGCTTTCACGAGCGAGGGAATCGTCGTCTCAAAAATAAACGGGACCCTTGTGGCGCTCCACGCTCCATCGCTGAATCTGCCCTCCCTGCCTCCCCCTGGTCACGGCGGCAGGCAAGCAGGGGCTCTGGTCAGGCTTAGATAAGGCTTAGTGTGTAGGGTAGATATGCCTGCATATGAGCAGCACGTAAGCAAAGAAGAATTGTCATTCAGTTGCAGATTGCAACAGCGAGTTTGCAAGTTGCAACAGCTGGTTTAGCCTTCGCCCACCAATGAAACGAGTCTTACTACTCTCCTCGAACCATCGATCAACTCGAGCATCCAATCATCCGATCCCGCTCAGCGATGTTGCCATCTGGGCTCAACCCATTGGCCTCGCAACCCCTCCCCAGCTCTACCCACGCTCGCCAAACCAAATGGCGGTCTTATCAGAACTTGCCCTTCCCTGCAGTTGGACCCCGGCCGCGACCCTGGGCTACTTGGCCGCCGTCGCCCAAACTCCATACGCTAGACGACAAGAGCGTAGTGTACGTAGATGGTCCGTCTATTCTACTAGCCTAGTACGTGGTATGGAGCGCACGCTTGTTCACACAACATGCTATAGTGGACAAATGGCAAGTCGTGTTTAGTGTGAGCACCTAGCAACGCACAGCATTATACGGATCTTGCAGGCCAAGTACCGAGTGCCAGGACCTCTCCAGGGTTGGGTGCTGCTACCGGTACGTCTCAGCGCAGGCGGGCAGGCTCTGGATCCCGGTACGGTACATATTCATCATCCATCAGATCGGTGAGGCTGCGGCGAAGATGATTGTCGGGCTGATTGATTCCTAATAATGCTTCCCTTTGCCTGCCGGATCGCAGCTGAAACCAGGAGAAATGCTGCTATCCGTACCGGTATACACTACGCAGCAACAGCACTTCAAATACAACCTGGCAGACGGGCCGTTGGATAAACTAGTCGCCGTCTAGGTGCATTATAACAATTCCTCCTGCTAGCGTGGCCGTGTTGACAATTTCACCGTCCTGCCACACCGGCAGCATATAAGAGTTCTTGGCATCACGTAATGCCCGGTTAGCGCTCCTTTGCAGCGGCAATGCGTCGTCACTGCGTGTTAAAGCCAGGACTTGTCATATCGACCGAAGGGTAAGCTTACACACCAGGCCAGGCTTCTAAGCGAAAGGACTTATTTTATTTTATTCCCCTTGGGCCTATCTATACTAGTGTCGAACCACCGCTAGCCCCATACCAACCTTATCTGATTATTCTATCAAATCTGTACCGGTTTATGGTGTTCATCGCGCAGGTAATCTCGTGCGTGGGGTAGACGCATGCTATTACCAGAGAGCTGAGTGAGTCCCCCTTCTCGCGAAAAAAATCCCCGAGAAGGTTGGCGCCACCTACGGCGTATACGCACCACCCTGCTCTCGGTATCTGCGGCAAGTCGGAACGGGCGCGTAGGTATGGCTGCGGCACGTACGGCAATACTCAAATATTAGTCCTAGAGTGGTGTGCGCTACTGCCAGGGGTCCGTTCCCTTTCGCAGCACCTTGCGAGCGACTAAACGGTGAAGAATTGGCCACGGTCCTATAAGTATAGTAGGTATCGTGAGGGTAACAAGGTGTGTGTCTGTCGGTCGCTGGGCGTCACATCGCGCCCAATACATGCTGCACGTTGGCGGCATAAGAACCCACCTTGGCGAATTGTCGCCGACCGTCAGATAGCTTCGATTGATTCGAGAACACACGAAGAATCGGTTGGACGACCCACGGAGTAAGCCGCAGAACTTGACTTGTCCTTGTCGGACCTAGTGTATATTAACATTCGCCGACCTATAGAGTATATGGTGCTCTGGTTCTAGATCAAGTCTATATAGATAGGGAGGATTCATCCTAATAATCCCATCGTTACTAAGCCCCAGTGTTGGAGGCTAGCTTAGCCTCACATTCGCCAAATTGCACGAAATGACATCAAATGTCATCCAAATAACGCCAGACGCCATCTGATGGCATTGATAGAGTCGTCGTCGGTTTATGCTGCCCACGTTGTCGAGACCTGCCACGAGATTGTATGCAGTGTAGTGGAGAAGGCTAGTCCTGAGTGGTCTATCACGACGGTCCTACCTCGTATGTACATTAAAACTGCCCTTCAGCTACCCGAACATGCAGGTATACTGAAGGATACTGTCGGTTGTCAAGTTAAGCCCATTACAACCCTTGCTGGGTAGATGCCACGGTACCGTACCGTCCTTGTTCCCACCCTTCATCGAACCCATACCACCGGTATCAGCTCGCAGTGAGACAAGGGGCGAGCATTATGCCCTGTAACAGAGCACGATCGTCCTATCCTACCTACATGGAACCACACCAGTCGATAATCCAGTTTGTGTCGCGAATGCATATATATCGAGTACACTATACACTATGCATAACCGTGTCGTTTCATCACAAATAGAAGCCAAACCTACCAGCCCATTATGCGCATATACAGAAGGATGAAACTAGGCCCAACACGTAGTTTGACTTTCCTAATCTCTATAAGTGCCAGCTCTCATCCCTACGTCGTCGGTGTAACCCAGTCAATTTACACGAATGAGCGTCTTGGCGAGCCCGTCTTTAAACATGTTTCCTTATCGCCTTGTGGAACTTGGTCCCTGCGAACGTTGGGGTCCCCAACGTTTCCGTTGACGGGATCGGTTGACATGGGTGATTTCAAATTCCGCCCATCGAGACACGTAACAAAAATGGTTGTGAAATGGCTTCCATGCATGTTTCTAGTACGCTAGCTGTGCCGTTCGGTAAAGGATACTTGCACGATAAAATCACGAAGTTGTATATACTTAGAATTATAGAGATTTGGCCACTTGTTCAGACGAAATTGACCTAAATATTTGATAATTATTGTAATATGGACAAACGTATTCCTTCCATACTACAATTATCCAGCAGCAACCCGTCGAACAGCTAATCACGGCCTCAACTGGGTTGTCGTTACGCATAAAGTCTGAAAGCCAGCGATATTACTAGAGATTGGCTATTGACATGGCAATGGGTTTTTGAGTCATATGTGCCTCCAAGCTGCATACGCCGTCTTTGACATACGCCTTTTTAGTGGCCTTCTAAAATTTCATCGACTTGAAAGACTGATCTTAAAAAATTTTAAACATCCATTCATATACGAAATAACATGCTCAACACTTCCAAAAGATAAGAGGTAACGTTCCACGGAAAATTCAGATGAGTATTACTCATTGTAGTGAATGAGAGCTCAAAAGGGTAGGTGTGAGAATTACGAACTCTTCAAGAGTCGAGCTAGTGTTAGCATCCACGCTCGCCGCAGGCCGCGACCGCTTATTTTTATGCTATGCGATTATGACTCGAGTTATACCACACCTGGAAATGTCTCAAGGCTCGGTTACACGATTCAGGACTTACAACAAAAACGTAAGTGTAAGCACTTACATTAAAGCCTCATATCCTATTGTTTCGCGAATGTCTCTAAACCCCATCGTAGCCGAACCTATGTTACTGCGGCCCAACTAATGTAATATGTCTCATGGAAACCCAGGTCTCGTCTATCATCAGAACATAAGCAAAAATACGGCCAGCGCAGTAGCTCAAACGTAACAGTGATGGTAATGCTAAGATCTGACAACCTCGTAACGCTCCTGGTTTAGAGAATATATTGTGTTGCCAATTCGTTGTGAGAAGCATTCCCTTCAATCCGTCGACAGGGTATAGAGCCCTCAGAGGCCCCTATAAATGTATATCTGAGCGACTGAATGTTCGTTCCTGTTACTTCCACTACCCTTTCTTGTCCTGGGATGAGGTCGAACCCATTATCACTGAGTTTTACACCCCTTGTTTCCTCGAAAACAAATCCTTTTGTAGGACGGCCGGCCGAGATCACAACTTGATTACCACCGATATCCCTGAAAGTGACGTTACGACTACCAAAGTCCAAGTATTTTAGCGGTTGTGGCCAGTAAGTGTCAGAGGCTGTGGGTTGATCGCCAACTGTGAGGATAGCATGAATCACATATGAATCGAATTCTTCGATGTCAGCGGACTGCACGTTGTCATGTGCTCCTATGACGTTTCCCATCAGATCATGGTCCTTCAGGATCTCGGTCGTGCTGTTGGGATATACAGTCACCGAATCAAGCTTCATCTGTTGCTTCACATCCAGACCGCTCCGGATAGAGATGAATCTCACGGTCACGTCAGCTTGCACTGGTTGGGTCCATTACTGACGGCCCATAGGTCGAACTTCGTATCCTTGAATGACTCCGTTGGGTCAACATGCCCAGACGTCCAATCGTGGTATTTCCTTGATAAGCCGATATCTAAAGGCTTCAGTGCATTTTTGATCGCATAGTATCCCGGCTTTTCAGGAGATAGTAGTCAACCACGGCCCAACTCATTGTTGGCCAACAGTCATTCAATTGCCACACTAGAACACCTCCGCACTTTCTCTTACCCATTCTCGTCTCCAGGCCTTGTAAGCAAAGTGCATAGCCTCGGCTTGGACGATTTGGGTCAGGTGCGTGTATGACGAGATGTCATATTTAACAGTGAAGTTCTCGTTGACGTATGCTGCCACACGGCGTTCATGGTCGATAGCCTTGTTCCGGAAGTCCATCATCATGGATCCGGGGTATCTTTGCTGCTCCACGGTGATCATGCCGCGAGTAGTCTCCAAATGAGGGTAGGCTTCCACTGTATACATTTCAGTATGATCATATGTATGGGGGGTGCGGCCAAAGCAGGAGTCACGCCTTGCTCCAAGTGAGCAGTTTATGGAGTGTGAGTCAAGATACTTACTTCCAAACTCGCTAATGAACCGAGCAGATAACCTAAAGGCTTCTTGGTACCTGTTCATTGCACCGTGCCAAACTATAAACATTAGCTATAGGCTACACATGATACGGTTTGATGTAGCTCGTACTATCCCATTGATGCTTATCACCGACAGTAGGGTCCGAAGTAACTTTTCCGTCTCCCCAAGGACTGGTCGGGTGGCTATGCAAAATAAGAGTGAGTAATTGTAGCAGAGCAGGGCAAGGCTTGAAAACACGTACTAGATGGCGAATCGGTCTTCTTCCGACACAATCTTCGGGAGGAGGTATTCATAGGTATATCGAGCAGGGAAAGTGGTCTTGAGCCATGACTGAGGATCTTTATCTTCATAATTATACTCGAGGCCATACCGTTCTTGGACCTGATAGTCTTCGTTGCTACCGGCCCAGATGATCAGAGAAGGGTGCGATCTCAGTCGCCGAATGTTCTGTCGTGCCTCTTTTTCAACAGACTCGAGGTAAGACTTGTATGTAGGATAAGATGCACAGGCGAAAGCGAAGTCCTGCCACACCATTACCCCCAATTCATCACAGGCGTCGAAGAAAGCAGTATCCTCATAAATTCCACCGCCCCAAACACGGATCATATTCTGATTACCCTCATATGCAAGTTTCACCCAATCACGATATCGCTGCTCTGAAATGGAAGACAAGAAGCTGTCGGCCGGAATCCAGCACGATCCGCCACAAAATACGTCCTCGCCGTTAATCCTGAAGAAGAAAGATTTGCCAAATTCATCTTCCTGTTGGATAAGCTCAGCTCGCCGAAACCCAACCATCTTGGATAACGTATCATAAGATCCCAAAGTAGCCTTCAACTCATAACGAGTCTGAGTTCCGTGTGTAAAGGGATACCAGAGTTTTGGGTCCTTAATTTGGAAGGGCGTTTCCGCAACCCCGTTCGAATCAGCCGTGCACTGCTCTTCGAATACAGCTGACCCAGCCAGCGACAATGATATCTGAACGGATTGATCATTTGCTCCGGATACCTTAGCCACAATACGGCCCGAACATGTTTGTAGGTCCTCACTGACCTCACATTCGATCCATACATCATCGATTTTAGAAACGTATTGCTCAAGATAGACAGGTTTCCAGGGGCCAGCTGTGATCATATAGGGCCCCAATCCCAGCCCCAGTGGTCTTAGTTATAACCAGTCAGCCAAATCTCTAGGTTATGGGATAAATGAGCATGTAGATTCATTAAATAAGTCTTCAAAGTGTTGAGCGTTAAAAATAGACAAGAACGGATGGTTGACTCAGACGTAACATACACTGGGCTTTTCGCACGGGCACACGGCTGACTTCTGTTTGTCTCACATAAAACGTATGTTCGTGGGAATGCTCCTTGACTAAGTCTCTTCCACGGAGCATAGCGGAATCGAATTGGATTTCCAACTCGTTCGTATCCTTGTAGGCCGGTAACATCGATCCGATGAGAAATGAACATGTTATCGGACTTCAAAATATCAGCACCGTTTAGCGAGACTGTTGCAAAAGTGTCAAGACCCTCAAACACTAAATCTGCAACAGTCGGTCTCTCGGATGACAGCCCAGTGGTTTGGCGAATTGTGTTCTGTATGTCCATCGCTTTTCCGCAAGTGACCGGACTGCCAATTCGTTGAGATCTAGAACGGATCTGAATTCTATACTAATGTGAGCTGGAGAGCCATAGCTGGGATATCCATAGATCGCGTTATGCAGTGAGGTAGGAGATGATGTTGAAAGGGGACTTGCCATACTTCTTGTTAGCTAGCAAGTCCATGTGACCTGAGTAGGGACATTCTGTACTGAAGCCACGGATCTCAATCCGAACTACCATTGTACTCTCGGAACTGCCATCCCTCTCTTAAATCATGCCGTGAGCGAGCCATGATGTTGCGTCTACAAATTGTTCACAGACTAATACCATGATCTTGAGTGCTGAAGATTACGGGTGGCTTTCGGCGACTCAGTGTGAGCGAGACAATGTTAACTTGATAGCTGAAGCGTTTCGCAAGATACTCGAGTCCGCGTGATACCTTAACCGACAATGTTCGCGGGGAAGATGTACGGAGAGGGGTTGTCGCGCAACGGCAATACAACTTGGAATGGATCCTGTTTAGGTATTGACATGCATTTGACGTTTCTACTCCCCCCCGGATTTTATGTGTTGTTGAGGATCTTAACTGCAGGCACGACGCATCAAGGTTGGTCTTAGAGACTGCAGGTGCTTCTTAATCAGAGGCTATTCACCTATTAAGTCGCTTATAGATGTTTAAAGCTAGTGGAATACCTACAGTAGGTACCTACCTAGGTAATTTCTGCTATTTCTTGGGGTGGGGGAGGGGATATCGTACAGCGCGGGGTTGCGGGGTTCATAGTTAACTTTCGTCACCGGCCTGCCAACCTTTCACACACCCTTAATTATTATAATGATCACCTTTTAGTGATTGGTTATTATATTTTTATGTTATATATTACTGGAGTGATTCGGTTAAGTGTTTAGTAGTATTAAAAAGAAATTCTTTTTGTCAATTCCCGTAAAATTGAGGGGAGAAAGTGACACGCGCACTTGGTGGAAACTTCGGCTTGTAAACCTCCGAGAAACCCCAATCTCCAATTCTGGTTTCTGTCTCCGTCGGTATGACATCTTTCGTATACACCATGGCAGACAAACAGGCCAGTTTTGAGGCCAGTGATCGAACCTTTGAGGAGGTTGAAACTTAGCTGATCGGCACCAGATGTTGCCAGAAGCCAGAAGCCGTCTGTTTTCGGCTCACGGTAATGTTATTGCTTCATAAAAACTCATTAGCGATGGGTAGGTTGCATGTCGTTCTGTTGACCTGCGGGAAAACGAAGCTCGCATCAGCTCACGACAGAGAAATAGCATTCGTATCATGATGAAGACTGCGCGACCGTCTACAAGGACATCGTCAGTCTCTCGATGTGATTTGTCGGCGGTAATGCAGCGGCTGGGATACACGGAATGAAACTATTCGACCCAAAGCTGGCGTTAACCTCACTGCTCAAATAGTAGTATTCGTTTTCTGACCCATGCATCAAGACTAGAAATTGTTTTGGAGGCGCATGAAGATATCAGAGTAATTTTGTTCAGTGAAAGCGGTGTCTATCGAGCACCACTGAACAAGAACCCCAGTCATTGCCACGTAATTCGCCTATGGAATTGTCTCGAATAATACATAACGACTGCCTGCTCGAATTTGTCATGAGCTATGCGAGCTTTGCCTGTCGTCATGTTGCTGTGACTAATGCCTCCCGACAATCAATCTGACGCGCCACGTCCTTGCCGGTGACTCACTTTTGTAGATGCCAACCAATGCGTATTCTATTTGGATAGAGTATTTGAAGAATTCTCTTCACCAGATTAAATCGGGTTCATGGATACGCTCGCAGACAGACATGCACGAGTTAGTAAGCTTTGGCCATTTGATAGCTGATAGCCCAAGGCAATTCGATTCACGAAGAGGTTATCAAGGAAGCTTGGGCAATTGATCATCAAATCATGGATTTTATTCACTCTCCAGACTTCCCTTCACACGTGGAGGAGCTCATGAAGAAGCATCACGTGCCTGGCCTTGCTGTCGCAGTCATACAAGGCGAGGTACATTCTCCGCCGGGTATGGGTTGGCATCGCTAAATCCACCGGAACCATGCACCGCGGACACTCTCTTCGACATCGCATCCGCTTCAAAGTCTTTAACGGCCGCATCGGTTGGTCTACTGGTACGCGACGACGACAAATATCCCGATGTGCAGTACGAAGCAACCATGTCCAAACTACTACCCGAAGATTTCGTCCTTTCGGGCCAGGGGTATACGGAACAGGTCACAGTTGAAGATATCCTTAGTCATAGGACAGGCATGCCACGGTAAGTATCTCTAGAAATACCCTGGGGTGGTTGTTGTGGCTGACACTTACAGTCACGACGACTCATATCTTGGACCACAAGCCGCAAAGCCAGATGATGCGAGATCCGTCACGAGAAACCTGCGAAACTTGGTGATGACCGAACCAATTCGATCCAAGTACATGTACAACAATATCATGGTGCGTATAAAAATCTCCAGTGCCCAATCCCCTGGGCTCCTTGTTTCGTATGGTACAGCAAGTTTTGTGATGTGAGACGCAGGGATTTCGACTAAGATGTTCCTATGCACGCAGTATACAGTTGCGACATATCTTGTCGAAAAGAAGAGCGGGGTTGCATTTGCCGATTTTCTTCAAGAACACTTCTTCGGGCCTTTAGGAATGTCATCGACTCACCTCCAGCCAGAGCGTGCTCGGTCATCTGGCCTTGGTGACCGAATTTCCACCGGGTATGCGTGGGATAAGAAAGACGAGCGTTATATTGGCTTTGGGGTTTTGGATTGTCCGGAGGCCCAAGGGGCCGGCTCAATTATCACGAGCGTGAATGACTTCATTAAATGGGTACAGGCCTTGATGAACAAGGAACATCCAGTTGACGAGGAAGTTTATAAAGGACTTACCAAATTGCGAACCATTGCAGACCCCGAGGGTGATTACCCAGAGCCGTTCACTTCGCCGGTAATCTACACTGCTGGTTTGGAGATATTCTACTACCGAAGCCATATGGTTGTCGGCCATGACGGTTGTATAGATGGATTCGGTAGCCGGTTCTTCTTCGTACCTGACTTTAAGCTTGGGGGCGCTATATTTGGGAACTCGTCTAACGCAAGCGGCGTCGCTACAATCTTATCTCGGGAGTTGATTGACGAAGTTCTGGGCGTGCCGGTATCACAACGGCCGGACTGGGGCAAAACAAAGGACGACGAGAACCAGAGATACGAGGATGACCCTAAGCAGGAGGAGCTCCGGCGCGTCTTGCGCGAAGAGACAGAGCCGCAGAAGATGCCGCTGAGTGCATACATAGGCGAGTATTGGAACCCGGGCTACAAAGGGATGACTGTAGTCGTCAAGGATGGCCGACTCTTCATCGATGCGAGCGATCGGTCCATGGGGTTCTTCCTGGTTTTCGACCACGTGCGCGAGCAAACGGAGTACATTATGCACTGCCGAAGCTTCCAGTCGGGCGAGAGCTGCCTTATGGTGGCGAAATTTGTGTTCGAAAATGACAGGGTCATCAAGATGGGATTAAATTTTGACGATGATCTGTTCATTTGGTTCGATAGAGTGGAACGGGACTGATTGGTACGCAAATATTTCCCGAACGTTGGTTAGAAGAGGCCTACTTTAGAGGCCAACACTACATGGATTCAACTGGGCCAAAAAGGCCACAAGGAGAAAAAATTCGTTTGTCATGTCATGTGACCTCGCTGGGGTCGAACCCAGAATCTCCTGATTACCGTGAAGAGTCAATCTTAGACTCTCGTAGTCAGACGCCTTGCCATTGGGCCACGAGGCCATTTAATCATTTGTGATTGTTAACAAGTCAAGTCGAAGCCGGATTTGAACAGGGATTTGAATTGCAGACACGGCGATTTAACTGGGCTAAATATCTGTGTTACTTTTTGGTGGGTTAATTAGCCGAGAGCAGGACAAATTCGAGAAGGTCTTGGCGTTCACAGAGGGCTACTACATTTGGCGTTTATGAACGGCAATGACAGAAGATGAGTGAGCGTTGGGAATATAAATAGGATGGCATGTCAGCTGTCCACAGTATTCCTGCTACAATCGCAATCACAGACAATACAAGACGAGTAGAGTGTTTATATTGGTTTTTTATTATTGTGAGAGCACGATTTGGTAAAGCCCTCGATCCTTTCCTCAGAAATCTTAGTCCATTTTTCGGTCCTTGCGTATGTAATTTGAAGCTAAGTAATAGCCTTCAGTTGTTTTATGACATTGATAACAATCCTCCTTTATTTAGTCGGGGACGTTGAGATTCTGGGCATGGTAGATTGGCGAATTTATTGCATTCGTCAACATACTAATACATACCCTGCGGTAAGAGACGTTATATCTTTACCGCTCGGTCAGACCGCGTAAGACGAAACCTGCAACCGACCACGATCCATCAGGGTTCGGGGAGTTTGTCAGTGGTTCTAGTTGATAAAGGACTATTCTCGTCCGATTTGGCATCTACTGCATAGCCACCTCCACGTTTCGCAGCTGTGTCGAACTAGGAAAGATCCCAAGGGTTTTCGCCATTGGGAAATTGGTTCACATGACTGCTCAAGGGTGAGGCCGTAACGGGGGTAAGATTTTTGCTTGCATTATTCGCGTCGCCTGGATCAGCAGGGGTATAGTGATCTAAAGTAAGATCTCCGTGTGCGTATCCTGACAGTTTGCATTTGATCTTGCCACCACGGTAGTGGCATTCCATATTCTGGCACATATGACCCTGGACACAATTCTGGTCTCTACAAGATCCTCGACTACTACAAGGTAGCGAACGCGATAGCCACTCTAGCGCAGGGAGTAGTTCTTCTGGGAGTGGTGTGTGTTCGTATCTGCAGTTCTCGTCGGTACAGGAATTTGTAAGTTGCTTGCTGTTGCAGAACTTCCGAAAGCTAGATAGTTCCCTGAGTCTGGAAGATGCTAGCGGGCTGGGGGTGGGACGTAGGGATCTAGGCGATGTGAATTCTTGTTTACGGCTACAAGGCCATCTGGTATTTCGTTCTTCTTTGGTAGTTTATCCATAGGCTCGGCCCCTTTGAACAGTGATGAAATGACTGGTGACTTCACGCGACCAGAACCGCCTGCAATGTCGTTGTCGAGGCTACCATAATGACTGGCTTGAGAAGCGTAAAGGGGCTTGGTTGAGTTGGTCGAAGTCGGATCGACGTGGGCATTGAGGCATTCCCTTCCAAACCGACACTTTCCAACTGGAAAATACTGGCACACTTTCTGGGTTTCGCGTGAGCTAATGCCACGGTAGGCTGTATTGTTGGTAGCAGAAAAGCCGGTTAAAGGGGTAGTCTTCATTAGATCAGTGTTTGAATTAGACTTTGTGTTGAGCGAGGCAGGTCCTTCGAGCGGTACTGTGCGAAAGACACCACGTAATTCTTCGATTTCCAAATTCAATTTTAGAAACTGGTCGTGGAAAAGGAGGCCGGACGATCGTATAAGTGTAATTCTGTCCCGGCTCCCCCTAAACTTAGTCAACTCTCCAAGATAGCCCACGTCATGGCATAGCGCAGCATAAATGTGCTTGCATTGGGCATTCTCGGCATATAGATTTAAGAGAGCTCGTATCTTAAAATCGGCATTTTCCTTTAGTTCGCCGGCATCGACGAAGTCCATTAGACCATAGGATCGGTTGAAGTTGGCCACAAAGGGAGCGAGAGATCGTTTATCGGGAGTTGCCAGTCCATGTCTGGAGAGAGTTCGTGATAAGTTTACGAGATTCGCGTAAACGCGTACCATTATATCGCAATTGTCCAGGCCTTTTTTGCGGAGGCTTTGCTTGACTACATTATTCAGGTGCTGTGCTAGGTGTAAACCTCCGTCGGCGCCCGTTAGAAGAAAGTCCTCCGCAAAAATGTATCCGTCTCCATCAATGATAACCAGCACAAAGGGGTTGCGTTCCTGATTACGCGCGAGCTGTTTATACCGCTCCCGGTTGACTTTCTCCTCTTCGAAGTCACTCTTCAATTGCTGATAGCTTCTCAATAAATCAGCGTATCGTTGAAGGAAGTCTTCTTCTGCACTAGTTGCACGGAATGCAGCCAGCTTCTTGGAAGCATCGTCGATTTCTTTATCGGTAAGTATCCTCGACATGGCGCAGAGAGGTCAACCCCAGAGAAACAAATAGCTGTATATAGGTAGCTGTAGGTAGGAGGGTGTAGGGAATGATTAGCGAGTCGTAAGGGCTTCGAGGAGAACTGCCAAAGCCCTATTGACTACTGCTTGAGCTAAGCTGGCCTGGAAATGACATGAAACTTATGAGTGTCTGCGATGTACATGGGAGAGACTAGAGAGAACTTGAAGACCTGAAAATTGGGGGAATGATATATAGGAAAGGTTATGCAAATAGAAGCTCTCCATGGATGGAACCCGCATGAAGTGAAGAGATGGACAATGGAGGTGAATTGATGGTTGTACTCGAATGCTGTCGACGGACAACCGGGGGGGTTCGTGACTGAGGCGGTCTACAGCTGTGCCTGACGCTGTACAGGCAACCGATAAGATGATTAGGCCCATACGACAGGGGGCTGCAGGGTCGCAGGGTTGCGGCAGGTAGCCCACAACACGCTGCGGGATCACTACGCGCTGGCCATTATTTTTTTATCACCTCAATAGCAGTCTTTGGAGTCTTGGTGATCTTGTCGCATAATTAGTTCGCACGGGATGTAAGGTCGCCACGTTCTTTGTTTACTCGTATTCTCACTTAATACCAGTCATTAATTTCGTTACAAACCCATGAACCTGTCACAAGTGCGGACGAGATCTAGAGCAATGAATGATCCAATTGAAGTCGCTGATAATACGATACAATCTACCTCAACCCGCTACCGGAATATACGGTTACTGTTGATTACTCTGGATCTGGGCGAAAGAGCCCATTATCATATTGAGCGCCGGGGCTCGAGGATGACCACAACTGCGGATTATTTCTAGGGCACTGATATGACTTTGGAGGCGCCGACGCAACATGGGCTTATTTCCCATGGGGAACTGCTCGTTGGCAATCGTCTCCGCCAAGTGCCAGCCGTGTTCGCTGAAGCCTTGCTCGATGTATCCTTCGGTTTTTATTCTTTCTGGCAAGAACTTGGCTCCAACTGTCAGGACAAAACCTTTCTTGTGCCTTCACCGTTTCGTTATCAATAGTCATAATCGTGCTGTGAATCAGAGATGAGATTTCCGAGATTTCGAGACCCCTGCTATCGATTAATATGGGAAGACGACTAGGCGAGGCTGAGAGAAGGGGCCCATACAATTTTTATGGACATGCGCCCAAAGACATTCAAAAATAGTCCATTATCCTTTTGGCACATTCCACCTGGTAGGTGCCACATGTTCCTCCTCTCAACTCCTTGGATGTGCCAACCAGGTGGAGTACGATGGGAAGTGGCTTTTTCAAAACAGTACTCTGTACGCCCATTATCGAGTGTCGTGTGCAAGGCTACGTTGACGTAAACATCGTCACAACCTCTGCCGTGCACCGAAGGATATGTGCGACCGGTTGTCGAGCCACCTGACAGGCCAAGTACACGGGATAGTCATTTTGTGAGACGCTCGCTTTCCTAATATCATAGTTAGAGACAGAGCAGTTGCTGGAATAGCCAAGGCTTACGCTGAATGAGGCTGGGGGTATAGTGCTGTCTTCGGCAGGTTTCCTGCGATATTGATGCCCGAAGAGGATGGGACAAGACAATCTGCTCGTCCATAACGATGGAGAAAGGTTCAATTGACAATATTGATACAAGTGTTGACATTGAAGGATTGATTTCCAAACGGATAGCTGTTGCTACGTTGATATATAGTTCGTGAGCTATTTGTAAGCGAAGAATAACAAGAGATGTGCGAACCAGATGTTAGAATACGGGAAGAATGGGTATTACAAACAGATGGGTTAGATCAGTTGCTCCCTTGTGATTCTACGATGGCTAAAAGATTAAAAGTGCAAGTGACGTTGGTCCCTGCTATGGTAGGGGATATAGCAAGAAGGATAGGTCTGTGGCTGGAAGGGGCGAACAGTCTGTTGAATCAATGACTAACATCACGCCAGTTCCTATACCTATATTAATTTCTTTAAAAAATACATCGTTGTAAATAAACTGTAGGGCAGCTGAGGCTGTAGCATGTCTTTGACAGTAATGGAATTCACACCCTTCACATATAACTTCTCGATTGATTATGAACAATCAAAGAAATTAGCTGTCACCTTTTCAACGTAGTGTATATCTAACTTCAGAAAAGAGAACATAAAGTTCTTCACAGCAGGTCAAGTATTAGATTACCTGAGGCGCGAAAAAGGACCGATGTCTTAACTTTAACCCTAACGTTAACCTAACAGAAGTGTAGCTAGATCATCTCTGCGCCTTCTTCTTCTTCGTCTTGCGTCCCTTGCCATGTCTGCCGCTACTCTTATGCACTCTGGCTCTCTCTCTCCACTTTGAACTGTCTTCGACCTGATCTAAGAGACGTCTAGCCGCACGCACGCCAATCTCACGGATCGCGCGTTGGCCCACGGTGAACCCGGTGTAGAAAAGATAGTTATCGGGCTCCTCACACACCACCGTCCTATCCTCTACGTCGGTAGCTTCCCCATATTTGATGACCTCTCGCCCGATTTTGTAAACGCACAGGGCATTGTGATATCTAAAAAGCCGTCTTCGGGGGGCGCGCGCCCAGCCCCTTGTGATCGACGAGGTCCGCACTCCGTAGCTGGTGGTCGATCATCAGTTCGCGAAGATAGGGTGAAATGCCGAACGAAGCAAATTCGCGGTATGGGATTGAGCTCTTGCCGTCATGTTTGATGTTATCTCGACTATGATGATGTTTCTGGGAGGGCGCATCTATTGGTAGGGGTTGCTGGCCGACTAGAGCCTTGATGACCTCGGGGTCGTTTATCTGTAGTGGACCAGTCCGCTGGTCCGTGTAGCGAGCCAGTCATCTACCCGTGCTTCAAGTAAAGCATTCCAATAGTTTGTGAGGAATGCCGCGTTGCGTAATTGACTGGCACTCGAATGGGGATACGGTGGCTTTGGGCGTGCCGTAGCGAATCCGGGTGTTAGTGATATGTCAAGAGGCGCGTGAGATATATCCGAAAGGGCGCCCGCGCTGATCTATCAGTTTTATGTTCCAATTCCAGAGGACTGTGAGTACCCGATACAGAATAATAGTCGGAGAATGCAACTAATTCTTGGTCTTGGGCTGCCTGATAGAGTCTTTCAATCTGAAAGAACAGATCCCGAACACTAGAATCAATCACCAAGGTTGCGAGCTTGCGCGGTAGAGCTGCAAGGTACCAGACATCCCAATACCCGATGTTGAATACCCAGAGCGTTTCGGTGGCGGCTCCTTGTGTTCCGGAGGACGAGAGAAAAGAGTCGATCTGAGCAGCTAAATCAGGTTGGTCTGGTGCTGGGTATTGCTCTTCAAACCAGGAGTAGCCAAATTCGATCGCGTTCTCGCGTCTATTCGAGCCGGCTAGAGGCAGAGGCGCAGACACGTGCCTGTACGCAGCATCAAGAAGCGAATTTGACACCACGGCACCGCCTATGCCATCTGTCTTAGGGACGAAAGAGAGATATGTATCACACCCCAACTAAGATATCATTAGCCTTTCAAAGCAACATCACGTTATGGGAGTACTGTATACCTTTTGACACATGACTTCGGTCCATCCTTGTCCCTGACCGTCCCAGTCACTAGCTAAGAGATTCGGCGTAGCGATGTCGCCGCCACCAAAAACTACCATTCTCAACCCATCATTGACACTGATATCAGTTAAATTACCGCCCGCACTTCTGTTTGAGCAATGAAATGTCCCAGGTCGATGGTAAGCCCTGGTAAATCTGACAAGTACCATAGATATATCAACGGCATGAAAAGCGGGATAGTGAGTGCTAGCCTGAGGAGTATCTTAGGGGCTTCTCGCAGTCTATTTAGAGCAAAGATTAAACTATATTTCTCCCTCTGGCGATGTAGTTGAGGCAAATATCCTTAATTATATAACACGTGGCGAGCAACATGATTGATACAATGGGGCTAAGTAGGACGAGGTATAATAAGTCGTCGTTGTCGAGCATGATGGAGTGATACAATTACTGTAATCACGCACAGTCGATATTCGTATAGTGGGAAAATATGCATACACTTCTAGTGCGCCTAACTACTTGCCTGGTCACATGATACAATAAGGGCTGATAAAAGAAAACCAAGAGTATGGCAGCCCTTTCAAGCGCGCTGACGCGTACCAAAGTTTTAGATAGCATAATATTATGCAGGTAGTACTCAGCCAACAGCTGCATGACAATAAGTTTGCGTTTTATGAGGTCCTTAGAAGGATGTATATCTTGGATTTGTTCAACTTAAAGCCACCGACGTCGTGCTGCGCCGGCGTATTAAAAGCAACCTAACGGAGATACCACGTATCGACTGCGGAAATGACGAATCGAGTTGGGAAAGACGGTCTATGTCGTTACCTGTTGGCCTATATAGGGTATACTTTTTTTGAGAATCCTGGCTGTGGGAATACTGGCTTGATTGTGGTAGCTTCCTTTTGTTTCTTAGGTACATCACGGAGCGGGCTACTATACTTCCAATTACGATAGTTGTCACCGTGGCCAAGTACCTGAGTAGACCTGAATAGACGGTGTAGATAACTTATTCGAGATGCTTCTAGGGTATTCATGCCTGCGATGTGGAGGAAGGGTTTCTTGCTGTTCACTCATAATGGTGCTGAGTAGGCGGCAGATGATCGTACGAAATGGGTGGGAAAGTAACAAAGAAGTAGTTCTGATAGAGTCTCATCCGGCACAAAGCTCGCATTATCAGCTTATGTGGATTAACAAAGTCGTATAATTCGTGAGTGCTTTCGAAAATAGTTAGAAATAAAATAGTGCTAAAAGGTCCTAACCTACATTGCTAAAATCGATTTCGTAGCAAAATGTCCAAAATTAACCACGCCTTAGATCCGCGACTCAATTCAGAACTGATAAACAACGACAACATGATGGAGGAAAGCCCTGCCTCTGTTCCCGCTCAATCATAAAACTTTCTCGGCCAGATATTCATAGCCGTCTTCAAACCTTCCGTGACAGGTAACCTGCATGTATGGTCCGCTCGTCCCCAGTCCATTGGCGTGTAAATTGACCCAGAAGAGCGCATTTCCAGCAACAGGCTTGAAAGCGAGGCGCCTTCCTCGTGTGCCGCCAGAGATGATGAACATCGTCTCTTCGGGAGTGCGTATTATCGATATACGGGAACCATGTCTCTCCATCCTTGCAATTGTCCTCGAGAATGGCGAAGAAGCTCGCCACGCGGTTCCATGACCTTCCGTGTCCGCGCATCCCTTTGCGCGTTGGCTGGGGGTAATCGTACCAGTCATGATGCTTATTGAAGAGTTGTCCCGCGGTATAGCGCACGAGCTGAGGAGGTCCGATGTCATCCTTGTTCGGATCGATCATGCTTCCCACTGCAAGACACATGGTTAGTTATAACTATTTGTTGTGTGATTTGTATATGGGGCTCGGAAATTTATAGACACTCTATTATCCCACGAAGGAGATTCCATGCTCTGGAAGTTATTAAAATAAGTAGAAAATGGTTCAACGAGTAACTGACTAAAACCCTGAGCACGCGATAGTACGCAGTCCACAGTCGGATTGTCACGTGGCAAGGCCGCCGACGACGAAGTCCGGTCGGGCGTTCCGGTTAGCCTACCATTCTTGAAAACCGTCGAAGGCGAGAATGCGCTCTCGCCGGCTTCGAGGAGTTCGGTGATCTCGGACGGGCGCAGGAAGTTTTCTATGTAAATTAGGAGTGGGTCGAGGGAAACGAGTTCCGTTGAATAGTGATGGGGTCGACATTCATATTCGGGGTATGGTGATGCATCGTCAGGAGTCGCTCGGCGGAGAGCATGCGGCAAGTACGGTGAGATGATAGGAGATATAAGCCCAGCAGCAGGGGAGATGAAGGCAAACAAGGCGATCTTAGCCCCGCCGAGATGCTTGGCGGACGGGAAAGGGGCGACATGCCGACCCGTTCGGTTTCGTGATATCTGGGGTCGAGTGGATCGAGTGCGATTCTCAATGATTTTATAGCACGTTTCGCAAGCCCGCTACCGTTAGCATACTGGTCGCCATCTGGAGATTCAATGATGCATCGTGAATAAGTTCATGATGGTGTTGTCGTGCAGTGATTGCAGACGTGTCCTGATCATCCGGAGCTGCTCCTTCCGATCAAGATGTCCGAATTTGTCGGCTGTTGTAACGCAACCGGTTCCCAGCAGCAGTATCGAGGGGTTGATAGTAGAAATTATGATTGCGACAAGCAGTATCAATCCAAAGGGGTTCTCAGTATCAATGGCTGATAAGTCATTTGTCTTGAATAATATTAGATCATTAAAGCTCTCAAACCTGTACCATAACCTTTACATCCATGACTGTGGCTCTTGCCATCTTTTTCAGTAGGATTCTGTCATCTGCTTCGCGGTATCGTTCCCATCCATCAAGGCCTTCCTTTGTTTGAATACTTAATGTTTCATAGCCTTGCTTGATTACTTCTGCTACCTCCGTACTTGTGAGATTCTTCTTCGAACCACCAGAGTCCAGTAGAGATTTGTAGTGTGCTGTGACGTTGATCAGCGTATCTATTGAATTAGAAGGACGTTTAGATAGGCCATATGTGTCACGAAATTTCACTAAAACCTCTCCGCTTTCTACAACCTTGTAGAACAAGTCGTCGTATGTTGCCGGGGTGGGAAGGAAAGCCTCGCCAGCAGAAAGTGACAAAGCCAGGAGGTTAACCACGAGATCTAACAAGGTTTCGAAATGCGACAAGTCCTTTATATCGGATGCATACGTGGTGAGAAATCGGATTAGCGACAGAAGAGAGCGAAACAATTCAGACCAATGGTACTGTATGCGCGTTCGAGAACGCGACAGATATGAGATTATCCGTAGTGTGATGCCAACGCAGAGAGTGTAAAGGCCAACATCCAGCCTTCGGCGGAGGTTATGATTGATGCCATCAACCATAGTGTCTAAGACACCGGTGGCGAGAATCCGATCTCCTTTGACGATAGGGAGATAAGGTTGCCGTTGCCGACATAATCGTATGGTAGCCTTGCTATCCTCGCTGCAAATGCGCTTACACAGGAGCTGGTCTTCAATAAGTAGACGGAATACCATGAGGCTAAGATGCGCATAGTTTGTAGCCCTGCTTGAAAGGAACGCGTGCTGGAGGAGGTAAGAGGTGAGGGAAAGTAAACTAGAAATGGGTTGTTCTTCGCCCTTCTCGGCGGGCATTGTGACCAAATTGAAGCAAAAGAGTTTATTCGCATGACTAAAGTCATACATTCCAAGTAGTACAGCTGCTTCTTCCCCGGGCCTAGTAGACGTTAGTCATTACAGCAGGTTGGGACATGCGTAACTGACAATTTAGCAAACATCTGTTTTGCTGCTTCTGGGTCATGATTAGGTTTCTGGTTCGCTCTGGCACCAGGAGTAATCTTGCCCAGACCCATCATACTGAGCGTGTGTGATAAAGACCAGCCCTCAGGCAGGTCTTCGAGGATGTCAAGGTATTGGCCTCTCAGCTTTCTGCAGGCCTGCCCAACACATCGGACAATCTTTTGTATGGTCGCCTCATTTACAAAGTCGTTTAATCGAAGCTGGTATGGATTCTGGAACTCAAATTTGTTGTAGTTCGCGAGAAGCCCAAGTAGGGTGAAGGGCGCCAGAACCCTATCTGAAGAATCAGAGTCTTGAATGAACTACGTCGTGTAAGTAATATACGCATACAGTGCGCCAATATGTAGCTGACCTTCATTATAGCTGGGAAGAGATCTCTCTGAATGAAGTAGGTGAGGAGACTGGTTTGGTAAGCCCTGAGGTGATAGATAAGACGACCTCAATGGCCTGTTGCCGAATCTCAACTACAAAAACACTTTATTAATGACTACATCAAATCGCAGATCAGGACAGAAGCATACGTGTTGTGCCATTGCGAATGATGCTGTCCAGTGCACCAACAAAGTCGGTAAAAATAGTGTCGACATGATCCAATCCAGCCAGCACTGCGATTATATCCGAGCTTGGGTTTGTATACTTCTTAGGCAAGACTGCGGAGAAGAAAGTAGTGAGGGTCTGGGTAAACCAAGTTAGAATAGATGTATCTTCGCCTAGTCTCAGTCTCAGTGTCTCACCTCGAGCGCATGTAGGCTCGATATGCTATTCCCGATCTTCAGGCACGCCACTGCGCGCAAGAAGAGTTGTCGTGTTTGAGGTTGGAGGTTTATTAGGTCATCTGGTCCAAAACCGTCGAGTATCTTCAATAACGACGCTCGGTCGGGCTTTAATAGAAAGAACTCTCGCCAGAAGCCCTCGGGCTTATCGCTTTCGGCATCGGCATCGACATCGTCCTATGTATTGGCGGGCATCGCATCAGTGAACCGATTTGACCAACCCTCTTGACGGTAAGCCTGACATACCTTGGGATTGTATTGTCAGTTCTTGCCCGTATTGACTGCTCAGATGGGGGGAATTGGGCTGCCGAACCTGGAACAAAGCCTCGTATAGCTTCACGATCTTCTGTTGGAATATCTCAGGTCGCGCCTGTTGGGTCAAGGGGGAGGCTTCCATAGTTATATGGGAGGATACTGGAGATAGTTAAGCTCGAAATGGCCACGGCACTGGTGCGATCGGTTCTGTCCAGACAGCTTGGTCATTCTATCATCGTCGCGCCGTCTGATGAGTGGTTGTTAGTGTAGCACATTGATCAGAAGAGAGTTTGTTGCAACGATGCGAGACCGGGGCGTGGTATAGGTAGTCTTGCGGATTGGGTATTGAGATAGTACCTAAGGTAATCTGTACTGTACTGCTGCTGCTCCGATAATCTACCTAGGTATTTCTCGTACCGTGTGTATAGTATTGATCGACTGTATATGCACGGTGCCATGGGAGGTCCAACCTACCATGCAAGGGTTGACCAATGGTGCGGCTCTGATTGGTCCTCGGCCAGAACCGGGAAGCATCGCCAGCTCCATGTCATCAGATGCTTGGTGCTTGGAAAGCAACATCGGACCATCATTTGCCATCTGCCGCCAACAATTTTCAACTTGCAGCTCCTACTTCCTACTTCCCCAGGCACATAATTGTACATCCCAACATATAAACGTCGCCCGATCCTCTCTCTTCGCGCGTTTTTAACCATACCGCTTCACGAGGCTTTGTCCTTGCGCCATTTCCAGTCTTCTCCCCTCATCCTATGCAACAGCTAGCATCGAGGTAGCCTCGGCTTCTAAGTTTCGCCATGAGCTCTCCGAGGACGGCGCTGCAACGAGCGCCCGGCATCCTACTAAATTGCTTAAACGGCACCACGATACCTTCTGCACGACCTTGTCTACATGTTCTCCGACGATTTTCGCAAACGCAATCATGGGCGACACCGGAGAAACACCAAAATCCCTTACCCTTCCAGTCATACCCTCTACCCTCGACGCTTCCGTCCTCGCCCCGCAATGAGCCGATACCCGAGACCTCCATCGCCAATCCCATACCGGTAGTGCATGAAACCCGACCGCCCGCACAACCTAGAACATCAGTGCAGTCAGACAGAGTATCAGAACAAGAGGCGCAGACGCCTAAACCTGTCACACCTAAGCGTAAACTCAGACCACGTAAAGCCGCACTCAAGCTCACTCCTACGGCCGTAGAACAACTGCGCCAACTGTTAGATCAACCAGAGCCTAAGTTAATTAAGGTCGGCGTGCGGAACAGGGGTTGCAGTGGTCTGGCATATCACCTTCAATATGTTGATAAGCCTGACAAGCTCGACGAAGAGGTAGAACAGGACGGCGTCAAGGTCGTGATCGACAGCAAGGCTCTCTTTAGTATTATTGGGAGTGAGATGGACTGGGTGGAGGACAAACTTAACCAGCGGTTCATTTTTCGGAACCCAAATATAAGTAAGTTATGCTCAGTAAGACACAATTATAGTGGTAGACCTAACACCTATACAGAGGAAGAATGTGGTTGTGGCGAGTCGTTCATGGTATGAATAAACAAACACCTGAGGTGTTTACGAAGGGAAGATGCTAGACATACGCTATCATGCATTGGGTGGCGTTCATCGGATTAGACTTAACGGTTCTTTTTTTTTTCTTCCTCTGCGGCGTCATGGAGCGCAGCAATGCTGCTCAGCAAGCATTATATCGTAAGAGAAAGCGGAGCATGCTTGATAATAGCACCTAGAAAGCTACAATTAATACTTTCAAGTTGAAATGACGTCAACGCAACGCTGACAGAGACCCGTCTAACAGTTTCTGCTAAAATCACGTACGCGTGATAACACTCAAGATCATAAGAAAATTGGCCTAACGGCAAGCCAAGCTAGCGGGCTTCTTGATAACGTGCTCGGTAATAAAGGAACCTTGCAGAGTCGCAATGATCATATAGAGGTTAGTCACCAATGTAAAAAAGATCATGAGGATTTTTGCGTCATCTCAATAAGTGATCTGGGCAAGGAGACTGACTGTACGGAAATGTCAAAAGACTGGGTTACATAAGGTGCAAAAGCTACTTAGATAACTGCAACACTTTGCGCTAAAGTAGTTCATCTTTATATCGGGCTATCTCGTTGCAAACAAAGAGGCCAGCTATCATATCATGCGTGTGGTCTGCTTCCATACGCCGTCAGGCTTCGTGCAGCAAGCAAACGGTCACATCCCACCGCCAAAGCCCTCCCCCCCCCCCCCCCCCCCCCCCCCCCCCAAAAAAAAAAACCGGACAAACAGAGGGAAAATGCTACGTGACGATCTCGAGCCGTATTATGTCAAGACGTCTGGATACATGCATCTTCCATGGAGAGCCTTACGCTTACTTGCCCCTTTGTGTACTTCGTCTCGCGACCCGACGATTTCTAGCTTCAATTCCCAATTGGGAAATATGTCTTGCTCCCTGGCCAATGGGGCATGGGGGTTCGCTGCATCCTTGAAGCAGGAGCATAATTCGGTATTCGCTTAGTCTAAATGGGCAATCTAGCTTTATAGAGAGTAATTAGTTGGCCACATCGATACAACTGACATCGGGCTAGTTAATTTAGTTCAAGAATAGCCTGCCCCAATCAAAAGTATAGATAGCCACGCTGTCTAGTCTGGTGCCACACTTTGGAACGAAGATTGTTGAAGGCGAAGGGAAAAATCGAGTATTGAAAGGCTTAGTTTTGGGTTTGGGGTGAGAGTGAGGCTGCTAAGATGTGCCTATGCCCAAATGTGGAGCGAATCTTAATATAAGGTATCGTTTCTACGTATCAAGATATCTGGTCATTGAGTACTTAGAGGTAGGTAGGTCATGCCCGACGACTCGGGACATTATTATTTATATGCAAAGTGGTATCTGCATAGAGAGGATTCAAGGCTGCGCCGTTTGTCCTTCCCTCCAAGGGCTCTATTCTACATAGTAAATGATCCTATTTCCCCCTCGCCTTGACCAGTAGCCATCCTTATACAAAGCCCAGTGAAGTTAATTTACAAAGAAAGGACGTACATCACTAATTTATCAGGCGCCTTCCATCATCAAGTCAGGGTCGACTTCAGTTCCCAGGTCCCGCTCCTCCAAAAATCTACGGCCTAATAAATCATCGGGGAGGTAATCCTGCTTGACCTTACCGTCTTTATAGTTAGGATTGTATTTATACTCCTTGCCGTATCCAAGCTCGCGCATCAGCCGCGTCGGCGCGTTTCGTAAGTGAATGGGGACTGGGAGGGCGGCGACGCCTGGCTCGCGCAGCGCCGCAAATGCATTGTTCAGGCCACGATAGGCTCTTGTGCTTTTGGGTGCCATCGCTAGCGCAACAGCGCAGTGTGCTAGCGGGATGCGCGCTTCAGGCATGCCAATCTGCTGCGTCGCTGTGAATGTCGAGGTTGCTAGCGTCAGCATCGAGTTGTCTGCGAGTCCGACGTCCTCAGAAGCTACGACGACCATGCGCCGCGCGATGAAGAGCGGGTCCTCACCCGATTGCAACATCCGAGCTAAATAGTACAGCGTTGCGTCGGGGCAAGAACCACGTATTGCCTTGTGAAATGCGGATATGGTGTCATAGTGTTGATCACCGGCACGGTCGTACACCAATGTTTTCGTCAGGGAAGCTTTCATGTCCTCTTTCGATACCTCTCCTCGGTTAGCAAGGGAGATAGCAAGTTCCAGCAGGTTAAGAGCTGTTCGAGCATCACCATCGGCAAAATTAGCAAGGTATGCAAGAAATTCTTCGTCGAGGGGTGAAGATGGTGTCGATGACGTAGAAGGAAGTTCAGATTGTAGCGCCCGCGCCAAGATCCGCTGTATGTCCTCCGTTGTGAGTTTTTGTAATGTGAAGGTGCGACACCTTGACAGTAGCGCACTGACAACCTTGAAGCTAGGGTTCTCGGTTGTTGCGCCTATCAAGGTGATAGTTCCGGCTTCCACGGGTTTTAGGAAGACGTCTTGCTGTGTCCTTGAGAAGCGATGTATCTCGTCACAAAATATTATCGTCTTACGTCCCGTTAACGCTAACTCATTGGCAGCATCCGAAAACAACTTCTTGCATTCTGCGACGCCTGAACTCGTGGCGTTCATCTCGATGAAGCGTGAGCCGGCCTGGCTCGCTATGCAGCGGCCGATGGTTGTCTTGCCGGTGCCTGACGCGCCCCATAGTATCATTAGAGGGTAAGCAGTTCGTCTCGATGAGGAGCGTAGTACCCCATTGGGGCCGACGAGCTCCTGACCGAATATCTCGTCGAGGTTGTCTGGACGCATACGCTCGGCTAGGGGGGCAATTCGGCTACTCTTCGTTCGTATCTTCTTCGCAACTGGACTTCGTGGTGGTGGAGGAGGCACATCCTCTGATTTCGCAGTAGTCCTACTCTTGTCATCACCTTCAGCATCGTTGTCAGGCGAGCTGCGCCCTGGACCTTCGTCATAGGACCGCTTAACACCGGGAGCCGGCTTCGAAGCTTCCGTAGCGCCATTGATTATGGGTGTGATGACACTATTAACTGTTGCTTGTCGCTTAGCGACGGTGTCTGGAAGAAAGTTGAAGCTGGTCGCTTCTGTGTTGCTGGCACGGAGCCGTTCGCTTGAGTTGGTGCAAATGTAGAAGGAGTTGGTGACGAAGCAGGTGGGTTTTCGATGATAAAGTTTGGCAGCCCGAATCCAGGTGGTCGTTAATTTTCGAAGATTGGACCTGCTTCGTGCAGGCTGGGCATTCTACCATGATGGGTGTCTTATCCGAGAGAGCCGAGTCAAAATTGCAAGAACGACGAGGTAAGGCCTTTGGGATAACGATTTGGGTTATTGCCACCACTAAGTAACGATGTCTACATACAATATTATGTAGCATATAATTTCTTTTCTTCCTGGCATGACGCGGTACGCGATGCAGGGGTCCGGGCTAAGGTTAGTAGATTAGTGGCCGCCGTCCCAGAAGTCCGGTGCGGTGTGGGGCAGCAGCAAGTATCCCAGTCAGTTCTAGAGTATACCTATTTTCTAGACTAAGTATTGTATCCCTGGAACGTGGGAGGAATTCATCATCATAGTAGGACATAACGGACCCAGATAGCTACAGATAGAGTGATTTTTGGCCTTGATCCCAGGCATACATGAATAACAGCAGAAGCCGATAGATAGACTATTTGGGTTTTGGCACTCTTTAAGTCGGCTTGGCGGATGAAACCACAGGCCATTCGAGTCATATTGTACCATGAATTACCAGAATACTCTTGTGTTGTATCGCGGCCTATGAGGGTACCATTAGTGTCATTGATACGATACCGCACCTCAAGATATTAGGTTACCCGTGCCAAAAGCTGGGGAGAGGCAACCCCCGCTTACGAACATTTCAGTCGATTCGGGATTTCTTCCTAGGCGCTCGTATGGGGGATATCCAGCAAGCAAGCCGAACCGTGTTGGTTTCCCTCACCGCATTAAGAATTGCAAAAGCCATGAATGTAACGGGTATCCTTTTCCTGTTCCTAGAACCATCTATTCAACATTTCGTCGCTATTCACTGTCTCACCTGCCTCTTGAGGGTTTTGACCTCTTGGAAGGCGGTTCAGGGCCAGCCTCGGCCTCGCTATCCTCTTCCTCGGACTCAACGTCTTCGTGGTTAACCTCATCTTCATCCAGGTCCTCCTCGACGTCGAGTTCTTCTCCATGTTCCGACACATCGCTCTGCAGGTCGTCGTCTTCTGAGTCGTCATCTATGATGCCATTTGTGACCGGTAGTTCGTCGTCATCTAGATCCATTAATCCGTTGACCATATCAGCATCACTATCTTCGCCTTCGACGTAGATAACCCCTTCATCTCCTTGCACGTCGTCATCAACTTCCGAGTTCCATTGCTGTTGTCGTAGCTTGAGTTGGGCGTTCATTAAGTCTAATTTCCCTTTTAACGCTAGCAGCGAGTTCAGACCCCTTGCACGCTCGTCCAATACACGCTGTAACTCGCTTAGCCTCTTTACAAGTCCCGGCTGTGCAGCCAATGCGCCTCCGTGGCAGATGAGAGTAGACTGGACCCAAGTCATGAGACTACCAGCCCGTCCAGGTCTTCGGTGCATCCTGGAAGCTAGCTTGGTAAGGAGGACACCCGCCAGGGTAGAATCAAGTCTTTGGATGGTATTATCGATGGTCTTCCCATCGGTGACGCGAAGACATGATTCGAGGAGTTCGGTATCGTCGGTTCGAAGTGCCTGGGAGAGAACGGTTCCTAGCGACGAATGGCTTGGGGGGGCTAGAGATCGCCCTTGAGTGGCAACGGCGTTGGATTGGGGTGTCAATGCCAAAGGGACATCTATTGTGCCATGCGCGCGTGCAAGTTCGCCTAATGTGGGTTGCGCTGGCTCTTGGTCGGATTCGGCGTCATTCGGAATATTTGGATCAACCATAGGGATGTCAGTGCTGGCATCGTCACTATGTTTTTTAGCTAAGGCATCACTTGGCCTTGCGGAGGCAGATTTTGTATCTTTGCGTGTTGTGTGGTCGTCTGTGTGATCAGGCTCATGATCAGAGATATCGTACTCGCTGCTCTCTGCATCACTGGAAATTTCTATTATAGCTTCTGCAACATCTGCATCGTCTGCTTTCGAGGCCTCAGCGACTGACACGGCTGTCTCGGACTCGTTTAGTTGAGGCTTGAGCGGCTTCTTCGCACTCTGCTTCACAACCGGGTGGGCGAATTTGGCGGGCGCCTTCCGCTTGGTCGACATGGTTATCGAGAAAACGTCTTTTAAGGGAAAACACAGGGATAACAAAGAGAGATCAATGGTCTATATGCTTGGGATAGTGTAGCTTTTCGATGCTTTTGTGAAGGGACTGGTAGAGTGTTTGACCTGGGGACAGTTCCGTAGCACTGAGACTCGTGGTCAATTGGCCTGGAACTTTTTTGCTTGTTTGATAAGGTAGCAGAAAGATAGACGCTATCGTGATAGGGTCGAAGATTTTTCCGCACGGAGCTTACTACCTAGGTATCTACCTAGTGTACTAGGTATGCGGCTTTTTTTTGGTCAATACAGTGTAGCTGAATAATATGCACTGCTATCAAGCCACCAGCCACCATTAGCTACTCTCAGTGCTCAGCAGCTGGCAGCCGGCAGCAGAGGTGCAGCCTAATTTCTGTTGACTTTTGCGAGCAATAAAGACATGTTTAGGTACTCACCTTACACTTAACCAGCACCCAAACTCTCCAAGGTTAGTTTTATATCTCTATGTTGTTTCGAACTCTTCCAACACATCCATCCTTCAGTTTATTCTCGGCAACTTCGTTCACCGCTGTCTGCCGTCATGTGATTGACCAGCCAGCCAACCATCCATGAGTCAAAGGCTTCGTCTCATACAATTACCCGGGGGCTCAGATAGCGTCGCTGAACTAGGGTCTTTTGTGGCCTCCGTCATTTCCAAAATGTACAGGGATTTCCAACAAGACGCGTCATGATTGGACTTTAGGGTGGGCACCCATCCAAACCTGCAATGCGATCGGACTGTGATTGGTCGCAACACTCCCAACTAGGCAAGCAGCTGTTGTTCACTTCCCTTCCCCTGTCAATCCACATTGGGCATACAAATGAACCGTGACACCCCAGGCAGGTGGGTTTACGCGCATCTTTGGAAATAGAGAGATTCAAATGCCCGCTGGTAGGTAGGTTGCAGGTTGCGGGTTGCGGGTTGCGGGTTGTGCGGCGCGCAAAGAGTGCGCGCCATCTTTGCTGAATTGTCCTCGCAAACAAGCGGGTGCCCTCGTTCAACCCCTGACTCGCAGGTGAATTGAAGAGGACCCGATAGCCACAGCACAGACTCTCTTGTATTCCTTACCCGAGGACCCTCTTTTTGTAGCGTATGAAGTGTCTGATTGGCCGACTCGGCTCATCTTTATAAGCACCCCCTGGCCTTCCACCGCCACACGCCTATGTCCCAGATGCTAGACTCTGGCTATGGCTAGGTGGAGTGTGCAGTGATTTTGGGCGACTGGGGCGTGGCGCGTCTCTACAAATAAGAAACCGGCCCCAGAACCCAAAGATTTCGCGGTTTTTACTCCGCCTGCGCATGCACCAGCTTGAGTTGACGCGAAAAAGACACCTCAGGATTTCCAAAGTATTTTTTCATCCTTCCCTCCTATTTCTCCCTGCTCTCCCCTCTCCCCCTCTCCGCTGCGCGTGCCCTTTCCACCCCCAACCCCAACCAACCAACCAAGCTGCTTAAGTCCGAAGTACCGACACAAAAAAACGATAACAATAACCCTCTGCCCAATACCAATAGGTACCTTTGTACTTTCCTTCCGTTAATGGGCTATCACAAGCAAACAACGCTTCCAGTAATAGATTAACATTGTGCCTTGAAACCTTCCTTCCTCTTTTGCGCATCTTAATCTGATTCGCCTCTTAACCAAAACGGGCTCAATTCAATTCTCCAATTGCAAGCTACCTATTAGGTTGCATCACTCCACCCAACCATCTTTAAACTCCAACATTTGGTGCCTTACTAAGGTGGCATCGTGAAGCTCACCGGCGCAAACCTCGTTGTTCGGTCTCATTCGAATTGCACCTGTACCTAGCCATTCACCCACCGCAACCTTGGCCGATCACACCTTCAATAGAGATTGCCATCCTCTCTTCTACCTTGAAGGTATGTACTATGGTTTTATTTATTACCAGTCTCTTTTCATCAGTTCTCTATTCATAATCTACACTGCTATGCACACGCCCATTTCTCCTTTCCTTTCCTTTCGCCTCTTGATCGTCGGCAAGCTAGGGATCGATCAGCCTAGGGTTGGCCATTGCACCTCTGCCAAACAACCGGGTCTTGCTCCGACTGCCGGACCCACGGCTGTGGCCGACTTGGGTGAAGCCCAATTGTGTCCTTCAATTGGTCTATCCACCTCCTTCCTTAGCCACTTCTGTTAAGGCCGGGTTCTATTTGCGCCTCATACACTACATCAATCAGCTGCCCTTGGCTCTTTTTAGGCTTTGCATACCTAGTGGTGCAACATCCGTTACCTACTTACCTCGCGACTCTATTGTTACTGTTGTTATTCAGTGCACTAGCCAACGTTGTCCATTGGAGAGAGTCAGGCACCGAGTGTGAAGGTAACTCTTGCACCTGCGCCTGCTGCCCAGCCTTTCGCAGACCAGCCACCTTGCCAACATTCTTCGTCTAGAAGCGTTGTCTCGTCGCATCGTGCGAAGGTAGCTCAGATGCACTTTACCCACGCATTAAGTTATTTGATATCCATCCCCTTGTCGTCACGAGCAACCTGCTACCCAGATCGTCCCCTGGTTTCCCACTCACGCCTAGTAATTGTTTCCCTCACAACACTTTGCACTTAACCCAGAGCCTCATCCCTGCACCGCCATCTGTTTGTATTTCCCCATACCTTTAGTTTTTATACGCTGCGCACTTAGTCATCATACCTATAATATGCGATGCGGCGCGGCTTGAGCTAAACCGAGTGTTGCCAGATTCAGCATATCATTCATGCGCGAACAATCAGCTCAGTGCTTGAACATCGGCTACCTTGCTCTGTCGATTGCGCTTGGCGCCTTGGTGAATGGCAAACATGGCTTCCGAAGAGCCACAGAGCCGACCAGCGGAGGGTAAACCAGTAGACCCTGCACCTGTTGATGAGATGGAACTCGACGAGCCCATCACGAAAAGTTTAAACGGGTAAGTTGTTATTACTTGTGCATCACTTAATTCTTACACAGACTAGGGACGTGAAGTCGGGAGATTTAACGCAAATCGATGCGGCGCCTGTGACTAACGGTGACATCTCAAAACCCACACAGTCCGATGATGATGAAGCCAAAAAATCTCAAACCGAACAGACTTGCACCGCCAATAATAACACTGCAGATCCCGACTCAAAATCGGCCGCAGCCGCCGACGGACAACCTACAGGAGATACCGAAATGACGGAGGCCAACGGAACAGCTGAAGTGGAGGAAAAGCAATCAGAAAAGAAGGCGGATAACAAGGCTGTCACGCCCCTAGCGCAAGAATCAGAGAAATCAGAGAAGTCTAGCACCGAAGCGACAACTACGGCTGATGCATCTTCCACGAACCCAAACCCCCACTGGAAGACCCCAGTGCAGATGGGCCAACGTCTAATGCTGCTGCCGATAACATGGACATTGATGTCGCCACAGAGCGCCCGATTTAGCATCGAGTGCAGACAGAACATGGGGACAGCACGCAAAATACATCCGCTATGAGCGATGCGCCAATTCCTTCATCTCCCCTGGATCCAGTCAGCCCGCCGACCTATCCAAGCTTGAAATCAAGGCAACCCAAGAAGAAAACCTATCTCCTACACAAAAAGACCATCCCATGATTGAGTCCGTCGCATCTCCGGCCAAGATTTCCCGTGAGCGAGAGGAAGATGAGACTGACGAGCCTGCCGCTAAAAGAGCAAGACTGAGGATGAGGGTGAAGGCACGGTGGACTCGTTGGTAGTGGCTAGCACTCCGGATGTCGACGTATCGACTAAACAATCAGGAAGTGGAGGTTTGGAGGGCGCGATTCCGGACAGCCTACCCATTACTCCCATCAAAACAAGAGAACGCGAGAAGTGCTTGGCAACGTGAAGAAGACCAAGAACGGTGGCAACTTCAGAAAGTCGGTGCAGGAACTATGGCCTGGCTTGTGGAATGATTACAACGCAAAGATCGACAATCCCGTTGATATATCTTCTATGGAGGTTAAACTGCGTGAAGATAAATATGCCAATTACGGTGAGTTCAAAGCCGACGTCAATCAGCTCTACGAGAACGCGGTCCTTTTCAATGGCCCCCAGCACGAGGTTACGGTTGCTGCCTCTCAGGTAAGAGATTATATTCTGGTCAGGATGCCAGAAATTATTTATTCGAAAGCACCCGCCAAACCGAGAAAGGCAAGGCCAACCCACCCGTCATACAGAACCCCGAGCAGCGACGCAACAACCACGCCGCCAGTCTAATTCGCAGTCGCACGCATCCGCAATAAGCCCAAAAACGAAGACAGAACCGTCTTCTCTTCCGAACCCTGCTTCAACCACAGCTCAAGCTTTTGCTATCCCTCCCTCAGGTATTCCTCAAATTCGACGTGACTCTACACGAGAAGATCATGACAGGCCAAAGCGACCGATCCACCCACCAAAAAATCGTGATCCCGATTACTTGAAAGGGAGTCGAAAGAAGAAGCTGGACCGGAGCAGCGCTTTTTTGACATGGTCCTAGAAGAAATAAAGAAGGTCAAGTACTACTCAATCATCAGTGGTTTGTCACAGCTGTTGATCCTGTCGCTTTGAACATCCAAATTATTTCAAGGTCATCAAGAAGCCAATGGATCTCGCGACAATGACCGAGAAGAACTATGACGGGGAGTACAAGACGATAAAGGATATCGAGAAGGACATGCGGCTTATTGTCCATAATTCCGAAATCTTTAACGGGGTGGAGCACGAAGTCACCAACCAAGCAAGACAGTTAGAGGACCTTCTCAAGACTCAACTAGCCGGGAAGGATAGATGGATGGAACGACATTACCCTTCTCAAACCACATCTGCAGTGCATGCATCTGCCGCTAGTCCCGTGCGGAGCATGGCCGAGTCGGATGATGATAGCGAAGGTGATGGCGATGAGGAAGATAACGATGCAATTCAAGGTCTTCAACAGAGACTGAATGAGGAGCAAGACAAGCTTAACCAGCTGCTTAATTCCAAGAAGCCCGATCTCACCATGATGGAGGTACAACAGACTATGGTCACAATTCTCCAACGGAAACTAGTAGAGGAGAGAACCAAATTTCACAGCGAGAAGAAGCCAAAAAGAAGAAGGGTGGCTCTTCGAAAAACAAGTCAAAAACTGCTGGGAGTGGCACACTTGGCGGAAACAAGAGATTATCTGGGTCTGTCAGCACATCAAAGAAACCGCTTGCCAACAGCAAGAAGCCCCCGGTTGCTAAGAAACGGCCTATTGGCGCATTAGAGAAGGCGGTTATAGCTGAAGGTATCAACGAGCTTGACGGCAATACGCTTACTAGAGCCGTGGAGATCATCAAAAGAGACACTGGCCAGAATGTAAGTACCCAATCTATATCTCTCATTCTCAGCAACATGGATCGACTTGCCTCGGAACTGTGACTCAAAAGAAGCGAAAAGCAAATGCTAATTTCTCTTAGGAGAACGATGATGGTGAGATGGAGTTAGATATAGATTCTCTGACCGTCGATGCCCTCGGAAAACTTTATGACCTGATTAATAAGGCGCATCCTCACATTCGCCAGTCTCTGGCTAAGAAACCGAGTACAGTAGTGCTGTGAGCGCAGAATCCGAGCCGAAGCCGAAGTCTGGTGGCTTGCCAAAGGCCAAAAAGAATAAACCCATGAACAAGCATGAGCAAGAACGCAAGATCGAGCAGTTGCGCGAACTAAAAGCCCAACTTCAACGTCATGGCAGTGGTAGCCAGGAGCCTATACCTGAAGTTGACGCGCCGGTTATCGCGGAGTCGAGTGAGTCGAGCGACTCGGAGGAGGAGTGAAGACGTGGTTGGTGTAACCCTACGCTTAACGAATTTCCCTTCCCGTTTGAGTGGCATATATCCGTTAGTTGTATCAGGTACTTTGGGCAAAGCATGGTCCCATCGCCTGAGTACCCATTTTCGTTGTGTTGTCCGAGGCAACAGATGACAGCAAAAGCTGTGCAAGCTGTGGCACCGAGACTCACAAAACGAGAGGCCGAAGCTGTATGAGTATTAGCATCCATAAAAAAAACTATGGTGTGTGGGCAGAGGAAGGGCTTCTGTCATGTAGAATAGTCAAGGTGAGACGAGGGATATTGAAGTGATGATGGACGAGCTCAAGTCTTGAGCTTGATTTGGGGGCGTTTTCGTTCAAGTGCATTCCGAATCCGAACTAGGCGGTTCTCTGGTTCAGAGTCAGCTGGCTCCGTAGGCTCAGCAGGCAACAATGCACACCTCGCATTATCGTGATGGCTCTGAAGCTAGACGTCTTTCTGATGCGACAGGTTCAGACAGGTATATGCGGAGACATGCAAGCCTGTATGCTACTGCATGAGCATATACAGTCGTGCCAAGATTGATCACTGTTGCGGTACGCAAGATAGGACTATAGCTCCAAAACTGGTAGCTTCCTGATCAATAATACTAGATAACAATCGTCAGCACAATCGCAATATGTGAATCGTGAATAAGTGTACAATGAGAACCCTTCCAGCAAGTAATATTTGAAGGACGCGGGACGTTCTGTAATTTGGGGCTCTGTTTCGAGACTCGGTATGCTATTCGGGATGTGTAATAAGGACCAGTTAACTCGTGGACGGGTGAGCTATCCGCCATAACATAGCAATCAATGCTGGTGAAAAATAGATACGCCCATCTCATCGGCAGAAACAGTGGATTGATCGACTTGGGAGGCGCGACGGGAAGATTTGATACCAGTCGACGAAGTGGTTGTCAAGCATCAAGGTGGAGGAACGTCTGCATACGGAGCGGGAGGGAACAAGTAATGCCTACTGTAGACTAGACGGGCGGGACATTGTCAGCGGACCAGGATAAGTAAGATGGGGAGGAGACGACGCACACAGCAAGCAGCCAGAAGGACATACGACTTAGGAGATGTGAAAGAACTTACTGCTGAGACGACAACCTTGAATCCATCCACATGTCTCGCAGTAGATGATGGTCCGATTCGATCCTTCCATTGTCTGGGTGAATCTGTTGACAGAATGAGTTGGCACAGGCAAAAGCGACAAAGGGCTTTTGGCATGATGTATTGGGGGTGGGGAGGAATGTGAGATGGAGCGATGGGGCAACGGGCAAACCCGAACTTTGTTCTCTGCCCGCATCTTGCGCTGGATTTTCCTGTTATCTGAGACAGCTGCTGCAAGCAAGGACTACCTCCTACATACGCTATACCTTAGGTATCTTAGGTATGCATCCGTACTGTGGCTGACGCTTAAAAGGGTGCAGATAGGCGCTGTACGCGTTTCCCCAGCGGATGCATTCCAGGCGCATTGGTCCGCTAAGTGGTCCACCGCTACAGCACCAACCCTGAACTCTCAATGGTGTAGGTAGGTTGAAACGTCTCACGGGACTTGTAATCTACTTAATTAAGTACCTATGTCAGACCACATCCGGTGCTTCAACTTTACCCGTTTTGGGTATCTAGTTCTCCCGTACTTGCCTCGGTAACCTAGGAATGAGTAATTAAATGCCGACCTTCCCGTCTACTCACACGAAGACGTTGACGCTACTCAAGGGATCAACCCAATTTCCAAGGAAATTAACTACTAGTACACTAAATCTTGATGAGATAAGTAAATGGAATCAACATCCTGCGATTTCGGACCTACCACAAACCAGTTATAGTGACATATCCTTGACGTCATCGATCATGTTCTTTCTATATAAGACAATTAAAAAATATGAAGCAGTAAATCGAGATCGTACTACGTGTTCTTGATACCGGGAGTTGTGTATCACCGAGTCACGGCTCATCGATGGGATAACGATGAAGACATACACGGCGGAGGAATGGCTGCCTTGTGAGGCCGGGCTAGGCGAGAGCCCCCTATACCGCCGAGAGGACGACACCTTCTTCTTCGTCGACATCAAGAACTGCCTCGTCCACTGCGTCCCGCTCGACCGCGGCTGGGCCGGGCGCTACACGATCCATCTCGACGAGCCCATCACCAGGCTCGAGACGGTGGGGGGGCGCTCGGATTACCTCGCCGTGCTGACGCGCCGGGGCTTCGCGCTGCTCCACTCCACGAGCGGCGCCCTGGAGCGCATCGCGGACGTCCGGCACGAGGACGCGGGCCTGGACGAGAGGGTTCGCATGAACGACGGGGGCATCGACGCCCGTGGACGCTGGTGGGCGAGCACCATGGCCCTGGATGAGGCGGCTAAGATCGGTCGGCTTTGGCGTTTTGATGGGAGTAACGTGCAGGATATGTCAGAAGGGAACGAGATGAGACTGAAACGGCCGCCGTCGTCAATGGGCTTGTTTGGTCACCCGGCGATGATATCGTGTACGCATGTGACACCCCAGAGGGAAAGATATATCAGTACGACTACGATGTTGAAAACGGTACTATAAGCAATAGTATGCATTCCTAAGTTTTTTATTGTCCCACTGTCTCTACAATGTCTGCTTGTCCTCCTATAAAAACTTCTACACATCCCCCTATTTGCCACAGAATGCAGAAATAAACCGAGGAATAAATGGTCTAGACCGAAAAATGAGCCACACTCACTTCACAACACCACTTTCTAACATTTGGGTTACTACAGGGCAACTATTCGCGAAGCTAGACGACGGCGGGATGCCTGATGGGTTGGCTGTTGACGTGGAAGGCCACGTCTGGGCTGCTGCTAACTCGCAGGGCAAGCTCGTTAGATTCTCGCCCGCTGGAGAGGTTACCGCCACGTGTGTGGTTCCTGGTGCTAAGATGACGTCGTGTCCAGTGTTTGGTGAGAAGGACATGAAGACCTTGTTCATCACTTCGATTGCAGATGACGGGTCGACAGGCCATGTATACCGGGCCAGAGTAGATATACCAGGTATTCAAAGACATCCATTCAAGTTGGACTAAGACGAAAGCGTATATCACGTTTACTATACTTTTTTAATTAGAATATGGGGCCTATTTTCGCGGTTGTATTGGGTATTTATCTAAAAAGCATCTATCAATTTACAGTATTAATAATTCAACCAGTCGCTCTCTACGAGGGAGTTTGGGAATCCTCTACTACGCGGAGCATACTGCCAAGTTTCCTCGGCCTTTTTGCTGTACTTATTAGCATTAGATGCAGTTCCATAAGCTTTGTTTCCAGGCCTATCATAGAAGGAGGAGAATGCTTCTCCTGCTGTTGAGATGTTCCGGCTTCAGCCTGGGTGCTTTTAGACGCGTTGTTTTTCTGTGCTTCGGTTAGCTCATTAGGCGGAGAGCACTTTGGTTGACCCATCTCGACGAATATAGTTCTAATGTTGGTTGTTCCGGATTTTATAAGGCTGAGGTTAACAAGTATCGTTCGAGTAGGTGTATGGTTAGTTATGTGTAGAGCAGAGCTATGTTTTTGCTTAGTAGGATTGTGCGATCAATATATAGGGGTAATTTTACTCTTTGGATGCCGAACGTGGTCATTTTCAATAAAGTTGTTGCTATTTCATTGACATTGTGTAATACAGCAAAACCCACTGTACGAGCAACAAAGGGGTTGTTTGATTGTCTCGCACTCTGTCCCCGTATTTACACCAAACCTCATTCTATTTCAATGTTACACAGAGTAGATTAGCATCTGTCGGCTACGCCAAAGTTGCAATTAAATTAATGTGATTGCACACTTTTGAGTATTAGGGTGGTAAGGCGTTGTAATTATGTACATTGGAGTTGCCGTGACGTGAAGGATATTACAAGCGTCAAGTGACGCATAACATTGTTCATCTGTATTATACGGATTTTCCCCAGCAGCTATAACTCCGCGTCTTACGACTCGCCGTTTGACTGAGTTAGCGGTAAGTCTGGAAGTTCTTGTCCCTCTAGGTCAGATACGAAATTAACAGGGGATCTTCTCGAACGGTTCACTTTGAGTTCGAAGACATCCAGCCTCTGGTAGCCCCCAACAACATCATGATACTGTTTGCCCTCAATGCAACCCTCGAGGTTCATGTCAGCATATAGTATGTCTTCCTCATGCTGCAACAGATCCGTGGGAGTCTGTATCCCCGTCACCGAGTCAACAGTGAAACCCCGTAGCTGAGTCCCGGTAGGGTCGAGGAATAGAGTCGCAGCTCTTGACGTAGACTGAAGCGTTTGAGAGACAGCCTCAGGATAGGCAGATCCTTCTACGACTGCGTCAATAGCATCCGCGCCTAAGTGACCTGCGCAGACCACGCCAAAACACTTCGCCTCGAAACAGTGGGCAGCAGCCCTGATTCGGTTCGCCGCTACGTTGTCATAGTTCGACGCCCCTATGCTACCATGCTGAGACGAGTCGGAAGAGCTCGCGTTACTGGAAACGGATGGAGCTCGCGTGGGCCAAATTGCTGGCCACGACGAAATGTGAACCTGCTCACCCTGAGCCATCAGGGCAAACCGGGCTAGAGGATTCGTGTTCTCGCCACAGATGAGATTCCCTATCCTCCCGACCGGGGTGTCGCAAACCCTCAGGCCATAGCCATCCCCGTGGCTCCAGGTGAGTTTCTCGAAGAAGGTAGCAACAAGCTTCCGATGATGGACGAGTACTTGCCCATCAGAGTCAATCATGATGTTGGAATTGTACAGACACGCACTGCTGTGTCTGACTTTTTCGCTGAAACCTAGACTGACAATAGTACGGTATTTCCTCGCGGCCTCGCGGATAGCGCGCATTTCTTCGCCCTCCGCGTATATAGACTCGAGAGCCATGCGTTTGAAAAGTCCATGGTTCTCTGTCGGCGGGCGTACCGCGCTCCATATTGGAAAGGCAGGGATGAATGTTTCAGGGAACACGACTAGATGGGCATTGCTGGCAGCCGCTCGGCTGATGAGGGATATGGCCTTGTCTGTTGTCCCCCTGGCGGATAGAAATACCGGAGCAGCATGACACGCAGCTATTCGCAAAGGTGTCGCCATATCAATATTTAGATGGAAGAGGCATGATTGCCAAGTAACAGTCAGCTATTTCGAAATGTATCGGATGGTTATCGCATCGTAAGACCCCTCAGCTCAATAACTGACTATTACCGCTAGGAATTGTCATGAGTGATACGGAAAAGGCGTAAGCAGGCGGAAGACCCCAATATCTCTCCATACACAATGAACACCGAACTTCTCCGCAGTCCCGCCCACTGCAAACTCTCCACTGCCCGGAGCATGTAAAACCTTGGCCGCATCTCGGGGTAGGGTAGTGATGACTTGGTTATTCATTACCATTAAATTCATTTACAGAGTATTAACATCCCGATTCCCGATTGATAAGACTATTCCCGCCCATCTCGGCGTGGACGTATCGCCCTTACTAATCCCCGTCTCCGGCATTTCCACGGCGCTTGCTATATCATCAATTATATATGATAAACTGAGAAAATGAGATCCTCAACGACGACCGAGGCCGTTGCCACTCCACCACAATGGAAAGCAGCGTCGTTGGGCTTTGCGACAATGTTCAGCGTTGGAACTGTGTATGCCCTTAGCACCCTGCAAACCGAAATATTAAGGCTGCTCGAGGTGTCGCCGCCGTGGTCTTATACCATCTTTGCTGCAGCTTCGCTGGGGCTCTCGATCGGCGTCAGGGTCTGTGCCTCCTGCATGGCTGCATACGGAGAATACTGTGTCGCGATTGGCGGTACCGCTCTCTGGGGAATAGCAGTTGCGAGCATGGGCTATTTCCTAGCTACGCTTCCTAGCTTACTCGGTATTCTCGGATCCCTAACCATTGGGGGTATTGGCGTTGGCTTGACCTACTTAGCCACCGTGGTCCTAGTAGGGCAAGCATTTCCTAACCAACCCTTAGCAAGGAGTGTAATTGGGCCTTTGGGTTTCTCCTCAGGCACGGGATCATGGCTTGCTGTGTGGTCTTATCTCCAGATGGTGACCAGAGATGCAAGACAGGTACAGAATATTTTATGGATCGGAGGCTCAGTCCTCATCTGCATAGCAGTTATCACTTATAGTCTAGCTCCAAGTCAGGGAGCCAGATATTCATCTCCCGTACCCCCTCGGGATTCTGAAAAAGCACCAGCAAGGCGCTTCTTTTCGATCTTGCTCTTTTTCAACGCCTTACCAGGCATGACAGTCTTCGGCGCACTGTTGCCAATCACGTCTTTCTACACCAAGAGCACCACGAATAGTACTCTAGAAACCTTGCCACGTCACATGATAGCTCTCGCCCCTGGAGGATTTTTCGCTTCTACTCTAAGCTCCAGACTCGGAGCAAGGTTCACATTTGCCATATTATTCTACGTGCAAGGCTTGTTGCTCGTCGTCACTTCCTTATTCCCAAGTTTGCCGCTAGCAACGGTCACTTTACTGGCTATTCTCTTTGCCCATGGCGCGGGATTTAGTCTCATCCCGGGGTTAATGAAGACTCAACAAACGAAAACCAATACATTTCCCCTATGAATACGGTGAAGTTTTGACTGCATGGGGGATGGCTGGGATCTTGGGTGGCATAATCAATGCCGCATTGATACCCTCATCTGGTGATGTGACAACTGTATCACTTCTTCTCGTTTGCCATCACTCGCCTTTGGCATTATCCTTCACTTTAACCTAGCATTTGGGATCTGCATTCTCTTGAATTCGTACATATTGGTCGTGGCCAGCACTGGATGAGCGTATATTAGGACCGGGAGTTATAGGAGTCTACTTAAGTGGCTAAATCAGGTCCTTTAAAACCTTTTTTCTTGAAGAAGTCCTGGTAAATACCTGAGCCCCTTCCGCATGTGTAACGATTATAGATACTAGCATCTCGAGTGTTGACTTTTCTTACACTAGAAGAGTCTTCACGGAAGTATGTCTTGAGCCTCCGGTTAATGAAATGTATTAAACGAAATAGTAGTACGACATTGAATGAGCTTCTAAAAGGGCTCCGTATCGTTTTCTCCTTTCCTTGCCTCGATAGTTCGCGGCGTGCTGCAACAGATGATTTATCGTCATAAACTCCCCATCATTTATTCGGCAATTACCGCGAGTCCAATCTCACACACCTAGTAGATCGGAACTATAGTCGACGTACCATGTCGCTACTAGCTAGTTCAAATCCAGGAGTCTTGTTCTTCTAGTGCTTTCAGCGCTAGTTCGACGTGGAATAGGGGCTTGATGCTGCTAACTTCTTGGTGACATCGGAAGCTTCAATTATTTGAAGCCGTTCCCTGACATCCTCGCGCTGACTGTGGTTTGCCAGTACTCTATCTCGTCATATCTGTAAATAGATGGTTTTGGGTCCTTTGAGAACCCAATCAACGATATTTCTCAGACACGCCGGTTTGTATAGTCGTACATGTATACTCTTCAAGAGTTGCGACCGCCGACATCTGACAGTATATCGAAGAAATTCAGCTACCTCGACTGGTCTATCCAGAAACTGTGCGGCCGCCTCGCCCACGATTATCCGGTTAGGAACCATCAGGATTGAAAGATGACATCCGAGAAGATCCGCTAAACCGGCAGATATATTTGAAGATTGTCCATTGACCCATGTGGCCAGGAACGAGGACCTGCCAGTGGCCACACAATGCTCTTTGGGGGGCGGACCCATACAGGCCCGTGTGATTTTTGATTGCGATGGGGCCTTCGTCACCGCCCCTTCGGCGCTGGTTCCATGGGAAGTGATATAGACTCAGGCACCTTCCTGTAAGATGACCCATTGGTTATAATCGTCTCAATAATAGCTGAAGTATCCAGAGTCTTATCCGTCACAGCTTGTTGGATAGAGGCATGTCAAATTGAGGGGCGAATAGACTATTACGCTCTGTGGGTGGTTTTACCGGGCTGATATTGAAGTCATTGACTGCGATCTGATCAGTACATATATTCGCATGCGTCACCGTGACTGGACTCTGATAAAGTTTGTGCGTTTTTACTTACGAGTCTTTTGCAGTGGCAAAGCACAGTATCCTATATTGGATGGACTCGACGTCGTAAGTCACTACTTCTGATGCTGACAATTTACCAAGTGCCTCTCTGAGGTTGTTGCCTAGGACCTTCTCTTTGCCGGCTTGTACGGCAGCGCCGTGAGCAGTTTCGTAGAGGTCGAAAACTTGCTGATCGGGCATGATGAGTGATTGTACGTAATGAGTCTTTCAAAATAATGGAAAGAAAACTAAAAGAGAGTAGTAGAAGGCAGGCTGGTAAGAAGTGTGGGATATGGCCGAAGATACCTCAGCAGGTAGTGCACAACGCAGCTTTCAAAGATGTGGGCGTGGCAGGGTACGAGCTGCTTGTAATTGTATCTTTTAGGTAATCCCTGAGGTATGGACTGTTGTTGCCGAGTAGGTGCGGTCTAATAGCACTTGCTCTGTAATGTACTTAAGGTCTAGATAGCTCATTACTGGGGCTACTGCACTTGCTGAGAATGCACCTAGGTACAACTGCAAAATCCCTAGCGGCCCTATACACGAACGTAGAGGTAGGCAAGCGTTATGAAAGAATTTAAATGCTAAACATGTGATGTGACTTAAGTAGGTACTTCGAAACAGATGCATTAATTGCTTACGTATATTTACATCCAATGCTAGCCTTCAATATATTGCGCACGTAGGCAGGCATTGAAATACATGATCCCATACCTACTAGTCCCCCGGGCACCGTAGCTGTGCGGGTAGACTGGATTGATATATTCATTTGTACCTTACAGGTTTCACTACCATCTTAGTTACCTTGTTACCTACCTTATGTACTCTTCAATTACTATTGTATAGTACATAAATCGACAATACAACGTATTTGCAGGGCTGGGGATGAATATAATACACCCGCATGCCTAAAGGTTGCTACGAATCACGAGAGGTGTTACAGAATAGAAATGCAGCACTATACCAGGACACGAGCAAAAGTATTAGGTACCGTTAATCAAGGCCATCATAGGAGAGGAAAAGTTAAGGAGCATCATAATGACACTTGGGGGTGAGGACATTATTAGGTCACGTGTGGAATCGTGTTGGTATAAGTAGTTAGCATCGAAAATAGCACAATCAGTATTTCGCTTCCGCCTCACCCAAATTTCTAGACACGGAATATAACGAACAGAAGGGAAAAGGTGCCGATCGGCATATTCGTGTGCCCTCGGATAATTGCGAACCTCTATAATAACTCGTCTAGTCCTTCTATAAAGTAGCCTGGTTTATCATCAGAACGATTGAGTTACATGGGAAAGTAGGTAGGAAATATACTCACATTATCGTAAAGCTGCGGGGATCACGAATTGTGGCGTGGGTTCTATTGACGCCTCCTCCGGGTAGTCAATCCCGGGCCGGCGCCGGGGCCTTGGCGGCTGCCTCCAGGATCGCCGCCATGCGAGCCCTCGATTGATCCTCGGTGAGCGGCGTGGTGGCCGCGAAGTTTTGGAGCGGGCGTAAAATTCGGTCCTCGATATGGGCGTGCGAGTTAACGAACCGCTGCATGCTGTACTTGAGATCAATCGGCACATTCAACACTGGGCGCTGAGCAGGAGCTTCAGGTGCCGACTCATCCCGGCTAGATCAATGTATTCAATTAGTGACGTGGAATCATATTAAGAAGACAGCCGTGTTTAACATATTAGATCAAATATCGGATCCCAAGGAGCTTACTTCAAGTACAGATACTGTACGGCACGTGCTGAGTCGTTGTTCTGGGAGTTTGGAACAAGGTTGGCCATTTTTATCCTAAGATGTTCAAGGTAATTGCCCTTTTAGGCAAGTGGGTCTGCCGATTCTGGCCGTTTGGTACCGCAGGATATCTGATCTCGGCTGCATCCGCACCAAAAAGGGTGGACGGGTCGTGTAGCGCTAGAGTCGTGAGGGCGAAAGGGTCCCTGAGCAGCTGGTCGGCGGAGTTGAATTAGCCCTATGAGGCTATGACGATTACCGAATAAGGATGGGCAAATGCAAGTTGGAATGCACCGTTAGAACAAGGTATGGTGATGCAAGTTACAACTTGAGGCTATGTCGATCAACGCAAGTAATGTTGGACATGACAGATCGGACGAGTCGGAGGACGTCAGAGGGATTTTATGTGCGTACATCAGATTCAAGCTCGCCCTGCTCAACATAGTCAACGGGTTCAGAGGAGTTGTATCCGGTCAACTAGTCTCACAACTAACTGGACGAACCGTCCTAGGCTTGGCAACTCCGCTGCTTCAGGCTGACAGCTCTAGCTTCGCCTGAGCGCCGACTGACGTGTGGAGGCCTCTGCCATGATGTCACGTACCCTTTTTGGATCAATTGGCATCCTATCGCGGCGGAATTTATGATAAAAATATTGTTAAAAGTCAGAAGCGGTTAACATAACGGCCTCGAACATGGTGTGCTGCTCCGAAGTGCGGACCTGGTACCGTCGATCTTCCCGTCTTGGGAGGCGGTACGACTATCCGACCGACTGTAGTTCTCAGGCAGCTTTCTATTATCCTCACCTGAAGAATTGCTGAAGACGCCTGGTTCTTCATTGGACTCTCGGTGGAAAAAGCGCCCCTCTCAACACTAGAATACTGATCGCCGTGGTGTTGCCACACAAGTCGTACCACGTTGTCTCCCTCGTGACAACAAATATTGGTCGATCGCGTCTATTCCGGGTTAATAGATGAACTTCGTTATCAGCATCGTCTTATCCATGCCTGTCCATGCATTGTTCGTCAAAAGCGTTGATAATGGTCAGATTTATGATATGTCACCTATTTCACCATCAATTGTACAGAAAACCCCAACAGAAGCGCACCGCGAGAAGCACGTTGTCCCTACTCACCGAAATAAATGACGTCGCAACTCGAATTTCATGTGAGTCGCGATGCAGGTCATGGATAGGGCAGACTACAAAGTGACGTAGATATCAGCCGATACTCGAGATGTTGGGCAAGTGGAATGCCGGCGTGGAGGAGGCCTACCTACCTAGATACCTAGGTACCCCAGTGTAGACTACCTAGTAGGCGGATATAGAGAAGCGGATATAGGGAAGTTTTGACATTCCAAAAATCAGTAACAAACATGCATAGGCGAGCTGCGACAGACTCGGGTCTAGATTGCTGCTTTCGTTGCTGGTAACTACGTCATTCGTCCCTCCCAGAAAAGGTTAGGTAGTTGCTCAGCCCAGGCTGGACCCTGAGGCTTCCGTTAAAAAGCGGCAAGGACCCTTGGATTACAGGGAAGATGCGACTATTGGCCAAGGGTACGGCAAGGTGATTGGGGTATCAAATTCACCGTGTTCCAAGATGGGGTTTCTCTAGTTCTCGATGGCGAAAAGAGGAGGAGCTAAGACTCTTTCGTCCCACACAGTTCATATCTACACAATGCAGTATATACATCATAATACTTACCACATGTGTCGCCAGCCAATTCAGCTCCGAATCTCAGGTGAGACATCCTTCAGGGAATGGGACTATCGCACCTATTTTTCTATATTGATCCATCCACGAAACAACTAATGTGCAGTTTCATGACCTCTGACCTACAGTCCTACCTGGTATACAACTGTCCATAGTCTGCTAGCATGCACACTCTGGTTCGCCTGGTTCGCCTAACGCCTTACACTAATGTAGGATATGTTCGGTGCATTAGGTATGTACAGTACCGACCTAGCAGGACCCACCCGCAAGGATCGTGCAGGCTCTTCTGTGCAGCGTTCCACCTACTAAACTTAGTAGGTACTTCCAAACCCAGCGCCAATTCCCCATCATAGAAAAACGAAAAACCCTTGAGGCCGACCTGCTAACAAACTTCAACATTTCTTCGTCATGTGCCCAGAATAGATGGGTCGCCGTTTGGATGACGTTGAATGAGCCGTAGATGGAATGTCACAACACTAGATGGTACGTAAGCGCCTTTCCAACACATCCTCCCAGTTCACCGTCGGGTGCATTCTCAACACAAAGTCCAGCTTAGTTTCAGTTACACCGAGCCATATCTTGGGTTTCAGGTTGGGCTGTGTTAGTCCTATCTGCTGTGCAACAACATATTATACCCATCTAAGTTTGTGAACGTCACGAGCTCCCAAGATATTTTCCCGGGTCCCGTAATCTGGGCGTCCAATCGTCTCCATTCGGGGCTATTATTGACAAGCGTGTCAGCCTTTGCTCAGGTGGACGACGGGCATATGTTGCTTATCCAGACTAGTAGGGCGGGATGCTACTTACTGGTTGATTCCATCCACATAGTCTTGTGCCTCGATTGCAACACACGAACTTCGTACTACCTTCTTGTTCTCGCTCGTTCCCTGCGTACTCTTGAGGTCGCCTGTGCCGTCGAACCAATTACATGTGTAGATGACGACACCTGGTTGGTCGGTACGGAGCTCTGCCTTGATTCCTGAGAAGGACTTGCCAGCGTTACCACAGGGCATCGGCAGGGGCGTCGTCAATCAAGAAGTATCCGTTGTAGCCTTCACACGCGCCGCCTCCTCCGCAATTGCTAGAGAAGCCAGGGAGGTTTTGCGCATGACCCAGGAATACCTACCGCCGCACTCGCAAAGTCGTTGATACTACTCGCGTCTGCGGTTGCGATTTTGCCCGTCGGTAAAGCTCCGTCGTCCGCTACCAGATACCGCTTCGAGTATGGCATGTAAAGGGTATGGTTCCAGATCTTGACCGTGTCGGGATTCCTATAAGCGTCAAGGTTGAAGTAAGTATGATGCGTGAGCATGAGTGCTGCGAATTACTGTTAGCTAACGAGTCATTTATTCTTAGGCTATGCGGATTGCGAGACGAACGTGATCTGACACTAGGCGATACTGCATCCATCTTGACATTCCATTTGTTCTCATGAACGCTATACGTAACGTTTGCCAACACTAGGCCCGGCATTCCCTCGGAAGAGTTTGGCTCATCCCGGACCGTAAATGTGATCGAGTCATCTGTCGCCGCTGTTACGTTCCATGTCCGATAAGACCAATTGTTCGTACCAGAGTGCAGTGTGTTGGTGCCGTCGTTCAGTTCGGTCGAGTACGTCTTATTGTCAAGGCTGTATTTGCCATGGCCAATGCGATTTACATAACGACCGGGTATGCTATTGTAGACGGGATGGCCGGGGTCCTCAGCTATGATGCTATCAGTTTGCTACACCTACGGCGCCGAGTAAGATTTAAAGGAACTCACCGTAGTATGCTAGGTCTTCATACCCTAAAACTACGTCGACGTCTTTGCCGTCCTTGTCTTTGACGAAAAATTGGTGAGAGTGGCACCGTACGGAATAAACTAAGGTTCGCCAAGTCAGAATTTCATCGCTTCATCGTGAACAATGAACTGACCTGCGCCTTGATACTGTTCGAGCTGATGGTGTATTTACCATCTACCCCAGGCTTTGGGACGTGTGCCCTTACGCAGCTTGTGACCGCCAAGAGCTGGAAGATAGATGAGAACCGCATCTTGTCAAATGGTGCATTCGACTCGAACTATCGCCTTCTAGTCAAGTTGGGTCTCAAGGCGATCTTCCAATTTATGACTGCTCAACACGTTTACTGTCGGGATTGATTTCTCTTCCCCCGCCCCTCTCACATCGTCGCCACCTGTTCGGAAAAATGGCAGAGGCGTTCCACTTGTCATCGTTCACCAGATTAATCCCAGCCGGAGGGAAACGACCCGTTAAGATAATGGGGTGCATATTATTAGCGGAATGCTGGCGAAATAGCCTGATTTGGGGTTGTCGTCAGTGGAGATTGCTGGGCGCGTTGAGTACTCAGAATTGTAGAATCTCCGCACTTGCTGCACGCGTGGGATTACCCAAAGCGTCGAGCCGGCTGTTCCTGACTATGGCCTGAATAGAGGTTGTTGTTATAGGCGCTTCGTACTATACGGGACAAATATCAATTTTGCTCTTTTTACAGTTGACAACAAACCGATACTGCGGACTGGCTAGGCAATGCATAGTCTAAGTGAAAGAGGTAGATGAGTAAATATTACACAATAGCCGATATTAGTCAGCGAGGGATGCCGGGTACGAAGGGCGAGATACTGTTGGATATAGAATGAGAATATAAGCCGGCATGCGACTTCTCTTGCCTCATCCAAAGTGAAGTAGTGAGTCTATAGAAGAACTACGTAGCAATAATTAACTATAAGATGCCCAAGCGTGTATATAGGGCGATTATTTGACGTCACGTCACGTCACGTCAGTGTGGTAGCTCTCTTTAATCTACTTCCTAGTTCTAGAAACGCGTGAGTGAAATTATGTTGATTTTTTATTTTTTTCCTCCTTTTTTAGAAAAGGAAGCATAAAGATAAAGTAGCCGAAGGTGTCGAAAGTAAGCATGTTTTTTTACGCTTTTTTTTTTTATTCTTTAAATATTAGGTTCTATTAGGCTATAATACTAGCTTATATATATATATTATTTATTTATTTTTTATTTTAAATTTTTTTTTTTAAACTTTAGTTTTATATATTATTTATTATTATTATTATTTTAACCTAAATACTAGTTTTTTATAATATAAAAGGTATTAATAATTAGTATTTTTTTAAGTATTTTTTTTTTATTTTTTTATTTTTATTTTTTTTTTTTTAATTTATTTATTTTAGCTTTTTAAAATATAGCTAGAATAAAAAAATATTATTAAGTTTTATATAGTTTAAATGCTTTTAAGCAATAATTATAATAATTATTTATAGCTTTAAAAATTATATAAATGTAAACGTTTTTTATTTATAAAAGCTTTATTAAATATATAATAATATTTATTAAACTTATAGTTCGTTTTTTAAAAAATAACTTTTTTTTTAATAATATAATTTAATATATTATAAAAGTTATTATATAAATAAATTAGTTAAATTTTTTAATAATTAATATAAAAAAGCTATTTTAATATTATATAATTTTTTATTTAATATATTAAAATGAAAACGTTATTTTATTTAAATTATTTAAAGTTATAATAAATTAAAAAATAAATAATAAAAAATTATTAGTTTAATATATAATATTTAAATAATATTTTAATTAATTAATAATATAATTAAAATTATATAAAAATAAACTTATTTTTTAAAACTTTTTTATATGTTTTTTAATATTATTATTTTATTAAAAGTATAAAAAAACGCTATTAAAAATTTTTTTTTATAATATATATAATATATAATTATATTAAATATTTAATTTATTTTTTATATAATTGTTTTAAAAAATCAAAATAACTAATATTTAATAATTAAAGCTAGTAAAAAAAATATAAAAATATATAAAAAATAATAATATTATTTTCTTTATAAAAATTCGAATATAATAAATAATAGCTTTTATAGCTATTAAAAATTAAAAAATAATAAGCTTTTTTATATAATATTTTATATATTTATTAAAATGTTTAATTTAATTTAAACTTTTATTTATTGTTTAATTATTTTTTATAATTTTAATTTTTTAATTATTAAATAAATTTATATTTTTATATTAAAAATTAAAATAATTATATTTTATTAAAATAATATAAAACAAAATAATATAATTATATAATAAAATTATTTAAATAATAATTAATTATTTTAAATTATTAAACTATATAAATTTAAATTATTATATATAATTAAATAATAATAATTAAATCGGTTATAATTTTATTTATAATAAATTTAGTTTTATTAAAATTATAAATATGTTTTTTATAAATTTTATTATTTTTATTATTTTTTTTATAAAAATAAACTAAACGTAATATTTAATCGGATTTTTATTTAATATTTATTAATAATCGATTTAATAATTAAAATATATTTTAAAATTTAATTATTATTATACGAAGTTTATAATTTAGTTTTTTTAATAAAGTATATTTTATAAAATTAAAATAATTAGTCGGCTATATTTTAAATATTATTATATTAAAAAAAAAACGATTGCGCAATAAAATTAATTATATATTATACGATCCGAGTTTTTTTCGTTTATAATTATTAAAACTTTAAAAGTTATATTTATATTTAACGTTATAATTATTCGTATAATATATTAAAATTATATAAAAATATTATAAATTATAATAATATATTAAATTAATAATTATAAGTTATTTTTGCGTGCTTAAAAAGCTAAAAATATATCGGCTTTTTTATACGATTAAATATAATTATTAGTTAAAATATAAAAGAATTTCGAATAAACATATAAAAATTAATAATATAACCTATTTTAATTAAATAGCCCGTTTAAATAAAAATATATTATTATTAATTTTATAAACTAAATATATATTTAATATAATATTTTTTATAATAACTACACGTTAATTATTTTTATTTTTATTATAATATAAATATTTATATCGTTTTATTATTATTATTATTATTATTATTATTATTATTTATTATTATTATTATTATTATTATTATTATTATTATTATTATTTATTATTATTATTATTATTTATTATTATTATTATTATATTATTATTATTATTATTATTATTATTATATTATTATTATTATTATTATTATTATTATTATTATTATTATTATTATTATTATTATATTATATTATTTATTATTATTATTATTATTATTATTATTATAGCTATTATTTAATAAATATATTCTAAATATTTATATATATATATATATAAAAAGTTATAGCTTTAAAGCTAAAAAATACTATTTATTAACTACGATAAAAAAAAAAATCTATATACGCTAGCGTATATAAAAAGGCTACTATATAGTAGCTCCGGCTTAAAGCTAAAACTATAACCTAGGTTATAAGCTTATTAGCCTAGTTAACTTATAATATTATTTTTTTTTTATTTATAAGCATAAATATAATTAAATAAACGTAAAAAATAATTTTTTATTATTAAGCTTTATTTAAAATATATTACTGCTTTATATTGCTTGTTTATTAATATTACCGCTTTATATTGCTTTTATTTAGCTATAAAAAAAAAGTTTTTTTTTTAGCTTTTTTTTTTTTTTTTTTAACTTATTATTTTATAAGTTTTATTACTTTTAAACGTTTAGCTTATAATTAAAATATAAACTATTTTTTATTTATATTAAAATAAAAAAACTATTTATTTTTAATATATTTTAAGTAAATATATATTTTAAACTAATATAGCTATTAATTAATTATTTATTAGCTATTTTTATTTTGTTTTTATTTTATTTTTATTTTTATTTTAAAAAAAAACTAATTATTATAAGCTTAAATAATTTTTTTTTAGCTTATATGTTGTTTATTTGCCCGTTTAATAAAGTTTAAGATTTTTTATACTATAAAATAATTATTTAACCGTTTTTAATTTATTTAATATTTATTTATAGTTATATATAATATATTTTTTATTTAGTTAAAAATTTTTAAGCTTTTTATATTAACGTTAAAAATATATAGCAGTTTATTTAATATTTTTAATTATTTTTAAGCTTTATTTTTTTAAAGCTGTTTTTTTTTATTAATACGCTATTAAATATTAATAAACGTTATAACGTTTGTACCGGCTTAAATAAAAATTAAAATATATTTAAGTTTTATAAAAAAATATAACTAAATAAAAAAAAAGTTTTTTATCGATAAAAAAATTTTTAGTTTTTTATATTTTAAATAAAAATTTTTTACCCGAATTAAAAAACTTTTTTATTTATTATTATTATATATATTTAGTTTTTAATATTTATTTTATTATATAAATAACTATAAATTTAATAAAATAATTTAAAATTAAATATTTATATTAAAAATAAATAATTATAAATAAATTATAAAATTTTATTTTTAATTTTTTGTTTATTATAAATTATATTAAATTTAATTTATATTAAATTTAATTATTTAATAGTTATATATTTTATTAAACTTAATTATTTAATAATATATATATTATATTAAATATAATTATTTAATATTATTTATTAATTATATTTATAGTTATTTTATTTTTTTATTTTTTTAATTTAATATTAATTTAAATTTTTATTATTTTTAAGTTATAAATTAATATATTATTATAAATTTTATTTAAATATAATTTTTATTAAATTATTTTTTAAAAAAACTATAATTATTATAAAATTAACTATTATATTAATATAATAAATATAATAATATTTTTTATAAAATATTTATTTATAATTTTTTTTATTTATTTTTTTATTTTTTATTATAATATTTTAAATATAGTTTTTAAGTTTTTAAAAACTTTAAAGCTTTAAATCGATTATAATAAATACGGTTTTAAATTTTCGAGTTTTTTTTTTTTAAATATTTTAGCTAGCTTATAAAGTTTTTTTTAAATTTATTAATAAGCTTAAGCTTTTTTCGAAAAGTTTTTTTTTTTAAATATTTTAATTAATTTATAAAGTTTTTTTAAATTTATTAATAAGTTTAAACTTTTTTCGAAAAGTTTTTTTTTTTTAAATATTTTAATTAATTTATAAAGTTTTTTTTAAACTTGTTAATAAGCTTAAACTTTTTTCGAAAAAAATAAAAATTAAATATATTATAAAAATTAATATATTTTATAATAACGTTATTATTTAAAATATAAAGTTTATAATTATATTTAAAATTAAAAATAGTTTATAATTATATTTAAAATTAAAAATAATTTAAATTATATTTAAAATTTAAAATAATAATTTATATTTATTAAAAAACTTTTTTAATTTTATTTAAGTTAAAAATCGTTTTAAAAATTTTAATATTATAATAAATTTTTTTTATTTAAAATAAAAATTAATTATTCGTTATAATATTTAATTTTTTAATTTTACTTTATAGCTTAAAATTATAGTTTAATTGTTACAGCCTATAGCACTACGGGCTATAGTTGTGGACTATATACAGTAGCTTAGTAACCAAGGCTGTCACCTTGGTTATTCTGATCCCTTTTGCAGTGGTAGATGCCCTAACTGGTTAGGTGTGCGTACCCGGCAGGTCTAGCAGGCTACTCTAGATTTTGTGCTGTTACAATAACCAAGGTACCTATGGGTCCAGTGTTCGAGCCCTGGACTTGGCAAAAGCGGCACTTGCGCTTTTCCGGATTAGTGGTATGTACTAGTTACGAAAGAGCTAGGCCCCCTCTAAGGTTCCTGAAGATATGCTCGCTTGGCCCGAGGGGTTTAAGGTCTTCGGGACGAAGCTTTAGTGACGCGGGGGGTTGTTATAGCCTACAGCACTACGGGCTGTAGTTGTGGACTATATATAGTAGCTTAGTAACCAAGGCTGTTACCTTGGTTATTCTAATCCCTTTTGCAGTGGTAGATGCCCTAACTGGTTAGGTGTGCGCACCCGGCAGGTCTAGCAGGCTATTCTAAATTTCGTGCTGTTATATTAATTATAAAATAATAATATAATTTAATATATATTATTATTATTAATAAAATAAATATATAAAAATATTATATATTAATTTAATTTATAATAAATAAATATAAAAAAAAATTAAAAATATTTTAAATATAAATTATATATTAACGAAAAAATAAAAATTATAATAAAAAATATAATAAATAAACTTAATTTCGAAAATATTATAATAAAATTAAAATAGTTTATTTAATTAAAAAATATTAAAGTTAAAATAATTTATAAAATAAACTATTAATAAAAAATAAACAATAAATTAATAAAAAAAATTTAGCTTTAAATAATATTTCGATTAAAAAAATAAAGCTATATATTTTATTTCGAACTAAATAAAGCAAAAATAAAAATAAAAATAATATTAAAATTAAAAATATTTAAAAATAAATATAAAAATAAAAATATTTATAATTAAAGTTATAAATAAAATTATTTATTATAAAAACTTATAATTAAAAGCTTAAAAATAAATTTTAATATTAATAATTATTATAATTAATTTTAAAAGCTTAAATTAATAAATTATAAATAAATAGTTTTATTATTTAATTATAAAATATATTATAAAATATTTTTTTATTATTTTTATTTTTTATTTTTTATAAAAAAAATAGTTTTTAATTATAATTAAAAGCTTTTATTTTATTTATTATTTTTAATAATAACTATAAATTAAAAAAAAAAATTATATTAAATAATAATTTATTTAATTTTAGTTTAATAAGCTATTTAAGTTTACTAGTTTAATAATATATAATATATAACGTATAATAAAGTTTATTTATATTTTTTAATATATATATTTAAATTAATTTATTAAATTTATTAAATTAATAAAAAAATAAAAATATATAATATAAAAAACGTATGTAAAATTATTATATAATATTATTTTTATATTTTTTTATATAATAAATAAATAAAACTAAAAAATTTCGTATTAAAGTTTATATATTATAAACTATTAGTTTTAATTATATAAATAATTAATAATTAAAAAATATATAAATTTTATTAGTTTTTAAATAATAAGCTTTAGTTTTTTTGCTATATTTTTAATTATATATTTAAAAGTTTTTAATTTTAAATAACTTTTTATATTATATTTTAATATTATTTAATTTATTTAAAAACTATATTAAACCTTTTAATATTTATTAAACCTTTTTTTTAAATTTAATATACGTTATATTTATTATAAAATAAAAAATTATTATAATTTAATTAACGAAATTTTTTTATTTAATAATAAATTTTATTTAAAGTTTATTAAAATATAAAATATATTTTTTAAATTATTATTAATTAAATTATTATATTTATAAAATAATAATAAGCTTTAATTATTATTATTATTAAATAAGCTAAATTTATAAAAATTTAATATAAAACTATAAATATAAAATTTAAATAAATAATAATATAATAAACTATATTTATATTATATATAAAAAAGTATTATTTTTAATTATTTTAAACGTTTTTAAATAATAATAATTATTTTATAAAATAATTATAAGCTTAATATAATTAGTTATATATTTTTATAGTTAATATATTATTAAAGTAATAATAATATAAATTATAAATTTTTTTTTTTTTTTATAATAACGTTAAAAACGTTAATTGCTTTTAATAAACTATTTTATATAATTTTAGTTTTAAAAAAATAATTAATATTTTTATAATTAAAATTATAAATAATAAAAAAATAAAATATTTTAAAACTAATTATATATAAATTATAAACTAATTATTAAAGTTATAAAAGTTTTTTTATAAATAATTTTTAAATATAACGGATAAAATAATTAGTTAGTTTTAATTTATTAATTTTTAACTATTAAATAATTATAAACTTAATATATATTATTATAAATATAATAAATTAGTTTAATATATAATTATTATTAAAACGTAATAATAAAGCTAAAAATTTATTAAAAATAAAAAAAACGTTAAAATATTATAACTAATAAATTTTAATAAAAATAATTTAATTTATTTAATATCGATAGTTTTATTTAAAATATTTAAAAATATTAATAAAATATTATTATTAATTTTATTAAAACAAAATAAATTTACGCTATATATTTATATTAAAATATTAAAAAAATTAGCGTATTAAAAAAAAAAAAAAAAAAAAGCTATAAAAATTAAAATATTTTTTTTTTATAAACTAAAAACAGGTTAAAAAATATTTAAAAAAAATTAAATAAATAACTATTTAAATATAAACTAAATATATTCGGAAAACTTTTATAAAAGTTACGCTTTACACACTTAAAAAAATAAAGCTTTAGCATATATAGTATATTGCATATAAAATCTATAAATAAAGTAAGAAAGAAAGTGTGCATGCTTATTAACCTATATTAAATAACCTACAAAGCCTTCATTATTGCAGTTTAAGCTATATAAATCAAGTCTCAATATATTAAATTAGTTAATTAAATAAAAAGCTAAATCTAAGTTTTTATAGTAGGCTAAATATTTATAGCTATAGGGTAAAACTAGCTTATAATACCCGCTAAAGCTTTGCTAGTCATTATTTTAAAGCTATAACTACTTTTTTCTTTAAATAACTACCTTTAGTTATTTATTTTAACTAATATTTTTATAATAAAACTATTTATAATTTAGCTATTTTATTATTATTTTAAACGCTTTTAATCGTTTTTAATATTATTTAGCTAGTAATTATAAGCTTTATATAAAGTAGCTATTATTACTATATAAAAATAAATTAGTTTTATTATATTTGTTTAACAGTTAAATTCCGCTAAAGCTCTATAACCTATATATTACCGTAATAATAATTTGCTATAACCTATAGTTTATTATAAAAAAGTTCTATTTTATTATTACGCTAGTATATTTATAATATTTAGTCTTTAAATATATAAGTTTAAATTAATCCTTTTTTTTTTATAAATAAGCTTTAATTTAGTTTTTAAAACTTTTAAACTATTAAAATAATTTTTTACTATAAATGCTTTATAATTTTTACTAAGCTTTGCTAAAATTCGACTTTTTTTTTTTCGGTTAAGTCCTTTATATATTTAAAAACTTTAATAAATAATTACTATTAAAAAAATTAAGTACTAAAAAAAAAAATAGCTATTATAGCTATTTAACTTTAGTATCTAATTATAAATATTTATAGCTATTTATAATAAAATAGCTATATTAAAATATTTATATACTAAACTTTTTATAATATAATTCGCTTAAAGTCTCCGTTTATTTTTTTTATTTTATTATTATTTTTAGGTTTTTTAAATATAATAAGTTTAATTATAAATCTTTTGCTTTAGTACTATTAAATTATTTCGTTATTTATAAACATACTTTTATTATTATTAATTTATTTTTTTAAGTACCCAAAAATTTCTTTAATTTTAATAATTAGCAATATTATACTTAAAAATAATATATCGAATACTATAGCTATTTTTACTTATATTATAATATATTTTACGTACTAATATTTTTAATTATATTATAAATATATAGTTTATTACCTAACGCGTTAATAATAATAATATTATAAATTATAAGTTTAATAATATTATTAATAATAGCTTTATTAATTATACTATTTATATTTATTATAGTTTACTATATTATTAGCGTAATTTTTAAGTACTAATATTATTTATTAATTTTATGTATTAAAATATTAATTATAACGTACTTTAAATTAACGTATATATTTTTAACTTTTTGCAATAATTCTAGTATTTCGAAGATTTTTAAAAGCGCTACTGCTTAATATACTTTTTTATAAAATATAAAAAGTTTTTAAAAGTCTATTAATATTAAGCTATTTTATATAGTTTTCTTTTATATATAATAAAATATTTAAATATTTATTAAGCTTTTAAATTTAATAGTAACTTATTATCGAATTTTAAAAACTTAAATATAGTTTATAAGTTTATACGGTTTAATTATTATAATAGTTTAACTAATTATTTTTTATATTCGGTAATATTTATATTTTAAAGTTATATTTTACTATTAAAAAAATTATTTTAAAAGGTTTTAATAGCTAATTAGCTAATACGTTTAATTTATTTGTACAATATATAATTTATATTTTAATATTAATAATATTTAAAAATTAAACTATTTATACTAATTATTCTAATTTGCTTTTTATTATAAATAATAATTTATAGTTAATATATATAATTATTTTTTTTTTTTATTTAATATTTTTAGTATTATAATACTAATATAATAGCTAAAAGTTTTTATTTTTATACCGAATAATATATTTAATAGTTACTTAGTTTTTTAAAAAAATATATTATTAAATAAAGTACTATTTTTTTTCTATAAAAATATAGCTATATTAAATATACTTTAATATATAATTAGCTAAAATCCGTATTTTATTAAAAAATAACTTTTAATTAAATATTTTAATTATTAATATTATAATTATTATATTTTTAATTATTTGCTAAACTTTTTAAGCTTTTATATTTAATATAACTAGTTAGTTTTTCGGTTTTTTTATTAGTACTATAAATAATACTATAATTAATAAATATTTATTAATTAAATACTTAAAATAGCTTATTATATTTATAAATTTATATATTTTGGTAGTTATTTTTAATATTAGTTTATTTTTTATTATAGCTATTTTACTAAGTTTGTTTTAATTTTTTTTTAAAATATATAAAATTTTAAAAATATACTTTAATTAATAAACATTAAAGTTTTCGCGGGATTAATTATTATATTATACTACGCTAATTATTCGAATAATATATATATTATTAATATAGTTTTTTTTTATTTTTTTTAAATATAAATATTATTAAATAAGCTTATTAGCTATTTTTTAAAAAGCTTTACGATTTTTTTTATTAAGGCTTAAAAAGTAGTTAATACGTTATAAAGTTTAAAAAACATAATTAATTATTTATATATCCCGAAAAATATTATAAATACTGTTTTTTTACAATAAGGGCTATATATTTTTATATATTAGTATTTATTTTTAAAATCTACAAAAATATACTATTTATAACTTACGGCCTTTTATATTTAATCCGTAACGTTTAATAACAAATAAGCTTATTTTTTTATAACTTTATTTAATTTTTTTAATTATAATAGAATTATTATATAATATTTTTTTAATTACTAAAGTTAAGCTTAGTAGTTTTGCTAGGTTGTTTTTTTAAAATTAATAATACTAGCGCGCCTTATAGTTTTATACCCTTTTTAATATAAATATTTAAATATACTTTAACGAATTTTTTTATAGCTTTTTTTATATAAAGCTATATTTAATATTTTTAGTAAGCTATTTTTAGTATTAATATAGTACTTTATACATATTATAATATTAATATATTGTTTAATTAAATTAAATAAGCTAAAAATTATTTTTATTAGTTTACTTATTTATTTATTATTTAAAAGTCTTTTAGCGTATCTTTATACTAAGTTACTTTTATTTTTTTATTTTTTTATATTATAAGTATTTTTATAGTTATACTAGCTAATAATTATTTTAAAAGTTCAATAAAAATGCTCCGTTAAATTTTATTAGTTTAATTGTTTTAGCATCCTTTATATAGCTAAAAACGCTGCTTTATTTATAAAAAATACGCTTTTTTAAGGTACGTTACTAAAAAACGTACGGTTTAACATAACGTTTTTAATTATAGTTTAAAGTTTTATAATATTTTCTATTATTATAAATTATACTATAATTTTATAGTTTTTTATAACTATTAGTTTAATTCTTTTAATATTATATATAATGTTTTATTTTTATAATTTATAAAGCTAAAGCTTTAAAGCTAATAATTATAAAATATAGCAGTTTATATAACCGTAGTTCTAAAATATTATAAATATATTATTATTATTTAATTAGGCTTAAAATAAATTATAGTAGTTATTATAACTATATTTTAATTTATTTTTTTTTAAGGTTATTTATTATTTTTATTTAATTTAACTACGTAAAAAACTATTTTAAGCTTTATTAAATAAATTTTCTAGTTTTTAATTAATTAGTTATTTTTTAAACGTTTTATAATATTTTATTTAAGTTTTTCGGGTTTTATTATTATTTTCTATAAAATATACTTATTTTTATAGCTTATTTTTAAAAAACTTATATTTAATTTTAAATTTTTTAAATTTATTAACTAGGTTATATATAATATAATATACTTTTAATTGTAACGGATTAATTAAACTAGCTTTATAGTTTTATTATTTTAAACTATTATATTTTTTTGTAGTAGTTTTTAGCTTAATAGCTGGCTTACTATAGTTAAAATATACATTATTTGTTATTTTTGCTATATATTTATTTTATAAGTTTACTATTTTATATTATTATTATTAATTTTAATATAAGCTAATTTTCCGGCTATTAATATAAAGGTTTAAAATAGTAAACATTAGTATTTTCGGGTTATTTTATATTATTAACTAGCTAGATCTAGCTTATAATAGGTTTGCTTGCTATATTTTTAATAATATTATAATTATAATAAAGTACTATTATACTTTAAAATTAATAGTAATTTTAAGAGTATTATAATTTTCGGTTTTATAAAAGTTATAGTAATTATTCCCGATATTTATACTGCTTTTTTTATAATTTGGCTTATATTTTATTTTTTGCTAAAACGTTTTATATTAAGCTAAATATTTAAAATATATATAATAAGCTTATTAATTATAACGTATATTTATTAGATATTTTAAGTACTTTTTAATAATCGATAAAAAGTTTTCCGTAGTTTTAAAAATAGCTTATATATATTTCGTTTTAAACTAATAATAATTTTATAAATACTATTAAAAGCTATATAATACGTTATAAGTACTTAGTACTTAAATTATTATTTCTAGAAAATTAATTTAAATAGCCGTTATATTGTTATTTTTAATAAATAACGCTATTTATTAAAAATTATTTATTAATTCGAGCATAATTTTTTAGTTTATAATTATTATTAAAGCTTATATTAGTTATACTTAAATTTAACGTATTTTATTTAGTATAATATAATTAGCTCGAATTAAACGTAAATTAAATAGTTAATTATTTTATTTTTATCTTTATTTATTTAGTTTAATAGCGTTATTTATTAAAAATACGTTAAAAAAAATAGCTTAAACTTGCTTTTTTATCGGGTTTAAATAAAATTTAAGCTTTTATATTTTTATAAGTTTAATAAAAAATCTTTTAATTGTTTTTAATTAGTTATATTAGTTAGTTATTATATATATATTTTATTTATTCTTTAATATTTATAAGTACGTATAAAAAGTTTGCTATAATACTTACTAGTATATTTACTAAAGCTAATAACGCTAAGGTTATTATTAGTTTTATTATTATATTTATTAGTATAGTTATAATATTATTTTTAGTTTATAAACTTAGTTTTTAAAAACTTTTTTTATTTTTATTAATATAGCTTCGAATTATAAGTTTATTTTTATTTTTAGTTAGTTAATTCGTTTAACTATATTAATTATTAATATATTAATATAAATATTATAGCTTACTATATTTATAACTAATAGGACGTTTATTAAATTATTTAACGTTAAGCTATTTATATTATTATAAAGCTATTACTTTTTACCTTAAAATAAGCTCTTATAAAATTTGCTATTATATATAGGATAAATATTATAAAATATACTTCTTTAAATAAGTCTTAATAAAATATCTAATTAATATAATCGCAAAATTAAATCTTTATAAGTTAATTAGCTACAAAATTATTTATAATCGTATAATTAGTTTTAAATAAAAGCTATAAAGCTATATAAATAATTATTTATATATACTTATTAACTTATATTAAATAACTTATAAGGTTTTTACTATTATAGTTTAAGCTATATAAATCAAGTCTTAATATACTAAGTTAATTAATTAAATAAAAAGCTAAATCTAGGTTTCTGTGGTGGGCTAAATACTTATAGCTGTGGGGTGGGGCTGGCTTGCAGTGCCCGCCAGGGCTCTGCCAGTCGCCACCTGGAGCCACAAAGGAAGGTCTAAGTCTACGTTACAGGCAGCTGCTTAAATACTCGCGGGCAGCTGCATTCACTGCTAGTGCCTGCCTTCATTCACTGCACTGCATTCACTGCGAATGGCAGTCACGCATTTACTACGAGTGGCAGTTACTGCAAGTGGAGATTACGGGTGCTGTGGCTAGTGGTGGGGCACAGCCACCAGAGCCTGCAGATCTGTAACTATAAATATATTTTATAAACTTTTTAATAATTAATTTATTTAAATTTATTTAAAATAATAAATAATTATTATAAATATTAATAAATATATTTTAACAAATAATATAAAAACGGTAGTTTTAATAGTTTAACTATTATTTATAAATTTATATTAAACTTATTAATAAAGTTTAATTTTTTAAATTTATATAATATTTTAATAAACTATTAATATAATATATAAATAATAAAAAATTCGCTAGTTTTTTTTTATAATTTTTATTAATTAAATAAATTCTTTATAAATTTTATATATTTAATTATAATAAAATTTAACGTTTTTTAAAAAATTAATATATTAACGTTTAAATAAACTTATATTATAAATATTTTATTTTTATAAATTAAATATATTAAAATAAGCTTAAGTTTATTTTTTAATAAGTTTAATTATAAAATTCTTTAAAAAAATAAAAAGTTTAGCTTAATTTTAAATATTATTAAATAAAATTAATTATAAAAATATATTAATAAAAATAAATAATATATTAATATAAAAAAATATAAAAACGGTATAAAAATAAAACGTTATAAAATATATATTTATATAAACTATAAATAAACTAAAAATAGCTTAAAAATTATTATATAAATAAAACTTATTAATATAAATTATAAATAAAAAAATATATATATTAAAAAATAATTAAATTAGTTTTTAAATTTTTTTAACGTTAAAAATAAAACGTTAGTTTAAATAAATAAATTAATTATAAATAATAATTAATTTTTAAACTAAACGTATAAAATAATTTAAAGTTTATAATAATTTAATTTAATAAAATTTTTAAAATAATAAGCTTAAAAAAGCAAAAAAATATTATAAATTAAATAAAAAAAAAATTTTTTAAATTAATATAGTTTTAATTTTAATTTAATTATATTTAGCTTTATATATTTTTATATTTAAAATTAATAATTATTTTATAAATATTATTTATTTTTTATAATTTATATTTATATTTTATATTAAATATTAAACTTAAATATAATAAATTTTAAGTTTAAATAAATATAAAAAATAATATATATTAAATAAAAAACTAGCTAATATTTAAAAATAAATAAAATTATATAATTTATTTATTTAAATAAAAATATATAAATTTTTAGTTATATAACTATATTTTATATTATAATATTTAAATATTTATTTATTTAATAATATAAATAAGCTAAGTTAGTTTTTTTTAATTTTTTTTTAATTTTATAAATTTAATTTAATAAAATATAATTTAATAAACTATATTATTTTTTTTAAAAATTAATAATTATTTATTTTTATATTAATTATAATAAACTATTTATATATAAAATATATTTATATAATAAATTATTTTTATAAAAAAAAAATATAGTTTAATTTTATATATATATAAACTAAAAATTAAAAAAATAGCTTTTTATAATAATTTAATTTTAATATAATTTTATTTAAAGTTTTTTATTTATAAATAAATTTTTAAGTTTTTTATTAAAGCTATTTTAATTAATATAATTATATATTTAGTTTATAATATATTTTAAAATAATATTTATTTTTTAAATTTTTTTAAAATTTTTTAAAAGTTTTTAAAAATTTATATAGTTTTTATAGCTAAATTTATAGCTAAGTTTTAAAATAATTTATATAATATTTTAAAAATATAATATAATAAAAAAAAATATAAATTATTATTTTAAAATAAATTTATAATAAAGTTTAGTTTTTTAAATAGTTTATTTTATTATTTTTAAGTTTTTCGGTAAAATTTTTATATTTAAATTTTTTTTTTTTTTTTTTTTTTTTTAAAAACTAAAAAAAAAAAACTTATATAACTAATAAAGCAAATATTTTAATATTTAAATTTAGCTTAATATTTATTTTTAAAATTTATAAAAGTTTTATATAATTTTAACTTTATAAAATAATATTTATAAGCTTTATATAAAACTTTATATAATATTATATTATATATTAATTAAATTTATATAATAATATAATAAATAAATAATAAATATTTTATAGTTTTTTAATTATAAAATAAATTTTTTAAATTAAAATTAAATTAAAATTAGCTTTTTTAAAAAAATATTATAAGTTATAAAGTAAAGCTTAATTTAAAAAAAAAATCTATTATTAATTTATATAGTAAATTTAATAATAGATTTTTAATTAGTAATATATTAGCTATTTATTTAAATATAAATGTTGCTAGGTAGCTTTTTTTTACGTTTTGCGTAAAAAAGCTATTAATAATATAAACTTTTTAAAGGTTTATTAAAATATTAAGCATAAAAAATATTTGCTAACTTTAATAAACTAATTTATTTAATTTAATTTAAACTATATTATAAATTTATTTATATAGTATTATTAATAATATTATTATTTGTTTTATTTTTTATTATTTTATTTACGGGTAGCTATAACTTAAAACTTTATTAAAAAGGAGGTTTAATAGCAAGTTTACTTACGGGCGTATTAATAATAAAAATATTAACAAGAATTAATGCTAAAATAATTATAATAAAATATTAACGGGAATTAATACTAAAATAAAAGCTTTAGTTATTTTATATAGTTTTTTATAAAAACGTTTGCTAAGTTTAAATATAAATAATAGTTTTATAAAAGGTTATTTTTTTTTTTTTAATAATATAAAATAAAAGCTATATTTAAACTAATATTTATTAATAAGTTTTTATAAGTATTAAAAATAATATATTAAATATTAACGGTTATATTTATATTTTTATTTTTTTATTTAATTAAATAATCGAAATTATTTTTTTTTCGGTTAAAATAATATTTAAATATAATTTTTATTTTATAAATATTATTTTCGTTATTATTATTAAAATATTAGTTAGTTTTAACGGGCTTTAATAATAATATAATTCGTTTAAAAAAGTTTTTATTATTTTTATATAATTATAACTACGCAATAAAAATAATAAATATATTAATAATATTTAAAAAATCTAGTTCGTAAGCTAAATTATTAATTTTATATTTAATAATTAAAGTTTAATATATTATTATAAATATTTTTTAAAAAACTTACTAAATAATAATAACTATTATATAAATAAAAAAATTTTTATTATTTAGTTTAAATTTAATTTAATATTTATTATTAAAATATTTTTTATTATAATAATAATAAAATTTATAGCTAATTTAATTTTTATTATAATAATTATATAAAAATTTATATTTTTAAAATTATATATATTTATTTAGCCCGTAAATATATTAAAAAGCTAAAAAATTTAAATTTAAATAATTATTTATATAAAATAAATTATATAGTTTATAAAAACGTAAAATTAAAATTTTATTATAAAATAAAGATTATATTAAGCTAGTTTAATTTAAATATATATAATTATAAAATATATTATAATTTTAATTATTTAGTTTTTTTTTTTCGAATAAATTATTTTTTTGCAAATAATATATAATAGTTATTAATAATTTAATATTTAATGCTTTTTTATATTTTTTAAAAGTTAAAAATAAACTTATAATTATAATTAAAATAATTTTTTTAAAAATATTTTAATTATTTAAAAATAATTATTTAATTAAAACTATTATATAATTTTTAATAATATATTTATATTATTAAAAATTATAAACGTTTATTTAAATATATAATAATAACTATTATTATATAATTATATATATTAAAACTTTTTAGCTATTATAAAATATTTTATAATTTAACTAAAAATAATAATAAAATAAAATTAATTATAATTATTATATAATAATATATTTTTAAGTTTAATTAAATATAAACTATTTATTAGTTTTATTTATTATTATAATTAATATTATATTCCGGATAATATTTATAATATTTTTTAATATATTATAATTTTTTATAAATCGAATATAATTTTAAAGCTTTTATTATTTAGTTAAGTTTAAAATAATATTTTTATTATATAATATATAATATTTATTTATATTATATATAAAATATAAATCGTTTAATTTTTATATTTATTATAAATTAAACTATTTATAATAAAAAAAATATTTAGCTTTAAAAAAATAATAGCGTTTTTATTATTATATAGTTTATAAAATTAATTTTAATAAAGTTTGTTTAAAATTTTTTTATAATAAAAGTTTATTTTATATTTTAGCTCGAAATTATATTTAAATATATTATTTATTATTATTTTATAATATATTTTATTATATTTTATATAAAGTTTAATATAATAAGTTTTTATAATTATTTTAATTTATTTTTTAAATTAATAATATTTATATTATAATAAATTAACTTAATATATTTAAAATATAATTAAAATATTTAATAATAAAAAATTTAAAAGCTATATTATAATAAAAATAAATAAATTAATAATTAATTATTTATTTTATTAATAATAAAATATTTAATAAAGTTTAATTAATAATATTTTTTATAATTAAATAATTTATTAAAATTATTATATAATATTTATTTAAATAAATTATTATATAAAGTTTTTTATAATTTATATAAAATATATTATTTTTTATTTAAAAAAGCTATATTTAATTTCGGTTTATAATAAATATTAATTTAAATATATAATTAATTATATTTATAAAAAATATAAGTTTATTTAGTTTTATTTAAACTTAATTTAATATAAAAAATTATAACGTTAAAATTTTATTCGAAATATTTATTAATTTATAAATATAAAATATAATTTAAGTTATAATAATAATATAGTTTAAAATAAATAACGTTTTAAATAACGTTAAAAAAAACTATTTTAATTAATATAAAATTATAATATATAATTATTATAATATTTATAATAATTAATTAATTATTATTTTTTTTTTTTTAATAATTTTTAATTAATAAAATATTTTATATTTTTATAAAAGTTTAACTAATTATATATAATAAAAAAAAAATTTACGGAAAAATTTATTTATATTAAAATATTATTTAAAAGCTTAAAAATTTTTAAAAATATAAACTATTTAAACGTTTATATATATTTAATAATAATAATATTTTTAAAATATTAATATAAAATTTAAAAAGTTTAATAAAAAATAATTAATAAAAGATTTTTTTAATAATATAATTGTTAGGTAGCTAAAGGGTACAATATATATTAATAAATAAAATAAATATTAGTATTATTAATTTTTTTTTTTAACTATTTATACGAAAGCTAGGCTTTTATGCGGAGAATTTTTTTATATAAAAAGAATTTTACTACGGTATATTATATACGAATTAAACAAATATATTAGCTTAATTTTATTATACGAATAATTAATACTATAGTTAATAATTAGTTATTATATATAGTTAATATTAATATATTAATTTTATATATATAATATTATAATATAATACTGGTTTTTTTTTTTTAGCTATAGCGTGCTTTTATACGATTGTTTTTTAATATAAAAATTTAATATAAAGAAAATATTAAATATATTATACGGCAAGTATGTAAGTAAAAAAGCGCTTAATAGTATATAAATTGTTGTTTTTTTAAGGTATTTAAGTTTATATATAATACGTAAAAAAAAAAGTTAATAAGTATAAATAAAAAGCTAATTTATATATAATTATTATATATAATTTTTTTGTTTAATTTGTTTAAATATTTTAAAGGATTAAGTAATATATTATTTTTATATTTGTTATTATTGTATATAAGTTAGGTTATTTTTATACTGTTTTTTGTTTTTTTTTTTTTTTTTTTTTTACGTATATTATTTATATTTATATATATATATATATATATATATATATATATTTCGTACATATGTTTTAATTAATTTTATAAATTTATATAATATTAAGTTTAATAATCGTATATAATAAGCGTAGTATTAGCAATAATATTAGTAATAATATTAATAATATTAATAATATTAATAGTAATATTATTATTATATTATTATTATTATTATTATATATAAGGTTTTTTAAGTTTTTTAAATTTATATTAAAAACAATTAAAGTAAAATTACTATTAATATTAATAATAGCTGTTATAAAATTTGTTAACTTATTAAGGTTTTTTATTTATATTTTATATTTTTTATTTTTAGTAATATTATATAGTTTTAAAATTTTATACGTTTAAAAATAATAGCGCTATTAAAGTTTATAGCTTTTTTATTAAAAATTAAGCTTATAAAGCTTTTATATTAACGTTATATATATATATATATATTTTATTTATTTGTTTTATATAAATAATTTTTAATATATATTTTAGTTAATTTGTTTTATTATATAATAAAATAAAAAAAATACGATTATTTTTATTTTTCGTACGATATTATTTTTTAAGTATTATTAACTATTATTTTTGCCGATATATAAACGAAGTTTATACGTTAAAAAGGATATTTTTATACGATTTTATTTAAAGTTATAGCTAAATTATTATTTTATATTAAAATAGTTTATATAATAATTATATTAATTATTAAAATATTCTATTTAATTAATATTATATAGTGCTAGGTTTTTAAAGTAGCGCTTGCGGCGCTTATATATAACGATTATATAATATTTATTATTTTTATTATATAATTTAAGTTTAAAAAAAAAAAAAATAAAAAATTAATTATATGTATTATTTTTTTAGTATAAATTTTAGTTATTATTTTTTTATAATTTTTAACTTTTTTATTTTATATATAATATCTGTTTTTTTAAATGTTTATATATATATTTTTTTATAATTTATTATTATTTATTATATAAGTATATTTTTATAGTTTTTAATAAATATTTTAATTTATATAAATAGTTTATTTATAAAAACTAAAATTTTTAATGTTTAGTTTAATATATATTTAATAAATATATTAGCTAGATTGTTTTTATTATTAATTTATTATATTTAAAGATTTTTTTTTTTATATAACTTTTAAAAAAATAAATTTATTATTAATTTTTTTTTTAAGTTGTTTTTAGTTTAATTAAATAATTATATAATAATTTAAAATTTAAATATAAAATAAATATTAAAAATAAATTAAATATTTTATAATTTTTTAAAATATTATATAAAAAGTAATAATATTATTAAAACTATTAATTATATTATATAATTCGTTAATTAAAATATTTTACGTAATTTTTTATATTTATTTAAATTTTAATATATAATATTTTTTAATTTTAAAGTTTAAGTTTATTATATTTTTTATATAAGCTTTAATTATAAATATAATAATAAATTTAAACTATAAATTTATATATTATTTATAAATAATTTATTTATAAAAATAAAAAGTTTTATATAATAAAAATCGAAAAAAATAAATATAAGTTTTTTTCGATAAATTGTTTTTTTACTATTTAATTTATTTGTTTAATATTTTAATATTATATAATTATAGTTTAATAATTTAAGCTATAATAATAAATTATATTAATTTTAAATTAATATATTATTAATATATATTTTTTTAACTTATTAAAAAATATAAGCTTAAGCGAATTTTTTATATAAAGGTTAATTTTAGTTAAATTTTTAGTTTAGTTTTTTAAATTATTATAATATTTTATTTATATAAAAGATTTTTTTTATTAAATTCGAATAAATATTTAAAAAATAAAGTTTTTTTAAGCTTTATATAAAATTTATTTATTTAAATTTTTTTTTTATATAAGAAAAGTTTAATAATAAAAGCTTAATATATTATTTATTTATATTTTAATTATTCTAAAAATATTTAAATTATTATATATAATTAATAAATATAAATTATATATAAATATTTATATTTTAAGTTTTTTTAATAATATTAATATATTTTAAATTAATATAGTTTAAATTTAGTTAGGCTATATAAAAATTATACGATATATAAAATAGTTTTTAAAAAGTATTTTTTTTTAGCTTTAGAAATAAATAAATATAAATATTATATAATAGTTTATTTTCCGATTAAATATAAATTTAAATAATATTTTTAAGCTTATATAAGCTTTAAAGTTTATATAAAAATAAAGCTAAATATTAAAATTAGCTATTAGTTTATTTTTTAAATTATTAGCGATTAAATTAAAATAGTATTTTTTTCGATATTATTATTTTTATATAAAATTTAAACTTTTATATAGTTTTATAGTTTTTTTTTTAATTTTTTATATAAAATAAAATTTAAAAATATATTTTTTTCGTAAATATTTAAGTTATATATAATAAATTTAAAAACGTTTCGTATAATAAGTTTATTAATTTTTATTATATTTAATTTTTTAAACAGTTTATTAAAAGTTATAATAATTTTTATATATATTTAATTGCTAATTTAAAAGCTTGTTTTTTTTTTTATTAAAAAAGTTTATAGTATTTAAATATTATATAATAAATATATTTAAACGTTATATAATAATAAAGCTAAGTTTTTTTTTTTAGCCGATTATATTTTTTTTAGTAATTATTAGCTATATATTATATATTATTTTAGTTTAAATTATCTGTTTAAATATTTTTTATATAATAATATAGTTTAATTTATATATATTAAAAACGTATTAGTTTATTAATTAAAGCTATAATTATATTTAATTTTTCGATTGTTTTAATTTTATACGGTTTTTTTTATTTTTTTTTTTTTTATATTAAGATTTATTTAAAAAAAAATATAAATAATTATATAAAAATAGTTTATTTGTTTATTAATCGTGCGATTAATTTTAATTTTTATACAGTTTTTATATAATATTTTATTATTTTTTAAACGGTTATTATTTTTTATATAATAAAAAAAATAAAAAAATTTTTTATTAATATAAAAATAAGCTTTAAAATAAAAAAAATTAATATAAAATTATTAAGTTTAGTAGTATTATTTAATATTTTTATTATTATTTATAAAATTAATTTATATTTATATATATTAATTTTTTTCCGAAAAATATTATATATATGTTTAAATAGCTTATATATTTGTTTTATTTTGTTTATTATTTAGTATGCTTTAATAAGCATTTTGTAGCATTATACGCTAGTTATTCTTATATATTTTTTAAATTTGTTTAATAAAAAATTTGTTCTAAGGTTATATATAATATTATTAAAGGTTAAGGGGCTAGCTTTTAGTTACGTGCGTAGGTTATTTTGCGGCTGTTTTTTTGTTTGTTTTTTTGTTTTTTTTTTATTGTTTTTTATTTAAAGAGGAAAGATTATAAAGTTGTTTTATTATATAACGTACACACAACCATCCTGGCCACACAACCATCCTGGCCACTTAGGCTTAGCATTTTACTAAAATTATAATAACTTTACGGAACTAAGCTTAATCGGGAAATAATTTATAGGTTTAATATATAACTATATTTAGTATATAAATATAATTTTTTTAATTTTTACGCTAGCTTAATAAGGTTATAAACCCCGGTTTTTAAAGTAAGCTAAAAATAAAGCTAAAATAAAATCCTAGTTAGTACTAGCGTATAATTTTACTAAAATTTTAAAAAAATTAAAATTAGATTTTTTATGTTTTTTTATACTATATATATTTTTTCGAATTTTCTAAGCTAGGTTTAGTATTTCTTTTTATTTTTAAAGTATAAAAAAATGTAAAAAATTAAATAAAAAAATTAAAAAAATTAAAAAATAATAAAAAATAATAAAATTTTACACTTTAAAAAATAAAAAAAATACTAAACCTAGCTTAAAAAATTCGAGAAAAATATATATAGTATAAAAAAACATAATAAATCTAATTTTAATTTTTTTAAAATTTTAGTAAAATTATACGCTAGTATTAACTAGGATTTTATTTTAGCTTTATTTTTAGCTTACTTTAAAAACCGGGGTTTATAACCTTATTAAGCTAGCGTAAAAAATTAAAAAAATTATATTTATATACTAAATATAGTTATATATTAAACCTATAAATTATTTCCCGATTAAGCTTAGTTCCGTAAAGTTATTATAATTTTAGTAAAATGCCAAGCCTAAGTGGCCAGGATGGTTGTGTGGCCAGGATGGTTGTGTGGTACGTTAAAGGAACTTTGCTAATTTTAAAGTTGTTGACTTAGTATAAGGGACGTAAATATTGTTTAAGACGGTTATATAAGAATTTAAGATTTGTATAGGGTATATTTGTTTTTTATAATTTAATAATACGGTTTTTTTTAACCGTTTTATAAGTTTTTAATTTAGGATATTTTTGTACGAAAAGCGTTGTAAATTTTTTAATAATTTAGGTATTAATTTTGTTAAATATTTCGGGTTTTTTGCTTTAAAGTTTTTTACTAGTATTTTTTAAAGGTTTTTTAAATTATATAAAATATAATTATATTTTATATATAAATATGCTATTTATACGTTAATTTATTTTATAATAGCTATTTTAAAGTTTTATAAAATATTTTATACGTATAAAGTTAATAGTTTTTTATATAAAATTTAAAAGTATATTAGTTTTTAGGCGATTTTTAGCTATATTATTATATAAATATTAGCTAAAAAAGTAAAAAGTTATTTTAGCTATTTTTTCGAAAGTATAGCGTTTTTATACGTTTGTTTATATTAGCTATTATTAATTAATTATTATTTTTTATTATATTTAAAAATATTACAGATAAAAAAATTATAAATTATATTATAAATTTTATATAGTTTATATAATAATAATTAAAAAATAATATAATTATATACTATTAATTAAACTTTTATATAAAAATATAATATTAAAGTATTAAAATAATTAATTTTTTTTTTATTAATATAATATTAAAAAACTAAAATATAATATAAAAAACGCGGCTTATATAATTAAGTTTAAATTTTATTTTTATTTTTATTAATTTATATTTTTAGCTAAAATATTAATTAATATTAAATAGCTAAAAAATATAATATTATACGTAATAATAAATAAAATAAATATTATATATATTAATTTATTTTTTTTAACTATTTATATAAAAGCTAGGCTTTCGTACGGAGAATTTTTTATATAAAAAGAATTTTATTATAGTATTATATAACTAAATTAGGCGGGTATACTAGCTTAACTTTATTATCGAACAATTAATATTATAATTAATAATTAGCTATTATACGCAGTTAATACTAATATATTAATTTTATATATAAATAATATTGCAATTATAATAATAATAATATTTTTTAATTAAATAAATTAAAAATAATATTTAAATATTATATATTTTTCGAACATATTAAAAAAATAATATATTATTAATAAAATAATAATAAAATAAAAATAAAAATAAAAAAAATTTATTTATATATTTTTAAATATAATTAAAAAAATTTATATATTTTATTAATATAATATTAAATTATTTATATTATAAAAACTAATAATAATAAATTTATTTTTATAATTAAAATAAACTAAAAATTAATAAAAAAACCGGTTATATTAATATAAATAATATAAACTTTTTATAAAAACTTTTAATTATTTTATTTTATAAAAAAAAAATAACTATTAAAAATAATAATTTTATTAAACTATTATAATTAATAATTATTTAGTTTTTATTTATTATAAACTTTTTTTTAAATAATAAATATAAATACGTAAAAAATATAGTTTTATTTATTTAAATTATACGATTTATTTTATAAAGTTTATTATAAGTTTTATTAAAAACTTTTATATTTTTTAATTAAAAAATAAGCTTTTATATTTAGTTTTATTTTTATTAATTATTAATAAAAGAAATTTTAAACTATTTTATTTTAAAAATATTAATTTATTTATATTTATTTAAAATTATAAGTTTTAATAATTTTAATAAATTTAATTATTTTAAAAGTTTTTTAATATAAATATAAATATTATTATTAATTATATTTTTAAAAAAATTTATAAACTTTTAATATTTAAAATAAAATATATTTTTAAAAGCTTAAATTTAAAATTTTTTTTAATATTAATATATATAGTTGTTTTAATAGTAATATAATTTTAATATTTATAATAAAATTATATATTATATTAATAAAAAATATTTAAAAGCTAAATATTAAAAATATTAATAACTAAAAATAAAATATTATTTTTATATAAAATTAATAATATAATATTAGTTTATTAAACGTTATTATAAAACAATTATAAAATTTATTAATTTATTTATAAATATTAATTTTATTAATATTATATTAATTATAATAGTTATAATAATTAATTTATATTAAATTTAATATTTATAATAATAAATAAATTTAAAATAATTAAAAATTTTAAGCTAATTATTTTAGCTAATAATATTATTAAAATAATTATATAATAACTAAAGTTTTTATAGCTAATTTTTATAAGCTAATATATATATTATTATTATAATTTTCGCGGATTTATTTTAGTTTAATATTTTTATTTATTTTAATTAAAATATTCGTAATATTAATAACTAAAATAATTTTAAGAATTTTTATAGTTATAAATTTATAAGCTTTAATAGCTATGTTTTACTAGCTATAGCACTTATAATTCTATTTATAATAACTATTACTTATAATAAATATAGTTATAATAAATAAAAGCAAGCATTAATAATAAATATAGCTATTTTACGTAAATATTTAAGCAGCTACTTATAATATAACTTAAACTTTTTTTTTATTTTTTATTTATAGATTTTATATATATATATATATATTAAGCTTTATTTTTTTTAAATATATAAAGTATAACTATTTATAAATTATTTAAAATATTATAAAATATTAAGATTATTTTTATAATATTTTTTAACTAAACGATTAATTTAATTTAAAAATATTAAAATACTTTTAAAAAAAAACTAAAATAAAGTATATATAATTATACGTATTAAAGCTTTTATTAATATTTTAAACTTATTTGCTTTAAATATTCGAAATAATAAACTTTTTATAATAAAACTTTAGCAAATAATAAAAAATATATTTATTTTAGCTTTTTAAACTATATAAAAACTATAATAAAACTATAAAAACTAACTACTTTTAATTAATTTAATATAATAGTTTTATAATATTATTAATTATATATTTAAAAAATAAAAATTCTATATAAATATTGTTAGCTTTAATTATATAATTTAATATTTAATTAATAATTATATAAAATTATAAATAAAAAAATTAAGCTTAATTTTTATTTTAAACTAATAATATATTATAGCAAATAATTTAGTTTAATTTCGATAAAAATATAAACTAAACTAATATAAATAATATATATAAAAATTTTATTATTATTTTTTAAAAAATAAAATATACGTTTTTTTTAATAATTTATTATTATTTATTATTAATTTATATATATTTGCTAAAAAGTTAAATAAATAAAATAAAATTTTATTCGATTAAATAAAAAATAAAATAAAATTATTATTTTTTATAACGAAATATTATATATTAATATATACTATTAATTTTTTTAATTTATAACTAAAAATAATTTTAATTAATAATAAACTAATTAATAAACTATTAATTAATTATTAAATAAATTATAAAAAATAATTAAATAATATAATTATATTTAAAATAATTTAAATATTTTAAACTAATAAATAATTAATTTATTAAATTATTATAAAATAATTTTTATTTATTAAAAATAATAAAAATAACTATTATATAGTTAAAATATTAATATTTATTTTTTATAATAATATAACTAAAAATAAATTTAAGTTTAAAATATAAATTTAAACTATATAAAATTGTTTTAAATTTAATATTAATTAGTTTTATAATAATATAGCTAAAATAATTAATATTAAAACTTATATTAAAAGCTATATAGCTAATAATTTTTTTTTTATTTTTTTTAATTATTTTAATATATTAATTAATTTAAAAACTATTTTAAAATATTTTAAAAAATTTATATTAATATTAATCGTAATAAAAAAATTAAAGTTAATTTTTAATTATTTAGTTTTAATTAATATATATTAATTAAATTTTTTAAATTTTAAACTATTTTTATTTATTTAATTAATAAAATTAAATTTAATAAAACTAAATAAAAAAAAATTTAAAAATAAATTATTTTTTTAACTAATAATTAAACTATATTAAAATATTTAAAAAAATATTAATTTTAATATTATATAAAATATTATTTTTAATAATTTATTATTTAATAATAATTAATTATAAATAAAATAAACTTATAAAAAAAATATAAAAGTTTATTATTATAATTTTTTTTTTTTTTTTTTTTTTTTTTTTGCTTAAATAATTTTTCGTTTTATTTTAAAACTAAATAATAATAATAATAATTTTGCTTAATTATTTAAACTTAATATTAATAAAATATAATAATTAATTTTTAATAATAAATATTTTAACTATTATTAATAAAATATATTTTAAAAAATATTTTTTAAAAAATTAAACTTTAATAAATAAAAAACTTAAATATTATTATTTTAGCTATATATAATATATTAAATATTAAGCTAGTTTATATATAAGAAAATAAACTTATAATAAATATAAAAAAAAAAATAATTTTAAAAAAAATAGTTTTTTTTTAAAAAGAATATTTTTAAAAAATATTATTAATTATAAAATAAATTTAATAAAAAATATTTAAATAAAAAACTTTTATTATATATTATATTTTATATAATAATAAACTTTTTTTAACTATAAATAATTTTTTTAAAAATATAAAAATAAATATATATATAAATATAAATTAATAATTCGTAAAAAAATTATTAAACTATTTAATTTTATTATTATTATAAATTTTTTATTAAAAAAGTTATAAAATATAATAATAAAATAAAAAAAATATTAATTAAACTTTTTTATTATTATTAAAAATATATAAAAAACTTTAAAATAAACTATAATTATTATTAATTTAATTTATAATTATTATTAAAATAAATTAATTTAAATATTTATATTTTTATTAAATTATTAATAAAATTATTTAATATTTTTATTTTAGCTATTTTTTAATTATAATATAAAATATTATTTAATAATAAAATAAAATAATATTAGCTATAATATTTAGCTTATTAATTTAAGCCGATTAATAAAACTATAATTTTAAAATCTAAAAAAATATATATATAATAAAAAAAAAAACAAAATAATATTTAAAAAACATAAAACTAAAAATATTTATTTTAAAATATATAATTTATATAAAAAACTTTAATAAAATAAAACAAATAATATTTAACTAATTTTTATTAAAATTTATTTTAAAAATATAAATTATATTTTTTTATAAAATATAATTTTAATTTTTATTTAAAAGTTTAATAAAAAAAATCTTTATTATATAAAACAAATAATATTAATAATATAAAAAAAAACTAATAATTAAAATATTTAGTTTTAAATATAACTATTTTTTAATATAATAATAAAAAAAAACCGGGTAAAAAACGTTATATTATTAGTATTAAAATCGATAAAATAATTAAAAAATTAAAAAAAAATAAAAATAATTTTTTAAAAAAAAAAAAAAAAAAAATAAAAAACGTAAAAAAAATACTTAAAAAATATTAAAACTTAATATATATTTTTAGCTAAATAAACTTTAATATATTATTATTATATTATTTATAAAAAATTATAAATAAAATTTATTAAAAATAAATTTAAAGCTAATTTAAATTATAATTTTTTATATATAAATATTATTAACGAACTAAAAACTATAAAAAATTCTTAATTAAAAATTATATAAAGCTTTATTAAATTTAATAATATTTTATATAATATATTTATTTTATTTATAAAAAAATAAATAATAATTTTATTTTTATATAAATTGTTATAAATTAAATAAAATTATAAAAAAAACTAATATTTATTTTTTTTATTAAAAAACTTTAGTTTATATTATTAAAGCGAAAATTTTTATTTAATTTAATATATAATAAATATTTAATTATATTTATTATATTATTTAAAATAAAAATTAATAATATTTATATAAAATATAATATATATTATATTATAATTATATATATCTATTATTAGCTGTTTATATAAAATTAAGCTAATATATCCGCTTAATTTAGTTGTATAATATATTGCGGCAGAATTTTTTCGTATAAAAAAATTCTTTATATATAAAGCCTAGCTTTCGTACAAATAATTAGAAAAATAAATCGATATATATTAATATTTATTTTATTTATTATTACGTATAATATTATACTTTTTAGCTATTTAATACTAATTAATATTTTTAGCTAAAAAATATTAAATTAGCAAAAATAAAAATAGAATTTAAACTTAATTATATAAGCTGCGTTTTTTATATTATATTTTAGTTTTTTTAGTATTTATTAATAAAAAAAAATTAATTATTTTAACGTATTTTAATATTATATTTTATATAGAAGTTTAATTAATAGCGCGTAATTATATTATTTTTTAATTATTATTAATAAATTACGTAAAAATTCGTAATATAATTTAATAACTTTTTGTCCGTAATATTTTCGAATATAATAATAATAATAATTAATCGTATAATAGCTAATATAAACAAATATATAAAAATACTATACTTTTAAAAAACAATTAAAATAGCTAGAATAGCTTTTTATTTTTTTAGCTAATATTTATATAAAATTATATTTAAAAAAATCGTTTAAAAAATTAATATATTTTTAAGCTTATATAAAAATTATCAACTTTATATATATATAAAAATATTTATAAAGCTTTTAAATAATTATTATAAAAAAAGTTAATACGTAAATAATATATTTATATATAAAATATAATTAGTTATTATATAATTTAAAAGATTTTTTAAAAATATTAATAAAAGATTTTAAATTAATAAAATTTAAAATATTTAATAAAATTAATATTTAAATTATTAAAAAATTTACGGCGCTTTTTATATAATAAGTATTTTAGATTAAAAACTTATAAAATAGTTAAAAAAAAACTATATTATATAATTTATAAAAAATAAATATATTTTAACGTATAAATTTTAAATTTTTATATAATTATTTCGGATAATATTTATATTTTTATATTAAATTAATAATTTTAAATTAATAAAGTTTTTTATATAATAAAATAACCTTGCGATTTTTTTTTTTTAAATAAAAAAATAAATAAAAAAAAAATAAAAAAATAAATAAAAAACAGCTACAAAATAACTTACGTACGTAATTAAAGTTAGTTTTTTAATTTTAAATAATAAAACATTATATAAAAATAAAATATTAAAAGCAAAATTTTAGAAATTTTTTATAATTATTAAATATTATTTATTATTTGTTTTAATTAATAATTTATTTTTTATATAAATAAAAAATATACTATACTTTTAATATATAATAAAATATTTAATTTTTTAAAATTTTTTTAAATTTTAAAATAATTTATTTATTATATAATATTAAATATAAATATTTTATTTAAAATTTAGATTTTTTTTATATATAATATTTAAAACGGAGCTATTTTATTGATATGGTGAAGTATGGGTAAAATTTGTATATTGAAAAAGAGATGGAGACGAAGTCTCTAGATCTATGTGAATTCTACAGGTCTAAATAATATTTGTGTGTGTGTGTGTGTGGCGAAGCCACACGCACAGACCAGGCACTAGCCACGTGGTGGCTGGTGCGCGCCCGCCAGGGCGAGTGTGTGATGTGTGCGCGTACGCGCACACCCCTTGCCCGCGCGTATCATTTATCTACGAAATATTAAATTTTTTTAAAAACTTAATAAAAAAAAAAATTATTCCGAAAAGCTATACAATTTATTTTATAATAAAATATAATAGTTCGTTAATTATTATTATAAGCTTAAAATTATAAAAATTAGTTTTATATTATATTTTTATTAATATTAACTAATATATAAAAAATTATTATATATATTATATCGGCTTTAATTATACGTAAAAAAAAATATATAATATTATAAATTTATATTTTAATATAATTATAAACTATAATTAATATTAAACCGATTAAACTAATATTATTTTTATATAAATATATAAATAAAAAAAAACCTATTTTTATATAAAATATTAAAAGTTATAATTAATAAGCTATTTAAAGCTTAAAAATATTTAAAGCAAAATATTTAAAAAAATTTATTTAAATATAATTATTATATACGCGTATAAAAATATTTTAAAATTCGAAATAATATTTATTTTTTAAAACTTATATATAAAAGATTTTTTTAAATTTTTATTTATATTTTTAAATTAAAAAAAACCTAATAATTTAACATTTTATATAAAAAAAAAAAAATTTTATTATATAAATTAATAGTATAACTAAATTAATTATTATATTTATATAATATAAAAATATTATATAATATTTTAAGAATTTTTAAAAATAATATATTAGCTAAAATTATATAAATATTTATTTTTTAAAAAACTTATATAAAATAAAAATATTTTATTTATTAAAAAAAAATATTAATTAATTAACTATATTTTTAAAAAAAGTTTCGCGCGAAAAATTAATATTTTAATATATATAAAATAATATTTAAAAATAAACTAATTTTTAAAAAATTTTTAACTTATTTAATTAAATATAAAAACTATTTAAATACGTACGATAAAAAAAAAAAAATTTAAATATATAAAATAAAAATATTATATAATATATTATAAATAATATATTTATTATTATATAATTAAAAAAATATTTAGTTAATAATTATAAATTAATTATTTAATTTGTTTATATTTAATAATTAATATTATACGAAATATTAAAATATTATTTAAAATATAAAGCTTCGAAATTTTTATTATAAAAAAACTATAAATAAAAATTTATATATAAAAAAACTTAAAAGCTAAAATTATTTAAACTTTTAAAATAACTAAAATAAACTTTAATAAAAACTATATAATAATTTCGGTTAATATAATAAAATTAATAACTAAATTAATTATATAATATTTTATATTTAAATATTTTATTTTATTTTTATTTTTTTTAAAAAATATAAACTATTTAAAAATATATTTTAATAATATAAAAAATATTATCGTATAAAAAAATAAAAATAAAATTTTATTATATATAAATAAAATTATTTATTTTTAATATTAATTTATATAAAATAATTAGTTATTTTATAAAATTAAATTATACTATTTATATAAACGATTTAGATATTTTTATATAAAAAAATTATATAAAATATTATTTACGTAAAATATAAAATCGAACAATTTATTTTAAAAAAAATCTAAAAATTTTATTATTATTATTAAACGTATAATAAAACTTTATAATAATTTAAATTTATAATTAAAAATAACTATAAATTTAATTATAAAATAGTTATAAATATTATATAAATAAATAATTAAAATATATTATATATTATTAATATTATTATATTATTTTAAATAGTAATTTTTTAAAATTAATATTTATATAAAATATATAAAAATATTATATAAATATTAAATTAATATTTATTAAAAACTTTTTAATAATATTATATATAATTTTAAAAAATTTTTCGTTAAATAAATTTAAAAAATATATAAAATAACTAATATATAATATTATAAAATATTTATTAAAATATATTAAATAATAATAAAAAAAACAAATATATAAACTATTTAAATATATATATAATATTTTTCGGGAAAAAATTAATATATATATAAATAATAAATTAATTTTATAAATAATAATAAAAATATTAAATAATATTATTAAATTTAATAGTTTATATTAATTTTTTTTATTTTTAAAGCTTATTTTTATATTAATAAAAAGTTTTTTTTATTTTTTTTTATTATAAAAAAATAGCAACTATTTAAAAAATAAAAAAATATATAAAAAACTATATAAAAGTTAAAATTAATTATACGATTAATAAATAAAATAAACTATTTTATATAATATATTATATTTTTTTTTAAAACGAAATTTTAATATAAAAAAAAAATAAAATAAAAAAAACCGTACAAAATTAAAACAATTAAAAAATTAATATAATTATAATTTCGATTAATAAACTAATATATTTTTAAATATATAAATTAAACTATATTATTATATAAAAAATATTTAAGCAAATAATTTAAACTAAAATAATATATAATTTATATAATTAATAATTATTAAAAAAAAACATAACTAGCTAAAAAAAAAAATTTAGCTTTTTATTAGTTATATAACGTTTAAATATATTTATTATATAATATTTAATATTATAAATTTTTTTAATAAAAAAAAAAATAAGCTTTTAAATTAATAATTAAACTATATATAAATAAAATTTTATAATTTTTAATAAACTATTTAAAAAGTTAAATATAATAAAATTAATAAACTTATTATATAAAACGTTTTTAAATTTATTATATATAATTTAAATATTTATAAAAAAAAATATATTTTTAAGTTTTATTTTATATAAAAAATTAAAAAAAAAACTATAAAACTATATAAAAAGTTTAAACTTATTATATAAAATATAATAATATTAAAAAAATACTATTTTAATTTAATTATTAACGATTTAAAAAATAAACTAATAGTTAATTTTAATATTTAGCTTTATTTTTATATAAAATTTTAGAATTTTATATAAACTTAAAAATATTATTTAAACTTATATTTAATTAAAATAAATTATTACGCAATATTTATATTTATTTATTTTAAAACTAAAAAAAAAATACTTTTTAAAAACTATTTATATATTATATAACTTTTATATAATTTAGCTAAATTTAAACTATATTAATTTAAAATATATTATTAATATTATTAAAAAAACTTAAAATATAAATTTATATATAATTTATTTATTAATTATATATAATAATTTAAATATTTTCGAAATAATTAAAATATAAATAAATAATACGCTAAACTTTATTATATTAAACTTTTTATTGCGCGAAAAAAAAAACTTAAATAAATAAAACTTTATATAAAGCTTAAAAAACTTTATTTTTTAAATACTTTTTTAAATTTAATAGCAAAAAGATTTTTTTATATAAATAAAATATTATAATAATTTAAAAAAGCTAAATTAAAAATTTAGCTAAAATTAACTTTTATATAAAAAAATTCGCTTAAGCTTATATTTTTTAACGAATTAAAAAAATATATATTAATAATATATATTAATTTAAAACTACGTACGATTTTATTATTATAGCTTAAATTATTAAGCTATAATTATATAATATTAAAATATTAAACAAATAAATTAAATAATAAAAAAATAATTTATTAAAAAAGTTTATATTTATTTTTTTTAATTTTTATTATATAAAGCTTTTTATTTTTATAAACAAATTATTTATAAATAATATAAATATAATTTTATAGTTTAAATTTATTATTATATTTATAATTAAAGTTTATACAAAAAATATAATAAATTTAAACTTTAAAATTAAAAATAATATTATATATTAAAATTCGAATAATATAAAAAAATTATACAAAATATTTTAGCTAATAAATTATATAATATAATTATAATTTTAATAATATTATTATTTTTTATATAATATTTTAAAAATTATAAAAATATTTAACTTATTTTTAATATTAATTATTTTATATTTAAATTTTAAATCGTTATATAATTATTTAATTAAACTAAAAATAATTTAAAAAAAAAATTAATAATAAATATTATATTTTTTTAAAGTTATACAAAAAAAAAAAAAATTTTTAAAATATAATAAATTAATAATAAAAATAATTTAGCTAATATATTTATTAAACGTATATTAAACTAAACATTAAAAACTTTAGTTTTTATAAATAAACTATTTATATAAATTAAAATATTTATTAAAAAACTATAAAAAATACGTTTATATAATAAATAGCAGCTAAATATATATAAAGCAATATATTATATATAAATATTTAAAAAAACAAATATTATATATAAATAAAAAAAATTAAAAAATTATAGTAAAAATAATAACTAAAATTTATACCTTAAAAAATAATATATATAATTAATCTTTTTTTTTTTTTTTTTTTTAAACTTAAACTATATATAATAAAAATAATAAATATTATACGATCGCTATATATAAGCGCTATAAACGCTATTTTAAAAACCTAATACTATATAATATTAATTAAATAAAACATTTTAATAATTAATATAACTATTATATAAACCGTTTTAATATAAAATAATAACTTAGCTATAATTTTAAATAAAAATTATATAAAAATATTTTTTTTAACGTATAAACTTTATTTATATATTAGCAAAAATAATAATTAATAATACCTAGAAAATAATATTATATAAAAAATAAAAATAATTATATTTTTTTCGTTTATTATTAGTAAGCTTTACTAAGGATAGTATAATATTAAGTTTATATTAAATAATAAAAAAAAAGCAAATATTAAATAAAGCTTTTGCTAAAAGTAAAAGATTTACTTAGTCCTTAGCTTTTTTATTTAATTTATAGGACTAAACTTTACTTATTAATAGAATAAGTTCTACTTTACAGTAAGGACCCCTTACAAGGGTTACCTCCCTTATTAAAATATAGCAAATACTAGCCTTAAAAAAAACTATTATTGCTTTTAATAATTCTAATATTATATTTAAGCTAATATATAATATTAGGGTATTTATTAATATAAATTTATTATTTTAATTTAATTATTTTTATAACGAAATTTATTTTCCGGGAATAATTGCAAGGTTATTTATTAAGTTAAGCTATAATAATTATAGCTTTTTTTTTTTTTTTTTCGATTTTAAATTTATTATGCTTAAAACTAATATTTTTAATTAAATTTTTAAAGTTTTTTAATTATTACTTTAATTTTTATTAATTATTTTTATAACTATAGCTTTTTATTTTATTAAATATTAAAAGCTAATATAACTATAGTTTAATCGATATTATAAAATAATTTTTATTTTAAAAAATTATTATTTTTTTTAAAATTAAATTAGTTATTAAAAATTAAACTAAAAAAAAAATTTATTAGTAAAAAAGATTTTTATTATTTTGTTTAAAAATAAATAAGTAATAAAATAATAAAATATATTTTAAAAGTTTTAAAAAAATTTAGTTTATAAGCAAAACGTTTAATTTAATTTTTAACTTTTTAAAAATTAATATATTATTAAAAGAATTTTTTAGAAAGTTTATTTAAAAAATAATAATTATAATATAGCTATAAATATATTTTATTTTTTTTTTTAAATTTTATTAGTTTATACTTTTAATTATAATATTATTTAGCTTTTAATAAAATAAAATTTATAGTTAATTTAGTATTTTTACGTAAATATTTATATATAAAGCGTAGGTTTTTATATTTAATAGTATTAATTTTATTAATACGTTATTAAGTTTAAAAAATTAGAAATTAAATATTATTTATAAAGCGAAAATTTAATAAGATTTAAATAAATATTATTAAAATTTTACTATAAAAATAAAAATAAATTAATTTAATTATTTTTAAATGTTTAAAGTTATAATATTAATAATAATTTTTATAGTTTAGTTTTTTCGTTTAAAAAAACTATTTTTTTAAAAATAGTAAATATAGTTATAAAAAGCTTAGCTTTTTATATTTTTTATAATTTTTTTAAAAGTTTAAAATAAACTTATAATTTTAATCCGAAATAATATTAATAAATAATTTTTAATTATTTAATAATAGTATATAATTAATATAACTATTTAATTTTTATAGTATATTTTTATTGTTTAAAATAAATAAAGTTTTTTTTAAAATAATATACGTTATAAGTATTAACGTATTATAATAGTTATAATTTTTAATTTGCTAGGGTATATTTATTAAAAAGATTTTAAATAAGCTAATAATAAAGTTAAACGAAATAGTTTTTATAAGTTTAGTATTTTTAGGGCGAATAAGCTAATAGTTATTATAAGGTTTTTTATAATTAATAATATATATTTTATAATTATTATAATATTTAAATAAATTATTATTTTATATATTTTTAAATAAATAGTATAAAGTTTAATTTTTTTAATATATATTATATACTAAAATAATATTTATTATTATAAACTATTTATATAAATTTATATATTTATTTATTAAAAATATATAGTTTATATTTATTTTTTTTATTTATATTATAAAGTAAATTTTAATAATTATAAATAAATAACTAAAGCGCGAAAATATTTTATTAATAATTTTATTATTTTTATAAATAACGCGTATAATATAATAATATTTAAAGTTTTTATTATAATTAGTAATAATTTTAGCTTTTATTATTTTATTAAATATAGTTTTAAAATTATTTTTATAACAAATTTAGCTAACTAAATTTAGTTTAAAATAAGTTTTTTATTTAATCGTTTAATTTAATTATTATTATTTATTTAGTTAAATATAATATAAAGTTAATTTAATATATTAAAAACAAAGTTTAATTTATTAAATAAATAATATATTTATAATTTATATTAAATAAATAAATAAAATATTAATAAAATATTTATTAGTTTAATTAATAAACGTTATATTAAGTTTAGTTTAATTTAAAATATTTTTAGTTATAAAATAATCGGTTAATATTATAATAAAGTTTTATATAGCTTTAATTATAATACGTAATTTTTATATATTTATATTATATATATAATTTTTAATTTAAAAATTTATAGCGTAGTTTAATATTTATAAAATAATAATTTAAAAATATAATTAATAATATTTAAATATTCGGAATAAATATATTAAAATTTATTAGTAGTTTTTATTTAGATAGAAATTATAATACTAAAGTTTTTTTTAAAAATTTATTTATTTATATAAATAATTATTAAGCTAAATCGTATAATAATAAAAAAAATATAACTATAAATTAAATTTTATATAGCTTTAAATAAAAACTTTTTTTTTTCGGTTAGTTTATAAAAATAAATCGATAATAAGCTTATTATTTTTAAAATTGCTTATAAATATATAACCCGATTTATATTTTTTTATAAATAATTTTGTTTTTTAACGTTATAAAAGTTTTATATTATATATAATATAAAAAAAATTATATAAAAATTTACTATTACTAAAATATTATTTTAACGTTTTAAACTAGTTTAAAAACTTTAAGTTTTAAAAAAACTAATTATTTAATAATAATTAAATAGCTAAAAATATTTATTTAAAAGCTTAATAAATTAAAAAAATAAACAAAAAAAGATTTTTTTAAAAATAATAAAATATAATAAAAATAAAATATTTTAAAAATAATATATAAATAAAAAAATATTTTTTAATAATATCCGAAAAAATAAATATATTAATAAATATATAATAAAATTTTTTAAAAAGTTAAAGTTTTTTATTTATAAAACATTATTTAAATATTAACGAATTATAAAAGTTTATTAAAGCAATTATTAATTATTTAATTTTTTAATAGTTATTATTATAAAACAATTATAATAGTTTAAATAAACGTTAAACTAATAAAAAAAAAAATAATATTTATTATTATTTTATAAAGTTTATTATAAATAAACTTAATAATTTTAAATTATAATAAAAACGAATAATTATTTAAAAATTATTTTATTTAAAGCGTATAAATTAATTATTAATTATAAATAAAGTTATTTTTTTTTTAAATTTATATAATAAAAATAAAATATATAAAAAAAGTTAAACTATTAACTTATTTTATATAACTTTAGTTATATAGTTTATTAAATATAACGTTAATTATTTTTTAGTTATAAATAAATAATAAATATAAACGATTATTTAGCTTTATTTTTTATTAATTATTTATTAAAAAAATTTTTATTAATTTATCGATAAATATATTAATAATTTTTAATTAGTTTAAATTTTAAATATATTATTAATTAGTTTAAAAATATTAATAGTTTTTAAATTATTTTTAATATAAATCGATTATTTATTAAATATAATTATTTTTTCGATTTTAGTTAATTTATAAATACTATAAAATTAAAGTAATATTAAAAATTTTAAGTTTTTATTTATTATTAAATATTTTTTTTAGAATTTTATTTTATATTATATTTTTAATTATAAAATAAATTATATTTAATATAAAAGTATTTTTTTTTTTATAAAATATATTATATTTTTTTAATATATTAATAATATTAGTTATATTAATTAGAATTATTATTATATTTTTTTTTAAATAGTTAAATATATTCTAATAATAATTACTTTAAACGTAAAATTATTAAAAAGTTTTTATTAATACTAAAAGTAATAAGTATTTTAGATCGGCTAGGACTTATATTTTAATATTAGCGATTTTATTATCGGCGAAATTAATATTTATTAATTAAAAAGCGCCTATATTTAAGCTTAATTTTTTAATTATAGTTATAGCTATAGCTATTATTATAGCTTTTAAGCAATTTTTTATATTATATAGTTTAAAATTAATATTAGTTTATTTAAAAATAAATTTAACGCAAGTATTTTTTAATATTATTTTTTTTTTAGCGAAAAGTTAGTTATAATTATTATAATATATAGTAAATTTAATAATAGCAGCTATTTTTTTTATATAAAAGTTTAAAAGCAAAATTTCAATTAAATAGTAAAAATATATAAATAACTAATATTTTAATAGTATATTTAAGTTTAAATAATATATTTTTAAATAAAATTATTTTATATATATATAATTACGTAAAAAAGTATATTTTAAAAAGTATTTTATAGTTATTTATATTAATAAATATTATTTACCGATTTTTATAATTAATTATAGTTTTTATAAGCTAAAAAAATTATTATTTAGTAATATTTTAAGCTTAATATTATTTTTAAATATTTATATAGATTTAATAACTATTATTAAAATAAAAAATTATTAGCGTTTTTTTTTATAATATAATAAAAAACGTAGCTTAATGCTTATATTTATTTTTTTTTTAATATTTTTAATTTTATTTTTATAATATATAATAATATATTTTAAAGTATTTAAAAGCTTATATATAATAATTTACGTTTTACTTTAGAATTAAAATAAATAATAATATTTTTATTATTTTATTAAATATAAATATTAATTTTTAAGTATAAAAATAATTATTAAAAGATTTTTTATATTATTATTTATTTCGTATAGTTTAAAAACGTTTATATAACTATTAGTAAAATCGGGGTTAATTTAGCTTAGTTATTTTTAAGTATATTTTTTTACGTTATAAATATATTATTTTGTTTAAATAATTATATAAAATTTTTAGCCGTATAAGATTTAAAGTAATAAAATAATATATTTTATAATAAAAATAAATAGCATAATATAAATATGTTTGTTTGTTTTTTATATAAAAACTAAAATATAATTTGTTCGATTAACTATATATATATATAAACGTATTAGTTTTATATTATATTAAATTAAATATTTTATTATAATATTTATAAATATTATTAGTTTATTATAATAAATATATTATTATTATTTTTTAATTCGTAGATTAAATAAATATAAAAAAAATTGTTTTTATTTTTATTAGTAAAGTTAGTATTTTTTTTTTTTTAGGCAAAATTAGTATATTTTTTTTTATATTTTTTTTTTAGTTATATTTACGGTTACAACTAAACTTTTATTTATAACTTTTTTTTTTTAAGCTAACAGTTTAACGTTTTTAATTTTTTTTTTTATATTTGTTAAATCGGTTATTTTATTTAAAATTATATTTAAGTTTATTATATTTTTAATATAGTTTATTTTTAAAATATTTTTATAAACGGCTATTAAAAAGATTAGCTTTACTTTTATAATTTAAAATATATAGTTTATTAATTTTATAATAAATTTAAATACTAGTAAAAATTGTTTAATATTTAAGTTTATATAAGTTTAAATAAAAACTTAATATTATATTAATTACGGTTATTTTTATTTAACGTTTTTATTATTTAAATATATTATAATTTTTACTAAATAAAAATAATTATAGCTATTTTATTATAAATAAAATATTTTAGCTTAAAATATATTAGTTAAATAATTTTATAGTTTAAAAAGCTTATATAGCGAATTTATTAATAAAGCTATTAATAATTGCGGTTAATTTTTTTTATATATATTAGTTCGTTCTAAAGCTATTAATTTATTGTTTATTATATAATAGTTAGTTTTAATAAAAGTATTTAAAATATAAATAATAATTGCTTATTATTATTTTATTAACTTTTTATTTTTTAAAAATAAATTAATACGTTTTATAAATAAAATATATTTATAAAATTAGCTTATTATTATAAATTATTATATTTTTATTATTAGGATTATTTTATCTTAGGTCGAACTAACTAATGTTTGCTTTTTTTAATTTTATTAGTTTATTATATTATAAAACATTAGTTAACTTTTTTTTAAATATTAACTTTATTATATTCCGCTTAACTTTGTAAAAGTTTTACGTTAAAAATCCTTTAGGTTATACAGCGGGTATAACGGTTTATATAGTTCGCGTAATCGACGAAAAGTTTATTTAGTTTATTTAGTTGTTTTAGTTCGCTAGTATTACTATTACTGCTATTATTATTATTATTATTAAGATTTTTATAAAAGTGCTTTAATAATAAGTTTTAATATAGTTAAATATTAAGCATTAAAAACTATTTATTTTTAAGTTTTATTAGATTATTAATATAAAGTAAAAAATTTATTTAGTTTTTTTATATTAAACTAATTAAATAATTAAAGTTAAAAGTTTTTTACCGATTATTAAACTTATAAATTAAATCGTACGTTAAGACTTTATATTGGATATTTTTCGGGCGAAAGTTTTAAAATACTTTAAAACATAAAAAATATTAAATATATACTTTTTATAAATAATATAAGCTACGTTTAAATATATAAATTTTTCGGATATTTATATAAAGGTTAATATTATATATTTTTAGTCGGTTTAATATATATTATTATTATTAATATTATATAAGTTGCTAGCGTTATATATATAAAACGCCGGGTTATTATAAAATATACGCTATTTAAAACGTTTAAAGTTTAATTAATATACTTAATAAAAATACTAGTTAATATATAAATAAAAATAATAAAAATAACTATTTAAAAATAAAATTAATATATTAAAAATTATTAGTTTAATATTACGGTTGTTTTTGTTATAATAATATTATCGAGTTATTATACTATTATAATTGTTTAGCTAGCAGTAGTATATTTTAATACTAATTATTAACGCTTTTACTAAAAAAATATACTAGTTATAATTATATAGTAGCTATAGCTAGCGTATTTACTAGCGGCGATTTATATATTTAGTTAAATCGTTTATGTAATAAACGCGTAATATTTATTAATAGTATTTATATTTATATTTATAAAACCGGCCTAATATATAAATAAACTAAGGTTTATTAGCTTAAAAGTTAATTTAAAAATTAATTTTTAGTTTTAATTCTAAAACTTTTTTTTAATTTATTTTAACTTATAGCTAGCTTAGCTAATATTAATTCGATATTTTTAACTTTTTAGTTTATATTAATAATATTTATTAATAAAATAAACAAGTTTTTTTAAGCTATTATTTAATATATAATAATATTAAACTAATTATTTATTTGTTTAAACTTTTAGTATGCTTTATTAAAAATAATATAATATTAAGTTTATATTAAATAATAAAAAAAAACAAGTACTAAATAAAGCTCCTACTAAAAGTAAAAAACTTACCTAGTCCTTAGCTTCTTTATCTAATTTATAGAACTAAACTTTACTTATTAATAAAATAAGCTTTACTTTATAATAAAGACCCTTACAAAAATCACCCCCTTATTAAAATATAATAAATACTAGCCTTAAAAAAAAACTATTATTACTTTTAATAACTCTAGTACTATATTTAAGCTAATATATAATATTAAAATATTTATTAATATAAATTTATTATTTTAATTTAATTATTTTATAGCAAAGTTTACTTTCCGGGGGTAACTATAAGGTTATTTACCGGCTAAGCTATAATAGCTATAGCTTTTTTTTTTTTTTTTTCGATTTTAAATTTATTATTTATTAAAACTAATATTTTTTAATTAAATTTTTAAAGTTTTTTAATTATTATTTTAATTTTTATTATTATTTTTATAATTATAGCTTTTTATTTTATTAAATATTAAAAGCTAATATAACTATAGTTTAGTTAATATTATAAAATAGTTTTTATTTCGAAAAAATTACCGTTTTTTTTAAAATTAAATTAGTTATTAAAAATTAAACTAAAAAAAAAATTTATTAATAAAAAAAATCCTTACTATTTTATTTAAAAAATAAATAAATAATAAAAATAATAAAATATTTTAAAAGTTTTAAAAAAATCTAGTTTATAAATAAAACGTTTAATTTAATTTTTAATTTTTTAAAAACTAGCATATTATTAAAAAATTTTTAAAAAGCTTATTTAAAAAATAATAATTATAATATAGCCGTAAATATATTTTATTTTTTTTTTAAATTTTATTAGCTTATATTTTAATTATAATATTATTTAGCTTTTAATAAAATAAAATCTATAGCTAATTTAGTATTTTTACGTAAATATTTACGTATAAAATATAAGTTTTTATATTTAATAATATTAACTTTTATTAATACGTTATTAAGTTTAAAAAATTAAACTAAACAGCTATTTATAAAATAAAATTAATAAATCTAAATAAACATTATTAAGATTTTATTATAAAAATAAAAATAAATTAATTTAATTACTTTTAAAATATTTAAAGTTATAATATTAAATAATAATTTTATAGTTTAGTTTTTCGTTTAAAAAAATTTTTTTAAAAGTAATAAATAATAATTATAAAAAGCTTAGCTTTTTATACTTTTTATAAACTTTTTTAAAAGTTAAATAAATTTATAATTTTAATTTAAAATAATACTAATAAATAATTTAATCGTTTAATAATAGCTATATAACTAATATAGCTGCTTAATTTTTTATAGTATATTTTTTATTATTAAAATAAGCAAAGTTTTTTTTAAAATATATTATATAAATATTAGCGTATTATAATATTATAACTTTTAATTTACTAAAATATATTTACCGAAAAATTTTAAAAAACTAATAATAAAATTAAATAAAATAGTTTTTATAAGCTTAGTATTTTTAAAACAAATAAGCTAATAATTATTATAAAGTTTTTATAACTAATAATATATTTTATAATTATTATAATATTTAATATAAATTATTTTATATATTTTTAAATAAATAATATAAAGTTTTAATTCTTTTAATATATATTATATACCGAAATAATATTTATTATTATAAGCTATTTATATAAACTTATATACCTATTTATTAAAATATACAATTTATATTTGCTTTTTTTATTTATATTATAAAAAATCTTTAATAATTATAAATAAATAGCTAAAGCGCGAAAATATTTTATTAATAATTTATTATTTTTATAAATAACACGTATAATATAATAATATTTAAAGTTTTTATTATAATTAGCAATAATTTTAGTTTTTATTGTTTTATTAAATATAGCTTTAAAGATTATTTTTATAATAAATTTAACTAATTAAATTTAATTTAAAATAAGTTTTTTATTTAATTATTTTTAACTATTATTATTTATTTAATTAAATATAATATAAAGTCGATTTAATATATTAAAAATAAAATTTAATTTATTAAATAAATAATATATTTATAATTTATACTAAATAAATAAATAAAAATATTAATAAAACGTTTATTAGCCCGATTAATAAATATTAAGCTTAATTTAATTTAAAATATTTTTAATTATAAAATAATTAGTTAATATTATAATAAAGTTTTACGTAGCTTTAATTATAATATATAACTTTTTATATATTTATATTATATATAACTTTTAATTTAAAAAGTTTATAATATAATTTAGTATTTATAAAGTAATAATTAAAATATAATTAGTATATTTAAATATTTAGGATAAATATATTAAAATTTTATTAGTAGTTTTTATTTAAATAAAAAACTATAATATTAAAGCTTTTTTTTAAAAATTATTTTATTTATATAAATAATTGCCGAGCTAGATTATAATAATAAAAAAAATATAACTATAAATTAAATTTTATATAGCTTTAAATAAAAGCTTTTTTTTTTCGGTCGGCTTATAATAAATAAATTAATAATAAGCTTATTATTTTTTAAAATTATTTATAAATATATAATTTATATTTTTTATAAATAATTTTTTTTTAACGCTATAAAAGTTTTATATATTATATATATAAAAAAAGTTATATAAAAATTTACTACTATTAAAGTATTATTTTAACGCTTTAAGCTAGTTTAAAAACTTTAAGTTTTAAAAATAGCTAATTATTTAATAATAATTAAATAGCTAAAAACGTTTATTTAAAGCTTAATAAATTAATAAAAAAATAAGCAAAAAAAATTTTTTAAAAATAATAAAATATAATAAAAACGAAATATTTTAAAATAGTATAAATAAAATAAATATTTTTTAATAATATCCGAAAAAATAATAATTATTAATAAATATATAATAAAATTTTTAAAAAATTAAGTTTTTTATTTATAAAATATTATTAAATATTAATAAATTATAAAAACTTATTAAAATAATATTAATTATTTAATTTTTTAATAGTTAATTATTATAAAATAATTATAATAGTCCAAATAAACGCCGAACTAATAAAAAAAAAATAATATTTATTATTATTTTATAAAATTTACTATAAATAAACTTAATAATTTAAATTATAATAAATAATAATTATTTAAAATTACTATTTTATTTAAAACGTATAATTAATTATTAGTTATAAATAAAATTATTTTTTTTTTAAATTTATATAATAAAAAAAAATATATAAAAAAGTTAAACTATTAACTATTTTATATAACTTTAATTATATAGTTTATTAAATATAATATTAATTGCTTTTTAATTATAAATAAATAATAAATATAAGCAACTATTTAGCTTTATTTTTTATTAATTATTTATTAAAAAAATTTTTATTAATTTATTAATAAATATATTAATAATTTTTAATTAGTTTAAATTTTAAATATATTATTAATTAGTTTAAAAATATTAATAATTTTAAATTATTTTTAATATAAATTATTATTTACTAATATAATTATTTTTTCGATTTTTTAATTTATAAATATTAAAAGTCGAAATAATATTAAAATTTTAAGTTTTTATTTATTATTAATATTTTTTTAAAACTTTATTTTATTTATATTTTAACTATAAAATAAATTATATTTAATATAAAAATGCTTTTTTTTTTATAAATATATTATTTTTTAATATATTAATAATATTAGCTATATTAGTTAAAATTATTATTATGCTTTTTTTTTAAATAATTAAATATATTCTAGTAATAATTATTTTAAATATAAAAGTTATTAAAAAGTTTTTATTAACGCTAAAATAATAAATATTTTAAATTAACTAAAACTTATATTTTAGTATTATAATTTTATTATTAATAAATTAATATTTATTAATTAAAAAGCGCTTATATTTAAGCTTAATTTTTTAACTATATTATAATTATAATATATTATTATAACTTTTAAATAACTTTTTTATATTATAAGTTTAAAATTAATATTAATTTATTTAAAAATAAATTTAACGTAAATATTTTTAATATTACTTTTTTTTTTAGCGAAAAATTAGTTATAACTACTATTAATAATATAATAAATTTAATAATAATAGCTATTTTTTTTTATATAAAATTTAAAAAAAATTCGATTAAATAGCAAAAATATATAAATAGCTAATATTTTAATAATATTAAATTTAAAAAATATATTTTAAATAAAATTATTTATATATATAATTATATAAAAAATATACTTTAAAAAATATTTCGTAATTATTTATACCGGCAAATATTATTTACTAATTTTTATAATTAATTATAGCTTTTATAAGCTAAAAAATTATTATAATAATATTTTAAGCTTAATATTATTTTTAAATATTTATATAAATTTAATAACTATTAAAATAAAAAACTATTAGTTTTTTTTTATAATATAATAAAAAACATAGCTTAATATTTATATTATATTTTTTTTTAATACTTTTAACTTTTTTATAATATATAATAATATATTTTAAAATATTTAAAAGCTTACGTATAATAATATTACGTTATTTTAAAATTAAAACAAATAATAATATTTTTATTATTTTATTAAGCATAATATTAATTTTAAATATAAAAAATTATTAAAAATTTTTTTATATTATTTTTATTTTATATAGCTTAAAAAGCTTATATAATTATTAGTAAAATCGGGATTAATTTAGTTTAATTATTTTAAATATATTTTTTTACGTTATAAAATATTATTTCGTTTAAATAGCTATATAAAATTTTTAGCTATATAAAACTTAAAATAATATATATTTATAATAAAATAAAATAGCGTAATATAAACATATTTGTTTATTTTTTACATAAAAAATTAAAATATAATTTGCTCGATTAGCTATATATTATATATATAAACGTACTAGTTTTATATATATATTAAATTAAATATTTTATTATAATATTTATAAATATTATATAGTTTATTATAATAATATATTATTATTATTTTCTAATTTATAAATCGAATAAACAAATATAAAAAAATCGTTTTTATTTTATTAATAAAGTTAATATTATTTTTTTTTTTAAATAAAATTAACGTATTTTTTTTATATTTTTTTTTTTATCGCTTATAATTATAACTAAACTTTCGTTTATAACTTTTTTTTTTTAAGCTAGCAGTTTAGTATTTTTATTTTTTCGTTTTATGTTTATTAAATCGGTTATTTTATTTAAAATTACGCTTAAGTTTATTATATTTTTAATATATTTATTTTAAAATTTTTTATAAATAGCTATAAAAAAATTAGCTTTTTTTTATAACTTAAAATATATATTTATAATTTTATAATAAATCGGGTACTAAAAATTGCTTAATATTTAAATTATATAAATTTAAATAAAAACTATAATATTATATTAATTATAGTTATTTTTATTTAGCGTTTTTATTATTCGAATATATTATAATTTCTGCTAAATAAAAATAATTATAGCTTATTTATTATAAATAAAATATTTAGCTTAAAATATAATTAGTTAAACAATTTTATAGCTTAAAAAGCTTATATAACGAACTTATTAATAAAGCTATTAATAATTATAGTTAATTTTTTTACGTATATAGTTCGTTTTAAAACTATTAGCTTATTATTTTATTATATAATAACTAGTTTAATAAAAACGTTTAAAATATAAATAATAATTATTATTATTAGTTTTTACTAATTTTTATTTTTTAAAAATAAATTAATACGTTTAATAAAATAAAAATATTTATAAAAATTAGCTTATTATTATAAATTATTATATTTTATTATTAAATTATTATTTTAAGTTAAACTAACTATATTTGTTTTTTTTAGCTTCGTTAGTTTATTATATATAAAATATTAGTAGATTTTTAAATATAATTTTATTATATTTGCTTAATTTTATAAAAGTTTTACGTCGAAAATCTTATAAATTACGTAGTATAATTTAAATAATTTATATAGTTAGCATAAAATTTATTAATATTACTAATTATTTTAGCTCGCTAATTATTATTACTTATTATTATTATATTATTAAATTTTCTATAAAAACGCCCTAATAAGTTTTAAATATAATTAAATACTAAACGTTAAAAGTTATTTATCCTTAAGCTTTATTGGACTATTTATAATATAAAGAATTTACTTGGCTTTTTTATATTAAACTATTTAAAAAGCTAAAATTAAAAATCTTTTACTAACTATTAAACTTATAAATTAAACTATATATTAAAGCTTTATATTAGCTATTTTCGGGTAAAAATTTTTAAAATACTAAAAAGTACTAAAAATATTAAATATATACCGTTATAAATTATACAAGCTATATTTAAATATAAAAATCTTTTAAATATTTATATAAAAATTAATATTTTATATCCTTAGTCGGCTTAATATATATTACTACTTTTAGTACCGTATAAATTACTAGCGCTATATATATTAAAATTATTAAATTATTATAAAATATATATTACTTAGAACGCTTAAAGTTTAATTATATATATTTAATAAAAATACTAGTTAAATATAAATAAAAATAATAAAAATAATAATTCGGATATAAAATTAATATATTAAAAATTATTAGCTTAAAACTATAATTATTTTTGCTATAATAATATAACTAAATTATTTTAATACTATAATTTTTATTAGCTATAATACGTTTTAATATTAATTATTAATATTATAACCTAAAAAATTATAAATTATAATTATATTATTATAATAGCTAATATACTTATAAATAGCGCGCTATATATTCTATTAAACTTTTCGTATAATAATTATATAACGTCCGTAAATAATAATTATTTATATATTTATAAAACATATTTAATATATATAAACTAAAATTTGTTAGCTTAAAGCTTAACTTTTAGTTTTTAACTTTATTTTTTTTTATTAATTATTTTTATTTATTAGCTAATTTTATTAAAATAGTTTTAATATTCTTAACTTTTTAGTATATATTAATAATATATTTAAAAAGCTTAGCTATATTTTTTCGCAAAACTAATTAAATAATAAACCGTTAAAATAATCGTTTATTTTTAAACTTTTTTAAATATAGTTCTAAATTTTTTATTATTATTAAACTTTTTAAAAATAATTTCTAAATTATTAAAATCTAATTCTAATTAATTAAATTATATAAGTTTTAACTTATCGTTTTAAAATTTTAAATATATTAAAGCTAAAAAAAAACAGCTTAAAAATTAATATAAGCAGTTATGCCTTATACTTTTCTTAATATATAAATAATTAAATAATTTATATCGGAAATATAACAATAATTTATTATTATAAAAAATTTTAATAATAAGCTAAAATTTAATAATAATATAAATCCGGATATTATAGTTTAATATAGCGTAGCTAAAAATAATATTACTCTTTTTATTTTTTAGCTAAAACTATTATAAATTAATTAATAAATAATTATAATAATATATTAAAATTAATAATACTAATATTAAACTAGTTTTAATTAGTTTAAATATCGAATTTTTTATTATAATTAATATTTTATACTTAATTATAAAGCTTTTTAGCTTTTAAATTAAACTATCGATTTTTTTAAGCTTTATTTTAATAATAATATTTACTTTAAATTCTAAATAAACTTTAGATATAATATATAAAATAGCTAACTAAAAAAAACCTATAAAAAATAATATAGTTAACTAATATATTATAACTGTTTAAAATAAGCGTAGCTTTTAAATAAAGCAATTAAATACTACTTATTATTAGTTATTTTATAAATATATAAATTAATTAAATATTATAATTTATATTTTCGTACCGAAAAATAAATAAACTATAAATAACTTAAAATATAATATAAAATAAATAGTTTATTAATATTATTAAAGTTGCTAAAATAATAAATAACTTTTAATAAAAAAAAGAATTTTTAACTATTTTATAAAAAGTTTTAAAAACAACTTATTAAACAAATAAAATATAATAATATTAAAATTATAAAAATAATAATATATTATTATAAACGTTAGCTTTAGCTAGATATAATTAATATAAAATAATAAAGCTATTTTAAAAATAATATTAAAATATAAACTTAGCTATAATATAAATCGTAATATTAATATTAAACTAAAAACTAATTAATTCGATATAAATTATTAAAAACTAATATTTTTTATTTTTTTTAAAATATATAAAATATTAAAATAATAATATTTTTTTAAAATAAATAAATATTAAAATATTTTAAACTTTTATTACTTTACTAAAATACTAAATTAATATAAAATAACATTAAACAAGCTTTTTTAAGCTTTTTTATTTTATTAAAATATAAAATTAATATAAAATAAAATTAACGTAAAGTTTAAACGTTATTATATACTAAAAATATTAAAAATAGTACGTAAAATCGCTAAAATAATTAAAAATAGTTATATAAATAAACTACCGGCCGAAAAAAAACAAAACTAAAATAACTTAAAAAACAAAAATTATAAAACTTACCGTATTATTTAATATATTTTACTAAAAATAATATAATATTAAATCTATATTAAATAATAAAAAAAATAAATACTAAATAAAGCTCCTACTAAAAGTAAGAAACTTACCTAGTCCTTAGCTTCTTTATTTAATCTATAAGACTAGACTCTACTTATTAGTAGAATAAGCTCCACTTTGCAGTAAGGACCCCTTGCAAGGGTCACCCCCCTGTTAAAGTGTAGCAACTTTTTTTTAATATAATTTTATATTCGGGTATTATTATTAAATTTATCAGAAATAAACAAATAATTTTTATTTTTAAATTATTCTTTTAAATAAATTCCCGATTTATTATTTTAAAATTATAAATAAGCTTAAAATAAAAAATATACTAAGGTTTAATATAAATAGCTATATTTTATGCTTTTTTTAATATATTAAAGTTTAAGTATTTTATTTTAAAAATATAAATAAAAATTTAATTACTACTAGTAGTTTTAGCGGTAAATTAAAGTTTAGCAGTAATATTAGCCTAAATATTATAGCTTAATAAAATATAATAAAAAATAATATAAATTTTTTACTAGGTTTTTTTGCTAAAGCTATTATAAGTTGTTTAAACTTTATAATAATATATTAAGCTTAAATAATAATATTAATATAAAACTAGTTTTAATTAGCTTTAATATTAAGTTTTTAATTAAAGCTAAAACTTTATATTTAATTATAAAACTTTCGGGCTTTTAAAATAAACTATTAATTTTTTTTAATTTAGCTTTAATAATAATATTTGTTTTAAATTTTAAATAAGCTCCGGTTATAACTTATAAAATAGCCGACCGGAAAAACCTATTAAAAATAACGTAATTAAATATACTATAATAAATATAAAAATCTAAGTAAATTTTAAAATAAAGTAATTATATAAATATATAGTATTTATAATTAGTTATTTTATAACGTATAAATTAATTAATTATTATAATTTATACTTTTATACTAAATAATAAAACTATATAATAATTTAAATATAATATAAATAAATAGTTTTGCTAAATTTATTAAAGTTATTAAATAATAATAAATTATAATAAAAATAAATAATTAGTTTTTTCGTAAAAGTTATAAAATAACGTATAAAAAAACTAAAGTATAATATAGCTAAAGTTATAAAATAATAGCGTATTATTATAAACGTTAGCTTTAACTGGATACGGTTAATATAAAAATAGTAAAGCTATTTTAAAAATAATATTAAAGCGTAAATATTTAGTTATAACTAAATCGGCGCAATATTAAAAATCGTAGCGTTAATACTAAGCTAAGAACTAGTTAATTCGATATAAATTATTAAAAACTAATACTATTATATTTTGTTTAAACTGCGTAAAGTTATAAAATAGTAATATAATTTTTTCTAAATAAATAAATATTAAAATATTTATGCTTTTATTATTTTATTAAAATATAAATCGATATAAAATAATATTAATATAAGCTTTTTTAAGCTTTTTTTATTTTATTAAATATAAATCGATATAAAATAAGCTAGCATAAAGTTTAAATATTTTTAAAATATTATAAAAGTTATAAAACGGTACAAAATATTATTAAAGCGATCGGAAATAACTATATAAATAAACTGCCGGCCGAAAAAAAATAAAACTAAAATAACTTAAAAAACAAAAATTATAAGACTTACTATATTATTTAATAAGCTTTACTAAAAATAATATAATATTAAGTTTATATTAAATAATAAAAAAAAAAGCAAGTATTAAATAAAGCTCCTGCTAAAAGTAAGAGATTTATTTAGTCCCTAGCTTCTTTATTTAATCTATAGGACTAAACTCCACTTATTAGTGGAGTAAGCTCCACTTTATAGTGGGGACCCCCTGCGGGGTCACCCCCTTTGTTAAAGTGTAGCAATTATATAATAAAATAAATTAACTAAAACATATACTAAAAATTATTCGTATAAAATAATAAATAAAAATATATATATATTTATATATAACGTTAATATAAAAACTTTATAAACTTAATTTTTAATAAAAAAGCTATAAACTTTAATAGCGCCGCTATTTTTTAAGCATATAAAGTTTTAAAACTATATAATACTACTAAGGGCAAAAAATATAAAGCGTAAATAAAAGACCCCGATAAAGTTAATAAGTTTTATAGCGGTTATTATTAATATTAATAGCAATTTTACTTTAATTATTTATTAGTACAATATTTAAAAAAACTCGAAAAACTTTATATAATAATAATAATAATAATAATAACAATAATATTATTATTAATATTATTAATATTACTAGTGCTATTATTAATATTATTATTAATATATATATTTATTATATAATAATTATTAGATTTAATACTATATAAATTTATAAGATTAATTAAAACATATATATAAAATATATATATACGTATATATATATATATATATATAAATATAAATATATGCGCGTAAAAAAAAAAAAAAAAAAAAAAAAACAGAAAAGCAATATAAAAATAATTTAATTTACGTATAATAATAAATATAAAAACAACGTATTATTTAATTTTTAAAATATTTAAACAAATTAAATAAAAAATTATATATAATAGTTATATATAAGTTAGCTTTTTATTTATATTTGCTAACTTTTTTTTTTACGTACGGTTATATAAACACCGGGCATTTTAAGAAAATAATAATTTAATATATTATTAGGCGCTTTTTTATTTATATATTTATTATATAATATATTTAATATTTTTTTACGTTTAGATTTTTTATATTAAAAAAAATAATTATATAAAAGTACGTTATAGCTAAAAAAAAAAACTAATATTATAATTATAATATTATTTATTATTAGTTATTTATATAATAAAGTTAAGCTAGTATGTCCGCTTAATTTAGTTATATAGTATATTATAGCAAAATTCTTTTTATATAAAAAAATTCTCCGTATAAAAGCCTAGCTTTCGTACAAATAGTTAAAAAAATAAATCAATATATATTAATATTTATTTTATTTATTATTACGTATAATATTATACCTTTTAGCTACTTAATATATTAATTATTAATATATTATTTAGTTTTATTAATAAATTTTTAACGTTTAATAATATATTAATAATATATTATTTAACTTTTTAAATAATTTTTATAATATTTACGTTAATAATATTATTATTTATTTAAAAATAATAAAAAAATATTATTTATATATATTATATATTAAAATAATTAATTTAAACTAAATTATAAATTAATTTAAAAAAATTTAAATTTTATATTATTAAAATTAAATTTTTAAGCTATATTATTAATATTAAAAAATTTAAATAAACTTTATTAAAATTAACGTTATATTAAAATAAAAAACTTTTATATTAGTTAAAAATATATAATTTTTTTAAAATTTTATAACTTTTATTAAAACTTTATTAATATTTAAAATATATAATATTTTTAAACTAATTAATATAAAAAAATATATTTTTAAATAAACTAAAAAATATAAAAAATTATTTTATTAATTTAAAAAAACTTTAATAAAATTTTTTTTATTAAAATATTTAATTATAACTTATTAATAAAAATTAAAACTAATTTATTTAATAATATTAATTTTAATATTTATTATAATTATATAATAAAACTTAATATTTTATAATATATTTTTTAAAAATATTTTATAATATTAAATTAAATTATAATATTTATAATAAAAAATTATTAATAATTATATTATATTTTAAAAAATAAAAACTTAAATTAATTAATAATTATAATAAGCTTTTTTTAATATTTATTAATAATTAAATATTAAAGTTTTTTAATAAAAATAATATTTTAATTTAAAATAAACTAAATAAATTAATTTTTTTTTAAAATATAACTTTTTAATATTATATTATTTTAATAAAATAATATATTAATTAACGTTTTATTATAAAAATAAAAAACTTAATAATATAAAAAACTAAAAAAAAATATAATATTATTTTATAATATTTTAACTAATAAATATATAATATAATTAATTTTTATAAAATAAAATTATATTAAATAAATTTTATTAAAATATATAATAAACTAAATATTTTTATAAAATTATAATTAATAAAATAAATTTTTAAAAAAAACTATAAAAATATAAATATAAAAATTTACTATTAATAAATAAAAAATAATAAACTAAAAAACTTATAAAAATTAAAAAATAAATTAACTATATTTTATAAACGTTTAATTATTTTTAATTTTTTATATTTAAAAATATATTTTATTAAAAAATATATTATAAATATTTATTATATTTTAATAAAAATAAAATATATAAACTTATTATTAAACGTTATTAATTATTAAAACTAAATAAAAATTATAATTATTATATAATAAATTATATAAAATATAAACTTATTAAAATATTTAAAAATAAAACTTTTAATAAATTTATATTTTTTTAATATTTAAATATATATAGCGTTATTTTATTATTAATTTTAAATAAATATTTAAAAATAAATATAAATATAATAATATATTAATTATAATAAACTATTTAAATAATAAATATAAATTATATTTTATATTATAAAAATAATTATAAAAAACGTTATTAAAATATATAAAAAACTTTTTTAAATTTTCGAAATATTTATAACTATAATTTTAAACTATAAATTTTAATTTATTTTTGCTTTTATAAACAAACTATATAAACTAATAAATATAAAATATATATTAATTATTATAAAATATTATAAAACTATAAAATAAATAAAAATTATAAATAAATATATTAATTAAAAATTATAACTATATATAAACTATTATTAAAATAATTAATTTAAATATATATTTATTATAAATTATATATAAGCTTTAATTTTTTATTTTTAATAAAACTATTTTTTATAAAAAAAAATAAGTTTTTTAATATTATTTAATTTCGACTAAAAAAATCGAACTATAAACGAAAAGCTATAAAAACTTTTAAAAAAAAAAAAACAATTCAAATAAATATATAAAAAAAATAAAAAAATAGCGTAATTTATTAAATTAGCTAAAAAAACTTATAATATATTTAAAAATATATAATTAATTAAACTAATAAAAATTAATATAAATTTAATTTTAATATAAAAAATTATATATTAATTTAAAAAAAAATAATTTTAAAAAATAAATCGTTTATTAAATAAGTTAAACTTTTTTATAATTTAATAAAAGTTTAAAATATATAAAAAAAATAAAAATATTTTTATATTAAACGTTTTATAATTTAAAAAATATTTAATTAATATTATATAAACTAATTATAAAAATATTTAAATAATTTATTATTAAATTAAAAAATAAAAAAACTTAAAAAAAAATAATAAAGCTTAAAACCAAAAAAAAGTTTATAATTAAAAAAATTTAAATTTTTCGACTTTATTATTAAAAATTATAATATTAAATAAACTAAAAAAATTTAAATTTTAATAATATATAATTTTTATAAAAACTTTAAAAATAATATAAAAATATTAAAAAATTTTATAATATAAATTTTAATTTAGTTAAACTTTTATATAATTATAAATATAGCTAAATATAATATAAAATAATAATTTTAATAAACTATTTTAAATAATAATAAATTATAATAAAAAAAATAACGTAAAAAAAAAACATATAAATATTATAAAAGCTTAAATATTATTAAATAAAAAAACTTTAAATAATATATAAAAACTAATATAATAATTTAATAGTAAAAGTTTTACGAAAAATTATATTAATAAAACTTAAAGCAATTTTTTTTTCGCTAAAAATAGTTATAATTTTAACCCTAGTTAAATTATTCTTTTTTTCGAAAAAAAATAGTTATAAATTTATAAGCTTTAATAGCTATGCTTTACTAGCTATAACACCCGTAATTTTTACTTATAATAACTATTACTTATAATAAATATATATAATAAATAAAAATAAGCATTAGTAATAAATATAACTACTTTACGCGAATATTTAAATAGTTATTTATAATATAAACTTAAACTTTTTTATTTTTTTTTATTTATAAATTTTATATATAATATATTATATATATTAAAGCTTTGTTTTTTTAAGTATATAAAGCGTAACTTTTATGTTTATTATAATATTTATTATATTTTTATATACTATTATAATAAAAGTTATAATTAATAAATAATAGTTTATATTTATTTATAAATATACGCTTTTATTAGCTATAATAGTTATAATATATATATTAATAATTTTTGTATATATTATAACTACGGATTAAAACTTTAAAGTTAATAATAAAATTATTAAAATTATAAAAAATAATAATATTTTTAAAATAATTAATAATAGCTTTATAAAAATAAAAAAAGTTATTATTAATTAATATATTTAATTATAGTTTTTATTTATAATTTAATTTTTTTTTTATTTTTATAATTTTAAGCTATTTATTACTATTAATTTTTTAAGTAAAAAATTTAAATTTTATTTAATACGTTATTTTATACGTTTTTTTAATAATAATTATTTAGCTTTTATATTTTTTATTATATATTTTAACGTATTAAAATATTTATTATTAATTATAATTTTATTTATATTTAAGTTAATATATATTTCGATATTTTAACCGGTTAATAAAATATATATAAAAGCGAAAATATATATAGCTTAAATATAAAGTTTTATTATATATGTTTATATTTAATGCTTTAAATATAAATATTTTTAATTTAAAGATTTTATTTAATTATTTTATATAATAATAAATTATCGTTAAAAATATTTTATTTTTAATTATTTTTTTTTAACTAATTTATATTAGTTTAAATATTAAAAAAGTTCGTTTTATAAAAATAATATTTAAATATAATATTTATATATATATTATTTAAAAGTAATAATAAAAAAAGTATTAATATATACATATATTTTAATAAAATATATAGCTAGTTTTTTATATATATAAATAAAATATTAAATAATTTATATTTTTATAATATTTATAATAAATAAAAGTTAAACTAAATATAATAAAAAATATATTATTATAGTATTTTTTATTAATATTATATTTAGATTTTTTTTATTTAAATATATATTATTAGCTTAATATATATATAATAGCTATTATGTTTTTTATTATAATAACGTTTACGATTATTATTATAATTATAGCTATATTATAGTTATAATTAATATAATTATAATTATAGTTTTAACTATTATTATAACTATTATTTGTTTTTTATTTTTATTATTATATTTTTGTTTTTATAAGCATTTTTTTATTATTTTTTTTATAATAGCTATAATTTTTATTATAATCGTTATTATATTATTTATTACGTTTATATTAAAATAATAATAATATTTATAATAAAATTAATATTTATTTTTTAATTAATAACGATTAAAGTATTTATATTATTATATTTAAAATATAAATTTTAAAAGTTTTTATTATTTTTTTAAATAATTATAAAAAAATTTAATGTTTAAAAATTTATATTTTGTTTTTTATTTTAATTTATAATATTTTATCGATTTTTTTTATATATTTATTTAATATATTTTTTTTTAATAAATAAATATAATTAATAATTATTTCGGCTTATTAATTATAAATATTTTTTATAATATTTTACTAATTAAAATTATTTTAAGCTAAAGTTTTGTTTTTATAAGTATATTATAGCTTACGCTAAATAAATTAAATAAATATATTTTTGTTTTATATTATATTAAATAAAAAAAAATATTTTTAAAGAATTTTTTTATAGCGTATTTAGGGCATATTTTAAACCGTTTTTTTAATTTTTTAAATATTAAACTTAAGCTTATTTTTATTAAATATAATTAATAAGCTTAATTTTATTATTTTATTATAAAAAAGCAAAACTTAAAAGAAATAATTAAATAGCTTTAAAATTTAGTTACTATTTAATAATTTTATATTATTAAGCTTATATATAGCTTAAATATATTAAAAAAATATATATATTTATATAATAATATTTTTTTTATTTATAATAATTTTTTATTTTTTAGGTCGTTTTAATTAAAGTTTAAAATTTTAATATTTTTATATTTAATTTTATAAGTATTTTTTATTATAAATATAATTAAAACAAGGTTTTATAAAAATAATATTTATTATAGTTATAATTATTAAAGCCGGTTTTATTATTTAATAAATTTAAATTATTATTAAAATTGTTTGTTTTTTATTACTATTTTTGCATTATTATTTTTATATTATTATTATTGTTTGTTTTAATTAAAAAATATATTTTAGCGTTTTTTATAATATTTTTAAAGCAATAAAAAAAAAGCAAAAGTAAAAATATTATTGCTATATTTATTATATTTAAAAATAAAAGCAAGGGTATTATATTATTATTTTTTATTTATAACTATATTATTAAAATTAATTATTATGCTATAAAAAGTTGATTAATTTAATATAGTTAAAAATAAAATATTAGCAAAAATATAATAGCGATTTTTTTAAACTTTATAAAAGCGCTAAAATTTTAGTTTATTTATATAATTAAATTAAATTTATTATTAATTTATTTAATATTTTTATAGCTTTTTTATATTTAATTTAATTTTATTTTATTTAAAATTATTATTTTATTATTATTTAAAAATATATTTATAGTTTTTACGTTAAATCCCGAATATTAGTTTAGTTTTTTAAACGAAAATTTTATAAGTTTTTAATTTATTATTATTAATCGAGCTTTTTATATTAATATTAGTTTTAGCTTTAGTTATTTTTGCGCTAATTTTATTTTTTTTGTTTTATTTTAATTTTTTAAATTATATTATTAAATAATTTATAAACGTTTTTAATAAAGCTTATATTAATAATAATAATGCTTGTTTTAATAATTATTATATTAAAAATTAAAAAAAAAATAACTTTAAATAAAGGTTTTTAATAATAGATTTAACGTTTAGTTCGGTAAATAACTAAATATATAAAAAAGCTATTATTATTTAAGTTTTATAATTCGTTATTTTTATATAATATTATAAATAATAACTTAAAATAAAATAAATTATACGCAAATAAAATAAAGTATATATAATTTATAACTATATTTTAATAATAAAACTAGTATATTTATAAACTTTAATAACGAACTAAAACGTTTAAAAACTTTATAATAAAATTAAAATATTTAAAATAATTAATTAATAAAATTTATAACGTTTATAACTTTATAATAACTTTAGCTATATTATAAAAACTAATATATTTAAAATATAAAAATACTTTATTAAGCTTTTTTTAGGGCTAAATAACTAATTTATTTAAAAGTTTCGCAAAAAATATAAAAATAAAAATATAAAATAAATTAACGCTAAAACGTAATATTTACTTTAATTAATAAATATATATAAATTACGCGCTAATTACCGCTAAAAAAATTAATATTTTTTAACCTCGAAAAATTTAAAAATAAATAATTTTTAATATAGTTTAATATTTATAATAAAACTACATAATAAAGTATTATTTTAAAAAAAATATTATAAATTATAAAATAAAGCTTAATTTAAAAAAAAGAATTTATTATTAAATCTACGTAATAAATCTAATAATAGATTTTTTAACTAATAATATACTAGCTATTTATTTAAATATAAGTATTACTAGGTAGCTTTTTTTACGCTTTACGCAAAGAAGCTACTAGTAATACAAACCCTTTAAAAGCTTTATTACTTTTTTTTTTAAATTATAATTTATATTAAAATATATAATTTAAACTATATTATAAAATAATTTAATATAATAAAAACTTATAATAAAGCTTATAATTAATTAATAATTTTTTAATTTAAAAAAGTTTTTAATATTTTAATTTATTTATTAAAAAACTAATAAACGTTTTTATTTAGTTTTTAACTATATAATAATTAAAAGTTATTATTTTTTAAAATTAATGTTATATAAACTTTTTTTTTTTTTTTTTTTTTTAAAACGTTTTAAAATATTTAATATAGTTACGGATCTGCAGGCTCTGGTGGCTGTGCCCCACCACTAGCCACAGCACCCGTAATCTCCACTTGCAGTAACTGCCACTTGTAGTGAATGCGTGACTGCCATTCGCAGTGAATGCAGTTGCAGTGAATGAAGGCAGGCACTGGCAGTGAATGCAGCTGCCCCACGCGAGTATTTAAGCAGCTGCCTATATTGTAAACTTAGACCTTCCTTCCTTCTTACTCTATCTGTAGATTTTATATGCAATATACCACATATGCTGGAGCCTTGTCTCTTCGAGTGTGTGAAGCGTAACTAATATTATATAATTAATTATAAATTTAAATTTTTAATAATATAATTATTTAAAAATAAAACTATTAATATAAAATAATTTTTAAACTTATTTAATAATATTTTTAATAAAAATAAATTTTAATATTTATTTTATTATAATAATATTATTAAATATTATTTATTTTAAATTTAAATATTTTAAAAGCTTAAATTATATTTTTTAATTTTTAATTATATATTAATTATTAATATTAATAATTTTAGCTAATATAAACTAATATAAATATTAAAATATTAAATTTAAATAATAAGTTTATATTTTTTATTTATTAAAAAAAATAAAATTTATTATTTTATTAGTTTTTTATAAGCTTAATTAATATAATAATTTAAAATTATATATAAATATATTAATTTATTTTTTTAAGCTAATATTTTAATTAAAACTATAAAATTAAACTTATTTTAAATAATAACTAAAATTATTTATTATATAAAATATATTTAAAAAAAAACAAATAAATATTAATATATATATTTTAATAAAAAATAACTATTTATAAATAAAAATTAAAATAAATTTAAACTATGTATAATAAAAATAATTATTTAATAATAAACTTTTAATTATAATTAGTTTTAATATATTTTTATTTAATTAATTTATTTAATTAATTATTTTTTTATTAGTTTTATAATAAAAATATAAAAATAATTATTATAAAAATTATTATTTAAATATATATTAATATTATTATTATTATTTATAAAATATTAACTATTAAATTTAAAGTTATAAAAATATTTAAATATTAATTATTTTTATTAAAAAAATTAATTATTTTATTAAAAATTTTTAAAATATAATAATAAAATATTTATTTTTAATAATAGCTTAATTATTAATATATTATTATTATTTATATTTAAAAAAAATAGTTAAAAAAATATAAAATTAAAAAATAAGTTTTATTAAATATATAAAAATAAAAAAACTATTATATATATATATATTTATATATTTAAAAGCTTAATATTTTTAATATTATATAAATAATTATATAATTATAATAAATTATTTAAATTAAATTATATTAAGTTTTCCGATTTAATTTAATTTAATTAATATTTAAAAAAGTTTATAAACTTTTTAAATTTATAAAGTTTTTTTATATTTATATTTTATAATAGCTTTTTATAATAATAATTAAATTTTACCCCGGTTTTTTTATTTAAAACTAAAATAAAATATTAATATATTTTTAAAAAAAAATAAAAAAAAAAACAAACTATCGATATAAAAATATAAAATTTTTTAATATTATAAATATTACTCGGTTAAAATAATTAAAGCTTTATAAAAAAAGCAACTTTTTTAAAAGTAAAAATAAACAATTAATATAAAAAATAAAAAAAAAGAACAAAAAAAAAAAAGCGTAAAAAAACGTGCTTACTTTCGATTACTTTCGGCTATTTTATTTTTATGCTTTTTTTCTAGAAGGGAGGAAAAAAATAAAAAATTAATATAATTTCACTCACGCGATGGTTTCTAGTTGTACCTCGGCGCACCTCTACATACGATGGCGACAATTCCTCTTGTGCCACCTATTCCCATGCCTGCTAATCATATCGAAAGGTGCAAGGCACACCCAGCAAAAGACATGACGACAGATTTACCTAGAAGGCGTCAGCTTTATTCATCATCAGCACAATTGCGACTAGAAAATGTCTCACAGGCCATCCTATCACATCCGTCGTCCTTTTGAATATCGAACCCGCATTTCGGGCACGGTTGCGAGGTCCTGCGCACCTCTTCTCGGCTAGCTTCGTCATCCCTTGCTCTCTGAAGTATGGCTTCCAAGGCAGCCTGGGCTCTCCGATCTTCCGATAGTGCCTCCCAAAACCTGAGACCCGCAGTCCCTGTGTCCCAGCTCCGCCGCGGCGCCGCCATTTCGTCGAATCGCGAACAGGTAACCCCAGAATGCCACGGTAGCTTGTGGATTACACACGTCCGCCTCTTGCAGTGATGGCAGGTCATGATCGGTTCCTCCTGGGCGGCGGGGTGTAGCTGGCCCGAGCCGCACGCATGCGCGCACCATTCGAAACTGGATTCCTCTTGGAGCATTCTAGTAAGAACCAGTGTCTCGTAGCGTTGGAAGGTGGTCCTGTCGGCCGCCGCCTTGACTTCGAAGTAGTCCAGCTCTAGGGACATTGTGGACATGTGATGAGGCTGTTGCTATCTTCGACACTGCGTCGAATCCACATCGCGACGCATTGTGTGCACATGGTTGGCTCATGCTCGCTCCTGCAATGTGGGGTTATACTTTTGTACTCAGCACTGGGCTTCTTTTCGAGACAACTGGTACATTGCCTCGAGATAGTGGTGTTGGGTACCATGTGGTTGTATTCAAGGCTGTAAGTTCCCATATTCGATGATTCGACGTTGCCCATTGCGTGAAGAACAGGTTTCGGCGTGCTTGGGGATCACAGCCCAATGCTTGGAGTTGGCGCTTTATATAAACTTATAGGACTTTCTCTTTCTAAAGCAATACATCAGATCCTTCCACCTTGTACGTATCTCGGTGGTTTAGGTAAGCGCCAGACCTTGCTGGAACCGACTGTTAAATTGAGCTTCTGGAAATAGCATTCTCGAAGATCTTCAACGAAGATCTTCAAAAGGCAACTAGATTAATTTGGTCACATAGGTAGTTGGTTATCATCACACTCGTAGAAAATGGGGGTTTCGTTACGGCCCAAATTTGTGAGAACCTAGCTTCGAATGTAGGTACAAAATTTATCATCGCTGATAAAATCCATGACTAAGACAACAAGTTTGTAAATTAACCTCCTTTCGGTGAGATGTCTAGTTTTTTGAAATAATACTCAATATCTTAATTGGTACCGCGGCTGCATAGAACAAAGCGTTCTGGTCACGCATGGGTTTAGCTGCGAAGGCTATCTCCTTAACCTCGAATTTCGACTGGGCTGCTTGCAGAGGAACATTAAATGTTAGAATATTCGGGTTCGGAATCTTCTAGTAAGTTATGGCTACGTACCGCATTCATCCCAGAAGGTTTGAAATGTCTCGGCGTTGCGAACCACGCCTGCGATGATAACTAGAAGACCGGGCCTCAGCTCGAAGAAGTACCGGAGCGTCCGCACGAGAGCAGTTATAGCTACTTTGTCGTATGTCTGTGAATTTAGTTAGCCCTCTGTATCTGCAGCCACAGCGCGAATTTGAAAGTATCCTTACGATATCAGCTCCGATCACTACGTCGTAAGGATCTGAGGAGCACTCTTGTTCAACCCACGTTCCTCTCAACTCGTCTCCCCACCATAATGTTCTCGCGGCGACAATTTTCTCGTCGTCTATATCGTTAAGAACAAGATTCTCTTGAAGATAATCGACAACGCCCTCGTCTCCGTCTGTGGTTATGACGTGCCGCGCACCTAAGTGCTTGGCGCACAAGATGGCGAGGAAACCTGTGCCGGCGCCAAGTTCAAGTACAGATTTCCCCTTGATTATATCATGTCCGGCATTAGTCAAGAAATAAGAGCCGAGATGCAAAGCCGCTTCCCATGTGCGATGACCTGTGGTGCGAGACCCTGATATCAAGTTTCGCCTCTCCAATAACGTGATGGTGGGCTCCTCTCCAGTATCGCCGTTGTCGCCGTCTTGGTTTCCTTCCATACGACTCTCAGGTAGGCAAGTGAATGTCACATAAGCACGCTCCTTCAATGTCTCAAACTCTGATGGTACACCATGTGTCATGAGGGTCCCAATACGGCCCATCAGATCATCCGAGATCTCCTAGTTGACGTTAGCAGTCGTGTTCCTATTCCGGGTACGTGAGATACCATGCATCCACGTACATCCTCCTCTGGGTCCTGAATGGATTTCTCGATCCGAGATATGAGAGGACGCAACACTCGCAACTGGTACCTCTCTGGCGGCAGCCGAGGGTTGCGACTCTCGTCGAACAAGTGTTTGTACAACCATGCTTGGGCATCGCTACGCCGCAAGAGCTGCGCATGGGGCCATGCCAGGAAGTCCGGCTCAAACAATTGCAGGTACTGGCGCCTAAAAAGCAGTAGTTGGGAGTCTACGTCCGCCATTGGTACCTGTCTGCAAAGCTGATTATATGAGGGGCACGTTATCTGACCAACCCACCCAGGATATTTTTTGTGGAGTATAGTTCCCCACTCGACAATAGGGTAGGTTCCCCGCCCTGAGAGTCTCTTAAATCCCCCCAATCAACATAGTCCCCTTTGAATCAAAATGTTTAATTGAAATCTGAAGATGGGAACGGGGTTTGGGCCCATTTTACGAACCAGCTTACGGGCAAGCTAGTGAGTTGCATTGTAGCGGTAGAAAAAGTACAAGCTCAACCTTATTTCACTATACCTATTATTGAGAAATACAATTTCATAGTAAACCATGGCATGGCCCGAGTATACTTCCATTCCTTGTTTTTATCTCCCGAGTTGCATAGGGTCCCATAAGCATCTCCGGTGGCGCAACCCATCGTGGACTAATCAGCATCGCGATCGACTTTAGCGAGGGCATTTTCGGCCTTGATATCCTTTGAGTCAAATTATATGCCAAGAAGACATAATAGCCTAAGAAAAACGTGTTGCGAAAGCGTTCCTCATAAACCGAGTCACACTCCGGCCAAAGACGATTTAACTTGACTTATTCCTGGCCTTCTCATCGTCACCATCACCTCCTTGGTCGTCGTCGTACATTTCTTTGTACTCGTCCCAGTTCATATTAGCTATTTGCAGGTTGACGAGCATGAGGCCAGCGTCTTTCACCGGAACGCGCACTTGGTCGATTTGACAGGTGTCCTCGTCGCTTCCGTCATCCAGCGCAACGATTATAACACCGGACTCTTTCCAGTCCTTGTCGACAACTGCTATGAAGTAAAAAGGGTCGAAGCGGCGCGTTGAGAGGTTTGCTAGGTGGTCGTCTAGCGCAACGCGCAAAGGTTGCCCTGAGAGATCACATCGAATCGCGCGCCTGACGACTGCAGAGCCTTCAATTTGATCATTGCACTCGGCTTCAATGGCCGATAGCTCCTCTTCGCTGGAGATATCTGCGTGGATATAAACGGCGAACGGTAATAGTGGATCCGCCACGTCCTTGTAGGGATCGATGGCAGGTGAGCTGGTCGCCGGCAGCGTTAGATCGACTGACATGATTACGGTGGTGATAGAGCTTCAAACAAGAATCTTGGTTTGTGTTTTTTTTTGTTTTTGGGTATTATAGAAGCAACAAGAAGACGAAGTGAATAGTACGGCGATTATAAGACGACGGGCGCCATGTGACGTCACTGTTGCCCCAAAGCTGGGGAGCACATGGATCCATGGATGGATTTGGGTCGTGTAGGCAGAGTGTAGGGGTGGATGGCTGCTTGCTTGTCAACCACTACTGAATGGGATCTACGGGCCTCCACTATTGCGGTTAGGGCTTGCAGATCTATATTTAGTATACGTGTTGATTGATGACGGTCTAAATATCTATGGCTGTTGAGGACGTCGTCGATGATAATTGCTAGCTGTTATCGTCAGATTTTGTTTCGTAAGAAGAGAATCATATCACACGGACCACTAAGCCACAGGACCTAGCCACAGAAGCCACACTGGCTCCTGGACGACTCCTGGAAGGTCCTGGAAGACCGGCACCGCTTCGAGGCATTTTCGTGGGCTAAGACATAATATATTGGCGTAATTGCATTGGTTAGAATAGCTTCAACCCCTCTCGAGGAGTCAGGCTTTCGGAAGCCTGCGAGGAGGCAAAAGTCCTAAGAATTCGTCTATAAATTGAGAGCTTTGGGCGAGGTTACATTGAAGTCAGAATTAGGAAATCAGAGCCCCTAGAGACCCTAAAGAGATTATTAGCTGAATTGAACTCCAAATTCCAAGCACTTGAGCACAACCCCTTGTCATAAATCCTCAAAGAAAAAATATCTCTCTTCATACTGGTCTGAGCCCTTAACCATACAACTTATACCGTGATCTTGTGAGCTTCTATTGCTCGACATCATACCACCTACCTGCTAGATACCTGGTTTCATGCAACCAGTTTGCTGGATCTCCGTTACGGGGTCTGGCATACTTACCTAACTACATATTTTGTGATACGAAAAGAACTACGTGCCTTAAGAAAGACGGATATTTACTGCCAACCTAAAAAGCTGGTGGGTACCTAGGTACCTAATTATACAATAGTGTAGAAGTAGATTTGCCTTTAAGTCCCTTTAATCGTGACGCTAGGGACTATTCCCAAAATACAACCTTACCTTATCAACATATACCTAATCATAATAATTCTAGTTAAAATATCCTATCTCCTTCATGTCTATGCTAAGGTAGGTTTTCTCACCTTTAAGAGTCACCCGCCCTCCCCGTTCGAGATCATGGGTTAACGAAAATTTCTCGGCCTTTTCCACGACCAAAGTATCCGCATATTTGGGAACTCTCGTAAGTGAGAGTGTAGATTAAGATCCTCGAGCATATCATCGAATCTCTGCATATCCCTGCCTCTCCATTTTCCCGTCACCTCTTTCGGCACCGCGCCCATCATAGAATGTGGCGTCGTCCATGCTGACCTAAAATCTATTAAAACACCAGCCTTATGTTTATTCTCTTTGATATCTCGAAGTAATATTCCATGCTTATTCAGTAGGCGCAAGTTTTTCAGAATGTGCTTGCAATTCCGTAACCCGAAGACCGTCTCTCCTTCAATGTACTCCTTTACAATAGCTCGAACTGGGCTCCCTTCTGCTCGTCTTCAATACTCGTCATCTTTCGGTAGGTCCTATACTCTATGTCAATAAACACTCCAGTGAGGGTTCCTTCTCTCCTTTTTACACCTACGCTCTCGTCACTCTATGGTCTGCTCACAATCTATCAACAAACAATACTAAGGCCCGGGTCACCTCAAGAGCCGGCATCGTGAGCAATATAAAGAATTAAGTTCCATTCTAGAACCGTTGGATCTGACAAGACATCCCACATATACCTGCATGCCGATGGTGACTACTATCGGGTGCCTGGTACCTTTTGTCCGTAGGAGTGGCTCAGCGGTATGTTCTTTTGGAACCTTGCAACGTACGAAGTCACCATTGTCATCTACGTTGTTTGCCCTAGTCCGAAGGAGCTTTAGGAAAGCATGCTCGATGAGGCTACCTGGTATGTTGGATCTTCTCGTCTTCCCGGAGTGTTCGATCTGTACTAATTCTGCTTATCTCCCTGTATGGTCTAAGCTTGGCATATTCGGGACGCCTTCGACGCGATTGAAACGCGAGTAACCCTTGACCACTTCGACCGTCATACCAGAAGTCGGGTTCCCTTCCCTGCGATTACCCTGAACGACATCGAGAGATGGGCGAATCCGGATGGTACTTTCGGCCGTAGCATTAACGCATACTATAATACCGACATGTCCGCCGAGGAGACCTTACGCCAGCAACTTCCCTCCTACAACTACCAGTCTTAGCATTTACTATTAGTGCAAAAAGTGGACCGCCTATAATTTATATGTGGCATTTTTTGCGGGCACTAATAGGCTATATATTGCGTATTTTATAGGAGATATTATAGGGTTCTAGTTTTAGTATAGTTAATAATACGCCGTTTTTTTATTTTCGGAGATAAATTGTAAAGCTTAACGCTCGAACGTATTATATATATAGCACAGTAGCGGAAAAGCAAAGGACCGTAAAGCTAGAACTATAATATTGTAGGATTAAGGACTTAGGGTTAATATATTAATACGTACGAGTACGGAGCATAAAGAATCGACGAATATAATTAACTATTTATTAATTATTTAAATATATATAGATTGCGGGATATAGTAAGAAATTACGTTAGTACTTGTTTAAATCGCTAGGTTTTTTTTACGGAGTTTTTATTAGCTATTACAAAGGGTCCTATAAGTAGGAGAAAATATACCGGCAAAGCAAATATTAAAAGCGTAAGAAATAAATATCTAGGTAAAATAAAAACTCCGATTTATAAATTTAAACGTAAAAACTACGGATAATAGAATAGTAAGCTTTAATAAAGTATAATTTAGTATATTATATAATAAATATACTACGCTTTATACCCCGAGGGAGGTCCTCGCAAAGCGTTAACTACCATTAAATCAAATCAAATCAAATCAAATCAAGACCTTACGCTAGCTCAAGCGATGTCCCACCACGGAGGAGCGGTTCGTGCATTGGACGTCGGCACCCTAAAATCAATCCATAAAAACCCCCCTTGATCTTAAATAAAGCTTCTTCGTAAACATTAGGTATACGATTTATATTAGTATCTCCAGATTGGGTTGAAATGAACTCGACCAACCTAAATCATCCCTGCAGTTAGAACACGACCCTGGATGATTTCCGTTTCCCAACTAACTACCGGAGCTGAATGTATTACTACATCTTTCACTAACCGACCGCCTTATTCCTTGGAAAGGAGGAACCCACCGTTCTGCAGTTGCTGGAATACCTGTCCCTTATCATACTTAAATGACACCTGCTTGAGTTTGGCGACACTGTCGGCACCGTACGATGCAATTGGGTTTTGATCACGGGACGCATCATTCATGTAGTAGAAAGACAGCCATGAGTTCCTCTCTTCCCCCAACTGCTTCCATTTCTGACTTGTCTTAATTGAGACCGAACGCACTGCATCGTCGTCCTTCGCATTGCTCCAATCAATGAGCGTTGTCCACCCTATTGTAGGTTGTTAGCACGTTATGTCTTGGAGCTCTCGGTAGTCGATTAGGGATATTATAGTGTAACATAGCATGTGAGGAAACAGATACTATAGAAGCTGACTTACAACCGTGGGTCTCCGCAGGGATGTTCATAGCATTGCCACCCTTTGCCACCCCTGAGCAGCAACACTGCTGGTAATCGGCTGGATCGTGAAAGTTTGGTTGGCTCCATAAGCTTCACGTGCCCTGAGGGCTTCCTGCCTCCAGAAGGCATATACTTCTTTGTACAACTTGGCATCAACACGGATGCTGGAAGCCCTGTAGTCGTGGCTATTTGGTGTCAGTCTTTTTCATTCGACAACGGCAGCGATTAGTCACGTACCGCGGCTGTCCAGCTCCAGTGCTCCCCATGATCTTCGTGAGTGAAGAAATTGTTCCATTGGTAGGGGCACAGCGACAGCAAGCGCCAGTGGTTCCAACTCGTAGAAAGGGGCGAAGGCAGCCGGCCGATCTGCTGGCGCTGCATACACAAGCCCCAGGCTGATCGTGTCAAGATCTATGCCAAGTCCCACCGTCGCTTTAGTGTCGGTCGCACCTTCGTTCATCTGCCATTTCGCATATGTCTCAAGGATAACATCAGCTTTGTCCACGGAGTATACGGTGGCCTGATACCAGATATCTCTGACCGGAATGGTGAAGAGGTCATAGCGAGTGACTACCCCAAAGTTGGGCCCGCCCCCTTGAGAGCCCAGAACAGATCCGTATTTTGTGAGCGTTGGCGTTGTTGATTGTGCCATCAGCCAGAACAACCTGGTTTTAACATATAATCAGCAGTAAGAAACCAAAATCAAGGAGAAATCCATGTTCGCGCTTCGCCGATACAATAAGCTCGACAGCAAGCTTGGGATCTGCTTGACATACCTCAAAGTTCTTGACGTTGTCAGCTGCAGTGCCGTATTCTCCTGTGAAGTAAGAGAAGCCACCTGAAGTTGTCAGTGACAGTATTCCCACGAATTGATTTCAAACATACCGCCCAGTACCAGCCCAGCTACGCCCACATCAGGTACTCGACCGCCGATGACACTGATCCCATATGGATCAAGACAGTCATAGACGTCACCCCAACGAGCCCCAGCGCCAACTGAGACAGAGCTTCCATCTCTGCTCATATTGATCTGATTGAGTCGCTGCATGTCTAAGAGGACCCTTCGTTATCGATGCTCGACCAACCAGGGTTTGGCGAGTGACCGCCACTCCGAATGGCGAACCGCACACCGAACTGAGTGATGCATTTCATGGTGGTGGAAACATCCTCGGCTGTCTCCAGCTGTACGATACAATGCGGCTTGGAGATGCATGCTGCTGACCTTGACGGGAGTGACGTTAGGATTACAAGCTACAGCAGGAAGTCGGAGGTCCACACACCAATTTTGGTCTACCAATGTCACGTTTAGGGCCCCGGTATCGACCTTGGCTGGCCCAAGGCTCATCGTCATAGCCGTGCAAAACGCATCGAGATTGGCTGGAACGAACGGGCATCTCCTTTCGCGCCTCGAATTTGTGTCTGAGGGCGCTTGACTCTGGGGCCGAAAGGCCGATGTCAGCGCAGAATGAATCAAATGTTCTGGTCATGGCGTGACGTGTTTCGGTTTGAAGAAATCCAGATGGGAAGGAGAGAGCCACAACTGCAACAACGAGGTAGATATGCCAGCTGGTCAGGATCCAGACAGCTAATGAAGGGAAAGTGAGGGCCATTGTGATTTGTTCGGGAGGTGCGAGTGCGACGGATGATCTGGCGGTCCTACGAGTACCCAGGTATCACACTCCTCACACTGCATACATGTGTAGGTAGGTAATGTTGCTCAGATATCACCCTGCGGTGTTACATTTCCAAAACCTACAACAGTGTTGGATATTTCCATTTTCAAGAAAGCGGCTTGGAAGCCTGGCTGCCCTGGTTCAATCTATTTACACCCTGGCTTTGTCGCCCTTATCAATTCATTACATATAATTTATTAATAGAATTATGTAGGATCCTCTTCTCAGCTATTAGATAGTCAAGAATCATCCCTGACGCCACCCCATGCAATGGACAAAGCTCGGGAGTCGGGGAATGTGACATTCACCCCACATGAAGCTGCCCTATATCAACAGGCACATGCATGGCAGGAAACCGGAGTAGAAAAAAGCAGGCTGGATATTTACATGTATGTGATAATGGTCTAGATATGAGTAAGGTAGTAATGCCTGCAGTCATAGGTCCCGTGGGGCTAGACACTCCTCGCTGGACAATGTATACCTGAACAATCAGTTGCGGAATAAAAAGTTCCAACCTGTACGTAAGTTGGGTAGGCGATCAAACGCAGGGCTTGCTCCACTGGCATTGCCCGAGCACCACACCGGTCTTTCCATTCCGCTTTTCTTCTCTCTTCTCGGAGCTATTCATAGACGAGGCGCATCACCACTTCAGGACTAAGCAAACATTTCTTGCGCAGGAATTAGCTAAGTCTCGTCTTTTTTCCATCTAAACGATCTTGCGCATGTTAGATCAGTTTAGCATTATATATGGTGGCATTCCTGCTTCAGGCATCAGGCGCCGCATCGAGCAAATATCTGGTACATAGTGGGAAATACATGGCATTTGTCACGGTATACTACAGGTATATTTTATTCGCTTTTTAAAAAGTTCAGAATAAAAAAGTTAATAATAAACTCGATTTATTAAAATATTTACAAATAATCCGCTATAATAAAAGCAAACTATAATAAGTAATAAAATATATATTTATTTATATAAATATTGGATATAGTGGATATCGGGCACGGGCTTATAACTATAACTCTATATTGCCGAAATCAGATCTATCAGGTAGGTAGGATTTCTTCCCTCCTTGTGCAATAATAATAAGTCAATACTGGAAGTACTAGCAGTGCGAACTGTGACAGCATTGGAATAAATAATCTAGTTAATCAATAATGAACTCAGCTACCAGCTTAGATTGCCATATATTTCTGGGACAAAAAGGACCACATGTCTCGTTCTATTTGATCTGGATCCAGCCAGCCAAGATCGTGATTGCCAGGAACAGGGATCAGAGACCGGATTAGACAAAGAGACTCCTCGTATAGTCATATAGTCACGTAGAGCCCACGGAGATGACTTCACTGGTCCTCTGTGCAACAACAGATGTTTACATCCTACCCCTGCAAGGATCGTGACAGTGATAATCACTCTTGGTTGCGTTGCGACACCTTCAAGATACAAAATGGGGATCAATTCTTATGATCATAGTTTGATCGCTCGCAACTGGACCTCGGACTCAGAGAGCGGTTGGAACCCCGAGTCTTCTCTGTCTGTTGTGCGCTTTCTACTGCCATGCGAGCCCGAAAGTAAGACACTCCACATACTGACGATTGGGTCGGTCGTGAGCTTCACGTGCCGACTGATGGCTGGCAAAGATGCTCCGATGAGTGCGGCAGTGCTTTCCACTTGGCAGGGAATCCAGAAGGTGGTCCCGTAGCCATTAAATGAACCGGGTATAAACCTCGACGCCAGGTATGTGAGAACTGTACATGGCGGTTAGCTTTGAGACTTCGGATAACAGTAGCGCGAAGATCATCACTTACAAGTCTTGCTGGTATTCTTGTAGTCGCGAAGCTCGTAGGCGAAGATGGCCAACTTATACGCCGCAGCTATGCAGGCTCTACAACGGCTTTAGTATTCATCGTCCTAAGACATCGCTTGACAGCCGTAAACTCACCCGGCTCCAAGCAAGAAGAGTGAAAGTATACCAGCACGTTGCCTCTGCGCATGTTCAGTTTCGATATGGGGTATATGGGCAATACGAGCAGGGCAAGATCGCAAACTAAGCTCGCGGCGTAAAGAGATATGGTAGTGTACGAATAATAAAAGTCATCGCAGTATAGATGTCGGATATCTGGCTGCCAGGCAAAGTGCAGTGGCGAGCACACAAATCCAGGGGCGATGGAAAATGCCGCCACGTAGACAAACTGGAAAATTAGCAGTGCGACTAGGATCCGTCTTGTCGCTAAATTTGTGCCGTTGCTGAACAAACGTCGGTAGAACAAAATGATGGAAGCCCTGATGCTCGCGGACATGATGGGATACAGCCACGCAGTGGCGGCGATGCCTTTGAACCATAGTGAGTACTCGGGGAGCGTGATCTCCCACAGAGGCTTGCCAACTCCAGCATTCAGATTGATGTACACCGCCAGGACCGACCAGCCAATGTAGAAAATCTGCTTCATCAGTCAGTGAAAACCTTAGAATAATTAGAGACCAGGCCATTTGGTGACGGGACTGACAGTTGCCGGTATAGTGGCCCAGTCATCAGCCCCGAAGGTCTTGGCTCGCAGCCGGGCGACTAGTCGCGCGAGTACAACGGCGATGGCTATAACTGTAAGAACTATAGTGACAATCGTTACTGAATAAACCTTGTGGGAATTGTTAACTTCCGTCGGTAGTGGTATGAGGCTCTCCATGGTGTGGCCGATTAATTATTCACAACGGACAGCGATTCGTAGTACGTATGAGCGGATGAGTTAATGTGGAGAGGGTTGATTCCAGACATTGAACTTAGAGGGCGCGATTACATAAAGGATATCTTTTGCTGCTCCCGTCCCCTTCACGTTGATTTATCCTGAGTTTCTTTTTCTTTGATCGCCAGGCTGCCTGCTTCATGGAGTGAAAACTGGCAATCAACCCGTGTGCAGGAAGCAGTGCAACAAGGAATAAACTGAGGGGTGTCATGGTCGTGTCGACTCGACTAACCCTCGCCAGCCTCGTCTCACAGATGTCAGGGATAAGTCTCATGCGTAGCACTCATACGCGCTCCTTCATACCGACATTGCGTTTTCTTGTCAGCATGTGTCAATGACGTATACCTAGCCTTCTCTCTACCACATCATAGGACTGAGGTAAATTAATGGCGGACCGATGATTTGGGGGCCAGATGCTGAGGCGAAGCAATCGCAACATAACTCCCTAATAATCTCACTGCATCGAATATCCCACTCGGGCAAAACCGGCTGACCGATGTATCATTCGAAACTGGTACGCTACTAATGCCTATTCAGCGCTACTACCGCCTGCGCTACGCTGGTCTTCCTAAGGAAACAATTGTCTCTTGCTACCACCGTCTTCTCCAACGAACCTTGAGATCTCGATCTGGACGCATGACCACCATCCCACTGGCGAGCTTGTCGCTTTGCGCCGCTCGGCTAGACTTCTTACCATCCGGGTAAATCCATTCTTCAATGTCCATGTCAAATTTTACTATTATAATCGCCAGGACCATGATGATTTGCTGCCGAGCAAAGTGTCGTCCAGGACAAACCACTTCCCCACCGCCTGTTCTGCACGTCAGAAGGTGGTACATTGGCGGTCTGACCAGCGCAGAACCTATACATAATATGAATAGCCAAGAAAATCGATACTACGCACCGTATGGATAGAAAGAACTTGGCCTGCCTTTCATCACAACCGGGCCTCCGTGGTGGGGTTGCCTGCTTCGTCGGTCGCCTGTTGGTACTGGATGTGTCTCTGGGGCCAAAACTCGGACGCGGGGTACTTGTCAGTGGCCCATGCATTCTCGTCAAAATGAGCAAATGCCGTCGGGGCCTGTATGAGCGAGCCCTTCTTGAGACGGTAGCCGCCGATCGTTACCGTCTCCACGACCTCACGAGTCACGTTGAACGATGTGCGCAGACGGAGGCATTCCACGTAGATGGCTTGCAGAGTAGGCATTGACAAGAGCTTTGCCCGATCCAGAGTTCGTTGTCCAGTAATCACATCAGGAATAAATGCCGAATCGGCTTCGGCTCTCGCAACCTCAAGCAGTTGGGGGCGCTGAATCAGCTCGAAGAGGGCCCATGTCGCTGTCGGCATGGTATTTGAGGTGAGACTAGAATAGCTCTCTGTCAGATTCATCGGACAGCTAGATAGTGGGGGGAAGAGCCGGCGAAACTTGCCCAAGAAATCTGGCGGTTGTATGGCCCGCCGCAGTCTGCATGGTGAATTCGCTGTTTCTCAACCACTTTGCCGCTTCGCGAGAGACGCGAGCACCGAAATGGACGTCCCATTCACAATCTGCGTCAGAACCATTCCAGTCAAAGGATTTCCACGCCGATTCAAGATATCTCTCCGCCATGCGGTGAACGCGGTCTCGGACGCGATATGGACCAGGCAGGATAAAGCGTGGCAAACCCCACACCAATCGGCTCAAAACATTGTCCAACTCCCAGATAGCTCGGATCAAGTCGGGGCTCTGCTCAAGAATACGCGAACCAAACAGCGTGATAACAGCGCACTCAGCAACAACTTCCTGCATGAAATCGAACAAACGAATCTCAGTCCACGTCGTCTTAGAATACACATCCAGGCGACTCGACAAGATCTGAAAGAATCTTTGGGCCAATAGATTGCTATACGTCGGGTGGGTGAGGAACTTGTTGTATATCTGGTGTTCCTCATACCAAAAGCGCCGTTGGTCTGCACTATCCATCGATCCGGGGTTGGGGATTGAACTTCGGCCAGTGTGATCGTTGGCGAATCTAGTGCGCTCATTCTTGGGCATTCCCCAGAGCTTGTCCTGGAGTAAAAGAGGCACAAGATTGGCACTCAGTGAGAGATTCGGGGCAAAGACGGCTTGTACAAGCTCGGGTCCTGCGATCCAATAGATCTTCTTCAAGCCCAGATCGAACATGACAACTCTCTTTTCTCGTAGAATCGGGCTCATCCAGTTAGCTTCAATATGAGTAGATAGATAATAGAAGATGGTAGCAGCAAAACAAAGGGCTCTCACATGGCTCTTTCCAGAAAATATCCATATTTGCTAGGTTTTGGTACGTGTTAGTGACATAAGGGATAAAGTCTGGCAGCCTGAAAGGCTCATTCGTGGTGTTGGAAGATCCATTCCGTTGGACAAACCGAAGAGCAAACCAGGAGATGACAGCAACATGAAGCGTGAAAATGATTACAACCGAGATATGATCCATGTTCTCTTGGGTGGCTGCGCAACTAATTATAAAGAGGTGTTAATAGTCAAATGTGTCTTAGAGGTAGTTAGTCATGAGACAGATTTGGTATTTAAGGTAGACTTTAAGAGGAGAGAGTTTCCCCTCACCTTCATAGAACCAAAACCATATCTCAAGAAATGGCATATCATTGAAAAATACAACCTAAAGATCAACACGTCTGCGAACTCCCTATTCGCAGATTCAGGCAGACATGACTGGCAACGAATAGGATTTGACACTGTAGCCTATAAGCAGGCGATCTAATAAGGTTTCGATTATTTCGTTTGGTGTGAATACACGTCATGCCAAATAGGCGGGAATTGCGGGCATGTGGTGCACTTTCAACCCCCCGATACAGGCAGCATGATAGGCCCATCACTCATAGCAAATTATTCCGAACTATACTAACCTACCATGGAAGATCCCTACCTGGTTGCCCAGGTCCTGTATATTGCCTAGGCTTCGACCAATTGACTTGCAGAATACCACCCATGAAATGAGATTCATAGTAATAGGACTGGGACCAATCGATGACCAGGAGTTTTGAGTATCAAGATAAAAAAGAGGGACGAGGAAATCTAGTACAAAAGAAAATTTTGTCACATAATGGTTCATATTACAAGACGCTACCTTACCTGAGGTAATTGACATGTCGACATACATTTTTTCCGATTCAGATCTTGTCGTCAAAGCGTGTGTATATCTCTTGTCGCTATATTTCATCATCTAGCAACTCCTCAAATCAACCCACCTTGGATAACCCCATACCCTTCTCTAATGCCTGGTCTATGATATTTGATCGTGTGACTCAATCCCCCTCCTTAACTGATGATCTTGGTCTCTCTCTAGCCTTAATGGCGGTATCGCCACGCGCGTGATAGCGCACCCTGGCCGTGCTTTCGCCTTTGAAGTCACCTTTTACCTCGACCATCCACAACTCGTATCTCTTGGGTCGCAGAAGCCGCCTCTGCACTTCCATCCGTACCAAGCAGAATACATCACGGTATTAGACGGCTATCTAGGAGTCCAAGTTGAGAACAGGGAGATTTTTTTAGACTCCGATGCGAGTGAATTCTGCATCCTTCCCTGGGCCAATCACAGGATATATCCACCTTTCGGACTCCCACAGCTTTCACTGAACAATGCTGACGACCCCAATGGCCGAGGGGAAGGGGGCCAGGGGGTAACGGAGTCTCCAAAACCGGCGACACAACACCAGATGACGAGATTCTTGTTATCCGGTCAAGAATCTACGAACCTTCTGAAGCTCGACAAGGTCTTCTTCCAGAACTGGTATGAATACCAAGATCAGATTGTCCTTCACGGCAAGAAGCCCGACTTGATTCAGGTCATGTCTGTGAGTAGTGGATAGCCCGGCTCCTGTTTTCTGACTTGAATGCACAAATTACAATACTTAAAAGTAATGCAACGGAGTAGATAATCATGCTAACCAAATCATTACTTAGATGTTCGATGCCGGAGGATCATATTTGTCGCTGCCAATTTGGATTCCTTTCAGTCGAACTGTTGCCCGAGCTGCCGGAATCCTAATTGGAAGGTGGCTGGGTGGCGTGTTGGGCTACCAACCGTTCTATCGGCAGTGGACCAACGACGAGCTGTGGCCAGTTGCCTGCCAGAAAATGGAGCAGTCGCGCCTGCAGAGATATTTTCCTATTTGTGAAGTTTCGAAATAAGCCGCTTCATACGTGTCTGCGGATGTCTCATTGAGGCTCACTTTGGCAGTAGGTGTGTTGGTGTTTCATTGGGTTTCAAATGTCTTATGCGTACACGATCGGTGTTGCCCACGCAGGGGGCCACCTGGCAACCACTGTATCAGACAGCTGCAGGTGGTACATAGTCAGAGAGTCCCGTCTTAAATAGATTCACGAAGTGGGTGTACATGTACCTATTGACAAACTCTCTTCCTTTAATCAAGCTTTTATTTGCAACCTATATTCTTCTTCTCAGGGACCGACTAAGTACTAGGCTATACATAGTAATTTAGTTGCGGGGGCTCCGGGCAACTTGTTTCTATAATACTTTGTTTATTATATGTAGCTTTACTAACAGGTTATATGGTTACTTAGTAGATACCTAGGTAGGTAGGTATAGAGTAGTGCATATGGCATTACTACATAAATAGCATACTTGGCATTTCGTTAAAAAAAAGAAGCACGCGAAGCAGAGATACATGGGTTTTGGGTATATTTTGTATGGCAGAGTATGTAGCCGCGCTATTGCAGGTCAAAGACCCCTGTTCATTCTAAACTTATTCCGACAAACTTATCACTGTGTCATTTGTGCCGACGAGTGCCCATTTCGCACTCTGTGTCCACCAACGCCTTCTGTTTCCCCTCATCCCTGCTCTCTGGGGAGCTCTCATCCTTCGCCAACAGCGTGTAGTGACCAGAAGCGCCTGCGTACTGATGATCTACAGCAAGTTTGGCAACATCTGCACTTGCATCACGCACAGAGCGCGCTGTTGGATCGAGCAACCGAATGAGAGGCGCGAACGGTCGAAGAACAAGCAGCTGTATGAGCCGAACGTATCTAGGCGCATTGACGCTGAGCGCACGGGAGTCAAGAAGGTTCCCCGGATTCATAGCAATCGCGGTGATGGTGTTCAGCTTTGGATCCTTGGAAAATATCAACACGGGTTGAAGCTTTTCATTATTGATGAATGACAGGTGCGACAAACCTTTTCCAGATGCTTGTTGAGGGCATGCAACCAAGCCACTCCGGCAAGCTTGGTACATGCATATTGTTGAAATCCCAAACCGAATTTATCATCGCCAACTCGGGCCTTACGAGCTTGCTCAGGTCGGTGGGATCTCTGGCGGGTACTTTTCAACTGCGTGCTGAGATTAACGAATGGACTACGAGAGACATGAATTGTATCACCGGATGACCGCGTCTCCCAATGATGCAAGCGCTAGGGGCTTGTGGTAAGAACAACTCAAGACCTGGGTGGGAATGGTGACAGTGTACTCACAACCGTTCTTTCCAGGCCAATGTGCGTCGCTCGAGAAGAGCAAGATGCGTCCGCCTCCAGGCCCAAAGCTTCCTAGCAGTCGGAGGATAAGGGACACGTGTGCGATGAAGCCCACTTGGATTGTCTGGTCATATCCGTCGACGGTAAGCTCGGGATCGCGTACGAGGTTCCAGTGGTATGCGGCGGCTATGATGGCGCACAGCGGGGTTGAGTCTTGCTTGCGATGTCTTCGGCGAGCTTAGAGGTGAACGCAGACACAGCGGAGAGGTCGGAGAGATCCAGTCTGACGACGGCCGTCGCGTTTGAATGTTTCGACACGATGGCCTTCAGCGTCTGAGCGTGGGCATTGCTTGGGTCTCGGACCGTCAAGATGAGTGTGTGCTGTGGATAATGGCTGAGAAGTTGTTCGACAACGGGGATGCAAAGCGAGCTATTTGCTCCTATCACCAGTATCGACGCGCTTTCCATCATCACGTGAGAACTAGAGACTTATTATTAGGTTGAGCGATTGAAGAGGTCGTTTAGAACACAAGATGAGCGTCGGTTACAGGCGTAGCAAAGCGTTCTCACTGAGACTAGGTCAAGGGGCACTGCGGAAACCCAGGAAACACAAAAGCTAATTTGAAGGCAGGTAAAGAGCCTCATGATAAAACAAGTCATTTGACCACATTGTGACGGTATGATAGCTAGGTCTTTCTGCTTGAATTTGACTCCGCTAGGGGTCGCCCGCCTCGGCGCCCAATTCGGAGAAGACAACTGATAACAGATTGAAGCGACATGAAAATACCAACCGAACATATTATGTACGGAGCAGTTGCACTGATTGCTACCATGACAGCATTCGACACTACTACGTACCCCCACAGCCTCTTCCATGACGCTGTGCGAACGCGGCGCGCAAGGCTGTGCGGTGGTCAAAGGCGTCGGGAGTATTCGGCCGCCAAACCAGCTACCATGGACGCGCTTGGCAGCCAGAATCCATACCGAAACCACCACCAGCAGCTTTGATTGTCTTGGAGGTTGACCCGCAGGACCATGGCCCCAACGACGCAGTGCAACCACCTAGCGTCAATATGAAATACGCCGTCCCAAAACCAGCTAGATGTCCGCTCGCGCCGAGCAGGCCAACCATGCAGGCCAGCGCCCACAGTAGCGCTGACTTTGTCTTGTCTCCAAATAGGACTGCTGTGCTCTTGAGTCCCAACTGCAGGTCATGTTGCATATCTTGGTGGGCGTATACCGTGTCATAAATGACTGTCCACAAAATGCATGCGAGGACCATGCATATAGTGGAGGGGTTCGAGGCTCCCGGGTCCCCCCCTGTCAAGCGGCGGTAATGCAACAGCGCCCAGGAATATACCCCACGACAGGCAGAATCCAAGCACCACCTGTGCGAGATGGGTGTGTCGTTTGGCCCAGGGGTAGTAAGTTGTTGCCATCATATTAGGCAGCGCCCACACCATGCCACTCTAGGTCTTGGGAACGCGAATAGGTGAGTGCCAGCGAGCGCAGCCTGGGATACGACAAACAACAAAGCAGCCCGACGCGAGATTGCCCCGCGTGCAATTGGCCGCGATCGGGTCCGCGCGACGAATCTGTCAAACGATACATCGACAACGTCGTTCCACGCATGCGCCGCATTGGAGCAGAAAACACTGCCTCCGAATAAGACAATGGCTGGTTTCCAGAGCAGGGTGAGATGGTGAGGCGCGCCCGGAGCGGTGACCGCGGCAAGCAAGAGACCCAAGAAATGCGGAATGTAAATGAGGAGTAGTCCTGCTGGCGGGCTGAGTCGGGCCAACTGCACATAGGGAATGCAACTTTTGGGGAGTAGGTCTACCCAACCACCCGTGTGTTCGCCTCCGTACTGCTGGCTCAGGACCTTTCTCCCATGAGTTGATCTCGTCTCGGTAGCGTTCTGAAGCTTCTGAGAAGCGCTGACTCGACCTGGTAGGATCGGCTGTCCCATAGGGGGCGGTAAGTAGTTGGTCCGAGTAGTTGTGCAAAAGACGACGAGAGCATATGTGGCACAGGCACAGCCAGTTTTGCGGTGACGGTTGTTTTTGAATCCAACCTGCAACCATCGCTTCGCTCCTATAGAGAACCGAATGTAACAGAATCATCCTGTCAGTGCTGCAGTCATGCAGACAACGACGCATAGAGTTAAAGCACGTATTTACACATTTGTTGAGCGATCCTCGCCTCTGAGAAACTAGAGTAACTCGAGAACCTTGATCTAAAGGAACCTTTCACTCACTCTCTTAAGAAAACAAATCCAATGTTGCTCACAAACCAAGTTGGAGGCCTTGCTGTGGTGGTGATCGGTGTCATTCTCAGTGTTGAGGCAACTCCAGCTCCTGCTTCTATCACTGCTGCCTGTCAAACTTTGAGCGGCTTGTTTGAACAATCTGTTAGCCTCCCGGATGATGCCACTTACGTCGCGCTGAGTGCCGAAAACTGGTAAGTATGATGACCACCAATCATAGGCAACCCAGCCCTCTGCAAGAGATCCGACAGACAGTTCTGTGTTGACCAACCCAGGTCAGAAACGGACCGGTACACACCCTCTTGCATTTTCCAGCCAGCATCAGTGAGTGACTTGCAGACCGCCGTTCCCCTGCTTTCCAGCAGCCGAGTTCCATTCGCCATACGATCGGGCGGCCATTCTCCATCTCCTGGAGCGGCGAACATCGACCAAGGCGTTCTGATTGATCTCTCGAAATTCGACCATGTGATATACAGCGCTGCTACAGCCACCGCAAGCCTTGGTGCCGGGCAAAAATGGGGAAATGTCTACACTCAGCTGCAGGACTTCAACGTCACTGTCGTCGGGGTAGAGACTTGGACGTCGGCGTGGGGGGCTCATACTGGGAGGTAATCGTTTCGCAGTGTCCCCCATCATACTTGTTCTGCTTACTCCAACTTCTACCTCTAGGCGGTCTCTCTTATCACTCCGACCTCTATGGCTTAGTCTGTGACAACGTTGTTAAGTTTGAGGTAAGACACATCGAAATCAAGCCCCCTCTGTCCTAACAGCTATTGACCTGCGTGCAGCTGGTGTTGGCCAATGGCTCCATTGCCCATGCTACGGCAAGCACGAATCCAGACCTGTTCTGGGCGCTCAAAGGAGGAGGAAACAACTTTGGTACAGTCGCTCTTAGTCTTCCCACTCTTTCAAAAGAATGATAGCCATTGACAGAAGCAAAGGTGTCGTCACTTCTTTTACCCTTTCCACTTATCCGATTGGACAAGTATGGGGCGGGTTGAAGGGATACATGTTGGATGCCCTACCTCAACTACTGAGCGCCATGTATGAGTATCAGAATACTGCCAACAAAGACCCTTACGCGAACCTATTTCTACAAGGCTATCCAGTCAACGAGACATTCGGTGTTCTGCTCACTCTGGTCTACTTGAAACCGGAGATCAATACGCCTGCATTTAGCCCCTTTTACCACATCAACACTACATTCGACACCACAACGGTTTCGTCTTTTGTCGATTTTCTCAACGCTTCAGCTCAGGCAGCAAAGCTGCCACCGAGGTATGTCATGCAGTAGCCCTATCAACACTTCACTCTGTAATTTACCACGACTGGCAATAACGATTTGTCGCGTGCTGCTAGAATTGATTGGTTCACGTCAACTTATTATGCCCCGACTCGGCTTTTCTACGAGCAGGCGGACGGCATCATCCGGAACTCGTCAGCGCTAGCTGACATCCGGTCTATCACTGGAGGGTCGACGTCATTCTCCATCCAACCTATCTCCAGTAGCTTAGTCGAAGCGGGCTTCGTGAAAGGCGGCAATGCACTCGGTTTGGCACCCCGAAACCAGACTTGGTTCAAAGTAGACTCGGGATGGCTCTTTCCGGAGGATGACCAGGCCATCCATCACGCCTCGAAACAGTACATCGACGAGGTGAACTCAGCAGCGTCCAACGTCGGAATCAAGGGCGACTACCTGTTCATGAACGACGCGAGTTGGGACCAGCCGGTCATCAAGCACTATGGAGAGCAGAACATGGCTAAACTTAGGGCGATCAGTGAGAAGTACGATCCACACTCGGTGTTTCAAAAACTCGTTCCAGGAGGATTCAAGATTCCTGTCTGGTAGTCTGTGGAGGGACGACAATGACGACGTTTCCCGTCGACGCCTTGTTGACCAGTCGCTGAGTCTCCTATATATAGACCATCTGACACAGGTAGCTAATTATGTCAAGAGAAAGAAGCACGAGAGCACTACTCAAAATGCATCCTGCAATTCATCTTCTAAATTTACCCATAGCTTTCCGGCCCCATCAAGCCACAGGCACTCCCAGTAAGCCTGGATTGGGGGCGGTTTCGACAGCGTTTTGTCAGGCGGGCCGCCTTGTCCAGTGAAAAGAGTAACGTTTCGTCCAAACTCGCTTCATAATTCTGGCGCTGTCTGCGTCTAATCCGAATTCATTCAAAGTTTTGCGCCGCCCTTCCAGGATCAGTTAGACGTCCAATACACACGATGTAGGAACGGCTAACCCTAGGATGAATACCCACAGATCGTGTAGTATATTAATACCGTGGGTTCAGCTTCTATAGAGCACGACGACGAAGATGTTTGTCAGGGACCCTTTGATATATGGGGTAGGTCATCTATACTTGTTGTTGCGCGAAGATCTCTAAATCTACCTTCGTAGACGTAACTGGGCTATATACAGATGATCCCTTTGTCTCCGTACTGTGGCTAACACTTGTGGCTTGGATATCGTGGCTTCGTGATAGGCTTCATGACAATGTTAAATGGGAACGCCGGGCCTGGTTCCTCTTCGGAGACCGGGCGTCGAGCCAGCCGAAGAAGTTATATATCGCGGGCGCTGTGGTTGCATTTATAGAAGAGCAAGGATTGAGGCTCTTGACTAGCGCGAGATGTCTTACTTATCAGATCTAATCAAGTACGTACATCCATGTACATCCATGTACGTACATATGCTTTTCTGGCTAGCAGCCTGACACTGCTATACAGCTGCCGATATATGTAGGTAGTTTTGTGGAGGAGGGGTTCGTATTTTAAACCTCGTAAAGTTTGTCCTGGTGATAATAACTGAACCTACCTACATGTAGGTAGTCTTCTATTGTCCTGGATCTTCAGACAACCGGACACAATTAACAAACTCTTTAAGGCAACAATGAATCCACTCCAGCCCCTAACAAACCACCAATTCGACCCATTCGAGCCCCATCCGGAGCTTGATGGCGTCGAGGTGCCGGACAATATCGACTGGGTCAATAACAGCGATCCGTTCGGCATGTTTGCGTCTAGGGGCATGGCTCCTCCCAAGATGCCGTCACCCAGTGAAGTTCGCCGGGAGGCAAAAGATCGGTCCACCAATGTCTTCGCCTATCATGAGAAACTGCGGGGCATCCTCGAACGCCATGAGGCCACGATACAGAAGCGGTGGGAGAAGAAGACCAGGACACAGCGCATCGGTGTCCTGTTGCAAGCTTGGCCAGGCATGCCGCTCACGCACCGTCCTGACTTCGCTGCCTTTCGCAAACACGCTGGGAACTTGAACAGCGTTGCCGTACAGCATCGATCGTCTTTCATTTGGCCAATCATCAATCAAGAGGATTTGGGCGACCCCAAAACTTTGACTCTGCTGCTCAATTCCCGAGGTCGAAACCACCCGCACACCTTTGCAGCGTCTGACGGGGAAGCGATGCATCTCGGCAACGTCACAATGGCTATCGTGCCCATATTTCTGAATCAATATGTCATGATGTTGAACGGGATGACTCGACAGGAGGACTACGGAAGACTGATCGCTTGGGAGGAGCACGAGGACGCATTCGACTGGATGCATACTCGTAAACAGTTCCTCCCAGGTGAAGGGCTTCTAATCCTCGAGTTCCAGGAACGCCTGCTCGGGTTCCTCGTCGATTGCTGCAAACTGTCCTTCATGACATTCCCTTGGACCAAATGACAAGCGATAAGTTCACCATTCAACCTGAACCGCCATTAAAAGAGAGCCTTGACGCCACGGGTTTCTCCACCTTGGGCGTCATGGCTAAAGAAGCCCCGTACAGGCCTCCTGCTAGACTAGATTTGCTGAAGATTGAGTCCCTCCTCTCTGCCCGAACCGTACGGGCTGAAGATCATATCTGGTCATTGCGTGAGGACCCAAGTTACTTCGCCGAGACTATGCTCGACATGAAAGAGCATCTCCCAAACGTCCAAACTGCGAAGCCCTTACGTGAAGACTTGTCGTGGGCCCGAGTAATTAGTTCCGTCCTTACTGAGTCATTCACTCAACTCGAGAGCTTTACAGAACTCCGGAACCAAGCAATCCATCTACGCGGACTTTCCAATAAGTACGGCCCAGAATTGTCCCCGCAAAAGGATTTACCAGAGGAATATCTTGCGGCTTTGCTTAGATTCAGGCATTACCTTAATCAGGTGACGAAGGGGGTGTTGAATCAGTTGAGTCTGTCAGTGGTTACTTCGCCACCTCTGAGGGCCTTTTTCGTTCAGCATGATTCAAGATCGTCTAAATCATCCATGATGAAGATTACACCGAACAATGGGATAAAACGGGACAAAGTCACGCAGCAACTCATCTGGCTGCTCCAAACTTTATGGGAAGACGGCCACAATCTGTTCTTGTGTCGGATGACAACAGTCATTGATGAGCTTGACAGACTATTGAAAGCAGAGTCCAAAGCTCTAGAACTTGTATCTCCATACATCGCAATGCTTATCGGCGAGCTCTCTATAACAGGAGAATGTCTTAGGAACTCGAGATATTCCAACCGTGGGCCAATGGATTTGAGGGAGCACTTGTCGACAGACAGGAAGGGATCAAAAAGGAGTTCACAGAACACACTAAGGTCTGGTCACAAGTACTAGACACTTTCAAAGAGCAGAATATCATTTCTATTCGGCAGTTGGGAGATCCTCAGGTGGTAAATTTCAATATCCGGTAGGAAAGCGCCAAACCAAGGCAAATGTCGAGACCCTCCGAAGGTCCGAGGCAAATCTAGATGCGTTCTGGAATGCGGTGGACGACATGCTATACCGTAAAGCTGGAAATATGAACGGCACAGCTTACAAACAAATCCTCTCACAGCCACGCTACTTGCAGCGCACGCCGGAGTGGGTTGAGCCGGCTGCCAAGAAAGAGGAGAAGGCAAATCAGAACCACCAACAGAACAATAGGTCTATGAATATGTGCCTCCCTCTTCGCAGCTATTTCAAGGGACCGAGTCTACGTTGTCTGCTCGCGCCGAGGCTTTGACTTTGGGAGCTGGCAAAATCAAGATCAAGCGTCGTGGAATGCCAGGGGCTGAAACGACAAATGAGACCGATACAGCGCCACCAGCTCCAGGAGGTTTAGCAGATTTTCAGCCCACATTCAAAGTAGATACCCGGGCACTCAAAGTATTTCGTACGGTCTTCTTCGACCCTGCTGCTAACACTACCGCGGGCGAGGTGGCGTGGCGCGACTTTCTGCATGCCATGGAATCCACGGGGTTTACCGCACAGAAACTGTATGGGTCCGTCTGGCACTTTCAACCTACAAAGCTAGATGTCGAGAGAAGCATCCAGTTTCATGAACCGCATCCTCGAGGCAAAATTCCGTTCCTAGTAGCCCGGCGCCACGGCAGAAGGTTGAGTCGAGCATATGGCTGGTATGGTACCATGTTTGTCTTGAAAGACAACAACTAAGGTACCCTCCGATGTAGGACTCTATGTATGGCTCGTGATCTTATGGCTATGTGGCTTACTCATATGATAAAATGTATGATGAAAGGTAATCGTAACATGGATCTTAGTCTATATATTCTTGAAACGCTCATTTTGGAATAGGGGTTTTGTAAAGGGCTTGGAGAATGGTCAAATCATAATAATTCTTGTATAGGGCCAAGGGTACCATGAAAACCGAGTCCCTCGTGTCCTTTGAAGTAGGAGAATCTTAGTCTCTATACCCACAGGTCTCGTTTCTTATTTCATATTTCTCTCTGTCTCGGAGTATGGAGGTTGGGGTTACACTCGGATACCCCATAGAGTCCGAGGCCCAGAGGAAATATAAGTCCGAGACTTCTGCCTATACAGGTACAGACACTTCCATAACTCATGCTGCTAGTTTGCACTACAGGTTACCATCATGCGTTACCATGCCACTTGCGAGTAAGGAGTGTTTGGCTATTTGGCGCTGTCACATTGATTTTGGAGATCCACCACTCTAGTAGATTTTGTATTACATGTTGTAAAGACTTTTACGAGAGATGCCATGATTTTAACCTTCTTCTGCAGATCTGTTCGTTGTTGTTGCGGAAGGACAATAGTATTACAAAAAGATTCTATCAAGCTCAGGGAATTTATAGGTCTAAGACCCTAATTTATTCCACTTAGTAAATATGTTTAACAAACCTTGTTTCTCTGATCTATTTTCCTCTAGCACGCCTAGCTGGAGCTGATAGGATTTGAAAAGAATCTAGTGGAGTCAACGGCCGGAAGACTCATAGGAATATATATATAACCTGGTCTCCAGTATACTTGAGAATGGTAAAATGAAGAGGTATTAGCAAGCAATAGCCTAATAGGAAGATTTATACGCTCCTTTGTAGTAACCAACAACTATACCTTTAGTTAGTAATCTGACAAGCTCCAGGCAATTTGCAAAACCCTTCAACCTTACAGCTCATCACAATCTTCACCCCCGCCAAATTAGATATCTAAACGCAAGCCGCCTAACGCCTAGTATCGACCTTGAAGTAAATTGCGTAGCCTTAATTTTCAAGTCTGAAAGCATGTTGGGACATAAAGAATTCCCACGGTCTAGACCAGAGGAAAGTTGGGTTTGTAGTCCCATACGTCGGTTAATAAATTGAGATTACAATCATCCGAAGGACCTCTGATAAGTTTAATTAGGGGACGCAGATTTTACCGGATGTGCGTTTAATAGTGTGACGCGAGAGACTGATAAAAGACTGGTGGCATAATCAAAGCCGAGCGATATAAAAAGGTGACCCTTACTGTGACTGATAATAGTAATAAAATCGTATGTTTACTTTTCCGCAGACTATAAAGACCTGAGGATTGAGTTATTCTAACCAGCCAAGGAGACCTCGAATGGTGTAACCGATACAATGCTTATCCATACTCCAGTTTGTGACCTCACCACGCCGTGACGATGCAGTTTTATATTACGGATTTATAGCAAAAGAGCAGGCCCGACCTCCCAAACCGCCCGAGAGCAAAGGAACCCCGGCCCATTGAGGTGAGATATAAGAAGAAGAAAAAGAAGCAGGCAAGGACGGCCAAATGTCCACGCCTACCTCGTATGCTGGTGCATTTGGCCCCCGTCCAATCGTCTTGTACGTTTTCCAGACGCCCCGTCTGATCCGAGAGTATCAAAACGAGACGAATTCATATCGGCGACTCCATCAGTGAAACCGGAGTAGTAGAAGCCAACGATGACACAAGATAAGTCAAGAGTAGAATACTACCCTTGAAATAGTTACTTTTCCCCTCCCATACATATAGCTCAAAAGGAACACACAGAGAATCACAGTCACCATATCCCACTGCGGAAATAGTAGGCTAAAAGTCCAGTGAATAGGATCTAGGTTATCTCCTGTGGTTCGATGGGGTAGAAGGCTGAGAAGAGAACCAAGGCAGGTATTTGCAGTAGGCAGACTTGAAGAGCATATGCAGATCCGATTTCCATCGATAAGGCAATGTTTCCGTTCATGGCGAATGAAATGGCGTTCTATAGAGCAAGAACTGTCAGTGAGGAATCGGTGACCGTGCGTGTGAAGTTATGACTTACCAGAAATTCGGTGGTGTTGGGAACCAGAGCGAATAGTGTAATGCCTAGAAACTTGGGGTCAATCGCGTAGTTATCTAACACCACGTCGACTGTATCGACCAAAATCTCGGCAACAATGGCATATAATACGGTGGCACCCATCAAAATGATCGCACTCTTCATTCTACTCCAATTGGGAGCGTCATGCCCTCCATGAGCAGCTTGGGCTTGCTCCGGAATGTCTTCCAAGTCGGGAAAAGTACTTGAGCGCAAAGGCGTTGGTCTAGCTGCGGAAGTACTAGCGCCTGCAATTGATGGTTGCTGGGAAATACGACGTACATTTCGCGCATCGCGGGTGGCAATGGCGGCCGCGGTGGCAGCGAGCTCCGTCACGCCGCGAATCAGGTTATTGTTCTCGACATCTGAAAAGCCCGGGATGTGGACATGGGACCTGATGGTGTCCGACCCGCTTCCACTACTTCTTGGAGGAACCATGTGTGGTGTTTGGGCCGCTCCATTAGGGGGGACTGAGCCTCGTGCTGATAATCGACGGGAATGATGACTCTCTGAATCGCCTGGTAGGCCAACTTGTTTCAGAGATTGACCTAGAATTCGTTTATACAGTGTACTATTTTGTATGTCGGCATTGCTTGGGTCGATGCCCTGGTGGGCTTCGGAAATACGTGAAGCTTGCATGTGATGTTGCTCATCTTGCTTTTTCTCATCGACTTCAGTATTCCAGATCACAGCTGCATGCGTTCTGAGGGTAAACCATAAACCAATAACGTAGGAGAGGAAGAGAAGAACCGCTGCCATGTTGCAGTAAGGGCGAACGGCCTCAATATAGAAGCGATCGTCGAGTGCAGGCCGTTGTGAATAGTAACAACGGCGACAATCCCGTTCGTTGCTCTGATCAAGATCTGTACAGCTCTGGCATCGGAGCTCATGAGTACCGTAGATTTGGTAGAACAGTGTAGGCCCAAAGGCGGCAACAACAGCGAACAACAACATGGTCGACGTGACACCAGCTGATTTGGCATTAAAGCGTTGGGTCTTGCGTTTAATGGCTCCAAAGCACATTGATAAACCAGGAAGGAAGAGAATACCTGCGAAGATACTTCCGATGATGCTGCCCTCGACTAGTTGGCCTTTGCCATCTTTAAGGGCAATGCAATAGAGGAAGACCTCCACGATCGTCGAGAAAAGCGCGTTGATAGCTGCACCTAAGCCCATAGAAGACTGAGCTGAAATAGAGGCCACGGCTTGCCCAATGAAGTACGCTAAGGGGATGATGGAGAACAAGGCAGCGACGAAGAGAAAACCAGGTGTTGTCAACCAGTTCTCCACATGTAGAACGCTTTCCAATACCCACCAGTCAAAAATGACGAAGACAACCACCGCCATGAGATTGATGAGAAAGATATTGGTACCATCGATGGTATATTTCCAATATTTAGATCCCACAGCGCGATATGTGCAGAGCAGGATGGATGAGTGAGGCCCATCCGAAACTCTAGCTGTCGTGATATCGGACTCGAAGGATAATGCTAGCGGATGCCTCCTAAGATGGTCGAAGAGAAGGTTGGTGACCTTACCCATTGGTATCCAGAAGACCAAGAACCAACACATGGCGGAAGCGATGAGCAACGAGGGAGTAACAAGACCCCAAAAGACGAGAAAGAAGATAACCCGTCCTATATTCCACTCTCCTCTGCCAAAGAGACGCCTTTTCATCCGGCGTCCTGTGTCCTCAACATCGGCGAAATCGTGACGAACGGAGCGCCCAAGCAAGCTATCTGTCTCACTAGGTTCGGAATCGATGCTCCTCCTCGAACGGCCGACGATGGATCGGTTTCGAGACTCGGGGCCAAAGAAGAGCCTGCCATACTCGAGATCTCCACTTTGCCACTGTTCATACTCACTAATACTTCGACCTTCGCCCTGATCTTCATCCAGGTAGGCCTCATCCTGCTCAAGTCGAACAAATTTGCCAAAGGGGTAGAATAGGTAACCTGCCAAACCCCACAATACACGACCGTACTCTCTCCCACTAGGGGCAGCCGCGAAAATGAAGCAGATGACGGCACTGAAGGCGGCAAAGGACGCCATCCACCAACCAAATAGCAGGGTCCAGATAATGTTGAAAAATAAAAGCCAGTTACTAACTCGGCCGCCGGGCGAAGAGTGGATGTCAACCTCGGCCGTCTTTTGGACTGATCGATCTTTCTTGTACAGCGCGGGCTTCCAAATCCTGATGCCGAAGGGATGTGTTTCATTGATGGCCTGTTGACGATCCTTCAGGGTAAAGCTCTCAGCATCACTCACATCGTCATCGTTATCTTCGTCCTCATCTCCGTCATCGTCCTCGTCCTCGTCTCCGTCCTCGGGAATTCCTGTACCAGGGGGGATATCTTGTGGAACCCCTTCTTCGTGGGGTTGAGCTTTGGTCGGGCTTTGAGCACCTTCTTCGAGGAGTTCGTCCATGCCTCCATCATCCGCCACGGTACTCCGGCTTGATTGTACCCTGGATAGAGCGGGGGGAGCTATGGTTCGCCGGCGCATGGTTGAGTTTTGCCGAGCCGATTCAACGTTGTACGGCGGCCTCCCAGCGGCGTCGATCTCAACTTCTCGTATGTCGTCGTCGGTCGAGAAGACCGAACCCCTATGCGGAGCTTGTGTGGTGGACGAGGTACGGCGGGCCATGGGAGGCTTTCTTGGCCGCTGTCTACCTCGGTCGGGACCTAGCATTGGTGAGCGCACCTGCTGAATGGTAGCGCGAGCGTGGGAGCGATCATGGGCCGAATGGTCGCCTGTATACTGAGAAGAGACGGAGGTTGGAGGAGGGGTTTGGAGGGTGCCTGGGCAGGATGACAATATTAGCTTTGACGGCCGCCCTACCGAGAGTACCTAGCAAACCAATCTCCGACTGCTAAGATTGAGTTTGACGAACAAAGGGACGAGTCATAAGACAGGCCATAGTGGGAATAGCGTGTCGTGGTGGTGGTGGTGGAGAGAGAGCGGGCACGACACATACCATATGACTGCTCAGGTCTCCTCCGCACCGTCTCAGCGGACTGAAAACTCTCAGGTACCGCATCCTCTCGATCTCCGGTGCGCGTCCGCTTGGGGGCTGTCGTGTATCTGTGGGCGACTGCGAGCCCGAGATGCTTGAGCCTTGCGAATAAGGGTCCATGGCAGCAGACGTCCGTGACTCGCTCGCCGGTAACAAAACTACGGCAGCGCGCACGAGACGATGGCACAGGGCGGGACAATATACACACAAAAAGTGGGAAACAGGTACAAGTAGACGTGTTGACAGCTTAGGTACAGTGTTGTTCTATTGATAGCAGGTGCAAGAGGCTGGATCGTGCAGCTCCTGGTAAATGATGGAACCAACGGGGCCGAGATTGAGGGGATTCGGAGGGAGGACAAGGACAAAGCTATAATTACTTAGGTAGGGGGAACGAAGCGACGATTAAAAATCCATAGGCCAGTTGGGTGCTCTGTATAGCTCTGTATTATGGTTCTGGTGTATTGAGAGAGGGACGACAATGACGAAGGTGATGCGGAGAAGAAATCAGCTGCCACCGGTGCGGGTTGGGCTTGTCTCGAGTGTTGGGGATTGGAGACCAGGGGAAGGAATGAGGCAGCGAGCAACACAAGTCCATAAACAACAATAACAATCAACGCAAGAACTTGGGAGAATGGCGGTCCTGGTGGCCCTGGCTGCTGGTGTAATAAAGCTATTACTGTACTATCATGAATATCCCTTGCGCTGACCCGAACTGCCGATCCAGCCGATGATGGATGCTATTCGCACTGATTAGCTGGCTCACGAGGAAACATTTGGAGAAGGTTAGTGGACCGCTGCAGTGCACCCCTGCGCTCATCTGCCTGCCTGACGCTGGTGGTCGGGGCTGGTCTAGTGGCCTAGTGGGGTAGTCGACGAGTTACGTTATGCCCAAGTACCCAAGATACCTCTATTGATAGTGCTGGCTAGGTAGGCACTAAGCTAGCAAGAAGTAGATACTGTACATTTACACCACCTCTGTCAATGCTACCTAGGTACTAATTAGTAAAATTGTGTTGTCAGTTGATCAGAATATACATTCCAATGGAATTGAGGACAAGCATCTGTGAAGAAATAACTATACACTAATATTAAGGTTGAAAGGACCACTTGTAAGGTTACCTAGCTACATCTACATACATCATATGCTGTTTTGACGCCATTATGTATGCACGTAGTTGAGCTAATGTTATCGAAAACTGAAGGCTGATTTCATCTCATCTTGGATTGGCCAAACAGCGTGGAGGAGACCAATGTTTGTCTCGGGTGCTAACGGGAAGCTTGGCCATCTTGAGTCCGAGCGACTTATCAGGCATGTCCTATGACAGTCGATACCTAGGTACGCATTATAAATGCAAACATGCTGGGTGTTGCGTTTGGGGGACCCAAGTGCATACCTATCAAGACTTCTTCAGGTCGGATTCTCGGACGTCACGTTTTGATAACCACACGTCAAACTAGCCGTATGCGGAAGTCCACCCCACTTCAAGGCCCAACCTGGCCATTTGATTAGCTAGGTGCACAATGTAGCCCCGGTTAAATCTATAGATTGAGCTACATACATACTACTAAACTAATATTTTATATGCTATATATATTTTTTTTTAAAAATTATAAAAATAAGCTATATATATATTATATTTTTTAAATTTTATTTATATATAAATATAGTAATATTAGCTAAGTTCTGCTTATATAATTGCTTACTTCGAGTTATGTGCTGTGTATAGATGGTTAGTTGTGGGGTGAACGCTTCTAAATGCGGCTAGTTTGACGTGTAGAAATCAAAACGTGACGTCCGAGAATCTGACCTGAGACTTCTTGGCATCCATCATTTCACATGCGTCTAATGTAGCTCTTTAGGTACCGTGATAAAGTGATACCCATATTTAGCGTAACTTGTGGACGCTGGGCGGTGGGTACCTATGAACTGCACGGGCAGGTGGGGTTAGGCGGGCGAACCTGTATCGGAATTTAGAATCACCGTTTTCCGGGACGCGTTACCGCCCTCTCTGCCTGCAGCGTCTGTGCTCCAGCATTACCTAAGTTACGCTATACCTTTCATTCCAGGGTTGCACGGCACCCAAGGCTGGCCGTTAGCCTCATCGTCACTTACCCTCGTCCACATTCATCATCAACATCATCATCATCCACATCCACATCCACATCATACCGCCAGCCGACAGCTCTTCTAATCACCACCCGTTTCGTCACCAATTCCGCTGCCGAACCCCAAAACCATTAGACACCGGTGACGAGCTCCACGTCCGGAGCACCAGCAAATATGGCGCTCGACAACTACTATCACAACAAAATAGAGGCCATGAAGCTCGAGATCCTCAAGGGCCAAGCTGTCTTACGTCGTCTCGAAGCCCAAAGGAATGATTACAATTCAAGAGTGCGGTTACTACGTGAGGAGCTAGGGCTTCTGCAACAGCCCGGTTCCTACGTAGGCGAGGTAGTGAAGGTCATGGGCACGAAAAAAGTCCTGGTCAAGGTACATCCCGAGGGCAAATACGGTATGCGCATAGGCCATCCATCACCCATCTACTACAGACATGCTGAATTATTGTTCACTGACCGTGGTGTATAGTCGTCGATATTGCCGATTCGGTCGATATAACAAAGCTTACTGTCGGTAAGCGGGTGACGCTGCTGTCAGACTCCTACAAGCTCGAGAAGATGCTCCCATCCTCGGTCGACCCGCTTGTTTCCCTCATGATGGTCGAGAAAGTGCCCGACAGCACATACGACATGATTGGTGGTTTAGATCAGCAGATCAAGGAAATCAAAGAGGTGATCGAATTAGGTCTCAAGCACCCCGAGCTCTTCGAATCCCTCGGCATTGCCCAACCCAAGGGTGTGTTGCTCTACGGCCCGCCTGGTACGGGCAAAACACTGCTTGCCCGAGCCGTCGCACATCACACAGACTGCAAGTTCATTCGTGTGTCAGGTTCTGAGCTTGTACAAAAGTACATAGGTGAAGGTTCTCGTATGGTTCGTGAGCTCTTCGTTATGGCCCGAGAACATGCACCCTCAATTATATTCATGGACGAGATCGATTCTATCGGTTCTTCGCCGTGTAGAAGGATCATCTGGGGGCGACTCGGAAGTACAGCGGACAATGTTGGAACTTCTCAACCAGCTTGATGGCTTCGAACCCACCAAAAACATCAAGGTCATTATGGCCACAAATCGTCTCGATATCCTAGACCCGGCGTTACTGCGCCCTGGCCGTATTGACCGCAAGATTGAGTTTCCCCGCCGTCAGTTGAGGCTCGAGCCGACATTCTCAGGATTCATAGTCGAAAGATGAATCTGACACGCGGTATCAACCTTACGAAGATTGCGGAGAAGATGAACGGATGCTCAGGTGCTGAGCTGAAGGGTGTCTGTACCGAATCTGGTATGTACGCCCTACGCGAGCGGAGAGTACACGTCACACAAGAAGACTTTGAACTTGCGACAGCCAAGATTCTCAACAAGCACGATGATAAAGAGGTTTCGCTGCAGAAATTCTGGAAATAAACTCTGGAGTCTGTTTCGCGATGCGTAGTGGTATTCAGCAATTGGGAGAAGGCGAACAAATATCGACGTATATCCGCCGCCCTCCATCGCCCATACATATATGCGTAGGACCATGCTAGGTGGAAGTAGAACGGGTGTGAGCTCAAGACTGTTCATTGCGTTCGCTTCTCTGGGTTTTGTAAAATGTACAATCAACGCAAGCGTCTAGAAATGGAAGAAAACAAACGAACACATAAGAATAAATACCCCTTGTGACATGTCTCAAGACCGTTGCTGAGAAGATATGAGCGAAAATGACAATCTGAGAGCTATGAAAAAGGTTTGAATAATGTTGCAGTCGTAGCTCGTACCCAATCAACGTCTCGATCACGCCTAGACAGTTGACGAGTTTTCCTACTAAGGCAGCTTTAGCTAACAATGGTATCTCGAAGTGGTCTTTCTCTCTTGGACTTCTTTCAACTCCCAGCTATATAGCGAAAAAGCTATTTTATGACAGGGAATCTGAAACTATGATTTAGCGCCTCGCTTGGTATTGCGCGTGATGTTGCCGCAATTCAAGCTTAAATATCACGCAACACCAATGATACGTCTCATAGGCGAGGAAACCAAAGAGCGAGCACTTTAGCAATAGAGGCACAGAAGGCTAATTAGAACGTAGTCAACACTCTATTTGTGAGACTTTTAGGCTGGGAGGGCAGTATAGTACATAACCCGCCAACCAATCACGTGGCGTTCCAAGCATTATATCGAGCGCCGATTCCCTAGCATCCTCTTCAATATAGGTAGTATAATCCGGCGCTTCATCTTCGTAACATCATATCTATTCGTACAGCCTGGGCAAAGCGGCTCAGCTTTGTGTATCGTTGCCGGATCCCTCTCCCAATCCATACCTTGCTGAACTATATATCTGCGTTGCGCTTAGCCGTCCGTCTAATAAATGCAGTATGATTATCTCATAGGTAACAGGGATACCACCAAAATCAAAGCTCAAACGCCGTCGATGCTGTTCCGCCTGAATCCAATATGGAATGCAAAAACAAAACATCTTTTGACGCCCATCCGTCGGCACTGTGAACCCCAGGGATGTGGTCGACTATTAACCTGGTAGAGTTGGGGTCAGAGCCCAAATGCTGTCGTTTCCATGCAAATGCTAGTATTTATGCGATTTGATGCCGGTGCGATGCGATGCGAAGCCTGGTTAGTTAGAGTTCACCTAGTCCTCTCCAGGTGTTGGCAACTCTTTTAACAGACAGAGAGATTGGTGGGCGGAATTCAATGCGATTCGTAGTTTAAGCGCACGTCATTCAAACCCTGAAGGCTTCCACTTCGAACTCGACCCCTAGTGTTGGCGCCGGCATTGTTTCTATCCTGTAGTCTCCAAACCCACTCTGTGATGCTCTCATAGCATAGGACGAATTGTCGTAAAGTTTGCACCATGCTGAGCCGCTGCTTCCGGAAATCCTCAACTGTTGCTTCGATCAAGTCTAATCCGGTCTCGCCAACCCAGCCTGCATCGACGCCCTTGAAATCCCCTGACGATTCTTCTGGCCAATCGCCATGTTTAGCTTTCTTAGGCGAAGTTGCTCGATCCCCCATGGCCACATCTCCATCCGTGTCCCTGCGTACTCTTTTAGCCAAAGAGGCAAGCCTTTGCCGCTTCAGCATATCGATAACACTATCGACAGTACAAAATGTTCCCGTGCGACCACAGCCAGCAGAGCAGTGGACTAGCAGAGGTCGAGCCCTGGCCTCCGACTCCGGCTCATCGGACCAGTTCAACATTGACGGGTGTTCTGCAGCAACCGCTTTGGCATCGACAGGAAGGGCAGACCTTTGCATTACATTCGCTAACTCCACCACAGCCAATAGGTGTGATGGCTGGGCGGGAGTGCCAAAGTCAGGCCATGAGGGATAGTGAAGGTGGGTAATTTCACGCATTGGCTCAAAGGGATGAGCAGCGTGGCTCAGGGCGAATTTTCGAATCACAACGTAAGGCGTGTCTCCTTGTGGTTGGGGCTGATTCTGAGGCGACGCGCCGCCAGGGGCTTCAAATGTTGTTGTGGTGTTAGCGCGTCGACGGCCGGCTTCTGCATTACCTGCAACAGACGAAGAGGTCGGATTTGACATGTTCTTATCAATATCAAGGGAAACTTTCTTCTCTGATAATGGCTTCAACCTAATCGAACCGAATTCTCGACCTTGCCAATATGGGTGGCACTTTAGCTGGCCCCCTTCTTCTTCGGCTGTCAACATGACCACAACACGAACGTCTTGATCCCATACCACAGACCAAAAGTCCTATCATTGAGTTAGTGAGTTTATCTAAGACCATCAATGATTAATGACAAACCTCGAACGTTGCCGGCAAGGGGCCTTGTGCAGCAATATAACGTTTATGACTTCGGGAGGCCTGGACATAACTAGCATTGATATAATCACAAGATCCAGCATCGACGCAGTTTAAGCGTACCCTGGCATGCTCAAATGGAAGGATATCCTTGTACCTGTTCTTCACCCCCTTCTCCACGCCACATAGCTGCACTTTTCCCGTCTTCAAGCTTGAAGGGGCGGATGCGTTGAAAGCCGAATATGCATCGCGCATGCGGGATTGCTCGTTGCGTTCAATATGGAGGAAACGGTCCGAAACCTTTTTGCCATGATCTACTTTCTGGGTTGCTTCGCGGAGCCACGGCGGCAAAACATTGGAGTCCAGATTTGGCGGAACCGAGATGTCCATCTGCCCAACTCCATCTGCCAAGTCCATGTTCTGACGAATATTGCTGAAAAATGGGTTCGGATTGTTGGCTGTCGTAGGAAGGGCCACGCCACCGATCACCGGAGCAAAGCTTGGCCGACCACCTTGCGATGAAGTGACCGATGTTCCACCTCGCTCGGCAGCGGGCTTAGAATCAATAAAATTGGGATAAGCGGCCGCAAAAGCCTGCAATCCTCCTTTTAACAAAAATGAACGACCGCAGAAACCTTCATTCATGAATTTCTTAAACATGTTCATAGCAGCTGCAGCATCACGTTTTTCGGTAGAGGAATTATCATAGATTATGAGATATTTCATATCGGCCCAGGCACCAAACTTGGTCTGATCTTCCTCAGTTTGTAGAGTATTCTGAAGTTTCTCCAAGTTGAATGTGGCTCGCTTCAGAAGTGTCGTGGGGATGCATAGATTCAAGGCACCCAGAATACGTGACTGCGCGTAGAGCGTTGCAACACGTACATCTAGAAGTAAATATTCGTCGCTGGGGGTGTCTTGAAGCAATACTTTGAGCTCGCTAGGTAATAGCGAGCCAGGCGTTGTATTTTCAAAAGCCGGCGGTAATGTCTCGGACCGTGGTTGGGGTGTCGCCCAACGCTTCGGTCTTATTATGAGGCAATGAGAGCCTAGATTGGCGGTCGTCACCTTTAGAAAGAGTACCTCTACGCATCGGCTCGAAAGGAGAGTCAATTGACGCAGGTGATTCGAACCGCGGCATACTGAACGATGAGGCATGCAGTGAGACTTCAGAATTCCTCTTTGAATCTGACGACACATATGCGGAATCGTGTAGGCTGTCTGCATCAACGTCTGCCTGTCCCCGGTGGAGTCCCTGAATTTCATATTTATGAATTTCGACATCGAGACGTCGGAAGCAGCGTCGCTCTGGTTGGTAGGCCGGCGCAGAGCAGGGGGTCGGGAAATTGTTGAAGGTGGTGCGAAGTAGTGGCCACTCAAGCTAAACGAGTTGGCTTTATTTGCATCAATTTGGCGCCTGAAAGCCTCGAACTCGGGGTTGGCGTCGAGAGGGACTTGTTTAGGTAACGCAGCACCAAACGACTTAACAGACGAGCTATGAGGACTCCAGTTGTTGTGAAGAGGAGCATCAGTGGAGTCACCAAGGTCACCATGCCTTTCCAAGTTGAGGCCGAAGTAATTAGGGCTCGACGTTCGACCATCAGACGTATGATTGGGAGATACTTTGACACTCGGAGGATAAGGCTGGCCGACCGAGTGAGGCATGCGAGGCGAGGCTGTGGGAGTTGAGGTAAGGTTAGTGCGGAAGGACTGCAGGTTGGACTGCAAGTGGCGCGAGTTGTGTGAGGTAGGCCCATGGTGAGAGTGGGAACCGACAAGTGTCGGTCTCGATGAAGTCTTCATGGTGTAGTGTTGTGAACCTGCAGAGCGGTCGTTGCTTCTCGTTGAATCTGGAGCCATCGTAACATATGACGTCGTTTTATTATTGATGTGATGCGCTGTTTGCCTGCGAGGTAGGTACCTATGTTCGATGGGAGTCGAGTCGTTAACAGCACCCTGAATATTCCCAGAGACCAGCTACAGACCAATTTCAAATGCTCAACATGACGGGCAGATAGAGTGAGGGCAGAAATAGTAATGGTAATAACAAGTATAACAAGACGTTTGTTGAGAAGAGAGGGTGTCGGTCGGTGTTGATCAATAGTTTACGATAGGAATGCAGGTCTGAGGTCAGGCAGCTGGCTACCTAATCGCTGTCGAGGCTGGAGATAGAAGCACAGTCGTCTCTACGCAACCATGATACAACCAAACTCAGCCGCAACTCTCCAGATTCTTTACTTAGATCAGTCGGCAGCAAGACAGCAGCTGTGGCGCCAGCAACAGCAACAGCAGCGAGTAGTGTGCGAGACAACACACAACGACGAGGCAGAATTGTCCACCTCCAAGGGACAAGGACAATTAATAGAGTAGAAGGACACAGCCCCTCGTTTGGAATATTACTCTTTTTCTTTCGAAGAACGAGATGATCAGCGAAAAGAGGGGGAGCAATAAGGGTCGCCGTTCCTGTGCCTCACATCACTTGGAATCGGGGAGTGGTTTAGTTTTGTGTGTGCCGAGTGTGGTGTGCTAGTAGTTGTGGAATGTTTCCAGACCACGACGATCATTACCAACGTGTAGCGTAAAAAGCCCGTAAAAAGCCTCCTTTGCAAGGAGCTAGACCACTAGCAGTGCATTAGTAACGTGTAGCGTCGCCTACTTGGATTATGGTGGCGCGTTATTGCTGTACAGCATACAGCAGACGTAGACGGCGAGGTGGGAAGATGGAAAGATAGGAAACCAGGGTGCCGCGCGCGAGACACAGGAGACAGCCAAGAGTCGAAAAGAGCATCTGGACCCTATTCACTGATGTCGTGTGTGGAAATGATCAGCAGCCTGATGACGCTATGCCACGAAGAGGCAAACGACGAACCATCCCACGGCCTGTCGACAGTTGATTGAAGCAGATCAAGACGGTCTCCCAACAGATCCCAACTCGCCCAACTCGGCGTGATGCGTGATGCGTGATGCGTGATGGACCACCTACCCAGGTGAATTGAGCAAACCCTTTTAACCCACATGGAACAATAGCGCTATGCGTTATGAGTTTGCTCTCTCAAAGAGGGCGGGAAAAATGATTCGCAATGACGACGTCGGCCCTCGCCAAAAAGATACATGGTACATACAGACAGACAGACCCGGTACGCTACAGTAGTCAGATCCGTCAGAGATTCAGGGCTCTTGATGACGAAATAGCGGGAAAACAGGGGTTGACAAAGGGGTGGACCTGGAGGTGTGGAGCACCAGATGTATTGGGTTACAGCAATTGCGAGCGTCCGTGTAGCTCGAATCCCATGGCGCTAAGCTACAGTCAGGCTTGCTCCACTTTTCCTTCGAGACCCTTATTATGTGCAGTTGCTAGAGCCCAACGCGTCACAGCTCGCTTACATACTACATACTGAGGTACGAGCGAGGTAGAGGTATATGTACGATCCTCAAGTCGTTCGTATGAAATACACATCTTGTACACTAGATACACCAACTAATCATTTAACGGATAGATTGACTCTGAGGATGTGAGGTCGCCTCCCATACTAAGTACTAAGGGCAGGTAGTGCCCACAGCTTTCCAAGACCGCTTCAGGGCACGTGCATACCTGCATATGTTAGATGTATACAGTATCAAACATGTCCAGTTAACGCCACTCAATTCTTTCCAGTCCCAGATCCTGTCCCAAGTAATGCGCAACGATAACAGGTTGGCAGCACGAAAAAAGGTATTATCATCGACCTGTACAAGAACCTGGGCCAGTCCATGTGCGCAACATTAGAATAGGGGTTTGAAGCGCTTCCGTTTCATCGGTCACTTACTACCTACTCGTATGTTAGCCAGTCGTTTAGCTGCACTATAACATGAGGAAGAACTTGTTTTCTATTCCGTGACAATTATAACAACCTCAAACAAAAAGCCCATTCTAGACACCAATCTTCAGGTTTGTTGTACAAACACGCCTGCCACTATCTAAGTACCTATACAGCAAACTCAGGGCGTGTTAGCTGACCAGCAGGTGTATACAGTATGGAGCATTCGATCGCACTTTATTACCGTTCTAGTGGGCCCTCACACATTCATAGGCCCGCCGCCTACATTCAATCTCCCATATAACCTGATCCGGCAGGTCCATGTTCGGAATAGTCTAATCCACTCCTCATACGATATTCACAGTAGTTCCGTTCGCCCTCATACGACTTGTGCAATTGCGAGTGTAGTAGGGGTCTCCTCAAGTCCACGATGCGAGCCTTCCCATCCAAAACTTCCCTTCAGACCTATTCAGCTCCCTAAAAGCGCATAATATAACATGTGAATTGCTAGATTCCAGCAGTGTCAGAGAGCCGTAACATGCCGGTACCTACCAGTACCTGAAATTCTCCATTCTTCTTGTGTTTCTTCGCTTGTCTTCCACGTCGGTGCTTAACAGGTGCAATATTTAGAAACCCAAGAACTCCGCTAGCCTACAGGTTCTAAATAACCTGAAATTGATGAGAAACTATCTCATTCTTCCCAAAGTCAGCTTTTATCGAGAATGCCATTCTATAATTACCATCCATCACTAGCTCGAGAGGGCGCACGGGCTCTCCTGGACACAAGGCTTAAGACATTTTTCATCTGAACCCACCTAATAGCTCTGGGATTATATGTTCCTAGGTATAGTGGCTAAGAATAATTATTAATCTGTCTTCAGATTCAGCAAGTAAGGTGGCATGAGAGAAAGGCGGGTTCCAGCGCCCATACCCAAAGCGACAGCATCTCCCCTACAAAGCCCTTCATATCACACCACTAGGTGCCTAGGTGTTTTTTTTTACCTACTTACTTACAGACCACGGAGGTGCGGCTTTATCACCGCAATCACGTGCTTGTCACATCATTTCGACGTCATTAATGCTGCTGTTCCCATGCTGTGTAACGGACCCTTTTTGACTGCTAATTCCGGGGTGGTCTTGATTGCCATCTTTATTCCACTTCCCCCGGATTTCTATCGCGTCTTAACACAGCAGTCGAGTATCCCTTTTTGCTGGCGAATTCCATCACACTAATCCTAATGAACATCTACCAAAACTTCAGGCTACTATAGGTCCAACTAGTCCTTCGGGGTATCTGCGGCACGACGATCCCGCGAGATTAGACCTTTAGTCAGTGTGCAGATCTATCATGGTAAAAATCCGCCTATGCCTTGATTGCCATGCAGCGCATGAGTCTAGACCCTAAGAGTTCTCAGGGTCTTTGCCAACTTCATAACGGCTTGCCTGTTTCAGCGCTTCGATGCTACATACATTAGTTTTCCTTAGTGTCGTCTTTGGTGCAGACCTACACCGCCGGCTCATCTCTCCAGAAACCCCTCTAAGATCATCGCTACCAGGAGCTTTACCTCCGCTAGGGCCCTGATTCATAGCTTTCAGTATCTACATACAAGTAGGAGTCTAATTTATGCATAAATGAACACCTTATCTTATTAGGTGGCTTGACTCGGCATCGAATACTCACTGACAGCTCACAGTAGCCCTTTCAGCTCGCCAAGCTAGTCAAGAGTTCCGTCCCGCCGTCAGACAGAACGGTGTGCATGTAGTCAGGTCATACTCCGCACAAACGAAATCTCTAGCCCGTTTCTACTATCTAAGGTTAGGTACTTAAGTAGGTAGTTATTCTAAATGTTGTGTAACATGTAGTATTAATACATATGTTGGAGCCAACACAGCCTAAAATAGCGGCTGGCCCAAAGACCCTGCGCACACCGATAACCGAGATGGTTGCATGGCAATATCAGAAGATCGACCTACTCCAAAAGAACGAGGCCAGACCCTTTGTACAGCAACGGAATAAAGTCAGCTGCTTGTTTATATGTACAAGTAGGAGCAACATAACGTGCCAATACAACCGTGCGCAGTGATATGGTCTCCAAGATATGGTAGACCAGAGCCGCACGCGTGACATCCTACATGCATACGGTTATCAAGATCCATTACTTGTACATAGGTTGCATATCTCGGATAACACTGAATAAGACGGCCATTTGCCCGGTCCGCCTCCTTTCCCGCGAGAGCCCCTCGCCCGCCGAAACTCTCCAGCGTGCCGGGCTTTTCTCACGATCGTCGCCGCTAAGTAGACACTAGAGACGTCATTAGCTACGCCGAAGAAAAGGTGTCTCCACTCTTCCGTGTCATTGGCTTGGCCCACGGGTCCTAAGGGCCGCCACTCAGATAGTAAAAAGTGCAGCTCACCAACCATAGAGCTCCTTCACGTGGACAATCTCGGACCTAGCAATTCAGGTGACCGATATTTTGAGTCGTCAATAGTGGCAAGGCCGTGGTAAGGCACTATTTATGATCTTACCTGCTTTTTCTCTTCCGATAATCAGTCGTGGCTTGTCATAGACATTTTATGTGTCATTGACAAGTTGTTGATTAAGTGCTTGCAATGAAGTTAGCGAGTCGTGACACATCAGGCCCTTTATGCTATTTACTACTACTGCTAATTGCACGAGTAGATGAGGTGCCACCTGTTTAATTGCTAGGGTAGTTATTAAAGCATACAATTTCTGGATACTCAATACAAACTGTAAACTCTTCGGTCCTAAATACTACGTAGGCGTAATGGCGAGGCGAGGCACATGATATTCGAGGATACATTCCCGTCACGCATTCATTCACACGTGTCTAAATTTTTCACGTTGAATACAAGCCATCAAGCCGCAGATCGTCTTTCGAGAGTCTGTCTCAACCTACCAATGAAATAATCATCGGAGGAGCATCCCGCGTAACCCCTCTTTGTTCCAAGGACTTCCGGTACTCTGCCGCGCGATCGACACGTATTTAGGCCCAGGAACAGGGTCCTGCCATTTCTAAAAAAGCGCTGTCGGCGATCCCGCTTCGCTGGGGCAGAGAACCGCTTCCCGCAACCCTCTCCTTAGTCAGTCCTCCTCCCACCCAAACACTATCACCAACGCCATTAAAGCCACTAGACGGCCTATGAACGAAGGATCACGATTTGCCGCTAGTAATATCCAAGGAATAACCGGTCGACTCTTCAGCCGAGCAAGTTAATCAATCACTATCCACAGGACAACGCGTTAGTTAGTCCGCTTTTGCAGCTCTTTAGTCCAGGTAAACTATGTGTTTCTTCTCTGATTACTGAACATTTTAATTCCATCAACATACCCTTAATAGCACAATGGGAAGCTCTTTGGTTATAAGTCTACAAACCTCGAGGCTGTTTTTGTCTTTGTGCCATCTAACTCTAGAAGTACCAGGAGTTACTGTGCCAGTAGTTGTTATAGGTACATATCATAATGAGTGGAATGAAACGGATCTAGGCTATTTGCTATGATTTCCTTGGCTGGTAATATGAGTAGATGTTGCGTCAAATTGCACTGGTTTGTTTTTGGCAGACTGTACCGTAGCAAACATGCAGATGGACTGGTGAAACGAACTTACCGAAGAGATGGTTCTTGTAAGTTATATTTCACGGGTAATTTAGGAAGCTACTTATAACAAAGGTTCAAATAGAAGACCTGGGATATATTCAATTTACTAATATACAACTATGGTGCCAAAGGTACCATGAAGATCTATCTTCTACATCTCCAGGCAGGAGGATGTCGTGTCTCTTATATTTCAATATCGTTGTATCCTCTTCTACATCCTCACAGACCTCTATAGGCTCGTGTCTCTGGAGTCCATCGCCCTTCTGTGAAGGCCTGAGAGCCGTGAGACCCCGTCAACCTCGTATGCAGTCAATGGATGACATCCGTGAGACACTACTTCATCACGTGAGCTGGATACTTCCCCTACGCAATAACTTGGGCCTGATGTAACATCTCTCCGATGTAAAACTACCGCAGGTTTCCTGGCTCGTATTATTCATTGAACAGGCATAATTGCCATATATAAGCAAAGCTATTAAAATCCTAACAAGAAATCGATAGACCCGATTCTATCTCAAATCAACAAATCGAGAAATAGACTAAAAGTATAAATACTGATAGTGGGGCTAAGAGTTTCCTTGGAATTTCGCCTCATATCACCTAAGTGAGATAATTCTCTCATTATCTAGTTGTGTATACCGAACCAGGTCTCTCATGAGAGTTGTTGTTAATGAAGCCGTCCAAATGCCAAGACCTAGCTAAATGTGGCGTGCCTGAACTCCATGAATCACATTGAAAAGCAAAACCCTGGGTATCAGAATGCTATAAATCCCTTTACCTACCAATGCCAACTCCTTGCAAAATGCTGATATCATTTTTTGATGGGATTTCATGTCTTTCTGTCTCCTCGATTTCTGTTCGATTTCTCTCTATTTCTGTGTCGACGTTCCACGCGTCCAGAAAGTCAGGCAAATTCCCCATGACAGCTGCGACATCATCGATTCCTTGACTGTCGTGCTGCCAGGGTGATTGAGGCCTGTCGTCGGTCATCTCGACCCTCGTTTCCACCTCGTCATCTTTGATTCGTTCAGCCACGTTATCCGCATTGTCTAGTAGATGTACATCGGCCTCTCGGAATGCCTCTGCCATAGCCCCAACTGAAGGACTCTCAGGTTTCCGTTGGGAAGAGCTAGGAAGCAAGCGTTGGTGATATCGAGGATTTGGTATTTCACAAACACCAAGACGACGGTTCATGATATCGAAATGACGATGATATTGTCCATCAATATCATCTTCTTCCGGGCCGACTAGTGTCGGAGGCGGGGGAGATGCTGCTCTTAGTTTCGTAGAAGGTTGACTACTACCCTGTCCTTCATGAGGCAACGGGGCAAACGATACTCCCTGCTTGGCCTTGTGCTTGTCCGCGTAGCCAGGGATTTTCGATTGCTGAAAATTCCTCGACTGGCACAGCTATCGGGGGGTAAACCGACCACTGAGGCGAAGAGAAGTTAAAGTTCGAGAAAGATCGTATTGATACCTCACCATCCGGAGTTGACTGTCGAGAAATCTGAGGAATAGGAGTGCGGGGAGAATTTTGTACTGGTAGGCTAGCTCCTTTTTCTGTGCCGATGGCTAGTCCAATGTACTGTTGCTCACGAGCGATTTGAGAGGATTCTTCTGGAGTAATAGGTATAAGAGCTGGCGAGGATGAGGACAACGACAAGCGTTCCTGATTTGCTAGCAATAATGGGGCTTGGAATTCTCTTGGTGATGCGATATTGACGTCCCACCTGCAGGAATACTTATGGGCTCATCGAGTTTAGTCATAGTCGCCGATTCGACAACTTCTCTAGCCCAGGGCTTTGTTGCGAAGAACGAATGATGGGAGAGAAGTGAACTGGTGCTGGAAAATTAAGCAACATTGCAGTGGCCTGTACCTTCGACTCTCCAGGCCTATCTTTCATTCGTTCTTCATTGCCACTATTAAGTTGGTCGCTTTCATCAACAACATATAGGGGGCCCATGGGCTTTGCTGTTCAGCTGGGATAGTCTGATCTCCGGTCACGAGGGCGAAGATGTCTTTATCATCTTGGCTTACAACATCATCGGGATCAACAGGAGAACTCTCTTGTTCTTCCTCTCTTGAGCATCGTGTAACCTCATGTTGTTGTGATGTTGCCATTCCTTGCTGGGCTTTCGTAATCGCAGCATCGCTGGTGTGTTATTTATTTCTTTGAGAGTCGTGGAGTCTCGACATTGAGCCAATTTACCGAAATTAGCTAGATTAGTGGCCGAGATCGCGTAATGTTGAAGGAGAGAAGTGTCTTTGAATGGGTTACCCTGGTCTTGCTGAGCGGGGTCGGCGTTTTTTGGCTCCTCGGTATTCATTGAGTCGTCCATGAGAGTTGGGCCGTCATCATCGAAAGAGCATTCTACGTTCATGATCGATACCTCCTTCACTTCTAGTACGGTCTGCGGTATAGTACTGAGTTCGTTTAGCCTGGAAGCGCGTCGACCCGACGTGATATCGCTTAGAGGCTGGCCTGCATTGATTTTTGAAGTGCAGTTCGTGTCCCGTTTCATGTCTACAATGCCACAATTCTCAAATATTCCCCGTGACATTGGGGAATATCGAGGTTCGTCTCTTGGGCAGCAGCAATAGGGTATTTGGGTTCGTCGGTTAGTGTAGCGGCAATGCAAGGCCCAGTTTGTTTCTCTACATGCTCGGCATCGTTTGTCTCTGGATGGTTGCATGAGGCGTGAGGGCTAGATTTTTGAGTGTTGAGGCTGGATAACATTGTAACTGCATCATTATGTTGGGATGATGTAGACATTTCGGTTTGAATATGTGGTGAGGGACTATGAGCGGCTTTTGCATTCAATGCTCCCGGGGAGTAGCTTGTCTCAAATATCGAGCTTGGTAGCAGAAACTTTCATCAGCACAATCTTGAAACTCAATGGGTTGTTCGGTTCTTCATCACTGCCAGATGTCTGGCCCTGGAGTTGACCTGGGCATACTTCCGATACTGCAATGCTTCGTGCTTCTCTGTTCTCGTATCGTTGTTCGATGTGGTTTCCCTCATGTTCCTTTTCTTTTCCTTTAATTTCCCCTTCTTTCTGTTCGCATTGCAAAGTCGGCTGACTAGAAACCTGACTATCGTTGGTGGGTGTAGTCGAAGAAACCGCCGCTGGACGCTCCAGAGAACCTGGGGATCCCCTAGACCCTTGCCAGGACTTGATGACGGCGTGGTCATTTCAAAACTGCGGTTTACAGACTTGCTTCCGATGATTGATTCTTTCTTACATTTGGGCCGCGGTCGAGTGGTAGGTAGTGGAGTTGGTGTAGATATCGGCTCTGTACTCTGAGAGGCATTAGGTTTCCTCTTTTTTGCTGGTCGCCGTTTCAGCCAGTCTCTATCTGCTGGGTGTCTCTTGGCAGTCTCGACATTACGGGTAGCGGAGACATGGTCCGGTGCCCAGAACTGATCTACTTCCAAAAAACCGTCCTCTACATCCCTGGCCCATGAGGCTATTCGAGAGCGGCTCTCGATGTTTGGTGGAGCTTCAGCAAATTGGAGGTCTTCGTAGCTTTGAGGGCTTGGCAAGTGACACTCCATAGAATCGCTTGGATCTTGATCCGTACTACTCGGCTCGCTCGATGGTCTATTAACCACTACGTTGCTCTCACGCTGGCTTACCGATGAGCTTACCGGCGGTAAGCTCGAGTCTTCTAGGCATTGTCTATTGTGTGTGGATAGCTTCGGAAGCCAAGGGTTTTGCCACCCAGATGCTTGGTCAAAGGGCCACGGAGAGAGGCGGAGAGGATGCGAAGGGGTCTTCCTTGCAAATAACGACGGCCATGCTTCTCGTATCGTCGCTGTTTTGTAGCTCTGATGGCTTCATCCGTCTCATAATCAGATCCGGGGCATATGATATCGTCGGAGTTCGAAGGTGACGGGGCTACGCAAAATATGGGCTCGTCGTCTAGGCAACGCTGCCTCAATAGGCTGAACTCGCTGGTGTATCCGTCCATGATTCCGCCCAACTCTCTTTCGAATGACCTTGTGTTGTGTGCTACATGTCCAGAAAGAAGGTCGACAACTGGTAGTGGGCACCTATGAATAAGTTACCATACAGTGTGGACACAGTTTATGATCGTCAACAGGATGAAAAGAATGAGGATCAAGTGTAGTAGGGAGGCGGCTGATAAACAGATGAGGGGTGCACAGTGAATTAATTGTTGGACTAACTTGCCCAAACTTTAAGTTGACCAGGACTGGGGAGCAGGTGGTTACCAGGTTATGGTGCTCCACTACCTAGGTAGCTTCCATTTCCGAGCCGATCCAGCTGCAAACAACGTGATGGACGCGTTAATTGAAAAGTGTGTGGCTTAGTTTCGCGTATCCATGGGTGCAAGGAGAGTTACATTGTGGCGCATGGGGCTGAGCTGGATTATTCAGCCTTAAATTCTAACTAGGGGGGGGCCAGCCGGTTGCCCTGGAAACTGGTAGATCAGCGCTAGCCTGGCTCCAGACTAGAGGCTGCAGCTAGATGTGTATTAGGTGTGGTGGGTAGCTCCAAGGTAGCGCACGTCCCTGTTTATCGCATTAGTTCCCCAAACATGGATTGGCAACCCCAATCCCCCACCACCGCAACTTACAGAAAACGCGCCTCAATCACGTAGGTTCTTTTGCTATCTATCAAATTGAGCAGGAAGTTGTATGACCACGAACCCTCGTTATATTTTTGTTTGAAAGAGCCTTTTTCCAACTATTGACGCGTCTGTCTTGGGCCCACAATACTAACTGACGTCCTTCCACATTGCTATAAACATTGCGACACGCTCTGCGACGGCCGACGAACATACTACCATTATTCCCATCATTTCTTTATAATATTGCCATATTGCGCGCTCTGGCATCCCCAACGATCTCCATGGGTGATATACAAAGATCCTAAAGCACCCTCCCAGACTAGTGACTACCAGTTATCTCGGGCCACAATGACGCAGCAGGCCTGGCTAGACTCACTATCCGAAGACTGGGTATCGGAGCCCGGGTCGGACACATCACAACCGCAACTGCCAACGCTCCGAGCCCCCATGCGCCCACGAATTCTAAGAATGCCCGTGACCGCACTAGTCGCATCCCTCGATTCAATGGAGCAAGCACTGGACTCAAGCAATCAGAAGATCAACCCATTACAGTAGTCCCAGTGTGCTTGGCGAACGTACTCAAAATAACATTAACATTAGAGCTGCGCAGCTCGGGAACTCGAACCTACCTCAAGAAGCGAAGTCGTTCTACTCTGGGCGCGAGCCGAGCCGATCTGCCTCTGCTTCCGACTCCGACTCCGACAATTCTGTTATCCACAACTCGGTGTTACATAGGTCGCAAAGCGCATCGCCATCCAAGAGTGGTGAAAATGTGCCAGAGTGGAAAAGAAGATTAATATACGGAGACTTAGATTATGGTGAATCTAGGGATCTCTTCAGTTCAGCAGCAACTGGACTGGAAAATAATTTCGACGACCACAAGTACCTGAGAGAGACAGTGCTGGACCCATGGAGAACGAAGGCTATACCATCAACGAAACCACATTACCCTCAAGCCCTCCAATTTATTCGCGTAACCGACAGCGCACAACGAATGGCGACGACGTCTCAATTGGGGCGGACAGCTATGATTCTTCTATTGAGCACGACGTGACCCTACCTGAATCGGTTTCCTTTCGGCCGACAGAAGACGTCAAGTTTGAGATATCTAGCGGCAATACACCTATGACAAACAAGCAAACTCCTGGGGAGTCAGAAATACAGCTCGACGGTACAGCCGATAGTTATCTAATGTCTCTTCGAAGAAAGCAGCTGCTAGATAAATCACGGAAGATTAGCGGTCACAGTGATATTAGAAATGAAGACTTTAGCCCAATATTCATTGCCCGTCATAGCTCGGAGGGTGGCCGGGTCTCCTTCGCGGCTATGGACCTCTCGGCACACCAGCTTCGAAAGAAACTTGAAATCTTACGAAGGAACCAAATGATACTGGACTTTGAGCCAGACAACGACTCAGAGAAAGTAACGGCCGTTGGTGACGGCGCTGGAGACTTTGAGAATACCGATCAGTATGCTAAGGACGGTGGTTTCCTGGATTTAAGAAGGGGAGGCCACTCAATTGAAGGATCATTCGTCGACGTCCCCTAAGCCCCCCCTGAATATGGATACCTCCGAGATGCTCCCGGAATCTTCCCTCCAGGCCAGCACCCCTAAGCAATTCCCTACTGTTAGAACCGACCGGTTTGCATCGGCGGGTAGCAGACAGACTCCAGCATCTCCACCCAGTCCATCTTTGCCTCGTGCTCCGCATCCGAGCCCGGAGAAACGAACACAAGTTACCGCAATCAAGACTTCAAGTCCGTTGAAGCTATTCGGGCCGCATGACACCTTCACCAACCAGACCCTCCTTCGGCGAATCAGCCAGTTTGAGGATCAGCACAGTAACAGTGTCTCATATTATGCAGATGAGACTGCACTATCTCCGGCGCCAGTTGTACATATCAAGACCGGACCTCGCGGCGAAAACGACCGCCTCCCCCATTTTCACCATGAGGCAACCTTCTCAATTTACTTCTGGTTATCAGGAAGTCTTCGGAGACGTGAATAGATTTGGCGCTGGGGAGCTAGATGAGTATGAGTTTGAAGGAGACGTTTCCATGGGTTCCAATCTTCCATTCCGTTCCGAAGAGAAAGAGAATATGACACCACCGCATAGCGAGCTTCTTCGGTAAATTCCCCTCACTTTGATATTCATGAAGATGCATCATCTGAAGGGGAATCTCTCCCTGTCAGGCGAAATCGAGATAAAGTGAGTCGTCACGTATCTTCCGGACGCCATATTCGTGCCTCGAAGTCCTTAGATGGGTTGCGTCCAAGGACATCAGCTGGATTAAGCGGGCCTGGTTCCTGGCTTCCACATCTTTCAAAGCGGAATGGCTCGGAAGGGAAAAGACCCCGAACATCGCCGTCCAAAGACCCAACCCCGAAAAGGCGTAGAACCTTCACCGATCCGATATTGCTTATGGTCTCGACGAGCAGCACACGATCATAGAAACGGTACAGTCATCACACTATACCATGCAGTCTGCAATCACAAGAGATTACAAGCAAGGACGTCAAGGTCAATTACATAAATTCATCGAACCAAATCCCCTAGCCGTACGTCATGTTATACGATCTGAATCTCCCACTACAAATCAGAGAGCGGTGGAGCCGCGTAACAGATCACCACTGGCTGAGCTGGATTTGACCCGGTTTTGAGATCGGATAAAGCTCCTTTGCCTGGTGATGATACCGAAATTCTTGATGCCAATGGCTCCCGCAAGGCTTCCATGAAGACCCAAGACTTCTTTGATGCTGCAGAGGAAGTGATGGCAATGATACGACAACAAAGCGCGCCCGGTGAGCGGGCTGGCAAGCGTTGAAGAGTCCGAAGCTGAGAATTCAGACCGACTTAGCCCTGACCACTCCGCTGTGAGTGAAGATTCTTTCCAGGAATCGACACGAGAGCCTTTTTCGCGGCCCCCTAGCAGGGATGGACAGCCTGTTTCGCGGCCGCCAGCGCGGCAAGAGGACCCAGAACTTGTTAACCAGCTCAAAAAGTACGAGGAGCAAAGTGATCTTGTTGAAACGCTGAGTCAATCAATTCAGTCTATACGAACCCATCAGACCAACGACAAGCCATCACATGGTACCAGCAATACGAATCAGAATGGCTACCCGAGCGAATCGGGCCAGGTCTACGATGAAAGTGGGATCATCAGCGACATCCCCAACATCAGAATTTCGCGCAACCCTGAACATAAAGGGAATAACAGTTCCATGGATTTTCCCTCTCGTGATAGCCGGTCATCCGATGGCTCGACTGAACGATCCATACCTACGCATTCGTCTCGATCGGACTCAAAGCGCCTCATCGCACCAGACGTGGTTGCGCAACTCATTGGTAACCAAGTGGGTAATATGGTATTTGACGATGTGAATAAGATGTGGCAGAGAGTGAAGCCACCGAGACCAGCCGTAAATATTCTTCTCTCTGAAGATAGCGAAGATGACCCATTCGCCAGCATCCCCGATTTGACAGTTGATTCAATGAAAGAGAAAAAGCATCTTGACCTGACTGCTGGGAAAAGCCGGCTGGATTCTGATGAGCAACCACAAAATGACAGTTCGCTAAGCCAATTTCCGTCCCAAGCAAACAAAACAACGGAAGAATCTGCTGATTCCGAAAATTCTACCTTACGGGATCACCAAGCTCACGTTGAGACGGCCCTAGAAGATGATGAAGAGATTGACCATGAGATATCGCTTCACGAAGATCGGATACAGAAAGCTACACCTGCTCGGCGGAAGAATCTCACCATCACCTTTTCATCACCGATTGCTTCCATTATTCAAGACATTTCCCACGAAGAGTCTGATAGCGGCAGTTATGAATTAAAATCTGACGTGGAGTATTCACTCGGTGCCATTGCGACCGACTCGGTCAAAAGAAGGGGTGGGGATATCGGAAGACTTTTCGGTGACACGACGACTACTTCATCATCTCAAAGTCGATCTCGAGTTATCTCTAAGCAATTTTCCGTCGAAAGACACGCTTTCATCCCGCGGCCTGTTTCGCGCATCGACGAGCAAGATGAGAACGCTTCTGGCGACCAATATATTGAACAAAACGATCAAAGCCAGGTCACTCTTCATGCGGAGTCGAGGATCATGGAACCAGAGCCGGAATCATTAAGAAATCCAGACCTGAGCGTCGTCATGGCAACACCTCATCCGGCTAGGACTACAACAATGTCTGCAACCCCCATCATTGGACAGTACGTCGGCACATTCTCTTTGAGCCCCATGTCTGAATTCACAATACATCAAGTGGACAATTCTTGTGCTCTGGAAGTGAGCTACGTGGTAGGCGACCACCATCTCGTAACTGGCGATGGCTCCAAAAAGACTATGTCCAAAGCTATCCGGAGTCTCGTCGAGAAAATAACGGAAGTCGAACCCTTCGAACCTGACTGGGAAACTGTGCCCGAACTTGATCTTAGTAACAAGCAGTTGGATACCTTGCATATGCTCGATGAGTTTTGTGCAGCACTGGTCACCTTGGACGCGTCGAACAATACGGTGTCCCATCTAGACGGTGTTCCCCAGAGCGTGCGCAACTTGCGTATGACGCACAACTTGCTCTCCGAATTGACAGCATGGAGCCAACTCATGAATCTTCAATACGTCGATGTATCTGACAATCAGATCAAGAGCCTCTCGGCATTCAAGGACCTTGTCCATCTCCGAACTCTTCGTGCTGATAACAACGAAATTACCAGCTTGGATGGCATTAAATTTCACGACAGTTTGCAAGTTCTACGTGCTAGGGGCAATCTAATCACTCACGTTGATTTTGATGGGACGAAAATGAAACGATTGACCGAGTTGGACTTGGAAGATAATCAAATCATTGAGTTTGAGGGTGGTGAACAACTCACTTCTCTCAACACCCTCAATCTCCAGTCCAATTGTTTAACATCTTTTACTCCTTCCAAAGGGCAATCACTACTGGCCCTCAAGATTTTGAAGCTATCAGATAATGATATACGAACCCTCGATCTCACTGTCTTTCCCTCCTTGCGCCTACTCCATGTCGACCGTAATAACATCACAACGGTCACTGGCTTTTCACAGTGTCGTTGCCTGGATAGCCTCTCGCTTCGGGAGCAAAAGGGCAACAATATTCTCGATACTTTCTTCCTGAACTCTGCTTGCGAGGTCAGGAAGTTGTTCTTGTCGGGCAACCGCCTTTCTGGTTTCAGCCCTGAAGTAGACTTCCTCAATCTCCAGTATCTTGAGCTAGCAAATTGTGGTCTTCAGTCGTTAGCGTCGAATATTGGACAGCTCATGCCGAATCTGCGTATACTCAATATCAATTTCAATGCCATTGATGATCTTTGGCCCTTGCGCTATATACCAAGGCTCAAGAAGCTCCTTGCCGTCGGTAATCGACTATCCGATGCCGGAAAGGTCGCCAATGCGCTTGCCGAGTTCCCGCATCTGTCGCGCCTCGATCTTAGAGATAACGGTGCCACGCTCGGTTTCTATGCCCCGGTCCAGGCCCTCGTTTCCACTGAGAACGGTAGTGGGAAGGAAACCGAGTTCGACCCATTTGCGTTACCGGATTTAGACACCGAGCGCCAAGAGAAATTCGCGAGCCGCCTTGATATGAACACAAAAATGCGCAAGCGCGTCTATGACATGGTCGTCCTCAACGATTGTAGACAACTTAAGATGTTGGATGGTCTACCGGTTTCCAAGGACGTTATGTCGAAAAGGGATGACGTATGGAAAGCCCTTGTAGAGAGCGGTATAGTTGCAGCACAGGAGGAGAAGCAAGAAGATGCTTCTACGCGGTAGGGCTACGAAGACAGCTTCGGCTGAACTTCATTTTTTATGGTTGAAAGGCATGCGTGTGGGACTAACCTGTGGCTATTGTATGGAATAGGCTGGGCCTTGTACGAGTAGTGTTTCTGGGTCGGCGTGTTGGTTTTGCATATATGGTATCCGGCTTTGGAATGATTGGTGATTAGAGGATACTGCATCGCGTGCAACTGCGGAAGAGCGGGCATTATGTGACTACATTAGGTAATGAGAGATGAGAATTCCAATGATTGAAAAGTTCAAATTAAAAGGAAAGGAAATCGGCCTAATACATGTCATCTCGCTGTCGGGTTACCTGGGGTCGCCACTCCTTTCTAAGACCCTCGCGTGACCATTGCGCCTAGCATCCCAGCACAACTATTCGTCAGCCCTCCACAATCATCGTATTCCATCTCATACTTGTCTACGTAGCTATAGAAAACACTTCACGATCTGTTCAAAATGATCAATACCCTATAATGTATCCTTGTAGCTTCGACATACCGTAAGAAACGAGTGTCCCGACGGGTGAGAACGCCAAAGCATTATACTCGACTTCCGACGTAGTCGGCGTAAACATGGCTTAACCTACCACGTCTAGATCACGTTCTATATTAAATTTTCTAAGTGTAGTTCATTATTATCTAATACTGAAGGCTGAAGTTGCCAGCTATAGGTAGGATGGAAGTGTAGTTTCTATTCTAGTTGTTGATATCCTTCTATGTGTCCTAATCAGCGGCTAGCTTACCATGTAGTAAGCCAGGTAGAGCTATATTGATTTGGCACAGGTAATTTATTCGCCTACTAGGGGCCCCAGCCAGGGAGGCAAGCCTGCCTATACTCATTCAAGGCTAGAGTAGATCACTCAAATAAAGCAACAAGTAGCTAGGTCTAAGTGCCTCCTTATTTTCGGCCTCCCTATGAAATCCTATACATCTAAACCCAATCTCCCACCAATTGGCGAATCATAACACCAGTCCATATACTGGGTGCCTGACAACACATATCTCCTTCTCTACCCTGCAGAAGTAGTTTTTTAACATCGCACAACGTACCTACTCTGTCCACTCTACGTCTCTTATCCCATGAATTTAATTATATCTAGGTAATCGTTTAAGCCAAAATTTCTGGCTATTACAAGTCACGTGTAGAGAACAGCCCTTGGGCATTCACGACCAACGTAATGCGAAGACTGTTGTGACAACATTGTCGATACCTGATACCGCACAGGGCAAAAAAGGGATACATGTGATGCAAGACCAAAGCACTCCCGTACCACCTTAGAATATCCCACAAGTGGTAAGCCTGAAGGCAGCCTTGGGTACCCAACAACAGAGGATGAGTTGAATGCATGGGGCAAATGGAGCAATCTTTCAGGGCAACGAAGGTGATGCTTAGTACCTACCTAGGTAGGTATAGTATTGCTCCGGTGGGTAGTGACTTTATACCCAGTTCGCCTTCGAAATTATAGCATTTTCAGCAGTAGAATACCTCAAGTGCTACACAGATCCAGTATAGGGACAGTGTCATACGAATCTAGCACAGAACTCGTTCAACACTACCCTCCAAGGCTGAGGCAGTCGTACGAAGTTATTGTAAGTCTCAAGCAGATACCGAAGCTGAACTCGAACACCGAGACACTCAGTCTCCGGCTACACAGGTTTGTCTTTGAGTCGGCGAAGGTCCGCGAAGCTGTAGGAAAGGAGAGGAGAATTCTGGGCATAAAAGGGCACGGAATCTTCCTAGAGAATAAGCAACCTAGATCTTCATGGCTACTTTGGTATTATAGTTGCTGATTACTCAATTTAAACTAATTTCACATGTATAACAACTACGAGGAAAGAGAGTACGTCTACTTTAGTACCAAAACATACATATGCAATGTATCCTCTTTCTTTATACCATCGCAACTACCGGTTGAAGGTGTTCCTACAAGACTAGAGTTGCAGGTTACAGTTTTGGCATCACATTAAGTACACCGTCTAGTCATCCTCATCAAACCTTGTATTATACCTGCTCTGGCAAAGCACCCAGCTATGTAAACTCACCTAACGAGGAGCGTTTTGCTCAGCCTATAACCTTAACCTTGGAGAAACCTTCCTTAGAAACGCACATGCCCCATTCCCCTTATATAAACTCATCTCATAGGGAGGTCCCCCATATCTTCAAACTTGTAGGCACCCACCCAAAGACACCTACCAACACACAGCAATACCACCAGTACCACCAACGCCATAACTACCATCACCACCACCACTGTAGTGTACACCTCAAACGCTACTGCATCTACTATTCATCACCACCATCGTTAGCATCACTATACTTGCTAGAATCACAATATTGACAAACCAAGATAGAAGCCTAGTAAGTATAATGTTTTCCTACTAAGCAGTGACATCTTGATCCTAATTCATCAAGTTCACAGCGCTCGAGAAGCTTCTAGTTCACTACGAAATGAATCCCGTGCATTTTAAATTGGGCAACGGACCACATTCCTCGGATATGGAAACCACGCCCGATCTAAGCAGCGTGAACTTCAAGGTTCTCAACGCGAGGAAGAACCAACTAAATCTTCAAGAGCAAGCCAAGAAGGGGCAAACCGAGGAAAAGAATGATACAAGCCTTCAGAAGCAAGCCGCGGACATCAAAAATGGCGAAACAAGAGGCCAGCCAGATGCCCAGTGTCCCATACAGCGGTACGGCGCCCAATATATCCCATTGGAGAACTCGTTATCGCAGTCTGGCAATCCATTCGTACAATCTTCCGAGAACTTGGGAGGCCAGACGTTATCTGAACCCCGAACCAATTTCTTCAGTGCCCACCAATATTTTGCTAGGTATATGGCACAACGGGTTCGCTTATTTAAGCTGGGGAGAGGCTTGAGGGTCATGACAGTTTGCTCTCTAGTATGGAAGGGGAGGCTGAGACCTCCTTGGATTTGGACTTGTCCCTGTGGGCTGAATTATACCGGGCCCAGGAAATTGACATAGAAAATCGGAGGGAATGAGGGAGACCGATGATATACTTTAAAGGCGGAGTTTGGCGCAGCTTGTGGCGTTTTTTTAATCTTTGGTGCTTCATCGTTAGTTACGAGGCAAGGTACAAGGCACATAGCGAGAGGCAAAGAGAGCCTTTGTATATAGTTACAGCGCACCTACAGAGGTAGTTGTAGAGGCCTTCTCGCAACAACAAGTATAGATGATTTGCCCTATATATGACAAAGCTTGTTGTACGAGGTGAGCTTATATCAACACGGTCTGCATAACCATTATAGGCACCCTCACCGAGTGACAAAGTGACGATAGTGAAACAGCTAACTTAGTTCATGATCATGATTTCTATCTACCGGGTGACATTCATTTCCTCTACATATCAGGGGCGCTTGAGTACTAGGCCGTGGCCGCAAGCGTTGTACATAACTTCTCCTCTGGTTCGGAACTCACTATGTGCATAACCGAGGTGGGAAGGACTGTGACTCAAATGCAAGGTTCTGAGAAATAGCCAGTTGCTCGATAAAGTCAGTAAATAGGTTGGTCTGTTTGATCAGTGGGCTGGATTAGGTTTTCGGCCAATGCATGTTGATACGCTATTAGTCTATATACCCTAGCCTCCATACATTTATGTCTATCGCTTCGAAGTCTAATAATCTCACTTTAACTTCTAACTCGTCAGTTATGCCTATATAAACCTTTGAAGGACGCCACGCCACCCCTTTATATACAACTAACTCGAAGCATCGTAAGACTACAGTGATTAGTACTATAGAGAAATAGTGATGAGCAGAAACTTGCCGAGCTGATCATAGATTGCAAGCCATGCCTGGCATCGACAATATGCTAGAAAGACCAGCAAGAAGGCCGAACTCTCTCATCATTGTAAACCTGGCCATATTAAATGTTGCTCATCATTAAAGCCATTAGAGACGAGGTGGTTCGTAAACTAGCAAGTTAAAGGGAGTAACAAGACCAACGCTTTACGGGATAACTCGTCATCAACTTCTCTTAATTTTGGTTTTCCTCAAGATGAAGTTTTATCGACGTAAGGTTTCTACCTAGTTTCATTCATTGTGCAGTAGCTACATGTACTGCCCAGTGATTACCTAGGTAGTTACTAAAAAGGCCTAGGTAGGTGCCTAATATACGTGCGCCAAGCCGGGCTAATGCGCCACAATTACGTAGAGCAATCAGCCACATAGCCACACCCAAATACCACGTGTGGCTGTGAAAGGCAACCATGTCTCCCCTGCATAGGCCAAGCGTGATCAAGCTCATCGTCAACCTGTTGCTCTCGTTCATCAACTGCTCGACTTTGGGAGTCCCACGCCATCAAGATGGCTCCGTCAAAGCAGAGCATGTTCCGCTCGGCGGACATGAGCATGGTACAGCTATATATTTCCAATGAAATCGGGAGAGAATGTGTGACTGCTCTGGGCGAACTTGGACTGGTCCAGTTTCGAGATGTACGCGACCAACCACCGACCCCCCTTGATTATCCGGCTGCCTGCTCTATGTAAATGCTAACATCGAAGACACAGCTCAACGGTGATGTTAGTGCCTTCCAACGAACATTCACTCAAGAGATTAGGCGACTCGACAACGTCGAACGACAACTTCGTAAGCATAACTTCTCGCCATCCAACCAGGCCCGCCATCCTTGACTAACAGGCCAGGCTACTTCCATGCGCAGATGGAAAAGGCGAGCATCCCCCTCCGAAAACTAGATCTTGATGTCGAAACTCTAGCGCCCCCTACTACCTCGGAGATTGACGAGCTCGCCGATCGCAGCCAAAGCCTCGAACAACGCATCGCCCAACTTAACGACAGCTACGAGACATTGAAGAAACGCGAGGTCGAGCTGACAGAATGGCGATGGGTTCTCAGGGAGGCTGGCGGCTTCTTCGATCGTGCTCATGGTAATGTTGATGAGATTCGGGCTTCGACCGAGGACGACGATGCTCCCCTGCTCCAAGACGTTGAACAGCATAACCAGGTTGGTGACGCGGAGCGTTCCTTCTCAGGCATGAACATCGGCTTCGTGGCGGGCGTTATCAACCGAGAACGTGTCGCAGCCTTTGAGCGCATTCTCTGGCGGACGCTACGTGGAAATCTCTACATGAACCAGTCTGAGATCCCCGAACCCTTGATCGACCCTACGAACAACGAGGCTATTCGTAAGAATGTCTTCGTTATCTTCGCTCATGGCAAGGAGATTCTAGCCAAGATTCGCAAGATTTCAGAGTCTATGGGAGCAGAGGTTTATAGTGTCGATGAGAACACTGATTTGCGCCGTGACCAAATGCACGAGGTCAATGCTCGTCTCAACGACGTGCAGAATGTGCTCCAAAATACTCAACAAACACTTCAGGCCGAGTTGACACAGATCGGGCAATCGTTGGCGGCTTGGATGGTTTTAGTCACGAAGGAGAAAGCTACTTATCAGACGTTGAATCTTTTCTCTTTCGATCGACAGCGACGAACTCTCATTGCTGAGGCCTGGTGCCCTACCAACGATTTGCCCCGTATTCGGTCGACCTTGCAGGATGTCACCAACCGGGCGGGTTTGTCGGTTCCATCCATTATCAACGAGATCAGGACAAACAAAACTCCACCCACATACCTCAGGACCAATAAGTTTACCGAGGCCTTCCAAACCATTGTGAACGCCTACGGCACCGCTACCTATCAGGAGGTTAATCCTGCGCTACCTGCTATTGTTACTTTCCCCTTCCTCTTCGCCGTCATGTTCGGTGATCTCGGTCATGCAATCATTATGCTTGCGGCCGCTCTCGCGATGATTTACTGGGAGAGACCCTTGAAAAAAGTCACATTCGAGCTGTTTGCTATGATTTATTACGGTCGTTACATTGCCCTGGTTATGGCCATCTTCTCTCTGTTCACCGGTCTCATTTACAACGATATCTTCTCCAAGTCCCTAACCTTGTTCGATAGTGCTTGGGAATGGGACGTTCCTGAGGGATGGAAGCAGGGTGAACCCCTTCTTGCTAAGCTTAAGGGCGACTACCGATACCCTCTTGGCCTTGACTGGATGTGGCATGGTACTGACAATGACCTCTTGTTCACCAACAGCTTTAAAATGAAGATGTCTATCGTCCTGGGTTGGGCACACATGACCTATTCGCTGTGTCTCGCGTATCTCAATGCGAGGCACTTCAAGAAACCTATCGACATCTGGGGCAACTTCATTCCTGGCATGATCTTCTTCCAGTCCATCTTCGGCTATCTAGTAGTTTGCATCATCTATAAGTGGTCCGTTGATTGGTACGCCGTTGGTCGGTCACCACCAGGTCTTCTGAACATGCTGATCTACATGTTCTTGCAACCTGGCCATATCGATGAGGAATTGTACAGTGGCCAGGCTACAGTGCAAGTTGCTTTACTTTTACTTGCGTTCGTTCAGGTCCCGATTCTGTTATTCCTAAAGCCGTTCTATTTACGTCGGGAGCATAACAAGGCTCGCGCGAAGGGCTACCGCGGCATAGGCGAACACGCTAGAGTCTCAGCGCTTGATGATGACGACGGTGGGCACACTGCGGGTAATGGAAATGGACGGTTGAGTGTCGACACGGATGATGGTGAGGGTGTTGCTATGATCGCGCACGGGGGAGATGATGATGATGAGGAGGGCCACGGGGAATTCGAATTCAGTGAAGTCATGATTCACCAAGTCATCCATACCATTGGTAAGATATGAGCCTTTATTCGTTTCACTCCTAGTTACTAACACAGCAACCACAGAGTTCTGCTTAAATTGTATCTCACATACCGCGTCGTATCTGCGTCTGTGGGCGTTGTCGTTGGCCCATCAACAGCTCAGCAGTGTCCTCTGGGATATGACTCTCGGGCCAACGCTCACCATGATAGGCCCCGTCGGTGTCATCATGATCTTCTTGGGTTTCGGTCTCTGGTTTGTGCTCACATGTGCGATTCTCATTGCCATGGAAGGCTGCAGCGCCATGGTAAGTTCCCCCACAATATCGGATCCTCTGGATTTTAGGCTGACGGGAGTAGTTGCATTCCCTGCGTCTTCAATGGGTCGAGGCGCAATCTAAATATGCGGAGTTTGCAGGCCACATGTTCACTCCGTTTTCTTTCACTACCATGTTGGAGGAGGATGATGCGTTAGCGGAGTTCACTGGTTAACAGTTGTAGAAATTGGGGCTGTACGAATACGTCTGTATGTTATGGTTACATAGCTTCTATAGAGTGCATCATAATACTATACAAGTATGTCCTCTAGAGTATCTAACTCACCTAGGGTAGGTAGTCTATGTATGTGAACTTGGTACAGTGGATTATGTGGGCTTTGTTAGGCTGAATAATGACAGTCCTAAAAGTAAGTCCAGCAGGTAACATGGCTTGGCAGAGTTGCACAGACCACCTGCCCATGTCGGTGAAGCCCCACCGACGATTAAGGTCTTCAAGTATTGTAGGTATTGGGTCATCCATGGATGTCTTCCCAACTCGCGACCAACGAATGACGACAAGAGCCTGGAACACACGAATCATAGGAAATCATGTAGACAGGGGCAGCACCCCTCTTTACAGTACATATACATATGCGTACTTAATCCTACATTCCCGACTTACATGCATTGACAATACCACCCCTCAGACTAGTACTTACTCGTCGTCGTTATGGATCCAAGGTGACTCGCACGCCAGAGACCAGAGTTCGAGACACCTGCAGTCCTTAGACAATTCGGTTAGCTACCGCCGTACAACAAAAATTCCTCTGCTGCACATACTACACATACCTACGGATAATTGCTTTGCCATTGGGAACTCTGCGGGCACGTCGACGCTGTGACACAACACATATCGTCGTGAGACCCTGGTCGCAGCCTCGCAGTCTTGCTCGCACTCTCGTATGTTGCTGGGCTGACAAGTGCGGCCACGACCGCCCTGGCCGGTAAGTGTTTTTATTCTATCTTTGTCATTTTTTTTTTGGTCACGACTGCTAGGTAGGTAAGTGTCATGTTGCTTCAAGGTGATGTGCCTATCGTGTCAATGTACTAACTAACTGCTATATAGGCTTGACTTTATACCAGCCGGCGGTTGCATCGAATAACACGTGCGTCATGTTAGAGTTCGGCCGATAGACATCCTTCCGTCTTTTCACCACGTGCTCAACTACTTCGCCCACGCCCACGCCCACACGCCGACGGCCCACGCCTCGTCTCGCCTGCGTCCGCCCCCGTCCCCGCCCCCGTCCCCGTCCCCGTGCTCGTGCCCGCCCGTCCCCGCACCCGCGCCGGCATGCTTCATCTTCGCTTTCACAGGCGGACCCCGTCTAATCCTCCTCCTACCTGGACCGCGCCTCTTGGGACACAGCCGCACTCCAGCCTGCCCATCTCGTCCCCGCAGACGGCGTACCAGCCCCTGACGTCCGACCGCGCTCCGATGCATCCCTCCCCTTCTCTCAGGCCCAAGGCCAGCCCCAGCCACGAGCGCCGGCGCCTGCACAAGCACAAGCACAAGTACAGGTACAGGCGCATGCACAGGCACAGGCACAGGCCCAGGCCCGGCGAGACGATAACCCCCCTGTATTACCGCCTATTGCCAGAGTTGTCTCTGCCGACTCGGTACAGTCCGTGTATAGCCAGGACTCAGGCCAAACTTCAGACCAGAAACCGCGCAACGATCCAAAGCCCTCCCTCAGTCTCGATCCCCTTATAATGAACAAGCGGGCTTATGGGCGGGCTGGCCTTAGAGAACTATTCTCGAGAAAATGTTGTTTCAAATCAGCCTATACCACAGGTCTCAGCCTCGCCCGCGAGCTCTGGCGCACTCTTTACCTCTGCTGGTAGTAAACCGCCGGCTCCCGCCAAAGCTTCCAGGGCTACATCGTCCTTCGTAAGTCCGACCGATCTTCAAAATGCACCAGCCACGGGAAAACGGCCGCCAGGGGCTAGGACATCACATTCCGAACCACCCGTTGCGCGGAACCTGTCTAAAGCAAAGAAGGGGCTGCCATTTTTGAAAAATCCCATGTCTACATTGCTACTGCGGAGAAAGACAAGCCAGAGTATACCGGATCTTTCAGTATCGCTACGTGAGGGGTCGGAGGAACCTGTCTATGACCCCGAATACGAGGCACCTTGGTGCATGATTTTAGTGCTCCGAGGCCACGCAAACCTGTAACCCAATATAGCAATACTAACAGTGAACATACAAATGTTGGAGACGGCCATCCGCAGCACAGCACACCTTCCGCACCCACCAGGGCGCCACCAGTCCCTCCCAAGGATGACCGTCTCGAATTGGTTCGGACTGGGTACCGGTCTTCTAAGGGTCGTTCCATGAATGTAACTTCAAGTCAGAGGTCTCGAGGCTCTTTGGGAGCCCAGTCCTCTAGAGCACAGACTGATGATGAAAACATTCAATGGCAAAACAGCACGAACACGCTTTCCGGGTCATCTGTGTCTCGCAAACTGTCAGCAACATCTATGGCAAGCTCTCGCTCTGCCATTCCTAAGCACATGAAGAGTACCTCATCCCGTTTTAGCGTTTTCAGTTTTGATATGATTGGAGCGGCAGAACAAGAAAAGATACTCGAGGAAAGGCACCGGCAACGTCAACAGGATAAACTCTCCGGATTGCCTAGTGAGCGAAGAGATTCGCGTTTTGACGAGTTTGACGAGGACGCCTTCGATTACGACGCGATGGATTATGACGATGACTTGGAAGAGCGGATTCCTGGTGTCAATGCTGATTTGGATGACTATGAAGAACTTTGACGCTGCAAATGACCCGGATAATGATCAAGATAACTTCGCAGGATTCGCCTTTCAGAGATCCGACCCGACATCATCCTTAACAAGCCCTCACAATGCCGAGGTATTTCCAACGCCAAGGGATGACAATGGGCATATCATTGGATATGCCGAGACGGGAGAAACGCCAGGATTCGAGCAAGATACAGGAACACATCCAAACCTTTATGCTGAATTCGATCCGAACCAGATTCACAATGATGAATCGACTGCTGGGTTAGGGATCCAAGGATTAGAACCTGTCATGGAATCTCCTGAAGCAACAATTGCACGACTACACATCAATACTAAAACAGACCTTGGTCAAGATGACGAACTTTACTTTAATGATGGTATGCATAACTTTGATGGAGAAGGAGATGGCTCAGCATTTGATGAGTCTATATTTGATTTGAATGATACAGACCAGTATGGGCGCCCAATACCCGGAATGTTTCCCCAAGTTCTGGCACAGAGAAACGCCGCTTTGGAGACTAAGAAGCGGGAGTCTGATATAACCTCGAGGCTCTCCGGCCAGTCGATCGAATCAAGGTCTCCTGCCCATACTTCACTAAGTGCCGACATGCGCTCGAAGACAGTGGATGCTCAGGACGAGGTAGGTACCTCCAATGCGCTTCAACGCCAGGCGCCACAACAAGCACTCCCCGACCTAGAGAATCTAGGCTATCCGGGAGCATTACCATCGCCAGCAGCATTAGTATCCCATCTGCACATGGCTGCAGCTTCTGGTAAATTTCGCAGAGATTCATCTCCAGATCCACCGACAGATTTAACAATCACATCACCCACGGCATCGGGATCGTCTCATTCATATCCAGATGCGCTTCATGAGGACCCATCGGTTTTTTATGAGCAGGACGACTTTTCGGCACTGGACGATTACGAACAGGACGACGATTACATCATCGCCGAGGCTAATGCGAGTGCTTTAGCTAATGATTACGATGGGTTTTATGAACAAGAATTCGGGTTTCGCTCCACTCCCATTCTACCATCGCGCCACGCTCAAAGCTCGCTGGGTGAGGACAACCTCTTGCAATACGGCGGGTATTTTGCTCCCAATGGAGTTGCTCGCACAACATCGGGCCGCATTGTCTCTCGAGAACCCAGCCTGACGCCGATCACAGAACGCTCGGAGTACTCGAATAGAAATTCGATGATGAGCATTGGTTGGTCTCAAGGACCTAATAACGGTGGCGCAGTACAAAGTCCTGGGCTTGCTCAACTTGCCATGATGGCGGATGATCACAACATATCTCTTTCTGCTTTGCAAAAACTACGCAGTAAAGCTTGGGGTGGGTCCCAAGTCTCACTCACAAGCTCTCGCGATGGTTCTCCGTATGAACGGAATGGTGCTATTAGTCCATTGAATCAAGAACTCGGTGTCTCTGGCCGAAAGAACTCGGCCTTTTCGCTCTATAGCCAGGAGTCAGCTTGCGCCGAAAGTGATGCGGGCAGCCCTACTTTGACAATGGCTGTTCCAAATGTGTCCACAAATTCGATCCCGCCACTTGCCATGTCGCCCAACTTGACCACGTCTCCAGTCAGCGCACCAGTCTTCTCTCCCCTCGTAGGTCCCACGACTTTCCCACCGTTATCCGAGGTCGAGGAACCCGCCTCGCCGGAAGCCGCGCGCAGACCAACACGAGTCCCAAAAAACATGATACCAACAGTGGGTGTCCCATCAAAACAGCGACCGGGTGGAGGGCATAGGCACAAGGGAAGCGCCGATAGCATATCTTACGTGAAAGAACAGGATGGCGGTGAAAGTCGGTGGATTCTCGAACGGCGGCGGACCGGAGAGACAGGCGAAATAGAGGTTTTAGAACGTGAAGTCGTAGGCGGAGGCAGGATCTGAAGAACCGAAGTTTGATGAGAGCGTGTACATAACAGGCGCTAGTTTCCACAGAGACGGCGAGGCGGGTTTTCTCAGTAACGGTCTATACTTCATAGTCTCTAAGGTTTGCAGTGAGGAGATATTGTATATAGGGTACATGGCATCAGGAGTACAATCGAACGGGGCTACGGGGTTACGGGGTCACGGATATGGATATCGGTTTTGCATCGGTCGCGAGCTTTTGGATCTACGATCTTATATATACGGACTCACCTTCTTGGTGATGGTAATAATGATAATCAATTACAGATATTACGATCATACGGGTTCCTCCTACTTTAACAGCACAAGCAAATTTGGGGAAAGTGTTTCTTTTTCTTGTTTCAAAAACATTTCGATGCTATTATTTGAGACAATAAGGGCATTGTCAGTACGACCTTATCTCCGCCATCAACAACAGATTAGAGGAAGTGTTCTATGATATGCGGTATTTATTACTTCTTCCTATCTCGAGTTTTATTCATTATAATTCATTTTCAGGCATCTAGATACCTAATTTAAACTTAACTGCGCTTGTTGCAAACTAGTTCTTTGAAGTCGGAGGAAGGTAAAATCGAAAGATAGTCGCTATTCTCCTAAAAACTCTACATACTAAACCTCCTCACGGTCTTCTGCGCATCGTAGGCGCTAAATGCCTGAGTTACGGCTGGGTAGGGGATACTTTGCTTCATTCTGAGATATTGTAGCTAGTGAGTAGCCCAAAACTAAATTACATGCTATATTATGAGGATGGCACGCAGAGAGTATCATATGATGCCGATATCCTCTTCCTACTCATCTTTTTCTGTTAAATGTAGAGTCGGCTGCTTGGGGATCTACCTGTGCATCCTGAAGGTGAAGCAGATCATGCTCTTTGGGACGATGAAGACTCTCAATGAAACTTGATCTCCAGCCTTGACAAATCGGCGAGTCAGGTTCATCGAACGCCCCCTTTTAGACTTGATCTGCATTGTCCGCTTAAGTTCCATATTCAGCTTTCTAATAGCTGAGCTCATATTCGCGCTCCGTCTTAGCCATCCTTCATTTAATAGGAATTGTTGGAAGTAGGCTTTGCCATGACTTTCTTTGAATAGAAAATCAGATGCCCGTAACAATTCAGCACAAGCAAGACACTGTCGCTTGCTACAACCGATCAAATTCCAGATACCTGATTTGTTATCCGTTTTGTCTATATACTGAAGAATTTGAATCTCGCAGTGTGGATTGTAGCGTTTCTTCGTCTCGACAATATTTCTTACTTTATGCACATTTGATGCTTTAAATCGCTTTATATTTGACATGATTTCCTGTACGGATGTTTTGGACGGCGTGTGGCCTCTGTCGCCTTGATTTATTGATGCATAGAAGAGTAACTTGATCTCGAACCGCGACTTCTTGGATTGAAGAACATCCCGAAACTTGAGATAAATATTGAACGCTCTTGGAATTTTGGCAAGGTTCTCTACGCTCTTAAGAAAAAACCTTGCTCGCTCGGGGTGACTCAGCTGTGGGAAATCTGTGTTTTTCGGCTCAGTGAAGCACTTTAACAATTCAGCAAACCATTCTTCGAAGTCGTCTCCGTATCGCTCCAAAAACCTCCAGCACTTCTTAGCCAGTAAGATCAAAGTTTTCATATCCTTTTCATCGATGTCCTTTTTAACGATGTCCTTTTCAATCCTTTTCAGTAAATTGTTTAAAGCGGCAGAAAACCCGGAATGATTTTTCGAACTTGCCCATGCAGAAATTTCCTCGCGCGTTTTTGTGAAGGTATCTTCCAGCGAAGGCTTTGGTTGCTCTGTAATCCCCAGTACATTTTTCTTGCCAAGTACATTTTTCTTGGCTGACTCCGCGTAGCTTTTGATACGCTCTTTGCAGTGCTGAGTAAGTGAACACCATAAGCCAGAGAAGTCAGGCGTATTTCCATCCAGAGCATGATTAACTGCATTCTGCCACTTCTTGCTGTACTCTTCATCACCAATACACCAGGTCCCTTTATTGATAGTCAGATACAGGGTGAAGAGCGACCTTGTATTGTCTTCTTCTAGCGTCTGCTCTCGAAGCACAGCTGCAACAACACAGTCCCCGGATCTGGAGGGCGAAAAAATCACTGAAAATGCCCATAAAACATCCGGCAACGGGACGCCGAATTCTTCATCGAAATCATTAATCAGCCCAGTGAAAGGTTCAAATTTATTGATGACCGACGTTTCATTGATACTGCCTGAGGGGCTTTCTGTTGAAGACAATTGACATGCAAGATCGCTAGCCTGGATAAAAGTTCCATCAGAGTGTCGTGGAACGGCTGTGTTGGGAGAAGGGTATCTTGGCGATTCTCTCCCGGCATTATAATCGGCTCTGAGCTTCGTATTTGAAATGGGTTTGTACTGTTTGATTGCCGTTTTGAAGGCGTTGTGTTGTGAGGATTGCGAAATATTGAATTGAGGGTGATGCATCGTACTATTCGATGATCTACCTCTCGTTATATATCCACGACGAATTATCCTAAACTATAGCGAATACTTTCAACAAATGGTTTCATGTCTTGCGCTCAAGCGGTCGTGTTGGTATGTGCTGTGCGGCGTACAAAGACTCTCCAGCACGATGAGTGATCTATCTTCAAGTATGGTAGTCATACTAACGTGTACATACTTAGGGGCTGTTGTTTACTTTGTTTAGAGGCCACGATGAGCCTCAGCTATGAGCATATTGTTTGACATTGAGACAAGTTGACACGTGCACAACTTCAGGTTTGCTTTGTGCAGCTTTCAATGGAAATCGCGAAGTAGGTAAGGAGATGATTTAGTTCTAATAAGATTAACCTTCGAAAGGGTTGATAATGCGGATTGCCATACCCCTTTATTTATCTACGACTTGTAAGATTGGAAGACATGTGATGATCTCACAAACGAGAGCGCAATCTGTAAAAGAAAGCGCATCATACTAAGTAAAGATCGTTTAATTCGTGTAATAGGTACCCTATAAAGTAGAAGGGAGTTATGCGAAATAATCCTGAGGCACCTATGAAATAGCTTTCCGAGGGAGACCTTTTTTACTGTACTAGGATTGAAGTAAATTTACTCGAATTGTATTTATTTATTACCGCACGGCAATAAAGGTGATCTTAAGCGGTAGTTGAGCTTGGCGAAGAAGACCCCGAAAGGACAATCGAAGTATACGAACTGGCGGGATTTGAAGGTTAATGAGTCATAGGCGACTTATTGAAGAAGAACGTGGCAATACAATCCATCACTTGTTGCAACGCTGAATTCCCTTTCTTTCTTGGCATAAACCGAAGGGTTATTAGTAAACGTACATGCAGCCGCATTTGCGTTTTACTGTAATCAATCGACACTAAATAGGAAATCATGTCATGTCATGTCGAGGATAGGGCGCATGTATAAACGCTATGGTAAACCACTTCCGCCGGAATTGGTTGCGTAATCAAGAGCTGGTCGGAGGGCAAAAGTATCACCATGAATCAAAGGACTATATATGAGTTAATGCGAAGTAGATAATATTTAAGGAACATAAACTTAAGGCAGCCTCATCAACATCAGTTCACCATCTGTCTTATCATCCCACGCAAAATTAGAAGCAGCACTGAGACCCAGATATCACAATGGCGACCCGAAACGCAAATGCCAAAGCCTTCAAGTCCCTACACCAGCGGCCTAACATGCCCCTTGTCCTGCCCAACGTGTGGGACGTACTCAGCGCGAGAGCGATCGCTGAACTGCCAACAAGCGAAGCCCTCGCCACGACCAGCTTCTCAATCGCGCGCGTAGCCGGGATCAGTGATGAGGAGCTGACCTTGGACCTTAACCTGGCAGCTGTTCGCGGTATCGCGAAAGTAGCGGCCGAGTTCAAGAAACCCTTGACCGTCGACATTCAAGACGCATATGGCCCAGACCTCGAGACTGCCATCAATACGCTCATAGACCTCGGCGTCGCCGGTATCAACCTAGAAGACTGCGAGCTGGCGACTGGAAACCTCTACGATGTCGACGAAGCTTCGTCACGTATCCAGCACGTCCTCAAAATTGCTAGACAGAGGGGTGTGCCAGACTTTGTTGTCAATGCGCGCTGTGATGCCTTGGTGAAGGGATGGGCGCTGGACGAAGCTATTTCGCGTGGAAGAGGTATCTGGCCGCAGCGCAACGACAGTCTTTGTTTGGGGAGGGCAGCGTGGTGTCTCTCGAGATGAAGTTGGGCGAATGGTGACGGAGTTTGATGGCCGACTGGCTGTGCTAGCAACGATGACCCCGATGGGATCACTGTCAAGCAACTAGCTGAAATCGGTGTCGCGAGGGTCAGTATTGGTCCGTCGCTCATGTTTACTGTTTTGAAAACACTGCGAGACGAGGCGAATAGACTGTTGGGATAAGCATTAGCCTGGACTTGATATATACTAGAATGGACTTCCACTTATAGTTGGGATGTCATAGATGATGACCTAGTAACAACCTTTCAATCAAGCTTTTATTTACAACCCATATAATTCGTCTCAAATATAAATTATTGTGTATTTATAATATATAGCTTAAGAGCAATATTATGCGTAAGCAAGTGACATATATTATCCAGGTAAACAATAGGCAATTATGTTTAATAAACATGTATACCACGCATTGTTTACTTCTAACTCCGTTATGCGCACTTTACACAATAAGTCGACTTCTGGTCGCTTTCGTGATACCATTACAATATATTAAAGAGACTACCTATAGCCCCAACAACCCATTGCCAATAGAAATAGATAGCATCTATATATCTAGAAGCCATTCAACTCAACTAATTAAGCATAAGAACCTATCAATCCGGCACTCAAGAAATCCAGTGAGTGTGTATTGTGTGCGTCGTCCGCAGTTGTCTTTATAATGGAAAGATGTTACACTATACAAAGAGTTTCTTCGACCCTCTAGTCTATATGTGCTAGATACGCGCTGAACGCACTAAACACCTTGTGATTACGCCGGTTTAACTACACGGTTCCGTATACAGTGTGCACTCTTACCTAAGACTTATCGAAACTGAAGCTATTCAGCCCTCGCTTGTTTAAGACCATTGGTACAATCTCGAGAGTTCCTAACCTTCGAGATAGTTGGATATAAAGTCGGCCAGGCCAACTTGGCAAAGACGTTCAAGGGCCTAAGTACTTAGCCATAGATAACCTTTGTAATCCGAAGTCGATTTTCAAACCCTGATTCCAGCCATTGCTGTAGCCTAATGTGATTTCATACTCGACGTCATCTCTCTAGGCAGTCTTCTCGTTCATCATCGACCTCCAAGGTGCCCCAGCATTGCACCTAAGGGTTACAGTGAAATTCCCTTCATCCCTTTAGCCTTGTTCTGGCTCTGGTAGATCTTCAATAGCACCAACACAACGGCCATCACACTCAAACTTTGAACCCCACCGGCAACTCTTACGACCCCCCATCCACCGGCTGCGGCGCTCTGTATTGTAGCGTATAGGCTTCCGCGTACTATAAATAACATTGAGATTAGCCATTTTCACTTCGGCAACTGGCAGTAGTTCTGAAATGTGGACTGCGATACCCGCCGAGACCCCTTGGGAACAACATGTATGTGTAGATCCAAGATGGCCGAAACAAAAATCTACTTACCGACGTTGCCAATACTCGCCATCCAGAATACTGCGATAGAGCCTGCATTCCAGTGTCAGCTAATCAAAGTGCTTGAACCACCTTGATGGGTGCTAAGGTAGAGAAGGATTGGGCTTGATTATTTATCCAATTACTCGCACAGCTACGTGCATCTTTGGTGAAAATGAGTAGTCATCACATACCTGCTCTTATGGTGTTCCCGAACCCGAGAAGCCAGAAGATGGGTGTTATCACCAAAATCGGTCCAAGGCTACCGATTACCCCAACGATCAATGTTCCCGTCTTTCCAAGGTTAGCGGTTATAACTTCGACCGCGTGAGACAGAGTTTCGGATGTTGCCATTTTTCTCAAGACGCTTACGCCTGCATCTGCGTTGGATAAGGCAAGTGCGGTGATCTTGTTGACGAGTACTCTGGGTTCAATCTTTCCTAGGTAAGTAAGCTGCCACGCGGTTAGCTTAGAGAGGGCGTCTGGTCCGATGGTATTGTTCATGGCTCGTCGGTAATGGGAACTGTGATTATTATGAAAAGCTTGTGAAATCACGGCCGGGATGGTATGTTTGGAATGAGCTGGGTGAGTTGGGAGTTGGGCGAAGGAGAGCGTCGCATTCATTGATTACCTGTTGGTGGTGTGGTGTGATAAAACCACACTATAGTAAGTAGGTACCTCGTAGCATTGAGGTACCTAGGCACCTACGTAGGTCACCAGTGCATGATTGCAAGACGTATAACATCGTCCTGGGCAATAACGATTGGTTACTGCGGTGCTGTGCGACCGCATTGAGATAATTGAGATAATTGAGATATCACATCAGAACTGGTAATTATATCTCTGTGTATTTGCCACCCAGGGGCGACCTCGGGAATGCTTGATTTGCGCAATCGATAGTATTATTACTTCACAAAGTCTTCTTCGTTCATCTATCTTGTATGGGTATCTGATATCCCCATTCCACATCCAGAGCACTTGCAGTGCAGTCTCGGGTCTCTGGTAAGACGTTCTTGATGTTTCTGTTACTAATGTACTCCTGTCGGGCTCTTTAAATTCGGCCGTCTAGCTGCTGTGACGTGGCTCCGTCATGACATTCTAAACTAGGTAGAGTGTTTGTTCTCTTTTGGTGACATGGTGGCTGGTGTGATGTGACAACGATTATGATATTTCTGAGCTTTTTAGCTGCATCGATTCTGTACTTCTCGACTAGGTGCCATTTCGATGTGAACTTCAGGATCCCGATGGTTTTAACCATTTTACAATAGGTATGAATTATAGTATTGGTCACGTTTAGATATCAAACAAGACATGTTTCAAGAGAAGTTAGGTGCTATTCACTTCCCCGGCTTTAAGGTGGTTTATCAGGGCGCCGTCTGTTCTATTTCCTCCTCTGCTATTCCTATTCCTTATCATAACTACCCCCAAACCTGAGAAGCCGATGTAAGGCTTATGAATAGAAACACAAAGGTGCTACAAATCGAGACACGCACCGATTCTTTTTAGAATTTCGCAGTAGGCGCTGTATCATCCGTAACAAGTTTATCTATCCGACCATACTCAAGAAAAGTGGCTATTAGCTTTGGCATGAGATCCCTCTATGTAAAATCGTGTCGTGCTTGCACTGTCTAACGAATCTTTCTCTCACATGCCATCGTCCGTATTGTCCTGGGAAATCGTAGAAAATGCCAACTGGAGGCGCTATGCGGCTGGGCGCCAACAGTGATAATCAATTCATCCCGACGGAATGGCATTCCAGTCAGTGACCAGATCAGTTGGATTGACCCCGTGATGCTTTTGTATTCTGTATATTCTACATTAGGCCAATCCAACAGGCCAAACTTTTGTTAGTTCTAAGGAATTTCTTAAGCCTGACCTCTTGGGTGTTTGGACAGCATAAGTACATCCGAAGAGCCCCAGACCGGCGAGTTTGAAGACACCACTATTCTCGAGCCACAGCTTAAAGCCATTAATTCCCAAATCGATGACACAAAGCCTCAGGTTAAGCTTAAACCACCGTAGTCCCGTAACTTGACTCAGAACGAACGTTGATGCAGAACGGAAGTAGGATAATGTAATTTTCCAGTCACGGAACCCTAAGGAACTTGTCTGATGTTCAGTCATCTCATAATGCTGTACCGAAAACATTATAGACATCTATTGCTATGCTAAGCGTTGTTGTAATACTACCTACAACATCAAAATGATGCCCCATACACTTATCACTTATCACTTATCACTTATCACTTATGACTACTATGTGTGAAACCTGTTATGTTTATAGAAAGGGTAGTGTTGTCTAAGCAAGCTCTAAAAATAAAACGGTACTGTTAAGTAAGATAGTCGATAACTGAACATAAGGCAAGGCCTGCCTACATGTAAGTCTTATAAGTTCGTTGAAAGGTCATGTAAGCTGACCTATGGGGCACTTCCCAATACGGCAAGTCACTGGCCTCCATTGCCCAATAGGAATTCCAGCATAACTCGGAGTTTTCTTTTGGAAAGTTGAAACCCTGTCTAGGGGTCGCTTAGGATAGGATGGTTAACTTGATAATTTACTTCAGCGGCCATCTTGTGTAAATGATAAAGGACATGTTTGATCATGGATCACTCGCGACAAAACGCATATCTCTCTTTTCTTCTGCCTTTTTCTTTACCACTTCTGGAGGTGGCTGCTTCGCCAAGCTATATCACATGCCATTTAAATCTAGGCCAAGCCAAATCGCAAAGGCCGACCAAAGTATCGACAGTAATAGAATTCAGTGCCATATCTTGCGTAGAGCTCTTAGTGTAGTGATTAATATCAGTAATCAGTTTTTCGAATGAGATCGCATGGCGTCCTGGATGAATCCTTCGCCAACACGACATGGGACCACGCTACATTTCGCTAAACCTTACCATCCACCGAGTACTGCACCGAGATCTGCGCCGCATAAGGCGCTTGATACAACTTGGCCTCAGCTTCCGGGGATCTAAAACCCTACACTACGTTACCAGGTGTGGCGGAGATTGTCAGGGGTCCGTGGCTCTTATTAAACAACTTTCAAGCATAACATTCACGTAAGCGGGCCTGCTTACAGAATTTGATTCGCTATCCTTTTGCGGGTATGTACCAATCAATCGTCGTTGAGATGTTCCTCAGCTCGAAAATAGGCGAACCCGCTGACAGCCTTCTTATTCCCATACAGGGGTGACACGAAGTCCTGGGAATAAGTTCTTCCTTAGTACGGTAAGAACATCAGTTTTGATACCCCTTAGATATCACTGCTTCACTAGTTCTAAGAATCCGAACGAGAAAATATAAGATATACTCCAAGCTGACCTCAAACGGTTAGGCATTTGTAGTAGAGGAGCACGAGATTTATATACAGACTTATCTCACTAGTGTAAGTGACTGAACCAGGCGAGGAAGTGGTGTCAAAAGACCTTGCGTCCTGGGGTAAATATGGATCGGTGATTACACTACCGTATGCAGAGGTGGCCGCCGATTAGCTACCCACTCTCGGGCAGGGATTTCGGCTGTGCTCTAGTGTACAGTAGGACCTGACGTCGAAGTTTTCCAATGTGCTTTCTAGCTTGTCCATTTCGTCTTTTTCGGAAGTTCTCTGCTTCATAATTATACAGCGGTTATGAACGATATCCCTCACCTCGCCGCATCTCAAGCTGGAGCACATGTTTGCGTGTTTTCAGTCTTGCCCCACGTTCCTACATCTTCAATTAAGCTTCTCTAGCCCTGCGGGAGCGGAAGGGGATGAGATCCCTCGCGCTAGCTGCGCCGCCGTTGGCACTGGCGTTGGCGCTTTATATGTACATATTACCCCTTGCTGGGGCCACAAGCATCTTAACGTTTAGCGATCGAAACTGTGGCACACGTTTAGGCTCAATCAAGGCCGAAGACAGCCCTGGTTCAGGCGAATGTACGAGGCTTACCTCAGGCTTTACGAGTTTTATGATTGGGGAATTAGGCGATGGCTGCGCAGGTATGTGGTGTTGACGACTAGTGTCTGTCTTCACGTTGAGTCCAAATATCAGATGAGAGGTAGTTAACAAAATAATGTGAACTTAGTCACTATATACGGCAATGACCCTAAAGACCCAATCTGCTCAGCTACAAACTTGATGCTGGCCGAACAGACAATCTGCTATAACAGCTCGTGGGTTTACTTCAGCGTGGATAACTGCGCGCCCGCCGACACAACCAGTTCAGAATCCATATCGTCAACAGCATCAATAGCACCCGGTACATCGACAACCGCTACAACGTCAACGTCAACACCTAATCCCGACTCTGACTCTAATGGGGTGAACGTCGGTGCCGTCGTCGGCGGTACGATATCGGGTGTCTTCGTCGTTGCTATTCTCGCCGGAGGGCATTTTACTTCTTTTCATTTCGACCGAAACAGCAAAGAAAATTGGCTGAACTAGCGACGAGGCCAGACACATCTACCAGTGGATTCAACAGTCCGTACGGAGGGAATAATGCGTACGCGAAACTCGACCCGCCTGCCAAGAACGACCCTTACGCGAAAAATAATTCGTACACGAATCTTTCCCATGGACCCGAGGAGTATACGAGATGTCGCCACAGTACATCGCAGAAGTCCATGAAGAGACACATGTTGTTCACGAATTACCACCTTAATTTATAGCTAGAACAGATTTACGAAGTTCGAGATGAGGGGGCGCCATATTCGACTTAGCAGGATTAGAGGCCCCGAGGTCACCATTTACACTGTACTTACCTCAGGAGGCGTATGCTATCGCCCAGACACCTATCAATCTTCGGCATGTGGACTGCCGATCACATATATAACACTCATGAAAATTACGACACCGATAAGCTGGTCGCTATGATACGAAGGCCAATGTAATGAGATATGCGAAAGACCCTATCAAGGAGTAAGAGGTCAAAATTAGCATTATAAGAGTATGTTGGTAATAGAACTTAATACGTTAAAAGGTTTCATAGCAATGCCAATACTATAGAGTAATTTGTTAATCGCAAACTTTATTGAATACTAACGATATCGGCTCGTTTGAATTGAATTGTATAAGTTTACCCGAGCAAAAGCTCAGTGTGAAGTGTAAACTCGGCGAATACATGCTTTGAAAGCGTGACAGATATGTCCAGCGAAGCTAATCAACTGTGAAAGGTGATATTTGAATCAGCTAGCGAACGCCAGGTCGTTAATGTTGGCCGAGCGAGTAGTAGATAGGGTGTATGATATAATCTCAAGAGGAGCACCGAAACTCAGAGTTTCTCATGCAATCAAACTACTCATATCGACGCTGATGGGCTATCCCTAAATTTTTATTAAGAGACAAACAATAAAAATAGAAAATTTAAGCTCTCCATGACCTTTTCCTATTCCCTCTCTCTATATTTTAAAACAAACGAGCAGCAAGGTGAACGTAAAAAGCAATGCGCCTTAAGTCGCCATCTCTCCCTTCATATAATATCCTAGCCCATCTTATTCGATTCCATACCCCTCGTTGACGACTTCCCTGCACGCCCCTAATCATGATTTCCAACATCGACAGCCAGGTCTATGAACCACACCAACAACCGCCACAACAAGTGCGTCTACCGCAACACATAACCCCCAATTGTGAACGCCGCGGAGACATCCCCTTGACTGTGTGCCCACCACAGTGCAAACCCGAAACTCGCCAAAACGCCGAAAACCACCGTCGCGACGAGGTAATAGCACACCCTCTTGCTAGCCGGCAAGGGCGCTGTCAACGACTTCGTCACAGTCGCATTGCTGCTCTGACAGCCAGTGCCCTCTTGGCTCTCGTCCGGGGCGGAAGCTACCATCGTAGTAGACGCAGCAGCAACTAGCGCACGTTGTGCGGTACTCTTCCTAGCCGGCGGCGTCCACCGAGGAGTCGGGCGCAGACGACGCGGGGGTCCGGCTTCAAGGTGATATGGATCCAGGTCCACAAAGAAGTCGTCGTCTGCACCCTCTTCCTCGCCGTCCCCGCCGCCCCCGCCGCTATCGCGAATGTATTGGTACATCTCGGCGAGGCGCATGCCAAGCTGGAGCCCGACGAGGACCCCCTGAGCGATAGTATCCATGCCGAAGCCCCAAATGGTCAACCCCGGCTCCGGATCCATCGGGTCAGTGGCAGAGGATGCCCGCGATTGCGCCATGTTGGGAGGGGCGCCGTCCTGTAGCTCATGCACCTCGTCATCATCATGGTCGTCGTCGCCAGTAGATTGTAAGACACGATCTTTCTGGAATTGGGTATCATCACATCGCCAATTAGACGACTCAAGAGGCGTGCTCTGACACCCCGTCGCCTAGAATGTCTACCCGCGCTCTGGAATAAGCTTTGCGCAACGACGGGATGACTGGAAGTATCATTGTTGTACTCCTCATTGAGATCATATACCGCCTCTTGGTATTCCGTAGCAGTAGAACGCCCGGATAGGTCGAAACCATCGGTCGGACGAACGATGCTGTCCGAGAACTCACGGTCATAGTAGTAAGAGCGTCTATTATACGTCACGCCGGACGTGTTCGGCTGGGCATCGCGGGACCACGCCGTCCGGGTGAGCACCTTTGTTTCGCTCGCGGTCTTCGGCGACATTGTCTGCCAATATGAGCCTAGTCAACAGCTAGTCTTGTCGGTAGTAATTCCATCTATATCCTGCGATTGCGTGGTTTAGGAGGTCTTAATTTGTTCGTTGCGATAGTAGAAAGTATGTTTAATCCTCTCCTGACAAGGGTTTTTGGGGGCTTTAGGAGTGAGACGGGGAGTCAGCGAGCGCCCTTAGCTCAGCCTCAAACACAGCTTGCAGTGTGTCCCAGTAAGTCTCATTCAGGGACTTCGCTATTGGGCTGTAAGACTCTGTGAACGAGAAGACCAATAAAATGTGTATCGTATTGGGGCTTAGGCGGAGGGGAATATATGCATAGGCAAAACGGTAACACTGCATGAGGCGGAGTAGGTATTAACAGACTAGAAACAGGAATGATGTTTGTACTTGAATAACGCGGCAACACTGGGATTCAGTACCAAGACGTTCGATTTGGGGGCCGCAAGCGATTTCAGTACGAAAAACGGCAATGGGAGCTAATTATGAGCTTGAGTATCTATTTACATTCATGAATGAACCTTTTTACAGTAGGTAGTTTATGTCTCGACATCGCCTGATGTCTGATATACACAATGGCGTCGTTTCATCCTCTGCGACCAATGAAACGCAAATATATTCTTCGTGTGAATATCGAATTTCGTGACCTCTTCAATGTGGCCATCCCGTATGGATATCCGCCCAGTCTCATGTCCATCTTCGTCTACCACGGGCGATACCATCATTCCATAACAATTGTACCGTAAATACTACAGTCGCTGAACTTGTCTTCGCTAGCCACTTAAACAGAATATGCTATTCTGGAATCAGCTCAGTAGCATGAAACCTGGTTTGGAATCTTCATGATAGTATACTGAGAACTACCTGCCATATCTATCAGTGGGTGGTGGGCGATCGTAGAGATGTCTATCCTGTGGTCTTAGTTTTGTTGCAAGACAGATGATTGCTGCTGCTGCTGTTGTTCACGAAGGTGTGCATCCCGTAAATCTTGTCCTGGAGGCGGATACACTCTATTGTCGTAGCTTACGGGGGTATAACTCCTCGGCGGGCCTGGATCTCGAGGGTCCCGCCCTGGCATAGGCGTGTTGGTGTACCGAGGAGCGTAGCCCGCGGGGCCTTGCGGGGGAGGCGGTTCAGGGGCACGAGACGCAGGAGGATAGGAAACCTGTAAAGGTGGTTGCATACGCGACGGTGGATACATGTCACGGAGCGCCATTGGATCATGTCCACGAGGGTTGGGAGGAGCATTTGCCCATGACGACTGTGGCGGCACGGAACTACTCGGCGGAGGAGGTTTCGGCGCAGACGCATGCTGTACGGCCCAAGCTGACTGTGTTGGTTGAGGTTGCGTCGACTTTGGAGGTTGTGATGGATGTGAAGACCATGCTGGCGGTTGAGGTTGCTGCTGTGGGTGCTGCTGATGCTGTTGCTGTTGGAGTGAATGGCCAGGGTTTTGAGTAGGCCATCCAGTCTCCCTGCCTGAAGAAGGGGTTCATGGCTTCTAGGCATCGATTGATGAGGGGCATACTGGGGTGGAGGAGAGGAGGCATTAGGTGGCTGTGGCTGAATTGGTGCACCATAAGGATATGGAGACTGAGACTGATATTGGACTGGTGGAGGTTGGGTGGGAGGCTGGTAGTGAGGCGTGTTCTGGGAGAGCTGGCGGTGACAGGAGGGAAAGTACGTGGGCGTCCACCATAATAGTCTCGTTCAGAGGGGCCCTCTAGAGGCATATGTCTCGGGGCGCTCAAAGGCTGAGTTTGAGGAGATACAGTATATGGTTTTAGTGATGGCATTGAAGAAGGCGGCGGCGGCGGCGGGTTTCGTGCGTAGCCATAAGACTGGACCTCCGGAATGGAAACTTCACGACGGATTTGAGATGGTGGTGGTGGAGGCGGCGGAGGACGGGAAAGATTAGAATGGGGCGGAGGCGTAGATGACGAGTTAGGAGTTGCGGGCACTTCGACTACTCTCTTAGGAGGCGCTGGTGGCTCATCGTTAAGTAGAGCCATCAAATTAGAGGTTTTGGGGGCTCGAGGTGGCGCAGGAGCAACTGATGGCGGAGTGCGCTGAGCAGGGGGGTATTATATGGCTCTGTCCCGCTCGTACCAGACAATGGCCGAGACAGCGTTAGCATAGACCGCGGGGGATAGGGGAGGATGGGGTTGGCTCGTTCATGAAGGCCCGACCAGGCTGGTGTTGAAGAACTGCATATGGCGCCTGAGGTACTTGAGCTGGACCACGGGAAGGCTCTACTGGTCGCGATGACATGGGTATGCTTTCTACCCGCGATGGCGGAACGCGAATTGCGGCAGGCGGCCCGGTATAGAAATCGTGTTGAGAGGCGAGATCTGGTTCTTGTTTCACCCGCAACGGCTGTCGCTCTTGCTGGCGAGGTGGTTCCTTGGCCGGCTTCGGTTCCGGCTTCTGTCGTTCGGCTTGAGAGTCTAGTAGCGAACCAGGGAGCGGGTGCGCAGGCGATTCCGACAAGGACGATGAAGGGGTATGCGAAGGTTTCGACACCAAGGGCGTGCGACCGGTTTGTTGAGGAAATGAGTCGCGTTCACGTTCAGGAAATGGGAGGGGTGCTCTCAATGGCCGAGTGCCCGGGGACATAGTCTGTGTAGTTGGTTGGGCAAGCGGTTGAGGTCCTACTTGAGCAATGAGATGGCTTGGCACAAGGGAAGGTGGCTGAGACGTCTGCACGAATGTGGGTTGAGCAACTGGTAGCTGAGGCTGAGCAGCAATAGGAACATTGAACCGACTACTCATCGACTGGTTGGTGGGAGTATGTTCTAGTTTCGTTGGAGGCGCATCTTCCATGATAGAATCTGCTGCTGCAAGTGGTCGGTTGCTTGAAGTATCATATCGTTCTTCATACTTGTGCTTAACACTGGAGGAGGTGGCCGCTTCTCTCCACGATGTTCCTTTCATCTGCCTCCTTCACTATTGCTTCTCCAATCGGTGTTGTCTTTGCGACGAGTATAGTAATTTTTCACCTGTCCAAGTTAATAACACCGCTAGGACAAGTCATAGAAATGAAGAATACATACCATAACCGCAGTTTTAGTCCGCATATGAGCAGCAATAGCTGCCCAGTCGCTCCCAAACGACTTGAGTAATGATGGAAAATCGGCTGCTTCAGGAACACTCCAATAGCTCGAGGGCTGCCCGCCCGACTTGCGATCTGGGGGAGTCGGTTGGCCTATATCGAGCACACCCACCGTAGGTTGTGCCGGTGGCTCCGGTCGCAAAGGGGGAGGGGCCATTACATCTGGCATTGAGGAAGGAAGACCACCCCTTTCGGGACTAACGAGAGGGTGTGTTGGTGGATAAGACTGTAAAGGGACACCTAGACCCGACTGCCCAAGATTGGGAGCCAACTCATACTGTGAGGGGAGACGAGGAATTTCATCCTGGCCGGTTTGACCAACCCAATCTAAGTTTTGGACCCTGGATGCAGAACGCGAACGGTTACCCTTGGTAGCCGTAGAGGGGGTCGACCCAGAAGCAGGCGCTGCAGCCAGAGCAACAGCAACTCTTGGGGGCTTCTGTTCCTTGTCTTTGGCTCGGCGACCCCGCTTGGGCTTTTCGATAGTTCCGTCTGCCCTAATCATGGCCGCACCTCTCCGTCCCGGAGTACCCGCCGGAGTTCCACTCTCGCCGTCTGTAGCAGGAGTAGCTTCCGAGTTGAATGTAGGGGCGGCCGCCCTACGTGGCCTCCGTCTTTCACCATTCTCCCCTGTCTCCTGCGATTCCTCGTTGTCGTTGTCGCCGTTCCCAAGCTCTGACACTAGAGCACTCGATCGAGTTTTACCACGGCCGCCCTTTTTGCGCTTCTTAGGCTGCTTTTTGAGCTTTGCCTTGAGATTAAGCTCTTCCTTCTCCTTCTTCAGATAATAAAACTGAATAGCTGTGCCAAAATCTCTATTAACGAGGGGTTCAGAAACCCGGCCCCATTGCTTAGGGAACTCCAAGTAGGCTTTTTCAAACACTCCGTATTCTTCCTCCAGGAAATTATCCACGGGGGGCAAGACTTCCCATGTTGCGACAATTTTTTCGGGTTGAACAAAGCCCGTATTGCTACTGTAAAACTCGTTCTCCCTTTCCTTGTCGGTCTGGTACTGACGGGGTATCACGGCTTCCTTGTCAGTTCTGTGTTTCTCCCTCTCAGCTTGCAGCTGTCGCTCACGTTTTTCGTCTTCGATTTTTTTGGACTCTTCCAGAACCCTTTCCAGGTCACGCTCAGAGGCGTATCTACTGCGCCGAGGATGCTCGGGCTTTGGCTCCACGCTCAATCCGGGCTTTTGACCCGAGTCACTAGTTCCTAGAACACAGCTAAATTTCTCACGACTCTTCGTCGCGACGGGGTCGTCTGACATTGTGAATCGGATATACTTGTCATAGTTTCCGCCATATGTGTTCTTTAGCTGGGTTTCCATGATAAGCTGGCTCCGTGCCTCGTCTTTTAATCTCTGGAGGATAAAGACCTCGAGATCCGGCTGGAGAATGTTCATAGACTTCAAGAATGCTTTGTCTTTATCCCAAGCTTTCCCATCAAAACATGGTAAGCTATCCAGAGGAGGCGTTTGCATGTGCTCACGTACAATGCCAATACTATTAAGGTCGACATCTTCGATATCTGTTTCGTCTTCGTCCTCGGGCGGGGACGGAGTACTAGACTCTCGTTTGCTTGCATTGCGAGAGTCAATCTGAGCCTCTTCGAAGGACGGGAGCACGGGCTCTATTTGAAAGGCGGGAACTTCCAACGTTGGTGGAGCTCGCGCTTCGGGATCAGCAGTGCCGGTGCCAACATCTTCCATATTCACATCTCCATCTCCATTTCCTGGGTCCTGATCACTCGTAAGAGAATTTTGTGCCGTTGGAAAGGCATCCTCCTGCTCCAGAGGTGGTTGAGGTGGCTTTAGTACGTCATTAGAAGATTCGGCGAGGTTTGTCACAACCGGCGGTAGAGCAGCATCGTCCTCTAGCGGTTTTGCTATGTCGTTACTAGGAGGCGTGTCGCGGATGTCAGGCTGTTCTTCAACCTTCGGCTCCGGATCCATACGCTGTTGCTCTATAACTGTGGTTACCTCAGGAATACGGCCAACCATGTCTTCCAAGCCTTCAGGTTCCGTAGCAACCCGGTTGGCGGCTGCGAGAGAAATCAAGGCGTATCGTATTATAGGATCCATAGATATAGAATCCTCAACCGCCTCTAATTGCTTCAACTCTTTTTCAACCTCGGTCATTTCTGATTCAATTATATCTCCAAACTCTTCTTCGTCGGATTCCGAAGACTGATCTAAAATAGTTTGCCTACTTTGCTTTTCAGGTAGGGTGACACATATAATAGGCACTTTCAGAGTTGGCCGTCGGTTTGCCGTCGGTTCCTGTTTCTCAGCCGGGCTTGTAGTGTTTTTCTCGGTAGGCACGTCGTCTCCGATTTCTCCAGTGGCTTCGGCATCCGCCCTGGCAGAGCTAGGCTCGTCTTTTCGTTTATCATGCTCCGTAGATGAGCTCGCGGATTGAGTTCTCAGTCCAATTTTAGAAACTTCATCTGAGTCCACCATATGTAGGTCTCGAGGGTGGCCATCTTCTGTAGAGACCTGAAATTCCGCTTTTGCATCACTGCTTGGCGGCCGTTGATTAGAATCTCCGGGCTGGTCTAGTGGAGCGCCATCCGGTCGGAGTCCAGCTGGTCGAGACTGAACAGAGCTCGACGATCGACCAAGTTTTGGCGATTCTGGTACCCTATGTTTGAGGTTGGGGTTGATCCATTGCTTACTTGACGGACCGGGGCGCTGTGAACGGGGTCCCGAAGGTATGGGTGGACTTCTTTCCATGAAAGATGGCTTCGAAGGTCCGGTGGGTGGGGCCCTAGTATCTATAATAGGGTTAGCATTAACAGAGGTAGGGCGATCTTCTTTCAAAGCCCTTGGGCCTGTAGGCGGTGCCTTTCCGGTAGCTGAGCCCAGGTCACTTGTCAACGTCGATCGATTAGGTACAGAGCCGAAAGAGGGCGCCGCGGGAGCGACCGGCGGCGGTGAAACATCTTTCGTTGACGTCGGGGGCTCATGTGATGTTCTTTCTAGTTTCAGTCGCGTCTCGCGGTCCCGAGGATCTCGGTCGTCCCGGAGATCCCGCGGTCGCAAGTCGGCATCGAGGTATCTACTGTCTCGTTCACGGTCGTCCCTTTCCCGGAATCGCCCCTCTTGAGAGCGGGATCGAAATGAAGTTCCGTATCTATCCCTATCATCATAAAAGGGGCGTCCACGGCCACGATCCCAGTCTCCGCCCCGACCTCTTCCGCGACCACGTCCATATCCACCACGGTATGACGAATCGCCACGGTATGATGAATGAGCGAAAGGTGGATCTGAGGAAGAGGAGCCGGCTGAGAGTGGCCCATCTCGCGACCCACGCCTGGCTCTATCCGCATCTACACCAAGAGGACCATCGCGCGAATCTCTCGAGTCTCGGAAATCCCTTCCCAGCGGTGAGCGTGGACGAGGAGAGGGTCGGCGGCCTCTAAAGCTGTCCCTATCGCGGTCGCGCCAGTCGGGACGCTCGCGCTCTCTACTGCGTTCATCTCTATATGAAGCGTCTCTTCGATCCCGAAAATCCATATCACGGTCTCTCCCTCGGTCTCGACTATCATCCCGCCAACCTCTGCCCCGACCTCGACCTCTACCACGAAAATCGCCCGAGTAGCCGCCACCTCGGGGTCCACTGGGGGGTCGAGTAGAGCTTTGGGTCCGCGTGGTGTGTCCCTGGGAAGCGTGTCGCGAAAAGAGTCGCGGTTCGTCTGAAAAGCCGCAGCATTCGACCTCGACTCTGCCGATGAGCGTCGGGGGCCGCCATCACTATAGAGCGATCTCCTATCTGGTGAGCGTTCCCGTGACCTGGAGCGACGCGAGTCGCCGTCGTATCGCGACCCCGTGTAGCGGGATGCCCTGGACGCTAGGTTAGCCGGGGTTAAAGTCCTCATTGGCTTCGGTCATCCAGTTTAGGCCGAAATGCGGGTTGGAAAGGAAAGGCATGGTGAGGCCTATGCAAAACGACACGCGTGTAAGATGTCGGGGAGCATAATGGTGGCAACATAGAAGGAAGAAAAGATGTGGTCATTCACGGCGTCTCTGCACCGCACCTGTCCTGTATTTAAGCAAAGGACGAGCTCACATGTTGGGTGGATTGAGCAGGGGAGTCCTGAAATACAATCCCAACCTAGGTTATATAGCTTGCATAGAGGCCGGCCCGAAAAAAGATACTAATCGTCTTAACAAGCTCTCGTTCCTCATGTGAGATGGCAGCTTGAACAGAGTTTGTACTATCAGTGACGTGTAACGGTTGTCTTGCATCCATGTAAATAGTGTTATCATGGGGTAGTCGAAACAGATGCTACTAGAAAACAAGAGGAGAGCGCTAGCAAATTTCCCACCCTCGGACGCGCGCGGATGGCTGGAAATGATGTGAAATGCAAGTTGAGGCTCGGAATGAATGGATGTGGTGTGTGCAGGAAGAGGCTGATTGAGATTGCACCAGATCTTGAAAACACGATTCGGTCTCGGAAAGCGCCTAGCACAGAACGTGCCAAGCGAGCGCGGGTTGCAGGGGTGTCTTTCCCTCCGCCTTGAACAGGCCTTGAATAGCCCAAGCTGACTGGCTCCAGAAGTGTGCATGATCACTAGCATGGGGCATCGGGACATGCAGTGGTACTTGCAGTACAGCAGGTATTTTAAGTGGCCAGTAGGCTGCGTCGGTGAGAGAACTTGTTGGCATATCTGAAATCGTCCGCTCTTGTCTGGTGTAAGCCCCTATTATCATCGTGAATGTACATTGAAGTCTACGAAAAATATGAGGTATACCTCTTAGCTTATCAATCAATTATCTAAGCTGTGAAGAAGCTTAACCTGCCTTCTCTTTTGTCAATTGACTTTTCAACTTAAAGGTACCCCAGGTAGGATTTTCCGAGTCACCGTCCCTTGATTAAAGATGGAGTCCACTAGACTAGCTCCCCAATTTCAACACTGCAGGTGGCAACGTTCATTGAAGAAACGGGCAAACACGGTCTAGTGCACACTAGTGCCGTAATTCGACTTAAAGCCCTCTCTAGGCCAGTTACTTCGGTAATCAAGTACAGTACGTGAGTCTCGGTTCCAGATTACGATTGCGCTGTACCTACTATGTAGGTACCTTGGCAATTGGTGCTGCCTCCTCTCTGGGTCTCCAGCTCTGTTGTTCTGTCAACCCAATGACAAAAGGGAAAGGTGGCTTGGCTTATGCAGACTCCGCTTTACTTCAACTGCAGCACAGCAAGGTTGGCACCAACCATGCATTTCTACAAGTACAAGTACACTAAGTAAAAACTTAGAAGTACCAGGATCCTAGTTCTACCTATATGTATAGGTATGTAGGCTAAGATGCTGATGCCTTCTTGCTAGGTATTCATTTAATACCCAGGTCTCTTTGCAGCCGAGAGGGAGGGGCGTCTATGCTATCCTAGAGCACCCACGAAAACTTCTCGGCATTCACTTTAACTAGACAAGACCTCGCACCCTCTGGCTACAGGCACAACTTATGTTACACCCGTGACATTATTACCAGCCTTCGGAACTTTACGCTTAATCTCCTAAAAGCGGATTCCTTTGTGCTATGATCACATAGGGTGATGATCGAGGTGGGAGGGACCAACCCTAACCCCTCGATTCTTTAACCTCAATCCCCTTTACTCCGTCCCATTTTGCTGCCTAGGCTTCACGTATGACCGGTCAGCGGACTGCCCACCCTTCCCCTAGGTCAGAGACTAAATTCTGAACTTCTGAGCGCTTTCTCTTTCTTGTATTCAGGGGCGGAACTTGTTTTTCAAGCAGAGATAGCGGCACCGGGGTAGGTGAAGTTGGTGGGGTTGGCTGCTTGCCCGATTCCGCCAACGGAGGCTCTGGATTCACAACAGTTTTCGTCGGAGTCGTGAGATTGAACGTAGTCGATGTTGCTGGCCGCCGAGCCTCTAGCCCCGCCGGCACCGTCGTGGGGATGCCTGGACCTCGCTTGCGGGCCAGTCGACTAAATAATAATGGCTTTCGTACTTTCGCTTCCTCTTCCTCTTCCTCTTCCTCTTCCTCTTCCATCTGCAGTTGGACTTGAAGGGGATCTAGGACATCCTTTTTCATGTCCTCAATGAAAGCTTCGCCCTCTACTAACCCACGCCAAGGCTGTTGTCTTTTCCATTCCTCTCTCTCAAACCAAAATCCAGCAGCCTTGTTGAGGTCACCTCCGCTTTTTTTCATATACTCGGCCGTAAGTTTTTCTATCTCGGCATCCATCCACTGTTTTCGACGAGTTCTACCCGTCGCCGCCTGTTCTCTCAGTGATTGTTTCTTCTTAATTTGTGGCGTAGTGATTGTGAGTCTGGGCACAGTTGATGTCTGGCCTTTGCCTTGCTTATGTGTCATTTTTCGTGAGGATCTTCGAAGCGCCTGCGTATTGTATGTATCCTTTCCTTGAGAGTACTGAAGTGCTTGCGGGCTTGCGTTCGTAGGGGTATTTGGTGCTACTTTAAAAGCACTATGCTCGCCATCTTGCTCCTCATTACCCTCGTCAAGAGACTTTTTAGTCGCGTAACCTAAGTAAAATGAGAAAATTCGCCGAGACCTGAAGCGTTAGTTCTTCTTACCCATACTCAAGGAATTTGCTGTATTATCTATTCCCGGATAGATGTCTAAGATTAATTAGAAAACTATAGTTGAAAGTTCCAATGACTACTTAGGCCACACCTACAGTAGCACTGATTCCCAGCCTAAGGACTCGCTTACGAAATATCAGCGGGTTAGATTTCGGCGACCTTATCGGCAATAGAAGGTATTTGTTCGGCGTCTGCCGGGAAGCACAGGAAGTTATCGGTTATATACACAATTTTTTGAAACTCTGTCGGTTGAGGTAACGTGTCTATTGAATAACGTTTCGGCTGCTTCATCCCAGGTTGTGGAAAGTATGCCCCTACAGTAGGTTGGTATTGGCTTCATATCCGTGAAACACGCAATCACACAGGTAAGTATGGTAATCATCATTTTGAGTCTTAGGGAGGACGCCCTCCTAGGTAAAGTTTCAACTCTGGTTATTGAAGCCTATCCCGGCGCATTTCGCACCTTCTATTATTAGGTACATACCAATATACCTATCCTTCCGACTTTTCAGATGTTGCTGTCGGATATGGTAACATTCCTTATGGGAATCGTAGTCAAGTGGAAAATGGTCGATTCTGTGTGCACATAGAGGTACCTACGTAGCGTAGCCCTGCATCTGACAGCATCAAGAGAAGAAAAACTTAATAAGCGAGGCCTAGAGTTAGATTGCAAGAGTCTATTCTACTCTATAAATCGATGATCACATGATATTTCAAGATTATTACAAAGACTACCTAAGGCATATAGGTAAAACTCATTCGGTTCCCCTTTTATTCTCAGCCATCTAATAGCATATTATACTGTAAAGATGGGCGCGCGCTAAAACGGTCATGTTCTAAACGTTTATGCATCTTTTGCAAACGTGCTAGCCACAATGAATGGGAAACATGCTGAAGCCTCTAGATAGACCTGCAATTATTAGTCAATAAGCGGCAGTCTGGGGCTTCGTGAGGGTTGTGATAATACCTTGACATGATCTGCGCCTGGTTTAATCTTTCCCCAAGAAATGGCCTCGTCCGGTCTGGCCCCGGCATCGCTTCCGTCGAATTCCTGAGCTGTGTTTATATAGACAGCGTACTCGGCACCGTTCCTCATGAGGCAGGCGTTGGCGATATGGTGCTTGATGACACCACCACCTAGAATAATCATTCCTGCACGCTTAGCGCGTACGGATATTGTGTTTACTCGACGTATATCTTCCACAATATCGATTTTAAGTTGCTGCGGCGATGCTTTGAAGGTATGGAAGTAGAGCATATCGCCCAGGCTCCCATCAGTCAGAGCTGGGCAAAAGACTGGTATGTCGTTCTTATAAGCCCAATAATAAACCGATCTCTCATCGTTGATTTCCTTCCCCAGTCGATGTATTACTTTTGACGGAGTCCAGTTAATCTCGTTGTCAGTACCTTTACTAGCCTCCTGCTCCTCCAGCATCTTATCTAGAATAGGCACAACCCAGTCCTCGAAGGCACAATAGTTAGCATTAGGTACCATGAGGTTCCCGATTCTATTGAGACCTTTGGCTCGGAGATCGGCACCCTTCGCGCTAAAGGATGACATGTACGTGTCTCCAAGACACTTGATGAAGTCTTCCTCTACCCCACCGGCTGAGGTTACGATGCACGACACATGCTTATGCTCGACCAAATAACGGAAGATGCCTCGTAGACCAGAAGATATCATGTTGGAAGTGTATCCCAAGAATATGGTTGTTTTGTCGCCGGTTTCTGGGTCGCGCCATGCTCGCTTATATCATGTTACTTGTCGCCTCTGAAATTTGGGCCCTGGTGCTCTTAGCTTACCATCTTGTTGATAATCTTAACGGCGTCTCCGATTGAAGACGCTTGGAAGCCCATGTTGCTCATACCTTGTATGATATCATCTACGGTGATTGGTTTTCCCTTGAATGCGTTGAAGTCGATCTCCTCAACCTTCTGCGCATCTTTAGGGAGCTCATCTGAAGGAACGAGTACCGCATGGGTGGCTTCTTCGGGCGGAGCATTCGAGTTTTGCTCGGACGTGGACATGATGAACTTTTCTCGCTATAAGATATGTGTGTTTAATATGCCGTTAAGTGTATACTACCTGCGTGTGGGCAACTGACTGATCTTGGAGGGGTAAAGCAACCGGTTGGAACTGGGGCTCTCTTGTCAAATGCTGTATCGGTCGGTGATAACTCGTCTGAAACTACAAAAAGTTAGGCTGAACTTTTCGATTTGTATTTGTGTTGTTATGAAATCTTAAAACTTCTTGGCCTGTAAGTAATAAGCCGATCTTTGTTTGTTGAGTTGATTGCTTGCTACCTATCCAAATACGCTCTTAGGTACCTCGGTACCCTGGCTTGATGGGCGCCTGCATGATGACCACAAGGGCCCGGCTGGGTGGATCCGCTGGATACTAAAAAATGCCGATAAGATAACCAACCTGCAATGACAAGCTCCTGGCAGCTCCCAGCTTCGGCCGTTCAACTGCAGCATACCTGCACACGCGACATTGAGGTCGCGCGCATGAACCTGATGAAATCCTAGGCCCTCGCGCCTTTTCATGATATTATTCTCCGTACGACCAGTCAGATAGACTACTTTACTAGCGGCGCCAGCGGTATCGCACCATGTCGTCCATTTACAACCTTGAACCTCAGCCGACCGCTTCCCTCATTCTACACACGACCTTTGGCGATCTATCCATCGAGCTTTTCGCGAAGCAAACACCGCTTACGTCTCGGAACTTCCTACAACTATGCCTCGATGGATACTACGATAATACAATATTCCATCGACTGATTCCCGGTTTCATTATCCAGGGAGGTGACCCCACAGGCACCGGAAATGGAGGCGAATGCATTTACGATGGCGGCGCATATAGCGACGATCTGGACCCGTGGCCGATGGACCAACGACGGGGCAAAAACGCGGGGCCGACAGGCGTAAATTTCAAAGACGAGTTCCATTCACGGTTAAAATTCAATCGCAGAGGATTGCTTGGTATGGCGAATGAGAGTAAACCAGATACAAATGGGAGTCAGTTCTTCTTCACTTTGGACAAGGCAGAAGAGCTGAATAATAAGAACACCGTCTTTGGAAGGGTAGTGGGCGACACTATATATATCTCGCGCGCATGGGGGAAGCGGAAATTGCTGAAGGCAGCGAAAGGCCTCGTTATGCCATTAAGATTACGGGTATCGAGATTTTGGTGAACCCTTTCGATGACATGAAAAAGAGGATGCGTACAGCTAGGCCGATAGAACCCACCGGTCCCGCAGAGAAGAAGAAAAAGAAGCCGAAAGCTAGCAAGAAGCTACTGAGCTTCGATGACGAGGAGGGCGATGTTGATGCGCCAGTGATGAAAAAGGCGAAGTTCGATTCACGTATTGTAGTAGACATCGACGAAGAGGAGCCACCAACCAAAAAGCCAGCCGTTTCAAAGCAGGAAGAAAAAAACGTTCCAAAAACCCATACCGGTTCGAGGAGCCCGGTCCGAATCCCCAGAGGTACGAAAACTCTCACCATCGCCTAGAGCAGAGAAACTCAAGCCTATACGCCATGAACCATCTCCACAGAGGGAACCGCTACCAAAGAAGTCGGCGCTGGATCAAGCAAACGAGGAAATTGCCGCCCTTAAAGCGTCCATGAAACGAACTATACACTCAGAGCCCGTCAAAGAAGTCAAAAAGTCTGCTTTAGAGCAAATGATTCCTATTACATCATCAAGGGGTCGCAAGCGACGTAGAGGAGGAGAAGCCCCAACTGCAGATGAAGATTTGTCTCTACTTCAGGCATTCAAGGTTAAACTGAAGCAGGCTGGCCCGGAAAAGGAACAACCAACGGTATCATCAGGTGTTGATGCCGAAGAGCAAACAACCGGAGAGGTAGAAGGCGAGGCTGAGCTATGTGACCTACATTTCATAGCCAATTGCCAAAGTTGTACATCTTGGGATAAGGCAGAAAGAGAAGACAGTGATGATGAAGGGTGGATGTCGCATTCTTTAAGCTTCGTCGCTGATAAGCTAGGTAAGGACCTGAGCTACCGGAAGAAAGCTGAGGAGGAACTTGTAGTGATAGACCCGAGGGAGAAAGCTCGTACCCTCAAGGAGGAGAAGCGGGCCCAGAGAGAGGCACAATCTGGAAAATCAGGGAGGGAATGGGATCAAGCAAGAAATGCCAAGTTAGCCAGAGCGTCAGCCCTTGCTGGGAGGGGAGCCAGATGAGTTAGACGCGGAATATATTTAATTAGCAAATGTGACATATGGCATGGCTTCATGAAATCTAGCAGTGTGGGTTTACATGGTCTTGTGATGTTGCCTCGTAAGATTGCATGGCGCATGAAATAGGACTCTGGGGCACATGGTGCCTTGGAAAACCCCATGTTATAAAACAAGCTGATTGCAGCAGGAAGCTGAATCCGCTCCACGTTCAGCTTTTATGACATGAACCAACCTTGGAACCCACGTGTTCGTAGGTTATACATATAAACATTAAGTGAAATGCGGACCTAGATACTCTCTGCGTGCCGGTCTATGTATCTAGGTATGTAGTCGTTAAGAACTTCTTTCATACTGCTTCTTTGCTTTTTTCCATAGTATTTATTTGCTCGAGTGCTGATTTTGGTATAGTTGGTCAGTTTCAAAAAGTCAGACCGGTAATCCGATTTGTTTGAATAACCTGATCTTAAACGGTTTGAATGCCTCACTATCATCTGTCGCCCTAATGACCTAAAGTACCTATTGTGGAGGCCAACATTAAATGTCCACCTACTACTACCCTCTCCCAGTACTATACGGCTATCAAAGGGTCTTATAGTTGCTCTGGGTCGGGTCCCTACCTTATGTATATCCAAACTTCTGGTTGAGGTTTTTCTTGAGTCTCACGGTAGTATCCTCCCGCTAGAGACGGTAAAATATGTACTTGCTCATACAAAACCTTGGCACGGCATCACATATGTATCGATTAAGTCATTCTACCTACTTACCCAGATACCCTAAGTAGTAACCTCTTGCACCTTGTAGACAAGCCCGTTGAACTGCTCATTTCTCGTTCTTATTTTTACTGCAAGTAAAATACCTAAGGGCTAAACTCTTATCTTTTAATCAAGCCACCTACACTTCTAGTCATATTGCATGCCAGTTAGCGGTCATCAAATGCTCACAAAAGAGATGGACGACCTCAGTTTCGCCAAGACATTTGCTTAGTGGATAGCGCCGGACTATGCACTATACGCCATTCGCCATTCGCCATCCGCCATCCCGGTGCCGCGGCCAGTGTGCTGGAAAATCGGTCAAAGGACCAGGGACCGCCTTGACGAAAAATAAGCAACACAACGCCGCCATTCTCCGGCCCCTCCAAAACAGCATCTCACACCTGACCCTAGGCTGGCAAACCAACCACCACCGCATCCGCGAGACTGGCTCGGCGCGCATCTTCCTGCACAACGTGCGACCTGCGACCTGCGACCTGCCACCCTGTGTGCAAGTGTCCAGATCCATTGACGGCAGAGCGCGACATCACATCTTGTCGCAACTTCGAGAACAAGAGATCCCTTTCTCCTAGGTTAGCCTCCTCCCATCTTCAACATCGTCTCAGCGCTCTCCATTGTCGTTGTCGCGTCGTGAGAGACACCCGGGTCTTGGAAGCTTCTTTCCGCCTTCCGCGCCTAGTTTACTTCTTGTCGTTCCTCGCCCTTTTTGGTCCCCAGGCGCTATATAGCTTGATGGGCTCCGAACTTGGAAGAAGGCTTGGGATTCGCTTCACTACCGGCCTTTGCGCACCATCTCTCGAAACGACCTAACCACCGTAGCTAGGTGCCACTGCCCGCCGCTCACACACGCACACTTTCAATTGCCATTACGTTCGATTGCCCCCATTTCCCGAGACGTGCACGGGCTCGATTCTCCCCGCGAACTAGACATACCATACCATACCATACCATACCATACCATAGAATTGCCGTTTTGCGCTGGTAGCCTAACTACGCGACAGCCAGCCTCGCCGGAAATCCGCCCACACATCGCCTCGTTTTTGCGCCAACGATTCGGCGACCCTCCTGCGAACTTATCACCCAAGGCAAACTGAATCCATCCATCCAGCCAGCCTCATCGCCATCACATATACCATTTAATATATTCCCTTCATCCCTAGCCATTTCCCTCGGTGCGCTTGTGGAACCCACTTTCGCATTGGCCCGACGAATCCGTTTGCGTAGTCTATGCAACCCGATAGCTTGATCCATGTACACCTACTACCGCTCGATGCCTCCCTCAAATCCTCGAAAGCGAGCAGCCCCAGGTAGTGTACCAGCACCACAGCAAATGCCTCAACAGTACAGCACCCCGAGAAAATGCTTAGATGGAACGGAAATAATGCTGGCAACTTTGCCGACAATGTCTCCAATCCCATCAATCCATATGGCATGATGCCTCCCAGCCAAGCTCCGTTTCCCCAAGGAGCTCCTACTGCCTCTAATGCATTAGCCAGAAGAGGTGGGAACAATGCCTTGATCACTTCGAATCGCACATTTTCGCCACAGCCTGGCGATTCGTGGACCGGGTTTACCGATGATAATTTGTTGTCGACCCAGACCAATGGGTCTTTGGACGAGCACGACAATGTAGAGTTGCTCGAGGAGAAGGCCAGAGGGCGAAGAGAGAGGCTCAGACCAAAAGAAAACAGATTCCCCCTTTGTCCAGAAACTTAATAGGCAAGTCGTCAGATTCGCGTTGATTCTTACCTCTATCTGCTTAGTAATTAGGCTAACCACAGTTTTCTCATAGCTTTCTGGATGGTAAGAACACAGAATTGATCCGCTGGTCTGATAAGGGCGACTCTTTCATTGTGCTTGATGAAGATGAATTTGCAAAGACATTAATACCCGAATTATTCAAACACAACAACTACGCATCATTTGTGAGGCAGCTCAACATGTATGGTTTTCATAAAAAGGTCGGACTATCAGACAACTCTATGAAAGCCAGCGAACGCAAAAACAAGAGCCCAAGCGAATATTATAATCCTTATTTCAGACGAGGGCACCCTAATCTTTTGTGGTTGATCAATAAACCGAAGAGTGGTAATGCGAAGAAGGGTGCCAAGAAGCGTGGAGACGACGGCGAGGTTGATAGTGATGATGATGCAACCCCCGTCGATGATGCTATTGCTCAGCCGTTCAATCAAGCGAGTGCGCCTAATCGAGCTCTACCAGCCCCGAGTCAGGTCCGCTTCAAAAGAAAGAGTTAGCTCTAGTGAGAGATCAAATGGCGACTTTGCAACAACGCCAAAAACAAATCAGCGACGCGATCGCTCGATTACGACAGGAACACAATCAGCTTTTCCAACAAGCGATGATGTTCCAGAATATGCATAACCGCCACGAGAATTCTATCAATGCCATCTTAAACTTCCTTGCCAATGTGTTCAGGAAGTCGCTAGAGGAGCAAGGTGGGACCCAGAATGTGAATGACCTCCTTGCCAGTATAATACCCAACGTACAAATGCCTACCACTGCTCAAGGCAGCGTTGTTGACCTTGATGACTGGGTGCAACAGCAGATGCCCCCAAATGCCACAAAAGTTGGGACACCAAAGAGAGCACAACGTCTCCTGCCCCCCATTCCCGACAATCAACCCGCTTCGCACTCCGCTACTCCCCAACCGCCGCCATACCCTAGCTTCCCAATCAAGCATCGAAAACAGGACATGTTACGGAGCTTTATGACACACCAGTCGAATCGGCCAGCACGCCGTCATATCTCAAGCAAGAGCTCGAATCTAATCCTCAAGAGGGTATGCTCAAGCTCATTCAAGATGCCAACTCGAATGCCGGTAAGACTGGGAACACCCCTATCGACTTGTCAAATGTAGCTGCCAACACGGCGGCGAATATGACAAATGATCAACGGAACCGGATGCTGTCTATTATGTCTGGGGCCAGAGCAGCGCCGTCCCGACCCCGACGCCATCTGCTTCATCACCAACCGCAACGCCTCCCGTAGTCTCAAATCCGAGCACATTCGGTATACCCGCAGCAAACAGTCAGCCAAATACTAATCCGTCGGCATCCTTGTCCCCTACTATGCCTTCGGGAATTCCGGCATCCATTCAACGCATGTCCCAGACCGAGGAGGAGCTAGAACAGCTTGAACGCCTGCAAAAAGAGCAAACTCAGAAGCTTGAAGATTTGAGTTCTCTACTCGGCCCTCTCAGTCCATCCGGCCATATACCTGGTTTTAGTGAGCCGCCCGACTACTTCGGCGGCGATGAGCTAGATATCAATCAGTACCTAGATCCGAACGCTTTTACTACCGATGGAGGCGACAATGATTTTAATTTTGATACCCCCGCCTTCAACGATAACACAACTATAGATTGGCATCCGGAGATGACGGATTTTGCAGGCGGCACGTCCGGACACGCCATGGAGCCCGGCCGAATCGTGGAGGCTAACACACCCAGCCACAAGTCACCCAGTCCAAGCGGCACGGAGGAGATCCCACGGGAGGATCTGGAAGATAGCCCAAGCCGAGCTACAAAGCGGCAACGAAGGAACTGAAATGCGAGTAGAAAAGAATGTGTGGCGTTCAAGGATTTCGGGACGGGGTTTCAACCTACTAGATATCAATTTCATCTACATTAGGGGGTCAGCGTTATTGATATTGAGTTTGCGTACGCTTATGAATGAGAATCAGATGAACATATTTACACCTGTTGTATCTTGACATTTGGTAGTCGTTTAATTCACCTGTGATGCCTTGGCCCTGAGGTATAATTGCTTTTCTTTCAAGTTAAGTAGGCCACCAGTTGCGTGAGCCGAGAAGACGTCGCGACACAGCCTCAGAGAATTCAAGCATCTCACAGCCACTCAATCCAACCGTGCCGGGGTCAAGGTCGGGGCCTGGCTAGGGTGTCTATTGAATGAAGCGGCAAGGATCAGCATGATCTTTACTTGCCATTTTAAGCGTCTCGACGCGCAGGCGTCTAATGAAGGCCGACGTCATTGCTTGTCTTGCTAGCAAGTAACGAGGCTTAGCGACAATGAACCACCAAACATTCCGGCCCTTGTTCCATTTCGTTTCATGTCAGTAATTCATTCCACGTACAACTCAATCGCATTGTAATTAGAACTCTGTTTGGTTTTTATCTCGAGAAAGTGTCCAACAGTCAGCACAAGATGTGCAAATTGTACAATGCGCCGCTCACTATTTCTAGTGACTCGGGCGTGCGGGTATAGGGGTGCGTTATCAGCTAATGCAGGCCTATCGGGGATTTCTGGGTCCCGGGCGCGCTAACTCCCCGTTCGCATCGCAGGTTCTACTATCGTTCATCATCACGGCCATCATCGCCCTCGCTAGTAAGCATTCCGGCAGTTTACTTCCCGTTGGCAATGGGCTTGCGTCCACACACGGTTGGGTGCTCACCGCATGCTCCCGACAGCGTAAAATGGGCCTAATAACTCCCCATACGTCGCGATGATTTCTGACACATGAATTCCCACAGTCAGCGCGTCGCTGGTTTTCCAAGAGGCCCGAGGCCACACCTCGGCGCAGAAGCCAGCTGTTAAGGCGCAAGCTACTCAATGCATACTCGGATCAACAGATCCTCACTGGCATCGGAATCCAGAGCGTGGGACTGGCCAAGATGGACTCGGTCGCGCCGTACCACTTTTTTATCATCTGGATTCTGTCTCTGTTGTCCATGGCGTGCACAATGCGAGTCTACTGGCACTTGTCCACGATTCCGACGGGATTGGGTTTTGCGATGGCTGCGTCAGTTTCTCATCTTCGTCAATCTAGTCCTTAGTTCGTTATACGGCATCTACATTCTAGGAGCTGTGAGTCACGGGATCAATGACTCCACGTTTCCTATTGCGTGCGCCTGGAAGGAGACCGATGGGACGGGTCAGTCCTCGACAGGAAACAAGAGCCTCTCGTCCTTTGGGACTGTAATTGTTCTCGCCGGGCGTAATCGTCTTGTGCTCGCGACCTGGTATCTCCACTCGCGCACACAACGCTTTTATAAGATCATTCAGATCGTTGGCCTACTACTCATGACGGGTATCTCGATAGGCGCCATTGTGCGAGTATCGCTACTCGCCGACGCCTTTGGCGGAAAACACCCGTCTCACCTCAGCGACAGTGGCGAGAAGCAGTGGAGCTTTGGGCAGCTGCTTTCTGTTGGCATGCTATTGTTGCCCATTGTCTCGATCATCGAGATACTCCGAGGTGAAATCAAATGCGCGCCTCCCGTCGCAGACCCTGGAGACGATAAGACCAGGTTGCTTGGCGACAACGAGCTGCAATCGAATCCCCACGACCGTGCTTCGTTCCAGCCAAACCCATTCTTCGGTTCTCAAACCAACTTATTCAAAAGTGAAGAGCTTAACCAAGCCTCGGGAAGAGGGGAAACCATTACAAATGATAACAGCCACAACTCGAAGACTATAGGTTACCGTGTGTGCAGTAAGTTAGTAAATCTGGGGATCGCTTGCCTAAGATGTACCGACATTCGAGCATACACAGATAAGACTAGGGTTTTTAGTCTCGTCCGGCGACCTGTTAGTGACATTTAACCGCAATTTCGACGCTTATCGCGGTGTCGCCAACGTGGTACTAAATGTGTCACGTTGTACGCTGCTAAGCCCTACCATAGGGACCTAGGAGTATCGAGACCAGGGAATATATTAACAAGGGTACGGTTTGCTACGCTATGAGATTTCGGTCAAAGCAATCAAAACAGCCCCCTCCCTAAATGGGATGAAGATCACACTATGTACCACCTCTTTCCGTACACATCCTGCGAGCAGGAATACTATCGAGCTTCTGTTTGTATGCATGACGTGGACTATCACTGCATATAATCGAACGAACAAATGCAGTCATACCAAAGTTTGCTCTTTGCATATAGCCAAGAGGCAAGGCAAAATCATTTGGCTTATCAATCTGACCGAAGCCGGCATTGGTAACGTATCTATCGATCGCCCTAAACGTAAGATGTTGCTGCGTATATTTTTAAGCACAGACTTCGTAATCCCCACATCCACCTCGCCCAGATACGGGTCTCGTCGTAGTAAGCTCGGTGCATCTAACATTCGTACAATCGGGATGAGCTATTATTTTCAATAGCACATGTGAGGAGGAAAGGAACAATTATTAAAAAGATGTAACCCTCTCTCCTCATCGGTGGGATGTGCTCCCAGCGTCGCATCCCGCCGCAAGCTAAATCAGCCAAATGTAACAGCGATAGAAGGATGCGAGCCAAGCGCAGCCCCTTACAGTTACATGATCTACTCGGCCGTTTTCAACTACAAGATATTCAATTACAGGCCGAGACATATTGTTATTGCTGTTTTTTGAGAGGATCGGTGAATTGGCGTGCTTTAGATCAAGCACCACGCCGAATCCGGTTCCGCCATATTGTGCTATGATCACGCAATATTGACCAAAAGGCGGTACTCCTCCCCGGACACCTGCAAGCTACCAAGACGGGAGGAAGATCGGAGCGAGATCCAGGTACCGTCAGCGTAGATAGACAATGGATTCCAATCAGATAAGAAACCGGGGGACTGACAGAATACCTATAAGAAACATGCCACACCCGAGTTCCCCCGTTCTGTCTGGGGATTACACGTGCTCTTCATTCATGACTTCATTGCATTTCCTCTTATCTAGTCATTAGACGCCTCGCTGGAAGAGGCTTAGAAAGGTTACCGGTTGACTTATACACTCCTCCTCCTCTGCCATGGCGCCCATCGCTCTTGACGCCGGCTCCTCGGCCGACTCGGTACAGAGCTTGAAGGTTCGGGTAAAGACCGTCGACCCGACCATCTTTCCCGACGGCCTCAAGACATCAGGTAAGATACAAATAAATATCACAATACGTGTCTAGAAACACCAGCACGCCTTGGGCCAGCTAACAACCAGCCAGGTCAACACCCTCCATTATATGACCAAGTCTACCCTTATAGTGCTTTCCCGAAGCACATTGAGGGACAGACGGTATGGCGACCTGAAGACTACGCCAACAACCCAGAGCGTTGGGTCCATCAGTTCTCCGCCTCTGAGATCGAGGAGATCTCCCGGGCCGCTGACAACTTTATTGCGTCCGGCCTCCCGATCACAGGCATCACGAAGGAGAATTTCCCTCTACCGAACCTGGAGAGCAACCTAGCTGCTATGCGCCGTGAGCTCCTGAATGGAAAGGGATTCATGCTATTCAAGAAAGGCATTCCCGCTGCCGAATGGGGAAACTCCAAGGCCGCTGTTGCGTACTTCGGGTTAGGTGTGCATATCGGCTATCCTATCTCGCAGAATGTGAGTTCGCTACTTTCACTCATTTATCCCGTGATTCCCATTCCCGAAACATCGCCAGACCTGAGAACTAATGAACTATGACGTACAGAGAAACGGTCACATTCTTGGCCATGTCCAGAATCTTTGGGTAGATGACTCTAAGATTGACTCGGTGCGCATCTACAAGACGACGGCCAGACAGGTAAATAGATTCTCTCTTAACAAGCTCCGAAATGTCCCGCATGATAAAACAGGTCCCAGGTCAATAGTTGATTCTTTATAGGCCTATCACGCTGACGAGTGCGATATTGTCGGTCTGCTCTGCCTTGCCCAAGCTCAATCTGGCGGAGAATCAGACGTCGCCTCAATCCACCACGTCTGGAACATTCTCCAAGCCGAGCGCCCGGACATCGCAGAGCTACTGACCCAGCCGGTGTGGTACTTCGACCGGAAGGGGGAGATATCCGAGGACGAGGAGCCGTACATCCGAGGCGCCGTGTTCTACCTCGAGACGCCGGACCCGGCGGACCCGGGGCGCGAGCAGCGCGTCTACTGCAAGTGGGATCCGTACTACGTGCGCAGCCTCCAGCGGTTCTCGGACGCCGGCATCATCCCGCCGCTGTCGGCGGCGCAGGAGGAGGCCGCCAACGTGCTCGAGGCTACGTGTGAGCGCGTCAAGCTGCACATGGTCCTCGAGGTCGGCGACATCCAGTTCGTCGCCAACTCCCACACCCTCCACGCCCGCACCGCCTACACCGACCACCCGCCCGCCAGCGGCATGCCCAGGCGCCACCTCATGAGGCTGTGGCTCTCGGTCCCGCAGAGCGAGGGCGGCTGGAGGCTCCCGTACTGGGACGCCGACGAGAAGAAGCGTGGCGGTATCCAGGTGAATGACACGGCGCCTGTGGCGAGGCTGGAGGGCGACTAAGGCTTAGGCGCTGGTGATGAGAAGATGGGATGGTCGGGTTTAAACCGAGTTGGATTTTTCTTGTGTTGGAGAGCTGGCGTTGGGCGCATTTATCACGTGCGAGAAGGAGGTCGGTGCTTTATAGACCATTTCACCATAGCATAGTCACAAAAAACATACCGAATATCGGTTCGTTCAAATTACTTATTCGATTATTAACACCCCTCTCCATATTCTCACACATCTTCGCACTGCTTGCTACTGGTGTTGCCCGTGACATGGAATACATCTTACCCAATACGTGCCGTCGACGACGTGTGCAGCTTATTCCTTGGCAATTGGCGACATAATGGGTTTTGCATGGAAAAGATAATCCTTTCCCGTGCCTCATACATACCCGAGTTCTATCGCGAGTATAGAGGGGCCAGCAGCAGCATGTGTTTTCCGACGCCCCAGCTGCATGATACCCCGCGTCCCCGATTATGATTACTATGTATATACGTCAAAATCGTATACGTATACCAGATGCGATCTAGATCCCTGTGCTAATCATGTCTCACCCCGTTTTACCCCATCCTTTAGGTCGTCTCTGACGCTAAACTACTACGAGAACTGGGTAAGGACTTTTGCTGGTGGATTTGGGTACCTGACTAGATTAGGTCTTGCATTATCTCTGGGGAAACTACCGGTAGTTTCAACTAGGATCGACGCGCCAGTGCAGCAGACCAGCGTGTTTTGCTGCTACAAATATGCAGCATCGTGAAGTCAGTTATGCCGTCTCGCAGACCAATCGCTATGCCTCGTAAAGTTAGAATTCGACGTGTTACGGATATCGAATATAAGAAACAGAGACATGCTGAACGAGATATTATGGAATTGATTCGCCACGGGTCAAACAACTAGAGGTATAAGGGAGAGATATAACTAGCCAGCCATCTTCATTTCCAGCTTGGAATCTTCGGCATCCGGAGCTGTCAATAGTCGATGCTATCGATGATAGTATGTATTGGTTGACCTGCCACGTTGATTGCCCTGCCTAGGGCTTAGCCACTCATACTTTAGCTTAGCTAGTCTAATAGACACGAGTCAGCTGCAATTATGCAAGACTTATGCTACGTGCCGACGTTTCCACGACCACGGCTCATTTCCGACACTTGGTCGGATTGTACGAACTTAGCTAGCGGGAGTTAGAGCAGCGATAGGAATAGAAAAGTTGAACCACACTATTCCGATAGGCTTGTGGCAAGTAGGTATTGGGCATGAACGCTTTGGGCATCTAATTCAGGAGAACCATCACGATAGGGTTTTCAAGTGGTCAGCTGCAAGTCATCACGCGTAATAACCGTCACGGCCCACCCACACATGGAAATGGGCTTAGGCGATTACAATTCGACGTAATAAACATGCGATCTCCATTGTTTGAACGACCATAGGTAGACAAGGCAATAGGTTTATCTTAGTTCCATATGAGGACAGTCGGGAGCGCTTTCCAGGCATCTCTTACTACTATCCATCATACTCATTTTTTTCCAAAAAGGAAAGATGCATTATTGAATTAAAGATCTCTCCTTATTCCGGAATAGCTGGACAATGTGTCGCGCGAGGGACGAACGGCTTTTAATATTGAACTCCTTCGAAGCTGTGCTGCCAAGAAAGCATCGAATTAAGTAACGGTAGTCACCCTAGTCAGAGCTTCATCATTTCGGATCTCACCCGCCTGGCACACTAGTGTAACGACTTATGCAACGAAATATGAACGCTCGTACGACTTATGATGGTTATTTGCTTGGTATAATAGCCTGTAGCTAACTTGTAAAGGCATGGAGCAGGATAAGCTAACGAGAGAAGATGGCGATGACTGGCTGAGCATAACTTAGTGTAAACCTCGTAGGATTTCGGACGACGACGCTAGGTGAACTATGAATATCAACGGTAGGGTTCTGACTCGGTTAACATTAGCTAAGGACAAGTCTAAGTGGTACAGGTATATCGTGCGGTACGAATGGTCATCTCTCTGGCCGGCTTGGGCTAACGGGACATCTTCGTTGCTGTCTACATATTACTGGTTCTTGAACAGACACAATGTGTGTGTGTGTTCAAGTTACCGAATCAATCCCAGGAGATAGAACTTTCTGCAATTCTATGCAATATCGAGCCTGGATACGGCATATGCATCATTAAACAGAGCCAAGCCGACACGCCCGTTGGGTCGTGGTAAGCCGACAGGATGGATGGAGTGTCGCAGGCAGTGTTTATCATTGCTATTGTCTTGATTCCGGTGACAACAGTCGCAGTTGCTCTAAGGATATGGGACCGGTTTAGCAGAACTCAAGTTCCTGGATGGGATGATGGTTAGTTCTTGCAAGACTTCCCTCGAGGCTTAAAGACTCGCAGTCATGACAACCCTAACAATCTTATCAGGCTTAATCATTGTTAGCTGGATATTTTCGATGATCCTTTGCGCGACAATCGCGGCGTGTAAGTGAGGAATACCGTCGACTCTTGATATATATACTCACTTTTGTCAGTGATGAAATACGGACTTGGCGCCCACCGCGTCGATGTTCCTCAACAAGAGTACATGATGTTCTTGAAGGTATTGGCATCACAACGACGTTCCGACTCGTGGCAATGATTGACCTTTGATTTTAGTTTCAAATGCTCACCTCAGTCAGTTATAGCGTAGGGATGGCTTCTGCCAAAGCTTCATTCGCCGTTCTTTATCTGAGGCTCTTCCCAGTCCGACGTCTCATGATACTGAATAAAGCTGTCATCACATTCCTATTGCTCCAAGCGATTGAAGAAAGCTTAATCGTCATATTCAAATGCAAACCAATCAAAAGGTCGTGGATGCCTGATCTGGAAGGTAGTTGCCTTGACCTGCACCCCCTCTGGTACACCACGGTAAGTGAAACCTGAGCAGAGTTGTGAGCTTAGTATTGATGACATACCCCAATATAGTTCGCTTTTAATTTCAGCACGGACATCGTACTTTTCTTTCAGCCGATTTTGATGACGTGGAAACTTCGGATGCCAGTGATCAAAAGGTTTACCATTGGCGTGATGTTGTCGTTAGGTTTCTTGTGAGTCGAATGTCGCGAATTTCCGAGCTTTGATACTAAGTAGCTATTCCAGCGTGACGGGCATCGCTGTCATACGACTCACATACGTCATTCCAATTAGCTCGGACGATACCCGTAAGTTCAATAATTTGATAGACACCCCAAAATCAGACATGGCTGACAGGGAAAAAGACCAACTTGCCAAAGCTTTAATCTGGTCGGCGGCCGAAGTGTGCTCACTTATCATCTGCTCCTGCATCCCATCGTTCCGACGCGTAGTCTTGAAGATTCCTTATCTAGGCACAGCACTCGGGCTATCAGTAGGACACGGTTCGGTAACATATGTCACTTCGCAAGGTGACCCAGTTCAGCTACAAGGCCGGAATCGAAAAGAGTATATCCGGTCGAAAAACTCCAAGTTCGATCGCACCACTAATCTCTTTCCGTCGACGACTCACACCACTGCAACGGCGTTAGGAACAACGGATGATGATAGTAACCGGGAGAATTACTTCCCGCACAGGGCTGACTTGAATGGTGCCATAATGGTAACTCGAGAAGTCATACACAGTATAAAATCACGGGATAGTACACCATCTAAGGCTAGCAATATTACGTGAAGCGACTATTTTGAGATATTGATAAGGCGTTTGGGGTTGGGCATGGCGGTTATGTGTTTTTAACCTGTTCGTTAAGTGAGTATAGATAATGCCTTGTGTGCAGATATGGTGCGCGACGATGATTGGAAGATCGTTCGTTGGTTCTTGATCGAATAAACCACACTTTTCCAGTGCCAATTTTTGTTTGGAAACAGTTCAATGCTCAATTACCTAAATGCTGGCTATTGGCATCATGTGTGAACATTGGGGCAGTATGGAAACACGCCTGCCAGAATTAGTGAAGTCATCAAAGCGGCCTGAGGCAGTCGTTCCCCGGTTGCCGACCCACCCAATTGTGCATGAAAGTGACCCGCTTATTCTCCAGTGTGATGGCACTTCGTGGGAACATCTACACTCCCAGCAGCACACCAACCACACGATAGACGAAAACCAACGACCAGTAATACGACCTGCCAGGGCGAAACTCAGTTCCACCGCTAACCTTCGGGATGGTATAAGCTCTACTACCACGACGGCTGCACTGGCGCCTTCCAGGCCTCATCCCTCACCATGGATGCCCCGCCGGTCAAGCTGTCGGAGCTTCTCCGACATCCCGACGAGCTCGACAAGATCGGAGCGCTGAAGCTGGAATTCACGCGTAAGAAGGCGGCAGTCGACTCACAGCTCCGGGGGATTGCGTGACCAGCTAGAGACGACCCAGGCTGGCATGAATGGGCTCACCGATGGCCAGAAGACGGTGCAAGCCATCCGAGACGAGATGATGAAGATCGACACCCTGTGTTCCGAGTCACAAAATATGATCAAGGACTTTGCCAGTATCAATATCGTGTCACAAGCCCATCGGAATTTTGGCGCCGTCGAGACCATGGTCGATAATCTACAAACTTTCAACGATCGCCTGAACAGAATTGAGATGATGCTGAGGGAAGATGCGCAGGACACAAAGAACATGCCGAATCTGCTACGAATACATTACGAGCTCACACAACTACGAAACATCCGTGACGATGCGATGGAACAGATACAACGGGCTGAAGACCCGAGCTTACAATCTACTTTAGAGGACTACTTCTCGCGGCTGGACGACGCGATTGAATGGTTCGACAATCACTTTGACATGATTGCACTAGACATGATAAATCTAGTCTGTGAAGGTGACGATGGAATTGTCGTACGCCTTGCAATAATTGTCGAGGCCGAGGAAAAGAGCGATCAGAGGGTAGAAGCACTTCAAGAAGCTCTCAAGGACCACAAAGAAATGGCAACACGGTTCCAGAGCATAACTGACGGAGCGAAAAAAGTCAGGGGGTATAAGGATAGGTTCTTAAAAGCCGTAGGGATAGCTTGCGAAGAAAAGTTAGCCGAGGCCAAGGAAAAGTTCCTAGACGATCCGTCAAAACTTGCCGACTCGATGAAGTGGTACTTCAACTACCTCAACGCGGTTAAGCAGGGAATGGTGCATCTGATGCCTAAGAAGTGGAAGATACTGAAGACCTTTGGCGATATATATCATCAGCTTATGCACGACCTCCTGACTAACTTGATTGAAGATCCGGAGGTGAGCTCGGCACATACCCTAGAGATTATCAATTGGCCCGAAAAATACTACAAGAAAATGAGGAAACTTGGTTTCGTAGACAGCGACCTAAGGCCGCATGTAATTGACAATCGGGAACAAGAGCTTGTCAAGGATTTCCGACAACTAATCATCAAGTTCCTTGATGAATGGATCGACCGCATCTTCGCCCAGGAGAAACGCGATTTTGCCGAACGGAACGTCGAAGGGTCGAATCTAGATACAGACGAGTATGGTTACTTCCGTACCAAGAACTTGGTTGACATGTGGCGCATGCTTCGAGAGCAGATCGACGTTGCTGGGAACTCACAGAGAACGGATGTCGCCGAGGGTGTTATTGATGCCATGTTCCTCCGACTTCGTTCTCGACAACAAACTTTCCAAAAGATGCTCGAAGAGGAAGCGGCTAAATATGAAATCGAGAGGGAAACCGAACTGGAAGGCTTTCAAGCACTACAGGATTGGCTTGTTGCTACTGCCAACGACCAAATGGCCTGCATCGATGATAACGAGGAAGATGGCCGGTTGGCGTATCTTTCTGGCTTCGGACGGAAATTCGAGCCCTTTGTTACGCCACAGTATATGGAGAACTCAGAATCCGAGATGAGCTTACTCCGTGATGGTTACGTCGACTTTAGCACATGGTGTATCAATAAGTTTGCCAAGCTGGTTATATCGGTCGATTTCAAGACGGTAATTACAACCATCTTTACGCCGCGATGGTACGAAACGATGGCCATGAAGCAGATGATTGTGACGTTCGAGGAGTACGTGGGTGATTATCAACAGGTGCTTCACCACTCGCTTGTGGATATCTTTGTCGAGATCTTCGCCGACGAGCTGTTGGTCCAGTATTTAATGTGTGTGCGGAACAAGGGCGCTAAGTTTAGGCGCACCGACCCTTTCCAAGACAAGATATTCAACGACATCTCGACAGCCTTCGAGTTCTTCCGCGCCCTCCCAATCCAGACGCCAGCAACACCATCACGCAGACCTGGCGTGTCACTGAATATTTCCTGCAACTCCTCACATCAGAGAAAGAGGCTCTCCCAGACGTGTTTCAAGACTTCAAATCTCGTTATTGGGACTTGCAGATCACGTGGGTTGAGGCGGTGCTCAGGTCCCGAGATGATTTTGAACGCAGTATGTTGAACGCGGTCAAGGCTCGAGCGGCGCAAATGGATGTTGTCAGAGGACCGGAGACAATCATGGGTAAAGTTAAATAATGTTTCTGTGTTTACATGTATATCGTTAGCCGCGTAAGAAGTTATGCTTCATTAATAGTACCTTGGATACTCGTAGTCGAAATCGCGCTTTGCGTAGAGAGTTCTTTGAGACCTGGCCCTATACTCGCTTCTACAACAAACCGCGGTTTTTCCTGGGTAATTCGTTCAAGTACAAAGCGTTACTAGTATTGACCAGCTTCTGAGTGCGTAGCAATGCGCGTATCGGAGCATGCCGTCAAGACTTCTCTTTGCACTCAGCTGTCAAGTTTCAAGAGTGACAGTAAATGAGACAGGGGTATATAGGGACTGTGCCGAATCGTGTTAGCTCATACGAATAGACCTGCTCGTGAGATTTCCCCATCCTAGATTAAACGAGTAGCCGTACCCGTTGTGATACAGGACTGTCTAGTCGGTCCGATCAGTTGATCTTCGTTCGACGCACAGCGAAGTTGATTCCCTCTCCAACTTTAGAATGAGTAGAATTTCGTCAGCTAGCCTCATATTCGATAACTCTCCTGGGTGTGTACATAGTAGATTTGTATTGTGATACAAGATGGCGTTGACTCGTCGGGTCTGCCCCAACTTTTACGTTCTGGCCCTTATCTGATGGTAACGTAATCATAGCATCAGAAGATCAAGGTGACAGCTGATGTGAAATGCGGGATTTGTTGCTCCCTGATGATATCTGGTTCATAGCCCATCATAATTACATCGTGCGAAATATCACTAAGTCTTACTTGAGTAATTCCCCTCCCAGTGGTCCTACCAGTGCCGTTTGGTTGTAAAAAGGGGCTGACGAGTTGGTCGGAATCCTGCTTTTAAACCCTTAGCACGAAGATGCCTAGCCTTTCGCATCATTTTAGTAGAGAGTAGAGGTCGGTGTCAGCATTAAATGGGATAGATGTAGATAAAATCCCGTGTTTATCGTTTCAGATATAACTACCAAATCATTGGATATAAACAAAACGTCTAGTGTCTGAGGCATATTGAGCATTCGGCGAAGACCATTGGTAATTTCTTGGTCGGGCAGCATACATAGAACAGGAGGTATGAACGTGGTAAAGTTGTACGGTAAAAGTTTTCACTTTGCAATAGCGAATTCTCGACGTAGTTGGCTTGGAATCACGAGAGCACACTGCATGGCAACACAAGCATACGGCACTCACGCAACAAGCCTCGTGCACAAGCTTCGTATAGCGTCAATGATACCTCTGACAGTCCAATCCACATATCGTAAAATAAACAACTCAATGATTCCATCGATTGGTATCTGTCCGCTGAGGTGCCAAGCTACCTCTCATAAGCTGTAAGACTTGTTATCTACCGCTTGCTGATAATGGACGGAAATGTCATCATGGATCATAAAGTTCAGCATTCCAGTGCCATCGTTCATTATGGATTTCTTAGCTCCTTGGCTTACATCTCATAAATATGTTGATATAGTAACGGTGCAGATGCAACTCCAGACCCGACGATGAGGACCAGACTTGGCAACGAAGCTTGGCTTGAGGATTTTCATATATACACCTATAGGATAGGCGGATCAGTACACACGGGATGTATACCAAGCATCTCAAAAAGGGAGGTCAATGCAACGAACCTACAGATGGATATGAGCCAAGCGGTTTTCATATAACGGAGCCGCATCATAGATGGTCTTGGCTTCTTCGAGAAGATATCAACTCCTCTTGGCATATAAAAAGTGAACACGTCTCGGAGAGCAAAGGTCTAGCATTGCGAAGGCAGCGAATGCCACCTACCCAGGTAGGCAGTTAAAATAGATAATCTAGAGTGACTAGATAACCGCGTAGCAAGCGGCTGATATCTCTTGGAGGTTGAGACGGATTGGGATGAACAGGTTTTTGAGTCTCGACCCGCGCAGAGGGCTCGATGCGGTTAGAGAGCTGGGCGCTGGACGAATGGAAATTGGCCGACTTACAGCCACTTTACGTACAGTCAAAACGGTCCTCCAACAACAACGCATTAATTTCAATGCCCAGGCCTCTGCCCAGGTGCCCAGATGCCTTGCACCTATGCCGAAACGCCACCGTCCGTTGGCTCTTAGTGTATGGTTCGTCGCAGAAAAAAAGTTTACCCCTCGGCTCACTTATACCGAGTCCTTACCTGTTAGGCCGTTCTTCTTCTTACCTAGCTTTCCCCTAGCCAAGCGACGACGCAACTAGGCAGCTAGGCGAAGGTTTTCCCAAAAAACTTCCTTCAAAGAGTTCCGATAGCCCGGTTTGGCTGCTGACAGGGAAGGACAGGACAGGACAGGACAGTGCACTCGTACACGCCCCTCCATTAGTCTAACCCAAGGTGTCTAACCTAAGGTTAGTGGGAATAATTACATAGTACACTGCCTACAACGGAAGCCCTTCATCAGGAAGATCCCGTCACGGGGCGGCCGTCCGCTTTTACCCACTCCTTTCTCCAATTTCTGTTCTTTTCACACCTCGTCGCTGTTATCCACCTTCCATCATCGTCTCTGTCGCAATCTGCAGTCTGCGATCCGTAATCGCAACCCGCAGCCGGCTCCTACGCGTCAACGCGTATTTATTTAGTTCGTTCGCTCGCTTGGTTGCTGGTGAGAACCTTGGAAGGGAGGGGCACAACTCCCAAGGGCGCTGTATAGTCGAGATGGGAATTATCTATCTGTTGTTCACTTAGGCACCTATCTTGACCTACTTACACAGTAGGTACCTGAGGTAAGGTGCCCATCAATTAATTAATTTACGGTTGCTGTACCTCCATAACACGTGCATGGTGTGCCATCGCCGACATTGCTACCCGTCTCGTCTCGTCTCGCTCTCCCTTTCTTGCCGGGAAATCCTTGGTCGATCACGAGCGCGCGCACCTTACACACGCCCCCCAAACCCAGAACTTTCTGTATTCCAGGCTTTCTTTTTCTCTTTCCGCTCCTCCAGTCTCGGCGACCACCATTTCTCGGGATACAGTTGACCAAACCTACCGCTTGGCCCTGCACACAGCCGGCCAACGCCACTTGCTACTCTCGAACGCCCACCAACTGCACGCCCTCTTGCACTACCTGGCCGTCCAATGAGAGCCTAACAGCCCAGTGCGAAGTGCCAGCCCGATCGCCATATTCCTCCTCGAGTAGCACGCCCGTTAGTCGCTATGGACGGCAATGGCGCGCATGCCAAGGACAGGAAGTCCGACAGCGATGCCAAGTCCAAAGACAACACTCCAAGTACCGCCAATACACCCACCGATAATGCCAATAAGAGCCCCAGAAAGAGGCGCAAGGTGAATCATGGTACGCTGCTGTTGTGCAATACTGCCAAAAAAAACTATCCCATTCATTGCCCTGACGTCTTATTCCCCCCTGGTCACCGCTGCCAACCTGTCTGTACTGTTTCTATCCACCGCATGAGCATGGGCTAGGGCTAATTTTGGTCGCGCGTTCCTACAGCCTGTGTATACTGCCGTCGATCTGTAAGTTCTGATCCAGCAACCTTGTTCAGCACCATCCTCACCCTGTGTCCATTGGTTCCACGTCTACGCGTGTCTGCGCCTTTGCGATGGCGTCCATGCTGTCACTCGCTCGCCTCGTGATCCCATGTTCTACTGCTCGGCTCCCCGCCAGTTTTGTGTGAATCGCGCGTGACGCGCCGGCTGGGCTCAAGCCCTCGAAATATCTCTGGTCCTTGTGTATTCTCTTGGGGATATCTTTTTTGCTGACGGCTGCCTCGATGCTTCTAGCATATGACATGTGATCTCGTATGTAAGATCAGTTCCTCGCTGCGTTACATCAGTGGCTGGGAGCTGTCGCTCCCAGGTGCGTGTACCGAGATTGACTAGGAACCGAATAGGAGAGACCATGTACGAGATGCATCAAACGCAACATTGGCCACCTCTGCCATGATGAACCCAGGGATCCGGATGCAAAGAAGCCCAAGAGCAGCTCTAACCATGCAGCTGCACGTGACGAATCAGACAGTCAAACTGACTTGTCGCGGAACTCGATGGATCGAACTACCAATGCGATGGTACCGCCTTCTTTCGATTCCAACAGCACTTCTCAACCGAACAAGCCAGGCTTTGGCCCACTTGGCCAAGGCAACCATCTGCAACTTGTGTCACCGAGCCCGGTCTCAGGCCTGCAGACTAGCACGTCCGGTAGCAGTATGAACCAATGTCAGTCCCATGGAGCCCCTTGACAATCGTCTATATCGTAGGCTGACCTCGCAGTGGCTGGATTTTCTGACGCATGGTTGACTGCGCAAAATCAATTCCACGACATGCACCATTATAACCCCCAATATATGCTTCCCCAGGAGGTCACCCACGAGTTCAACTTACTAAATGATTTTCTCAATACGAGCTTGTTAGATGAGAGTGGAACTATGACAGATGAAATATACAGGAACCAGTCCCAGTCCCAGTCTGCCCAAGCCGACATGGGCGGCTTCTTGGGCACCCCCTTACCACCGAGCGCGATGGAGGCGGGGTCCATGCTACCACCAAATGCAGAACGAAGCGCGATTCTAAGACCGAAAAGCGCCGCCCCGGCAGACAAGACCAGGGAATTCTACCTTCAAGCTGCAGATCCGTCAGGTAACGACACGCCCGAGGCACGTATGCAGCGAGTCTTAAAAGCCAAATACGACGCCGGCCTCCTCAAACCCTTCAACTACATCAAGGGATATGCGCGGCTCTCCAATTACATGGACGGGCACATTGCGCCCGCGTCAAAACAAAAGATCCTGCGGCAATTAGACCGCCTTCGTCCAAATTCCGCGAAAAGGTGCAAGGCCTTACAGATATGGAACTCGTTTACGTTGAGATGTGGTTTGAAAAATCGCTCATGGAGTACGATCGTGTGTTTGCGTCGATGGCTGTCCCGGCTTGCTGCTGGCGGAGGTCGGGGAAATATTCAGGGGTAACAAGGAGATGGCGGAGCTCATTCACGTGCCCGTAGAGAGGTTACGGGACGTAAGTTAGGCATACAATTGTCGTGCCGATAGCGCTAACAAGACGCTGGCCAGGGCAAAATATCGGTACACGAGATCATGACGGAAGATTCGCTGGTCCGGTATTGGGAGGAATTTGGCACCATTGCATTTGACCCAGCACATGATACGCTCCTGACGGCATGCGCGCTGAAGAACCCCGACGACCGCTCCAACGATCCCACTGTTAATTGCTGTTTCTCATTTATGATACGCAGAGATGAACATAAGATGTGAGTGCCAACGCAGAGTATACACAGCCTGGACTATTACTGATGACGGGCGGCCAACCGGAGCAGACCCAGCCTCATTGTAGGCAATTTCCTACCGCACGATCCTTCCAACGTTTGAGGGCTCTCGCTGCTTGTCGGAATAGTGTAAAGCACAGCAGTAACCTGATGACAATTAAATAAAAGGTAACTTTCGGAAAACGCAAGATAGCAGAGCTCAATCCGATAGCAGTGATAGTGCGATTTTATCATTCAATAGACAAATGAAACCTCGACTGTCACGTTTATTGGTGTTATCAGTGTTGTGACCCCTAACATTTTAGTCAATGGGACATTCATGCAGTCCTCATCTGGTCCGGTGCTCGTGCTTATCAAACTCAGGTATATGCTAGAGAGGAGGTATCCCATGACCAGTAACTTTCGCTGTCGCTAGTAATTGGTAGTCAAAATACACTCCGCTCCAGAACGGGAAGTTCAATCGCTTCCGTTTATCTGCTTTTTCTATCCTGGCGAACACAATAAGTGTCTCACCTAGTGGGCTGATCTAAGATACGGCTTAAGATAGAAGCAGTGACTTGCGTACACACGTCCTTGAGTACCTACCTAGAGGTAGATATTTCCTGATAACATACTAAGTACCTATACTAACATGTTAGGGCAGATGATTCGATATAGGAAGGCTCAACACGATGCCGCTCCTACCTCGTAGGCGGGCGAACTCTATACAACAGGCAATTACCTCGACTTATATGGGTCGTGCGTCGCCGTATCTCGACTAGCAGTCACAACCTACTTACAAGAACCGGCGGACAGGCATGCACTACCACACATTGGCAGGAGGATCTGAAATGGTAAGCATAACTACCCTTTGTACAGGCCCTTGACTTCACACAGAAAACGTTTCTTCGTTTCATGACTGATGCCACTTGTGCCGCAGTCAGAGAAGGGTGCTGGTACAATTAGCTGCTCCGATACTGCCTCCCATATCTATACGCGAACCTTGAAGTCTTTCTTCCATCTCATTGATACAACATATATCGATTAGCACGAGGTGTGAACCACTATCATGGAATCCTCCAATACTTCATCTACTACAAAAACGGGTCAATTCGTTGATGCCGCCGTCCGTACGTGAGGCTATCATCTTCTATTCGTTTAAGCTGGGTCTGATCTCCCAAGAATTATCTAGCAATATCCGTAGCCAGTGTTTCGACGAAGCAACCGATTCTAGATTTCAGGCGCTGAACAATGAAGTAGAGGACCAGATACAAATCTCAAGACGCACGGTTCCCCGTCCCTAAGCACCGAACACCACAACCAGTTGAGCGCTGCTGGCCTCGCCCTCTGGAATTGGTGCACGCGGGAGAAACGGCGCCAAGATGGCAATGCGTCGCCTGTAAGAAACAGATTTTTCTGTCTGGTTCGACTACTATCCTTCTCGATGCTGGCCCTAGCGCGACGAAACGACGACCATTCCCAAAGGATCATCATCCACCTCGAGCGCCTCGCTATGAAGACTAGTCGATCCTGCATTGGTAAGTGGCCAATAAACCAGACACGGAACCAGGGGTGGGTGCCTAACTCACTCACTTTACACAGCCAACGATGAACTTGAGTTCGGCCTTTGGACGCTGCAGAAAGCCGTCGAATACAACGGACTGCTGCAGCCTGCGCAGGGCTCGCCACCAGAAGAAGGGTCACATATATGCAGCCAGTTCGAGGCCGAGTACTCCACGCTTCGTATCGTGCTGGCAAGCAACCCTCCTATACGAGTTACCATACTCTGACTGATTCGTTCCAGGCCTGGAAGGAAGACCGCATGGACGTCGCCGAACATGCGTACGGCCGCCTCGAGAAACTAACGCCAAATATTGACACCGTATCAGCGGAACAAGTTGCCGATGCTCTATTTGAGATCGGAAGAGACTTGGCGCTGAAGAAAAACTTGGTTCTAGCTGACAAGTGGCTTGAGAGGGCGTACGAACTGATCAGCACCCAAGAAATTGGACAATTATCTAGAGATGCCATTGAACTAAGATTGGCGATTTCCCAGGCGCTGATCCAAGTCTACCTAGATATAGGAAGCCCTGAGTATATGAGTCGCGCCGAAAATCACATTGCCTACATTGAAGGCGAACTGGGTGATCAGCTCATTGTCCTCCTCTTCCGGACTGAGTTCTTGCTCCGCTCTCCAGCTGAGACCTTCGATAGTGAAGCGTATACCGATGTCCTACGGCGTATGATAAGAAGTATAGATATGACTGAATCATCTTTCAAGCTACTAATCCACCATATACGAAAACTTGACGAACGAAACCACATAGCTGCAATTTCTGTCCTTGATAATTTCTTCGTGGCCCGTGTATTGACTAGCCAGGAAGAACAGTGGGTTGATAGAGCTCTTATTTTGCGCACCCATATGGCAACTTGCGATGGTTCGCCTGAGTCCATCCAAGGTCTCGAAACAATTTTCGACAAGATCCTACCGGTATAGGCAAGCGCTGTCAGTCAACGCTGCAGTGGGGATTCACACAGTTTGTTATGGCTGGACATTGGAGCAAGTCCCGAGGCTGACCTTCGATCAGTTAATTTGGAAAAAGGCGGACGCCGAGTTTAGCCAGGAGGAATTTCATCCGGCTGCAAAATGGTACAATCTAGCTTTGCATCCAGCTCTCGAGCAGTCCGGTCCGTCGAACGTAAGCAAAATGGCTAGGTAGGTTCATTTAGAATGGGTTTAATATGTATATGACGCGACTCTAACACAAACCTAGAAAGTTATTGCTATGTGCCATTCAGCTAAATGATCTGTCTACTGCTAGCGACATCCTACAGGCAATGAATGATGTCACACTAAAGGAACCTATGACAGCCTATTTGGCTTTCAAGATCGCTCTGAAACTACAAGATGCAGACAGTGCATTGGCATGCCTCGAACAAATCAGCGAGGCTTCATCTACTGATGCTCAATACTTATATGCATGTTGTCTCGAGGCACAACAAGCACAAGACAAAATTATTACGATCAAAGCATTGCAGCATATAACCCTCAAGCACCGGTTCCATTCTTCGGGCTCTATTCACCTCCCAGCACTACTGCGAGTCCTGATACGTCTTGACATATCAGTGCTGAATGCTGAGGAGGACGTAAACAGGAATAAAGAAGTGATAGTTGAAGATCTCTGTATTTTTCAACATTGGTAAGCTACTTGTGTGAACTCTACTCTCTACCTAGCCTAATAACCTGGGCAGCTGCAGATGAGATACAAAAAGATCGCCGAGATGGTAAAACCGACAAGGTATTTGTGATCGAAGAGCTAGACTGGTTTTGCAAGAATGCTTATAACCTTGGCCTGGAAAATACAATGGTATGGGAAGCACGCCATGTCGTTACCATGTTGGAGTGCTGCATCTCTATTATATCGAGCTACCCATCAGACATCCCAGGCCAGATGGCCGCTGATAATTCTCTACGCGGCATGTTTTGTCACTTTATGGCGGCTACAGTGCTCCTCGCCCTAGCACGCTCAGAAGACAATACTGAATCGCGACTCCAAGATTATCTGAAAATGCGGGGCCATGTGACAGCCTTTTACGAAAAAATGGAATCAAGATTCGATTCGCTTGATGAAGTTTCACGAGAAGATCTCCAAAGCAAGCTTTCGACGTTGTTGGTGTTCGAGTTCGAAGGAGCGACTAGTTTGAAGTCATAGGATGATCTCAAAAGCATTATCCTTAGAGCCCAACAGGGACAAAGTCTCTTAGCTTACCAAGCCATGGCAGATTGTATTCTGAGATGCCAATCCGTCCCAGCGCAAGGTAAGATACTTGCCATATTCCTCCGCTTTCGATATTAATTCTTATTGTGCTAGTTCTATATAAACGATGCGCGAACTTATTAATCATATTTGGACTCTTGAGAATTTTGACAATGAAAAGCTAGCCAAGTATATGCGTTGCTTACTTAAAGCTACTTTACCTATGGATCACAAAATTCCCTTGAATCTAATGGAGGAGATCTCTACGATGGTCAAACAATTGGCGAAGGCATGTCTTCTAAAGTAATAAAAATATCATTGACTTTAACTAAACACTATGTATAGAACAAGAAGCATTTCCCACCTATGGAACTAGAATGGATCGTTATCACAGCCTTCAACCATGGTGTTGATCTGTTCGGTATCCATGAAGATGAACTCAGCAAAGCCTGGGTCTTCCATGCGCTGACTATTGTTCATTATCTTCCAGATGGCGGTGATTTAGAGAGGCAACTGCAAGAGAAACATGCAAAACTGAATTGGGACAACTAAACCGCAAGAAATAAACCACTATGATCGATATCTCTGCAATACTGCTTCGAGGAATACCGTGGCTCCTCCTGAACATCTTCGCTTCTGAATGTGCTCGAATTCCTACCAGCTGTTTGTAACTACAAGTTATTGACTGGGCTTATAACACAATTGAGGGATTCTATTGCCTGAATCGGGCAACCCAGGTTTGCATGGCTGGCATATTTGTTTTCATCGGAAAAATACTAAGTAGTTTAGCTTGGTTGGCTTTCAAGCACTCGTTAGATATAAAAAATATTGTTAGCCGTTCGCGTCAACAAAATCTCAAGTTCTTAGGTTATTTTCGAGCAACTAGTGCTACTCAGAATGGATGACTGACTGATGGTTATCTTGAGTAGCGGTCTTCGAATTGGCGGATTCCTCGGCAGCTCTGTTGCATTCAAACTCCCCTGAATGATAGAATTGTGGCTTCCGACCTAATTCACCCCTTAATATACCCGCACTACTTCAGTAGCTATTTGTCACCATGTCATATAATACACTTAAAGCAAGGTCGTGACTATCTCTCTTGTGGATATTCCTTTTTTTTTTTTTGGAAAAAGTCTTACAACACACCCGCCATCTCATAAACTGTCACCAGGCATCGACTAATCTCACAATACCTCGTCTTAATTCTCCAAAGCCTCCTTATCTAGGCTTCACTTAGACCTCATGAGACTCAAGAGTCTGGGAACAAAGGGCCTAAATTTATATAGCCAGTTTCTGGCCTATGGAGATGATTACGCTCTCTCGCAACAACAGGTGTTAATATCGACCCACACTTTAACTTGCGAGGTCCCGACACAAAGGAAAGGAAAATAGGGCCTTGAGTTGCTAAATGAAAAACCCCGAAATAGGACATACACATATTACAAATTTAAATCGATAGGAGAGTGTAGATGATGGGCTACGAGTGTAAAATTGGTTCTTTACATCCGAAAAAATCCATCTTTCCCACAACCTCGCGGACCTCCGTAGACCCGAATAGAGACCTGTGTAGCTGGAGTCTGTGTGTCTCGGTGTTCCATCTCAGCTTTCGGCGAATGAATGAGACTCACGAGATTCGTACAACTCCGTGCGACTTCATCAGCCTCGTAGGGTAGTATTCAGCGAGCTCCGTGCGAGATCCGTGTGTGACATCACGGCTGTTGAGGTGACATTTCCCAGTCTTATGTAGGCCTAGATGAGGATGACTCGGTTTGCCTCAGCTTTCTATCAGTATAGGATCGCTCCCACTCATCAATGACGTGGTCTTTATTTCTGCTGCAGTGGGTGTCGCTTGGCAGTATTCCCGTGTGGGTGTTGGTGTATGTGCGCCGACTTGAATCCTCACGGTTTTCGAAGTCTCAGACAACGAATCCGCACCAGTCCTATGTGTGTGGGGAATGAGCCCGTATGTCACGATCCTTGCAGGGGTAGGGTGTAAACATCTGTTGTTGCACAGAGGACCAGTGAAGTCATCTCCGTGGGCTCTACGTGACTATCTGGCTATATACGAGGAGTCTCTTTGTCTAATCCGGTCTCTGATCCCTGTTCCTGGCACCGTAGATGTAGAACTCGCAAGTCGTCCGCATGACGGCGGAAAACTTGAAGCTATAGGATGCTTTACTCAGCCAGAGGTTTACGAACCCCAACACGACGGCCACGAATCTGAAACCAATGGAAAGGCCGTATGCCAGCAACAAGTGCGTGGGTGAGTAGACGTAGATGTTTTCGACGGACTGAACCGTAATGCTTGTAGGTAAGGATGCGTCGGTCAGAAAGGCCTGCTTGCTAAAAAGGGCGAGTGTCATGTTTTGAAATATCTCTTCGACGACATCGACTAGGAATCGATTGACATTTTGTGACTGGAATTAAAGCATCAAGCACGGTAGTATTGTACGCTACTGTGGGTATAATGATTAAATTGTAGGTCAGGAAAAGCTCCTTCGTGTATGCGACGTTGGGGGTGGCAAAGCATATAGGACCGTCTTACTGCTACGGCTACGGTAGGTTAGTAAACTCTTGCGTGCTAAGTGTTCGATGTTGCTTAAGCAAATGGCTAATCGCGAAGACTGGACGTTGGTTAGCACATTCCCTCAACATGCAGGGTGACATGGGCTGTGTGTGTATGTATAAGTTATTAGTTATAAATTCCTACTCGCCGTTTGTTATCGCCACGACCGCTGGCAGATGCAGTCACTAATTTGACTTTTGAATCTAAAATTCCGGGCTCAGAAAGCCATGGGTATCAATCCAAGCCAATACAAAACCCCACCTGTGCTGTAATAAGCACACCACCCTTTATATGACCTATGTACCCTATGCCAAATAATACAAAAAGACCATCCATCCACGGTGGCATGGCTCGCTATCATTCGCTATCCGCTGCCATCCTCGCCTTCTCCTGCGCCAGAAAGGCCTCCTGTTCTCTCGCGCTCTTATCTAGGTCCAAAAAGAGCCAAAGGCCAGTCGCACTGACCAGGGTCAGCGCGAAAAGGAAGTAGAAGGGCGCGCTGTTGTTATCGTGGCCCGGCGACGCATCAATAATGGCGCTGCTAACAAAGGGTCCGATGAATGAGGACGTCTTGCCGACGATGGTGAAGAGGGAGAAGAACAAGAATTCATGGCCGCGTGGTGTGACGGAAGAGATGATGATCTGCGAGTACGAGTACCATTGGCACACGAAAAGACCATAAAAGACTTGGTATAGCCAGATTTCCCAAACGTGATGGAAGCCGAAGTTGTTGGTCCAGTTACCGATCATACCCCAACCATCGAGCAAGATGATGCCCACCATGACTACGTTGAACATCATCTTGGCGCTGATCTCGTACCGCTTTTGCAGCCACCAGTAGACGGCGATTCCTACGGCTTGCGATACGATGCCTACGATGAAGAGGTAGGTGAGCGTCAACGTGTCGTACGAGACCACTTCGTTCTGTAGCGTTGCGATGACGGTCACAGTCGTGTTGAGGGAGTCACCGAGCAGGAAGTATCCGACGAGATAGATTAGGCTTTGCTTGAGATGCCAGATCTTGGTCAGGGCCTCCTTCAGCTGCCAAAAGCCGACACTGATGATGTTCTTGCCCGGCGGGATTTTGAGCCCGGGACGTTTCTTCTCTATGACGAACCAGGGGATTGACAGGACAAGCCAGACAGCGGTGGCGAAGGCAATGAGAACGCTGACGCCCAATTGTTAGCCTCAACACTCGCGTTCACATCAACGCCAAACAAGATGCCAACAATGATGACCAGGATGACGACCTCGCCAACACTCTGGATGCAAAAGGCCGTGTTGCTGAGCCGGCTGCGCTCCATCTCGTCCTGGCGATCGTAGTCGGCCTGGGTGATCTCGCCCTCAGCATACGCGCGCGCGGCCTCCTTCAGGTGCCGCGAGTTCCGCGCCAGTGACGGGAAGGCGGCCGTCCAGTAGGTCAGTGTGAGCTGGTAGCAGATGAGACCGACGATATACAAGCCCACGCCGACCTCCCATTGCGACGGCTCGTGCACGCCGAGCCAGGCGAAGCCGATGCCGAAGGAGACGATGGACCAGAAGACGAGGATCCAGCGACGGCCGGAGCCGAAGTCGGCGTACGAACCGATGATGATGAAGAGCGCGGCCTGGATGGCGAAGCTGATGCCGTTGGTGAGGAGCACGATGCTGTTGACGTTGCGGTCACGGCCGGCGAAGGGGAGGAGCCCCGTGTCCTCGGGCGCGGCCTGCGACAGGAGGTTCTGGAAGGCCGTCGGACCGAAATTGAACAGCGAGAGGCCGTTGGCACCGATGTAGTAGGCGTACCACGACCATACCTCCCACTTGGTGGTCTCCGGGACGTCGGCAGAGGCTAACACGGGGTGACGAGGCCGTGTTCTGACGCGCCGGGATCGGACACGTCTGGATCTACCCGCGGCTGCTTGGGATCTTGGGCCTCGGGGGTCGGGAGGACGGCCGGATCGGGTACGGACGACATGCTTGGCCAATGGAAGGGACCGGATCTATCTAACCTAGATCTATCGATCTATGTATCTACACACCATCAAAAGCTTGGTGTATGTAACAACGTAAAACAAACCGCACCACGTTCTGCGGCCCCCGAGAAATGCCGCACAACCCCTGGCCAAGAATTCTCATCCATCAATCTCCCAGGCTACATCATAGGTACTGCACTACGGGATTCCGGCGTAATAGGGCACTGTACACCGCGACATCTGCACATTGCGCGATCATCATATCCTTGTTTTGAATCTTGAAGCGGGGATCGACAATAAAGATGGACCACTCACAGAGGCATACTTATACCTCCTAATAGATAAGATTACATCTATGCTCGATGTGGTTGGACAATCAGGACCGTCATGCTGGGCTAACCCTGATGCGGAGCTCATATCCTTGGCTTGCTGGCAGCGTGCATCGCGGGTGCGTCGACAACATCTCCTAGGACCTGGAATCTGGGATCTAGGGTCGTCGGTAACGTGCTACAGTGTAGTGTTTTACCAATAGCATGCCCGTGTGGTAAGTTTGTGGTAGTACATTCGGATGTGTTGGCTGTTTCCTTCCCTTGAGCATCTCACATCTTGTCTGAGCCGAGTCTCACAGACAGGAGACCAACATTCGTTGGGTTGAGCCGCTAGTGTGGATATTTGTATGGTTTGGATGTACTAGGAGGACTAGAACAAGAGCAGCCGCCGCCGCCGCCTCCCAGTTCTGAGTTGCTGACCTGTTGAGAGGACGACTTACCGCAAGCCAGAGGTGCGGGACGGACTTGATAACGTAAGATAGTCCACTACACGGATTCCTGGGTCTCGGAGCGGGACAGAGACTCGGCCAAGGGTTAACGAGTTCAAAGGCTGACAATGATCTTGCGAATTGGCGGAGGCTAGCGCCATCCTTGACGGATGACTCGAGAGCCGCCTCGCCAAGTCTCAGCCCAGCAGTTGAAGGGCGGAATTTCACCGACAGGCGAGGAAGCTGAAGTGACGTGAGGAAAATGAGTGGCTTGGTGGCGTGTTTGTGTCATCCATCCATTTACGATATACGGACGAATCGCACAGCATGCTGAAGATAAATGTAGCGGCGCCGGTTCTCTGGGACGCCGCTAGTGCCATCTTGTTTAGTTCTAAGTAGGTACTTTGTATGTAAGATCCAGCTGTTCCCTAGGGCAAAATCACGTGTAGCTCTCCCAAAAATAGGTCCTGGACACCGCCAAACGTACAACACAGTATCAAAACGAAACCGGGGTTAAAGCTGCGGGAAATTTCTGTCAGTAGAACAACCAAATACAGTACATGCCTTCTCCATCTGGCATTATTTTGCTTGGCACAGGTTTATTATTAGCTGTAGTAGCCTACTTGATTCCAAGGTTGTCAATGATAATTGGTAAATGACAGGTGATGTGGAGGTGCCTATCCGCTGCATATCTAATTGGCGTTAGGTACCTCTTAAGTAGGTGATTCTACCTACCTGCATCATCATATAGCACCTCTAAGGGTACCTGTAGCAAGGTTAAGGTAGGGAGTTGCCAGTAACAGCCGCCATCAGTCGGGTGTTAGTCGCGCTACAGTAAATGTTGGCGCGACTGTGGATAAGCCCGCCTCTATCCTATAACAACAACGACAGTCTATAACACGGAATAGACATGAAGGCTGATGGGTTGTTGGCGGTGGTCGCCCTTTGATAACATGGGGGGGCGATCGCTTTGCATCTTGACAGGAATGAAGCCGAATGAACTACCGAGCACAGACTACGACATACCATCGTCTCATTGGCTATTCGTTCCAGATCTGCCCGGGATATCGATTGAGAACCAAGTAACAGGTGATTCCTAAGCTCGTCACATCAATCTACAGTAAGATTATACAAATCACTCGTTGTGGTTGAACAACATCTGATTGCTCTCGAGCTACAGGTGTATCTATGTTCACAGACAGCTTTTGGATTGAATAGAAAGGTATGATCTAGAGCGATAATAGGGTCATCACTAACCACTTAGTCACTGAAGCGAATGGAGGGCTACAACTTTAGAAACTCTACAATTGAGCGAGCGTATATTCCACGATGCTTTGTCTCTTGGTGACACAACCAATGGTCGGTCAACTGGTATACAAATCATTACTGTTCTTCTCTGAACTCGATATGAGTGGAAGTTGATCCAAAAGATCCCAGCCGCCCCCACCGGCATGGCCCGTCATTCGCAAGATACACGGTAGTACTGGAAGTGGCTGTTCTAGAACATTTGCTTGGTACAGTACACATTAGTCTGGGGTTGCGGCTGGCTATTCGCTGCTTGCCCTGCTTGCCCTGCTTGCCCTGCTCCTCGGGGTAGCAGCAGCATGATGACTAGTAAGACCCGAAGCATGATGCGACTCTGTTTTCAATGCTACTGCCTAATACATCATCGAGTTTTCAAATTTGAGATGCTACCATCATCTGCGTCTCCTTTTGCATTTGGAGTAAGTATCGTACAGATTTTTTCAATGTGCCTCAGACTTGCCCATTCAAGCGGACGCAGCATTCGCTCGTCTTTCGAGGCTAAGAAAGCGATGGTCTCTTTTTTGCTGCAGTTGTGCGGCGTAGTGATATTATATTTCGTTATATTTATGTATTTCGATGCGCTGATGGGATACGGAATTCTCCGAGACAAAGTAGCGCCCAGAATTGAGGGCCCGTATAATCCTCCCCGCCCGCCAACGTCTCTGGTCTATCATTCTAGAGGCCATCGTTATTATTGGACTTACCTGGGCCGCAATGCCCATCATTCATGCCTTGCGAATTGCAAGTGCAGACTCTACTGTAGATGGCCAAGACTCATGCTCACTAGAATAGTTTCGTTATAGTTGACCTATAACTAAGCGTTGTCTCATCCCTATAGCCAGGCTTTTCCAAATAAATTCACTTGGCACGTTGGATCTGACAATCAGAGTCTTTTTTTATTTATATTTTTCAAATAACCATTTTCGGCATCGAGGCGGCAAGCCGTGATACGGCGCATGTGTGTGCCATCTGGACTAATCTCGCTATTTGGCATTTCAAGGGTGTCGTACCAAACCTTGGGACATCCAAGGCTACTCGAAGATGTCTCTCTCAGTCAGCATACCTAGTCTAGACGATGAAGACATATCAGGGGTCTTTGAAATAGACGACAAACGGATATATATATACGTGAGGCCGAGCTCACAATGTTAACCCTATTCTCATCATCACCATCGTGCTCTACTTCCTTCTTCAACTCCCTTGACCCTTTCTTCGCTTCTGTCTGCTTCGCCTGTACATTCCTTCAATATTCAAAATGAAGTTCCTCACCACCGTCGCTTCATTGGCCCTTGCGGTCACTGCCAGCTGCACTCCTAGTCATTACCCTACAAAACTTCCTACCACTACCCTTTACGGTGTGGAGGTTGTTGATACCCAGATCGTCCGTGATGCCAGGAATGTCATCAAGAACTTCACTCCTTACCTCCACAAGCACTCGCTACGAACTTGGCTCTTTGGTGCCGCTGCCATCAATGCCAACAAGACATTGAAGGCCACCATTGACTTGGAACTGCACGCCGTTTCCACGATCCTCCACGATCTCGGTTGGGACAGTAAGAACTCTCGCTATTCATATCGACAAATCACATAGAGACTAATCAAACCCACCATAGTGACCCCCAACTCTCCCTGGATCTCTCCGTAAGTGACCTACCCGGCCCCAATCATCCTCGCCCACGCAGCATACTGACCCGGGGATTCAACAGCGACATGCGGTTCGAGATCGACGGCGCCCTGGGCGCCACCAAGTTCGTCAAGGGCCACAAGGACGCCAAGAACTGGGACCCGGTGCGGCTTGAGAAGGTGTACGACGGCATCGCCCTGCACGGGTCGCCCGGCCTGCAGGTGGGCAAGAACCAGGACGTGCAGTGGATTCTCAAGAGCATCAGCTTCGACAACCCGGGCGCGCGCGACCCCTGATCCCGAGGCCCAGTACAAGAGCGTCCTCGCCGGCCTCGACGGCAGCGACATCGGCTTCGGCACCAACGAGACCTGGATCTGGCTCGCCAAGACCAAGCCCATCGCCACCTACAACACCATCGTCGAGCCTTTCGGAACTGCCGTAAGTGACACCAACCACCTCGCAACGACCGTGTACTGATGTCCTTGTTCTAGTTTGTTCCCGGCTACAACGCTGTCGGCCACCGTGTCTTCGATCTCCTTAACCCTACATTCAAGGGCAATGCTGGTTGCTAAGGCGGATTATTAGAGAAGCTACTTGCGAAGGAGTTTGGTCTCATTGGGTTTGGGAATCGAGCTGGAAAAGAAAACGACACTTACTTCTCTTCACGTATCTTATAGTATATAATTTTCAAATTGCATATATGAACTTCAAAAGTATATTATTCAACACCCATGACTTTTAATTCCCGTTGTGTGAATATTGATTGCTTAGTTAGATGATCGTAGTCGGATGAAGGGACGTAACCGATAGCGCTCTACCAATTTGCGCCGCGAATATCTACTTTTGTAAATGATATTCTTATTCTACTAAGAGCTTTGTTCAATCTTCACTCTCATCTGAAATTGCGGGCTCTACGCTGAAAAATAGCTTAAGAAGTTGCTGGGCAGTGTCAAGAACTGTGTGATATATGAGGTAGATTATTATCACTTTTGTTGTACGAAGGCCTTTCAAACCACCTTTTGTATGCTTATGGGTTAATTCCTACTATACACAAGTGAGGACCATCCAATCTCTTGTCTATATGATATATATGATATACCTTATAACAGTCAGGTTCTAGTGATATAATAAACGTCTATATGAATTCTGTCATTAGGCACAGGCATACAATCGTTGATAAATGCTCTATCTATGTATCATCAAATAGATTATACGGAGGTGTTTCTAGAGACTTTTGCGCAATAGTCAGCGTCTACACACATAGCTCTTAAAATGCTTAGATTTAATGCACAGTATTTTCGACTTTCGACAAGTGGTTATGTCTAAACAACACCTCGTATTAAGCTAGAATTAGGGTTATATGTTTCAATTTACCAGGAACACTATGCTTGAGGTACGCAATAAACAATTTGAGCTTTTTCGTCCTGAAATTACTCTTAGTTCACAAAAATTACTGCATCTCTGCTCACAATTGCTTTCTATTTTTTCTTCTTCGAAAGCTAACGCCAATGGTGAGAACAACGCTTCCCTTGGATAAATGATATTCTGTGTTGGAAGTTATGTAACGCTTCCCTACTGGAATTGGCACAGGTCCTAAGACTTAAAGCGATACTTCCTTGCTTAAAAGACTCAAAATAAAGACAAGAATAGCTCTATTCGTGTATAAAAACAACAGCAAAACCAAAAAAAGAAACAAAAACAAGCTATTAATTATCAAATCTTGATCAATCAACAAGCGCCTCTTTCGTGGATAGGAATGTAATTTTGCAATTCCAGACTCGAGCTACTACATCGTGAGAATGTCAGCAAAGGAGCTGGAACCAAGCCTAACAGAGTTAAAGGGGCGGGTAGATATTAGTTCAATGCTAAACCAGGCTTGTCAGGCACCCAACTTGGCGCCGGCCCTGCTGACTTTACTAGTAGGACATCAGGCTTCTTGAGACCCTTTAGAAAAGCATCTCCGAAATTCCGATACTCCATCGAAAGCTGGTAGAAGTAATCCATCTCTGCCGGCTTAAACTTCTCCTCCACCTTACTAGCGAACTTGCCAACAAGCTTGTCCTTGTCTAAGAACGGTAGACCTATCACGATCTGAAGCAGCTCGCCGTAATGATGGAGTCCCATCTCGGCATCAGCGAATGAGACATCAAGGCGCTTGAGGGCAATACTTGTTACCTTCTCGATGTACGAGAGCGACAGATCTTCAAGCCGGGAGCGCCGGTCAGCTTCCTCGATGGACTTCCGTGCGAGACTGGCGAAGCGAGCCGCAGAATACTTCACTTTCTTAATCGCTCGCTCATCTTTGATGGTCGACTTCAGTTTGTCGGCGTAGCAGACGCTACAGAGCATTTCATCAGAGACGTTTATCTGCCTCACCCTACCGAAGTTCCAGCAGTGCTTACCAAGTAGGCACAGAGGGTTCTTCGCATGGGACTTAAGTTGGCCACTAGCATCAAATTGGCATGCTCGTGGCTGAACCCAGGGTTCTACGTGCCCGCAGCTGTACGAGACGTTAGCAATGATCTGGCACATCTTCGCTGTCTTGGAGTGGTTGGCAAATGTATAGTAAGTTAAATGAAGAGTTGCGTGGCGTTGATATTGCAAGAAAAGTCTTAAGCAAGTGAGTTCTTTTGATAACTTAATATTTGATGATGGTGGTAATGGTGAGGGGTAGATGGTGATGGTGATGACGCTGAAAATGATGAATACAAGCAACAAATTTATACGCTGACATCTTCGTATAGCTTGTATTGATGAAACAGGCAAGTCTCAAGCACTTCCTTTGTTAATTGTTAGAAGTCGAGTGCGCCGTTGTTGCTTCATAGGAAACAATATGAGTGTTATATATTAGGATATAGAACACATGAACACATAAAGAAATAGAGTTAGCTCTACTGTCGGGTTGAAAAATTTGCCTGCAAAAACTTTAAACATCATAATGGTAATTTCTATACTGGCCTACGCAGACATACAGAGGGAGCGGAGGGAGGAGTGACCGATAAACACTTCAGCATAGGATTTACTCTCAGACCAATAGCTCTCAAGACCGTGTATCATCACATGGATATTTAAGCCGTCAGGTACCAGAAGATTTATACACAATTAGGTTATGTTAGGGCTTCTGCCGCGAGAGATACTACGAGTAACACGCTATAGTAGTTTGCTTAGGAGTATAGTACTAAGTTAAGCTTGCTAGTTAACCCTGGCGTGGTTGTTCGGAGTAATTTTAATATTCATAGTAAGGCAAATGGCATTATAGAGCACAGGGAAACAAAAGAGTAACCATGTTTCTATTTACTAAGAGGGTAAGCGATGAATAGGGGGACATGGGTACGCGAAGTAATACTTAAAATCCAGACAATGGCGGGAACAAAGTCCTCGGCTAGTCCATGTCTTGCGTTCTAACTTTGTATATCTGGCTTGAAATGGATAGTACGACGGTTGATTTGGTGTTAGAGCTTTGTGAGAATTTAACAAGTCGCCTATCTGCACAGCGATCGGGCAGGCGCTTTAAAACAAACTTCTACCTGCAGTGCCCTGCTCGATCGATGCCTGTCGTAATACCTACTAGGTGAAGGGATATTGTGCTACTGCTGGAAACGGAGCTTCCCGGTCGGCTATGATCGACCCTTTTGAAGAAAAAAAACCGGAGTTTGCAGAGTTAGACGAAGCTGGGAGAAGGGTTGTAGGTCAGCCCAGCTACTAAGGAGGCAAGGATGATGAATCCGACAGGAGTCTTGGCAGCTAGCATGACTTTTCTAGGGGGAGATGCTGTCAGCCTAGATAGGTGACGCAAAGGTAGAAGGGAAGCGATTAAAGAGCGGAGAAAGCGTAAGCGGAGGGAGACAAGGCGAATGTCCCACCCAGGAGAGACACTTTCAGGGTTCGGACAGCGAAGGAAATGTCTGAAGCCCAAGCCGGGCGAACTGGTCTTCCGCTAACAGATATGTCTCGGTATAGAGGAAACCGCGTTGTCTAGTGGCGTTGTGCAGATGGGATTGATTGACTGCCTTCTTTTGCCTTGGACACAAATGAAAAAGAACAGGCAAGGCTTCATGCAAGGACTAGCGGCCGTAGACCAGGAATCAGCTAGAATAATCGAACGATTTCACCGCCAGTTCGCGATACGTGCTACGAATCGGCTTCAGCCATGTCATCCGTGCATATTCGCCGTACGCGTTATGATGTTCTTGTTGTACATTACATACATATACACCGAGTCATGCCAGAGGAGGAGGACCTTGGACTATGAGGTCGAAGACCGGGTAATGTGAATGGTGTTGTAGGTTGCTCAAAACACTATGCAAGAGCATGGGCTAAAACTAAGCTTAAACAAGATGCACAAAATCAGTCGTCCGATTCTCAAGTAGAAAGACGCTTTTTGGTGCTTACAGCAATCCAAGTTGCTACCCGTGTCGTACATACAGCCTAGACACGTCACGAGATGCCCACGGAATGCGTCAACTCACCGGCCATGGTGATGAATATAGTACTCGATAGATGTAAAGCACCGAAACATGAGACTAAGCGGACTAAAGTTAAAGATAAGTAGAATCTAATACAGATGCAATTTCTTCCCAAACGTGCGTCGCCTCCCCCGAAGAGCGGTATTATATGGTTTGGTGAGTAGAGCTATCTACTTGAGAGTACACGATTTATAACGCAGGTTTGCAACATGTAATCTCAGATGGCTGGGCTCTGTACAAATCCCAATCCTGCTGTGATCGTTCCACTTTTGGTGTTCTCTTGTTCGGGATCTGACATCTTGCAAGAAAGCTACTATGACTAAGAGAAATATACCTATAGGATATAAGACCCTCTTCAAGGGTCCTCAGGGTCTCTCGGGTCATCATTTGAGAGATCGCCAAGAGAGGAGTTGGTTCAACGTAGCTAAGGGCTCAGAGCTGTTCACCGGTGTCTCTTGCATTCATGAGGCGATGAGACAATCAGCAGATTTAAAAAAATTCCATTACACTACACTGCGCTACACTGATGTGTCACTATGCTATGGCCACTATTGATGCCCTGCTTCCGCCATGCGATACAGCGATTCCTCGACGGAAAATGCCCTTTGCCCACGCCGGCAGTTGATGTTGATGCGATTCTTGTAGTGTTAGGAGGCTACGGATCCAACACGTGTTGTTTTTTGCGGGGAAAGTGCTGAAACGCCCCCGGGGAGCGTCCGTCTGTGAAGAAAGGAAAAAGGTCTGCGAAAGCTGTGAGCCGTATTTGCATGCGCTTAGGCGCATTGCTACGCCCACACACATCACGCCAGCTAATGCTGTGCCTCGTGCGGCGACGGGACTGCTCAGTTAGCTGCCCGCCATGCTGTGACCATTGTCTGCTCGCGCGAAGTCTGGCCAAGAGCTAGCCGAGGGTTGATTTTTCTGTGTGTGTCTCTCTCTCGCGATCACACAGGCCCTTCTTGGTAGTTGGCAAGGTTTAGAGGGGAATAAAGAATGAAAAGAGACAAGAAGCGACCGATAAAAGAGGAGAGGACGAATGGCTGCTCACAGACGCGATACTATAAATATAACCCGGTCCAATCTGCAGGATACGTCTCGAGACGCGTCGATCGCGCGACTTATGGTGGTCTGAAAACGCCAGTGTTACTAGATTGTAACCCTAGGAAGGGTGAACGGGGAAGAGGGTCACAAGAGCCCCTCTCCGGAAACAGAAATGGCCAGAGTACGACAGAAAAAAAGAGCCCGGGTAGGAGTCCGTGTGTCTTGTTTATCTGGAGGCGCAGACTGTGAAGCAGAATGCCGGTCATCGTGCATATGTCGCCTTGTACCAATAGGGGGCACGAACAGCTCGCTGCTGGCTTGTCCCGTCTCCATACCAGCCAGACCAGACCCTTCCCCCCAGCCAGCGAGCGGGCTGTTAAATGCGACGTAGACGCATAGCAGACGGGCCTCTTCCTGGACGGGAGGGGGAGCCGTTCTTCCCAAAGAGCCAGTACGACCATGCCATACCATACCATGTCATGCCATGTCGTGGCCTGGCCTGTTTATCTACGGTGCTGTAAGGAGAGGAAGACGATCCCGGAGGACCTTCGAGAGCCAAGCCCGGGGAGAGAGAGGATCACCGCTCGCTGTCTGGATGCATGCCGCCGCGGTCTCTCTACCAAAGCAAAAGCAAACAGAACGGGTAACAAAACAGACCCCATGGGCGGTCGCACGGTGGCCTCGTCACATCCCATATGGGTCAGCGGGCATCGTCGCTTTTCATTGTTGTGGTGGTTGTCGGGGACTTCTGCTTTTACGCCACACCTCAGCAATAACAATAACAACAACAACAACAACCACCACAACAACACCAAGAATTCATGCAAGACGCGCGAGCACCTACATAATACCCTACTGATGGCAGGTGGCGTCTCCTTTCGAGTGGCTTGCTGACCTATCGTAACCGACTGAAACCAAGCAGAGGCGCACGCTAGTCAGTCCCATCGTTACATTGTTACGCGGTTCTTCTGTACGCGGGCCTGTTTGGGCAGCCGTTGAAAGCCAGTCAGCGTTGGAGCGCAGTGTCGCATGCAGATAGAACAGTAGTCTCTTGTTGTGTGGGAGTGCGTAGTATTGCTCCTGCTCGGCTCATCCCGAGGTCTAAGGAACGCCAAAGCGCCTCTTTTTCCTCCCTTCGCGAACGGTGACAATTAAGAAAATTTCCATTATCCATTATATCCCCTTCGTCGGCCGCTCTCATCTTTGCCGATCTGTACCCGGAACGGGCCTTCGCTATAGTTGCTAATCTGTCTCCCAATGCACCATCAGCGGCTCGAGCGGCGGGGGACGAATCGCGTTGGACCTTGTGAGCCGTCTGGCGCGCGGATATTGAGTTGAAAACAGAAGACCCATGCTGCAAGATCCATTTGGCCCTGCAACGTCGCATTTTCACCCCCAATTCACTTACCACTATCGCTCATGCTCAAGGTATCCATTTCTTGGTATCGTAGCCGGCCGTCCGTCCGCCCAGCGTCACCTCTCTACTTCCTCGCCTCTACACCTGCGCCTATTCTTGCTATAAATTGCCGGGAGTAGCGGGCCACGGGCTGGGTATCGGTAGAGTTCTGCACGATTACAACTACCGCGTTTGTTATGAGCAAGCCCACTTGCAGCGTTATTCGTTTCGGCTTTTGGAGTCATGAAGCAAGAACAAATACAAGAGGTCATCGCCTTGGGACTTGAAACGACCTTGTCTTCGATACAACTTGGCCTATAATATGCGCTTTATAGACGGGACAGCGAGCTGACACGAGGGGTCTCACCTGTGCGCACTGAAGACGTCCTGGTCAACCAAATCAGAACATAGCCCTTCACCGGGGTGGCAGCCCTACTTTGGTCACGTCATTCTCAACCCTGGTATGGGTGTGGAGCGCGTTGTAACGCCAGGGTCTGAATTGGAGTGCTCTGGCTGCCAAGGAGAGATCTCCCACCGCCCAGGATCGCGAACGTCTTGGATAGATCTCTGACAAATCATAAAATATCCGATGGTCTTGATCTAGAAATGGTCAATCAATGTGTTTTCGGCTTAGTCTAATATATGTAGACTGCCCTAGATGTGTCTGCTCTCCAAGTAACATAACCACGACTACTGGAATAACACGGGCAGGCTCTGCAGAACTACTCGATAACGGTAGTAACTGGGAGCCGATATTATCGAGGAATTTGAAGCTTTCTCATTCAACCAATCGTTCCACTTGTCAACGGAACGGTACGCGAGGGTCTTGGTTGTCCCAGGATCCCAGTATATACAATCGACCCCAGCCTCTTTCCCTTTTGAGCCATCTATGCTAGAATACATGCAATGCCAGGCCAGAACCATGCTGCCGTTGACCGAAACGCCATATCCCTTAGTTGCCCCTAATCGATGCTTTTAGTGATGGAGGGATGCTGAGCCCAATATGCAAATTTGTTTTAAACAAGTGGATGTCACCACGAAGAAGTGAAAAAGTTGCACGTAGACTTATCCATGTCCGAGGATCTAGCACTGCTATGTTGTAGACAGTCCCGGACTGCTATATCATGATAAGTAGTTTTGAAATCATTTTTCGCTCCTAGTATCTACTTCCGGAGTATCTGTAACAGTCGATAATCAGTCGTTGGTACGCTCGCGAGGTGCCGAAAAGGGGTGAGGGGGCGGCGGCGGTGGCGGCGGATGACCTCCGCGTCCTCTTTCCTCGGAAGCTGCTCGTGAACGCTGTCCACCCTCTGGTTGCTGCCCTGCAGGTCTCACATCGGGGGAGCCCGGGAAGATGGCTGGTCTGATAACATGGATGAAACCGAATGGCTACTTCGTTGCTGATACGGTTCGGCAAACGTGGTTTCTCTCGATGTGCCCACAATTGGGGCTCCAACCCCCGGAGAAAATCCTCCATGTGGTCCATACGACTCTCCTCGGTTGCGGCCTGTGGAGCGGTACGCGGACAGATCGCTTCTCTGACGCGAGTGACCTCGCCGGCGGCCCGGTGGGGTTGGACAATACACCCGTACTAGCTTGTTGTCCAAAAGTCGGAGACCTTGACCGCCGTTGGCTCGGTGGGGGAACGGAGTGTTGTGGCCCCGTCGCTTTGCGTTTCTTGGGTGAATCTGCTAGTTTAGACCAGAGTAGTATTAGCCAGACAAACCTTTCACTTGCCGGTTTTAGACTTAGACGAACCAGACGACGCTGCTTGCTGGCCAGCGCTCACGCTTGATGTTGGAGGCTGCCAGTGGTGGAAATATAGCCCGGGTGACTGCGTTTCTTGTTGGGCTACAGCTCCTTGTTGCTGCTGCTGTTGTTGTGGTGGTAGTGGTTGTTGCGCTGTTGGGTAGTGGTGTGAGGAGGCCCGCTGATACCGTCGCCTGTGCTTAACCGTGGTAGTGCTGAGCTACCTAAACCTCCTAAAGGACGGCCAACCGCGCTGCCGAGGCTACTAATCGTGTGCGCTCTGGCCCTCGTCGGCGAACCTGGGCCTTGGTAAGGAACAAAACCTGCTTGTGTCCCAGCAGCGGATCCCGGAGTTGGTGGAACACCGGCAGATCCAGCGTAAGAGCCATACTGTTGCGAATCCCGTCTATGTCCGGGAGATATGGGCACTTGGGCTGGTAAGATTTGAAGATGTTGCGGTAGAAATTGTTGGACCCAATCTAATGTAGCTTGAGATAAATGACCACCGCTCAAACCTGCGAAAACCACGGGAATTATAGAGGGCGGGAGCCACGCTCAAGTGATGTACGAAGTATATCGTGCTCAATTCTTCTCTGCTCCAGGCGTAAGGTTTCCTGCCGTGTCTTTTCCTCTTCCTGCCTTCTCCTTTCTTCCTCCGTTTTGGCCAACAACCAACTTCTCATTAGACTCCTCCGAACCTTGCCATTGAGGCGGTGGAGGCAACGGGCCAAGACTTTGGCTATGCGGAGATTGAGCTGGCGGCGCCTGAGCTTGCATTACTGAGCTCGGCGCTGGTGGGTGAGGTGGACCATGTGGCGGTGGTTGAGCTAGTGTCATGGCTGCCGGTAGTGGCAGAGCACGGTGAGGTGCCGACATGGGCTTAGTGGGCGGACTCTGCTGCTGCTGCTCGGCTGTGGACCTTTTGCGAAGTGTCCAAGACCGTCACGGGGGGCGAAGATCGAGGTGGTGTCGGTAAGTCATGGATTGGCCGGTAGCCGTAAGGGATGGGCTGGTTCATAGTGAGCATCATCTCGAAAGACGGAGCGACAGCAAGCTAAGAAGTTGGCAAGACGACATTCTGGCCTTTCAGAAAGAGCGACGAGAAGACAGAGGGAGACAGAAAGCAAAAGAAAGCACGTGGAATTAATAGCAAATAACAACCTTTGCATAAGAAAGCTGGAGAGGGCGGGCCAGCTTAGTGGTGGGAAGGAAGCAGTCGGGGCTTATGATATAGTTGGGTCATTAAGACCAGCCTCATCTGGAGATCGGTGCCACAATGGGCACAAGTCAAGTGAACTAATTTCAGGGAAAGCATTAGCTGCTGGACGATGCCGTGACGGGTTTCTATGAGGTGGTATCTGGGCGTTCCAAGCTGGGCAGGCGCTGGCGCGGCATCGGTCGAGAATGGCGGCCGGGGGGTGAGAGAGAGACAGACACTACCTCAGGTAAGGAGTAGGAACGTGCTGGAGAGAGTGGTGTAGTGTAGTATGCGGGTGCGTAGTAGCAGGCAGACAGACAGTCCTACAGTAGGTACTTTTTCGGGAAGGGCAAGCGAAGTGCAGTAGTACTGTACAAAGTAGAGCAGATAGATAGATAGGCTTGGGAAACAACGGCACGGCAAATGGCCCTCTACTGGATGTAGATCCTTTTACTTGCAGCCGATTTAGGCAATGCCCAAAATGGAAAGTAGGTAGGGAAAAAAACGTTCTCGAATGGACATGTGGAGTCGTCACTGGCTAGGCTTTGATTGGAAGCGGTGCAGCCGACGGAGAGCTGGCACCAGAGCCGCAGCGGCCAAATTTGAAGATCAGATCAGTCAATAGTGTGAGGAAGGGAGATGTGCGAGGGTTCCTGGTGTTGGCAGAGCGTGTAAAACATATGCAAGTCTGAGATGGGTCCCGAATGGAACAGGCCGTCTCTGCTGCAGCACCAGTTACAGTAGGAGAAGAGGAAAGAAGAGGTAGTCAACCCACCGAGCGAAGCCACGCAATATCGAGCGCAAATGCAAGACGAAAGCAACAGAAGCAGACAAGTCCTTCCGGGAAGGAGAGAGAAAGAAAGAGGGAAAAATACAAGACGCGCGGGAAGAAATGGCCGGTACGTGTAGACTACGAGATAGCTATACTGTACGGCGGCAGCATCGAAGACGACAACACGAGGAAGTGTGGCTTGAACAGTGCTAGCCCAGGCGCTGCTGTGCTAGACTACACTAGACTGGAGCAGGCAGACCAAAATGTACAAAGGCAAGACGTGCCGGAAGAGGGGACAGACTATCTAGGCGGGGAACTTTGCTGCTGACCCCTGCAACGACAAGGCTGCGGTGGATAGCCAGTCCAGTCGAAGACAGCACCAGGTGAAGGACGAAGTTGGCCTGTCCCTGTCCCTGTTCTTGTTGTTGTTCGTCAGGGTTCCGGGGACGACACGGCCGGGGTGGTGGCCCCGACGGCGGGTTGGCGTGTCTGAGGTCAGTCTTGATTCTTTTTGCTTCGTGGGTCCCCTTTTGGACGCTACCCAGTTTCGACGGCTGCAAGCTAGGAAAGGCGCGCAGGCTGACTGGGGATAGGTGCAGGGCCGATCCCTCAACAGCGAAAGGAAAACATTCAAGGACTGGTGCGTTGCGAGAGAAGCGGGCGAATCAGTCAGAGGGCGGGGGTTCGATGAAGAAAGGGGGGGTGCGAGTATCGCCGAAGCCGCTCCTGTGCCCGTACTTGGTCAAGAAGCATGCCTGCTTGCTTGCTTGATTGCTTGCTTGCTTGAATAAGTCGAATAAGTATAAGTGGAGTAGCCACTGCGCTATTCAGGAAAACCTGAACTGTTGTCAGATGTAAGATAACGACAGGTGGAGTAGATCTTACTCTAAATGAGGGTTTGAGGTATAATGCACAATAATGAAGTATAATGAAGACGACGACGACGACGACCTGCAACTTCAACCATTCACGTTCACTTCTTCCATTTAATTAAGTAGGAGCGCAGGGAAAGGATCCACCATGAGTAGGTAGGTTGTTTGATGTTTGATCTGTTGTTGGCCATTGAGTCGTATCGTATCGTAAATGTAGCTGTCATCTTACTGCCTGAGTAGTTCCCGGTCACAGATAGGATGAGACAGAAGGGCACCAACACCCACGCATGCATATTATTACTTTGGGAAATATGCATCATACCATTGCGAAAGTTTGGGAATGGCACGAGGGTCAGGGTCAGACATGCAGAATGCAGCAAGTGAGGGTGGATGCCTGGGGTTCACTCACAGACGAGAGACGAGACGAGACGAGTGAACTTTACTTGACGGTAGACTTGCAGAAGAGAGGCCGTGGTGTGGGTGAGGTGGCTGAGTCGTGGAGAAGGGTTACTTTTCCACAGGCCTACATCTTCACTACAGTACGAGGGATACTGTGCCGAAACTTCCGTTGATGTGAACTACCTGCCTTGTGTATGCATAAGGTGCTGGAGTATGTCTGCATGTTAGTTGAGCCGGCTGGATATTGTCACTGTACCACGATACTTGAGACAGCTATATCAATGGTAGGACTGAGGTAAACTGGAGATATTAGACGTACTACGAGTTAGACGACTATATGATAAGGAGGCAAGGCTCGAAGTCTGCCTAGTTTATGATTCTGTGTGAACGCGGTTGGGTCACGATATCACTACTTGGGTAGTTATTGGAAGCGGACACCGGTGTGACCGGGTAGGGTGGGCCCCTTGGGATAGCACCCAAAAAATTGCGACTTTGGGACGTTTGAGCTTTGCTAACTTTACTGTTGAGCAGTTAGTTTGTCCGGGACATTAACCTGGGCGTAACTATGCTGTATAGAGCTAGACTTGATGGGAATCTGATGTCGTAATGTATACCGTATCATTGTGACATGTCAAGTGGAGAGGGAGTGAGGAGTGAGAGAACTATAATAAATTAGTAAGAGGCGCCCGCGTTGTTGCTGAGTGCACTGTTTGATCTCATTGCTCATTGCTCATTGGTGGTGGATTGGATGTGGTAGTGCAGCGATGCCCAGCATGTTGCCATCACGACCTCGTCCAGTAGTGTAGTCGGGCCCGATGGTTGATCTCTGGTGCTTGGGTCTGCTTGGGTCTGCTTGGGTCTGCTTGGGTATCTACGATGCCTCTAAGATTGTCAGGGCCCGTGCCTCGACCTAGTCGAGTGGCGTACCGCATTTGACAATAGCTCAACCTAGACTTGGGGGACTTGGGGTTCTGGTTCCGCGTTGCACAAAAGAACTTTGAATCGTACCTAAGAGTAGAGAACGCGCGTGTTAGTATAGTGTACGTGTGTGACTCGGATCGGAACCGGATTAGGCAAGCTGGCCCCGTCGCACTTGGTCGTTTCGACTGTGGCCACCCAAGCAAGCCATGTGGGAAAACTGGGATTATTGAAATTAGTGTTTCGAATGAAGGACTACGGCAGGAATGCATATCACCACATTTAATAAGTGCTACCTGTGCCGACATTTCACGAGTCTTTTTGACGGCATGGCTACTGGGCACAGATGCACCTTCATCTAGTTACAGCTCATTACATTACTTTGCCAGCTCAATAAAACAAGGACAGGGCTGTGGGATTATTAGTATACTTAGGTCGTTATGTAGTTGATTAATCCATGTTAAATGCATTTCATAAGTTAAGGGATACTTACCTAGGTAGTTAACGGTAAGCTGTTAATTGCTACTAATAATAGAACTCTCCCCAGACCCATTCTGGTCATCTCTGTGAAGTCACTCTACGAAAATAGCCAATCGTAGTTATATCTCAGTGATGCACAATAATCGAGGTGTGACAAAAGTAGAGGGCATATGTTACGAGTTCACTTCTGACCTCGAACAGGTTGCGGAACTACAAACCTAGGAAACTTTTACCGAGGCTGAGAGTAGGCCCCCTTTTTGAAGCGAGAATATTATCGGGGCCAGGAAAACAATTAAGTACGACCTCTGTTGCCCATTCTACAATGGATGTCGTTAGATCTGTGCATTAGATTTATTTCAGTAGACCATTTGATTTTAGTGGCAGGTAGCACTCGGAGTGCTAAGAGTAATTTTTGGGATGTTTGGGCCTGGGATGATCATTGACTCCTTACAATGTATAGACGCAAAGCCATATCTGCTTCACCGGGTGGTCTAGGAATCTCTGTCATTGGCACATTGACGCCCGGCAGGCAAGGGGAACGCCCGCGCGAGAGCTGTGATAGGTAATCTACGCATGATCCGTAACTTACCACTGCTTACAGTGACAAGACGTTGCAGATCGTTCGGCCATAGATACGTTTTGATAGAGAGAGAGCTGAAGAGTGTTGCACCGTTATCCCAAAGGGAACAAATAAATCGGGTGGGCGTGCGCGTCTACAACAGTACTTGTGTGGTAGTCTAGCCGATCTTCACGTAGCGAGTCGGCCTCGGCCTCCCGTGCTTAAGCGTCGGCGCTAGTAGCTGATGAAGAGAGATACTTCCTTACCTGTGGTACTGTATACTATGTATACTATGTATGTCTGTCCTGGCCTGGCATTCTTCTCGTGTCGCTTGAGAGAGGGGCTGGATACATAGTGTTGCATACTCCGGTGCTGCACTCACATGAGCTGAATACGAAGTATGGTACCGTGGTCGGCCATAGTCACCCGGGTCTTCTGAGCTGCGGTGGCAAAGCCGAAATGAGTCTGCATAGACTTCATGTATAAGTACTCTATGAAGAAGGAATGTAGACAGTGGTTTACTTCCTCATAGAAGTACAACTTGAACAGGCCAGAAAGTAGGTAGGAGGTATTTCGGAGTGTAAGCTTCTGCACACTAAAAGTGCCTGAGCCCGGACAGTACCCGGAATATGTTGACAGTCTGCTAGGTACTTCCACACTGTCTTCACGTCTGCTGTACTCCGCCCTAAGTAGCCAGGTACTATGTGTAATGTGCGCAAGCCACAGAGGCTTGTGACCTGTTCATGACAACAACGATTACTAGGTACTTACATACTTTTTAAGCTCAGATACTCGAGGAAAAGAAAAACCCGCGAAAATAACGTAGAGTGCTGAAATACGCCTACCATCCTGTGAGAGTTTTCCTGCAACAAGATCTATAGTATAGTACTGTATAATATAGTAGCAACTGGACTGAGTCCCGGGCAATATACCTCCACATTCGCCAAACATTAAGTAGCCTGCGCAGCACAACATGCTATGTATACTACGTGCTCACCTAACTCGGTAGGCGTTCTTGGCGGTCTCATACGTGCGCTGTAAGCGTCGTTTCTGACCATGACCCTGCCAGTTACCATGTACAGAGTAGACTGTGGGGACAGGTTAACGTACCCTAACTTGAAATGCTGCAGCTAGTGACCTAGTGGTCCTAGCGTCATCAGCTATCGTCTACTTGCCTGATTCAGCCAATTCTGAAACAACGCCAACCTCACATTCGTCCAATTCTGTCATCCTGCCGGGCGCCCTGCACGTCGTATGCTCTTCCGCAGTGGGACAAGACTGAGATGTTAGTCGGAGCCCCGGCTGTCGACACAGACGAACCTATCCAGGTTAGACATACTTACTTACCCATCACGCAGAACTCATCCTGATACACTTCATATTTACCGGCATATCGAATTGTGAGAAAATTGATATACGCTGGCCTGGGGACTTACTGTTGCCCTGAGGGTGCCGACTTCACAATTACTGACTCTTACTAACGTCACTATCGCGCGACAGATGAGAGATGGCCCATCTGGAATAATCGCAGGACGTTCTGTGTTATCATCGGACGAGACGCCACAACCGATTATTGTCTTCACATAATCGCATTCTTCATCAGGAGGATGGGTACAATGCATCGGGCTTTGGTCGGCCATCCCTGCCTTAGTATCGCGATGAATGCGTATTACAACTTTTCCGTGGTACAACGAAGTGGTCTCTAAACCAACCAGTTGGAGTCGTCTGCGCGCCGTTATAGGAAGATGTGAGCCAACACCAAATAGGGACGTCGCCTAGATTTAGTTGATAAGCTAATACTAACCATGTTGCATCCCGTCAGCCACCATCCCAACCTAATACTCTAAGAACGATAGGCTAGATCTGGGGCTCGATACACTATTCCAAGCACAAGTAAAGGGATCGACTATCCTGCAGAGACAATCACACCATGTTTTAAGGACCAATGCTGAGACCTTAGATAACAAGTCGTTTCTATCCGGCGAAGACAATTCTAGATCATGACTCGCCTTCGGACTTCCGATGCTCTCCTCTACTTACTGTGGCTGACCCCCGAGTCACTTGAAAAGACGAGCTTATAATTCCCCGGTTCGCTGTCTTGTCAGTGCAACATCAAAGGCCTCACGCGACGCATTTGGACTCTTGGCGACCCTTGAATTCCTCGTCACATATGTTTACTCTTCTGGACCACCAGCTAGAGCTTGCTGGTTTCCCCCTTTTTTACCTAAATGCGTGGATTGTTAACCTAAAAAAAGCGGTTTACTATGAATAAGGCGCGTGTATTGATGCTTACATATACGCGCTGTACATATGTGCTAGACCAATCTAGCAGTTTTTGTACTAGCCAAACAGCCTCACTCGCACTCTATACAACACCTACACCGCTTGGAAAGCTAGGCCGAGAGATCGAGGAATGGCGGACGCTTTAGCTTCTCTTTCGAGCACAGGACTAAGCACGAATGCCATAGGGAACTCAATAGAGTGAGCCTAGTTCGGTTAGTGAGTTGGCCAGCCAGCCAATCCACAGAATAAGCAGCATCTGTATACAATTTCATACAAGATCGAGAAGTGCACGGAACGCCAGCGAGTCAGCTTAACCAGTTGTTTGTGGCTGAAGTTTCTATCACGTTCTCAGTTATTCCCTTGCGGGTGACTACGGAGATTTCGTCGATCGTCCCACATCGTTGGGGCGGGGCTTCAAGTGAGCCAACAGTATGCCAGATGCACAACGGTAGCATCGGCCGAACCAACAACGGTCGCGGGACGGCTACTGGCTGGGAGAGAGCGGAACACGGCGAATAAACCACGTGCGCGTGATTGATCAACAAGTAACCCTCACCGCGTAAGCAAAAGTTTGACGCGAATGTTGCTGTCAGCTTCTCAATCGAGACGGACGCCATGATAACTTTATGACGAAACCAACTTCTCCTAGACGCTGGGAAATGGGCTATGCCATATTAGCTGGACGCATCTGGCCTTAACCCAGGCGGGCTAGAATGTCTCAAAAACAGTAGTCCAAATCTGTCGATATCCCGATTCCACAATGAGGCTCATCCTTGGCTGTACGCTACCCAGCTGCCCTGTACAGCAGGACGGGTCAGTATTCTCCGTCTTTTTCGATACTAGCGCCTTTTACCGTATCTTGTTCTTACCAAACACCAAGGGTTTTTTTCTGCTAGAAGACACCTCACACGAGCTTAAAAGATACCATGAAATGCCTCGTGTAGCAACACTGCAAGGTTCTCCTATCCTGATAAAAATTGGTCAGATATGGCGAGATGCCCTGTCTTGTGCCCCATGTTACCTGTTATTTTAGCTCTCCTCGCGATCAATTTCATTTATCTGAAGCAGAGGGTTGTTCATCCTATGTACGTCATGTCATGTACCCAACCCCTTGTATTACAGTAATCCCATGTCCCATTCTGTCTCCTTTTTGGCGCTGACGAGAATATGTTCTTTTATGAAACTTGTCAGTTTTAACAAAATGAGGAAAGGCTTATATGAAAAATCATGATCGAAACACAATCATTGTCAGATTCCTGTTGCCCTCATGCCATGTCTCTCTGGGTAAGCAATTCGGCACGTCCCATCAACTAGATATAGATAGGATCTTGATAGTGTAGGCCCCGATAGCCGAACAAGATACTCAATTGTCTCGAGCAAATGCTTCAATCCATCAAGCCACAAAGTACAATACTGTGTGCCGCCGACGGGTGCGAGTTTAGCGCTTTTCCCATACGGTGCCTCCTATAACCGGGGTTAGCCTTGTGAGAGGTTTTATCCCATTATGACCCATGTAGAAGATCTTATATCCATGGGGTAGGTAAATTAATCCCCTCGCTTGCGATGACCTGCAGGACGTTGGTGTAGCGTGATGAGTAGCTTTGACGAGGGCGGCGGCGGCGGCGGCGGCGCGCCAGATCATGACGGTCCAGGGTGTGGATCGCGGTCCCGTCCTTACTTTACAGAAGCTGATTACCTTGGGGGTTCGAATCGCAAGGGGCAGATATTCTAGCCTTATAGATCTCTCTTCCAACCAACCGTCCAAGATAACTGAGAAGGATAAGGCACAAAAAAAAAAAAGAGAGAATATTGTAGTCCCCCTGCTCGTAAGCACCATGATCACATGCGGGCGATCTGTGTCGTGACTACCGAGAAGCGCCGACGGGAAGAAAATCCACCCAGCGCCACGATCGCGCGCTCAAGGCGGCGGCGGCCTACCAGGCTTATTTTTCCCGTTACGGAAATCGAGTTCGTACTGTAGTTCAGGCTACACCACATAACCACATAGTAGGACGTAGACCATAACACAATGGTCGTCGGTTACCTCTTTCAGACAGACTTGAGGCTCCCTTGTTTTTGCTTGCCAGGACAGGGGTTCTTTAGCAATCGACCCGGATGGAGAACAGGTTCGCATCCGACTCGCGCATCGTTACTAGTATGTTCACGGTGTTAATTGTTATTCTTTTTGGGGCTTGTTTGCCCGAGGATCTGGGATGCTCCTAACCCTTGCCCGTTCCCCCCGGGCATAACGCTAGGACTATATCAGAGCCGTGGTATTGTTTCCCCTAAGAGGAGAGGGGGAGAGGGTCGTATATTACCTAAGTAAGTTGATCGGCGTACCAATAGGGAAAAGAACGAGACTTCTTATCCGTGTGTACACGTGTATTCTCGATAGATAGATCGGAGATGGCCTTACTGGGAGGGGGTCCTCCAATCTTAATCCCCCTCCTTAGGCTGAGACGTCGTTTTTCTATACTCATAATGAAAAAAACAACAAAAACAAAAGTACGGTAGTATTGTCTTAGATGAAAAAGAGTTGGGTCCTGCATGTTCCTGCTACTGCAAGTAAAAGTGTAGACTAAAACAAAACGGCAAGTCTAAACGGTGTACTACCGAGACTAGACCAGACTGGACCAGACCAACGCCATTTCGCCTCTCTCTCTCTCTTTCTCCCCAGTTCTTACACTTTTGTGGCTTTGCGCCTCGAGTCAGCTTATTTTGTGAACGGAGAAAAGGGGGCGAGAAGAGGTAAAAGGTCCGGGGCAATATGAAACAGTGGCGTTGACGAGGGTTCGTCCGTCATCTCCAACCGACTGACTACGCTACATCATAATACCTATCGATATACTTATACGTGCTCAATCGAAGCGAACCTATACTACACACCCATAAGCCCGTTCTTACCCAGTCTTCCAAGATATAACCTTGTAAGTTCCTGCTTCCCACAACCCTAAGCTTATTCATTAGGAACAATTATATACCCTTTTCCTGCCCTCCTGATCGAGTAAGACAAGGTTTGGGATGAGACACAGGACGAGATGAATCCTGCCGTTGCATGCGTTTCGGTCGATCGCTCGACTGGGCAATCTGCCACTCAACCGAACCTATGTAGATTGGCGACACCACGTACATAGTAGTTAGTAAGTCATGTGATAAACAAACTCTAATTTCAGTCTTGACGCTCGCCTATGATATGGCTATGAACCATATACAGGGACGTAGCCCAGGTCAACGGTCTTTGAAGGGAGCATATGCCTCACTTCTCTTAGTAATGAGCAATTATCGTATATTATGTATTGCTATACTTATAGTGCATTTACAACTCGCATTCCATTTTTGCAAGTTCCAGCGGCTCAGGATGCGAAGAGCTTGGCTCACGACTATTCTGTTTCCTTTAACGGCACAGGTTGTAACTGTGCCCCGATTTATGTTACCATACGCCCACCTGTCCGGTTACTCATAACCGTAGACCATCGGGCTGCTCGTCTTTAAAGGGCTCCTTAGAAACAAGTCGCCATGAGCTACTGGATGACTTGTGTTTGTTGAAGAAGAAGGGGGGCTTGTGGTGTGGGCGAAGTCGTGGTTTTCACTTTTTTGACTTGATCGGATCTGGTACATGCCCGGTAGGGGGAGTTGGTGGCAAAGCCTGTCCAGCAGTGTATGTCTCGAGCTTGCGTCGAAGCAATTCGGATTTGACAGGCTTTGCCAAGTAATCGTTCATGCCTGCAGCTAAACACTTTTCGCGATCACCTTGAATTGCCGACGCTGTCATAGCGATGACTAAAATACTTCTTACTTCCTCGTTAGGATCCTGGCGTAGAAGTTTCGTTGCCTCGTAACCATCTAGGATGGGCATTTGCACGTCCATGAGAACAACATGGTACGGCTTCCCTCTTGGGCTTTTTGTCGCATCCCCTCTACAGCCTTTAGCCCGTTCTCGTATGCATCCACATGTATGTACCCAAGCCTTTTAACATATTGGATGGCTATTCTCTGATTGATGAGATTGTCCTCCGCGATACAAAGCCGTAGCTCCTCCTTTGGGATTGTAGTCAAATCTACGTATGGGTATGGCGCGTCGTCTTTATTGGCTTCCTGAGGGCTTCTGCGTGGAATTTCAGCTGCCTGTGGCGCTTGACCGTGTTGAACATCACCAGCAGACACCTCCGGTTTTGCCCTATCGAATGTTACAGTAAACCAGACCGTAGTGCCGATATTCTCCTGGCTCTCTAATTTGATATCTCCTTTCATCATGGTCTCGATTAAAGACTTGCAGATACTGAGCCCGAGCCCGCTGCCACCGTATTTGCGAGCAGTACTCGCATCTGCCTGACTAAACGGCTTGAAGAGTTTCTCTAACTGCTTAGGAGGGATGCCGATGCCGGTATCGCGAACCCAGAAGGTTAACCTCACCTTTTCAGGCCAGTCCGAATCGACTCTGGCACCAATGGTGATGGAACCGTCTTCAGTGAACTTGAGACTATTACCAATAAGGTTTCCGAGGACTTGATGGAGACGTATAGGATCTCCATATATGAGCATTGGGGGTAGATTGATATCTTGTACAATTTTGACGTTCTTCGTTGTTGTCTTTTCTCGGTTGCTATACGAGACTGCTCTAACCACTTCGCGGACCATCTCCTCGGGATTGAAGGCAATGATATACAGTTTCATTTTGTCGGCCTCCATCTTGGAAAAGTCCAATATATCATTGATGACCGTGAGTAATAAATCAGCCGATACCCGGATGGATTCTGCCATCTCTAACTGCTCCTTGTTGAGAATGCTATCTCTTAGGAGCTCTGAATTGCCAATTACGCCGTTCAAGGGGGTACGTAATTCATGGGACACGTTTGCGAGGAAAATATTTTTAGCTTTAGCGGCTTCTTCAGCAATTTTAACATTGCGTTTAGCTTCATTTTCCGCGTCCCTGGCTTTAGCTTCGGCGGCCCTGGCTTGCGCAAGTGCCCTCTTCTGCAAATCAATCATTGCGTCATTCTCTTTGAACGCCTTCTCGAGTTCCTTCATGGCGAGGGCATTGGAGTAGCTGATCCCTATTTGATTGACTAGCAACTGTAGCACTGTGATTATCCTGTCTGTGAACGATCCGGGCTCACCCTCGAGATAAGTACGGCCAAGAAGTGTTTTGCGCCATGGCATATTGGGATTGCAACAACAGCCTTGCTTGCCGGGTTCCTTTTGTAGCCAGGACTCCGCAACATTACCGAATCTCTCATCTGTGATAAGATCGGAGATGAAGACTACCTCGCGAAACCTTGTGCAGTAGAGGACAACGTTTTCTGCAACTCGAGACGTGCCAATGAGTGGTAGCCCAGGCATATGAGCTGTTGCACCTTTTTCCGGGTCGCCGCTAGAGGCAATACACCAAGTACTGTTGTCTTTATCCTCCTCATCTTGAACGACAATCGCCGCTTGTGTGACAGATCCCCCGCAAGTCTGCAATATGACGTCGCACATTGTTTTTAGCAAGACGTCGACCCGCAAAACGGACGAGATAACCTGTGATGAAACCAGAATAGCGTGTAAATCAATCATGTCGAGTGCCGGGAGACCGACGCCAGGCTCGGTTTGCGTTGTTGACCCACGCCATGCTGCCATTCGAGTCTCTTTTGTTTCTTCAATTACGGGCTGGACCGCCTGGCGAACATCTTCGCCCTCTGCTGTGTATGTGACAGATGCGGAGTCACCAGCAAAGTCTGTTTGGACCGCTGCTTCTGCTAACCGAGGATTTGGTGTAGGACCATGAAGCAAAAGCATGTGATCCTCTTCGATGGCATGGGCGATGCCCAGTGCCCCAAGCTGTCTCCAGAGAGATATAGACTCTTTTAATACTGCCGTTGCCGACCGCCTTGCTGATTGTCTAATGAAGAACCCAGCCATCAAGTAGTTTCCAAGGGCTTCCTCAAATGTAAAACCATACTCCGAAGCATGATCCAGGCCTGCCTCGTATAGGCGAATGGCGGAACCATGCTCCCACTAAGCTCTGCAACCTGAGCATCAAGGAACTTTGACCAGGTAAGATAATTAACGTTGGACACTTGCTGCCAATCTTTGACCTTTTGGCTAAAAATCTTGATCTGGGCGATGATGTCTTCAACGTCATCCCGCATGCTCGTCACATCCGTTCGCGGGTCTACCAACTTTTGTAAGACAATCCCTGCGCGTGCTAGACCATAGAATACTAGAACAGCCCGAGTGTTGCGAGCTGACCAGATCATGTCAAGCTTGTCCAGGCATCTGCGCCCAATCTCGCACACTTCGTCGTAATGACCATAGAGGTACAAGGGAATGATCTCTATAGTTTCGTAGAATAGAAGCGATCTGCCACCATTCTTTGTACAATCATTAAGCCAAGCCTTGTAAGCCATTGAGTCGTGTTGATCATCAGACATGACACCTTTCGGATCGTTTGTATTTGTCTTTCCTTGAAGTGAACGACATATTTGCCTTGTTGATATTAAGAAAGTCCCACCCCTAGTATCTTGATGCCAACCAGGAACTTCTTCACAACAGTATTGGCACACAGACTCGAGGTCGGCGACATTGTCACTTGCGAAGAACTTCATCTGAACTGAAAGACCGAAGCTAAGGATTACCGAAGCCCGGTCGCCAGCACTAGCAGCATAGTCGAGAGACTGATCGCATAAAGTGGCCGATACACAAAGCGGAGTGTTTATGTGGCTAATAAAGGTCAAGTAAGCCATGTGACCGCGAGCAATAGACGCCGGATCACGATATACGTCGAGGAGCTCCGAGCATTGGTTACCAAGCTCCGAGGCCAAGTCTAACATGTTAAACCTCGATACTGCAATCATGGCCAAATACAAAAATGCCATGCTAGATTGGGGCATTGGCCCCTCTCTTAGGTGCATGTCCATTAATGCCAAAGCGAGGTTATAGAATTCAAGAGCGTCGCTCCACCACGCGGCTTGAACAGCATCCCCGAGAAGAACGCCAGAAGTCATTCGCTGGGGCCGGTCCCCATGGGAAGGATTAGATGCTTCCGTACGGCCCATAACCATAAGCCTCTTGGAGAGCTCGAGAAAGGAAGCATCGCATTTCTCGTACGTGGGCTGGGGATCAATGTGGATACCCAATCGCTGCAGATTTTGCTTCAAAGTGACTAGTGCTGAGATGGCGTCGCCACTCTGGAACTGAATACGTGAGTGTAGTAAGGCAGCAGCAGCTTTGTCATCGGCCGTCATGGCGTTTTTCACCACAGTATCTGTTAATCCCTGGGCTGCTTCGTGGTTACCCATGTAAACATAGCATTCTGCAGCTCGAAGATGTAACTGAAGTGTTTCGTCATAGTGTACGTCTTCATTCCCTTCAATCCAGGGATCTGGTTGGAGAAGCGATATAGCACGGCAGTAGTATTTGGCCGCGGTTGGCTTTGCCCCATTTTCCACGGCCGTTGCTGCACATTCCATAAGATATTTTCGAAACGGATAGCGATGGCGAATCCGGCATTTGATAATGTCAACAGATTCGCAAATGTGGGAAGCGGTGTTGTCCCTCGCCTTTATCCCAGCCTCGAACTGGGTCATGAGGGTTTGCGCTATGATGAAATGCATGCCACGGACGTTGCACTCCTTCAGAGACTGTAATTTCTAAATTGTTAGCCCAGATTGTTCTGTGCGTTGTGCCAGGGTGAATACTGAAGACACAGGCTTCATAGTAATATTGTAACTTACCACTGCTGCCTGAACATATCTATCATGTGCAAATCGAAATCGGTCGTCTGTTTCTCCCTGGACGATGATGCATGCATTGACCGCAGCTTGTAATCCTGCTACAGCATCTCGCTTCGAGAACGTCGTGCGCTGCTTGACATCTTGCGTATCGGTACTTTCATCGTCAACGTGACCAAACTCGCCGCTCATCAGTTTACAGACCAGGCCAAACGAAAAAGAATTGCCTAATAGTGCAGCCCACGCCAATATTGTACGGGATGCTGGCGGCAATTCATCCAACCGACGGGAAATGAAGTCATTATCTAAGACATCATGGCCATGCTCGCTCTTGAATTGCTCGAAAAGCCGGTCCAAGTCATACAACCAGCAGCTCTCGCGATAATCGTACCATATAGACTTTTGACGGTAGCATGCATTCAGCATTTCCCGCATATAGAACGGGTTTCCCGCTGATTTGGACTGAAGAATGAGCGCCAAGGGAGCTACATCCTCTGGGGGACGACAGAGCGTGTAGCCAACATATCGCACAATTTCATCTTCGGTTAAGGGGGACAAGACGATTCTGGTGACTTTGGAACTGTTGACATTCGGGACTTCTATGGCAGCTTAGTTCAATACGCGGAAGGCTAGGACGATAAATAGAATGCCTTACCTTCGGTCTCTACCGGATGTATTATCTTGTGTAGCTTTTCTGGTGTCATTTCTTCAGGGCGATAAGTTACGATAAGGGCCATCCTAAGCCTTGCAGAAATTACTTGAGTAATTAGTTCCAATGATTCATCGTCAGCGAACTGCAGGTCATCAAGACACAAACAGATGAAGTTGTGAGTCGCGAAGATTCTAAGGATATCTAGGAAAGTATTCATGAAGCGAATTGTCTTTGTAGAGATACCAGTGCGTACGTATTCATGAGAAGTCTGTGATGGTACATGGGGACTGCGCGGCTGCGAACTTGCTGGGGAACTTCCGGAAGAACCCCGTCTCCTCAAAGATAAGAGGCTGTTGCGTGAGCTAGAGGAACTTTGTGTCGAGGACACCGATCTTGTGACGTTCGGTTCTGGGGGACCGAATAGAAACTCAGGTAGCCCAAGTATATGATGAAGACTTGGCCAGAGGGGTCGAACATAGTCCTTGAGGCTCGTATGGAGAGCCGTATCGGTATTCCTCTCACCCCACACTTGCCTGAATAATGATGACACCAGTTTCAGGAGCGGCGCAAATGCGGTACGTCTAGCGGTGTCGAACTTTGCTGTCGCACAATATCCTCTTCTCCTTGCTTCTACAAGGACCTGCTGCACAAGGAAGCTCTTTCCAAGGCCCCCAGCTCCTTCAATCGTGATGATTTCACAATAGCCTCCTCTCCTTCGATATTTTGATGTGCCAAGCCGTTTCGTGAGTCTAGTCGAGCTCTCACTGGACGCTTGTTTCGACGAAATCTGGGGGTTGCTAACAGAATCTGTTCCGCTCTTGGTCTCAGCCGATATAGAAGGGTGCCTATCCCATGTCTTTGGCGATATATTTATGGAATGGACTGATTTTCCTGAATTCCCCGAGTGACCTGATATAGAATTGTCTTCCGAGACTGTTGGGAGTCGGCCCCAAGCAGTGATGGTTGAGTATCATGCAAAGGCTTCAGTCCTCCAGAGTTGGTCTGCATGAGCGAGCTACTTAAAATGTTCCCGCCTTCGATAGAGAGCTCACTCTCAGTAGAAGCGTCAATTGTTTCCAGCAGCTCGTTAGTACGGCTGGATAAATCTGAAAAGTGAGAAGTATTGTATCTTTTCGCTACAGCTTGAGACCTTGAAACCCGTTCAATAACCTTGACGATTTCCGCCTTCTCGTCGTCACGCCCGACCATGGCCGTAGGGAGCATAAAATAAGAGGATACATCCTTTGAGGCGACGGTCCAACCCTTCAAAGCTTCTTGGTCACCAATTTCCAGTAATTTCTGAACAGATTGGAGGTCATACCTGAGACCACTGGCGGAGTTATACCTATCCGGAATATGCTTGGACGTGCATTTCTGGATAATACGTCCAACGGCCTCGGGGACGTCGTTCCTGATGTTAGACACCATCGGTATCCGGCGGTTTAGCACACACTGCACGATGTCCAGCGGGGTGGCACCTGTGAAGACGGGCTGTTGTGTGAGAAGCATCCAAAATAAGACACCTAGTGAGTAGATATCAGTCCGAGTATCCGGCTCGGCGGGCATCCGTCCTGTTTGCTCCGGGCTAATATAAACAAGCTTGTTCTTTGCCCCAAGCTCCTTGGAAAGTGTTGACCATCCCGCACTGGTAAGTCCATGCTCAAAGGAGCGCAACCCGGAGCCAAAACTGACTAGCTTGACTTGATTGGCTTTTATGTTATAGTGGAAAGCATCGGCCCTGAGCTCTCCATGCACCATTCCCTGACGATGATGCAACAGCTCCAAGCACTGGGTGGCACCAATCGCAAAGTCTAGGAAGTACATCAAACTAATTGGGGGACTGAGCTGGAATTCACGCTGGCGATATGCCTCTAATCGATCGTCGACTTTTCTGGCATAATAAAACGCGGGGCCTAAGTCGATGGCCTTGAAAAGGTAGTTGGGGCCCAAATGTTCATAAATCGCGACAATGATAGGGCCACGATCGCCAGGCTGCGGGCTGAGGCGGACCCAGTCGATGGGCTTCGAATTATGCACTCCCTCAGGGTCAGCAGTAGCGATGAGGGTCTTGGCTGTGTGGAAAGCCCGCTCTTCGCGTAGGGCATGATAGGAAACTCGGGCTACAACTGGCTGTCCGTCAAGGAGGGGGGTATCAAAGACCGATGTGACGGAGACGGCGGGAGGCGAAGTAGGCAGACGGTCGCTACTGCCATCGCTTCTGCCGTCACTCCTAGACCCGAGGCCCAGCTGAGATTCGAGCGGCAGGGTGCGGCTCGAACTCAGCCGCGGAAAAGTAGACGTACTCTGTAAAGTTTGTATAGGAGTAGTTAATGCAGTAGAAGGCTGGTGAGAAACGAAACGAGTGCCAAAGAAATGCCTAAGGTAGAGGAAGCGTATTAGCGTCAGTATCAGCGTTGGTAGGTCGCGAGAGATGAGAGCGTCTCTAAATACCAGTTGTCATAGCTCGAGTGGACGGGCCGGTTCGATTCGTCCCACGAATAGCCGGCCAACTGTTTCAGCCGCTCAAAGATGCGGGCGGGCGGATCAAGCTGCTCGTCTTGCAGAGCGGCGGTCCCGTCCATCATCATGTGTCACGGTGAGGCATAGGACCCGAGCCACGGACACGGAGCTAGATGTCTCGACCACTGCGTGGATGGCAGGGAGTCGAGATTGACGGCGAGGGCGAGCTCAAGGTCGCGCGGTCAGGGTGTTGACGGTGACGTTGCTGGTGGCACGATGCTCCTCATGGTGGCCGCTGTCTCGTCGAGTAGTCGAGTCCGAAGGAGCCCTGGCGTCGTTGCGGGCTAGAGGAAACAACAACGCAGCAGCGCCACAGTGATGGCGCAGGATATTCGACGGGTAGTCGAGTTCGAGGGGTGATGGACGATGGGCGATGGGCGACGGGCGACGGGTGACAGCGGACAGGCGATGGTCGATCTGCGCTGCCAGCTAGCTAGCCTGCTACTGCCGTGGGTGTCTCTTCTGCCGCGCCTCCTGTAAAAGGCAAGAGGCACTGTTGCACACAGAAAAGAGCTAGTCTATCTAGCGATCCGTGGTGCAGGGCCTAGCCCGTTTCTTAATTATTCGTACTTGGACACACTGGTGACTGGTGAAAGACAGCTGGAGCCATCAACGTATGCGGCTGCCACTCAACTCATACTTAGCAGCCGAGAAACAAGTATACTAGATCACCTGACGAAGTACGTAGTATAGTTGCATGCTAGCTATACCGGCAAACGAAAGACGGAAACCCGAAAAAGGAAAGAAAAAAGACTCCAGCTAAAGGTATTTTATCTACACTAACGAGAACCCCGCCAAAACAACTGACTTGAATCACCGAGCCTTAGGTATCTAATACTTATGTACCTAGGTACGTACTTGAGTACATACATCGACGCAGGTACCAGGATATTACTACCGGGTAACTATTGACTGTATGTATATGTACATGTGCTTTGTCATATTTGAGCTTAGAGAAGGCCACATGGGTGTGTACATGTGCGTCATTACAGTACCTGAGTACCTACCTTGTCGGTATTTGCGTTCGGGTCCCTGACTAAGGCATACCCAGAATTGTGGTTTGCCTTAAGATTGCCACTTGCCTGCTAATCGTTCTTGTGAAATGCCATTCTGGGGCATGACCATTTTAAGCACCCCAGAGATTTTGCGCGATGGTTTTTGCCTTGATGGATTGCGATCACAGCTTGGCAGCTATCTCAGCAGGGGCCATGACTGGGCGAATGATGTAATAGTGGGACGCGGCGACAGGGTTATGGATAGAAACTAGGTACCTCACAGATAGGTTTTACCATCCCGAATCGGAATGGGAAGCCAACCTGAGCCACGCCGCTTTTTGCCTGAGCAAGACCCTCGATACAAACAAAAATTTTGTATAATTGCATTTTAACCACAATTGCACAAACGCAATCGTTAAACGGTTAGGTAAGGTTCCGAGTACGGAATATGCGACTTCCTCGAGTAGGGATATAGGGGCCTTAATATATTTCTGCCTAAAGACACGGTTACCTACTGTCACGAGCTCTATACGTAAGGGGTAGGTAGGTTAGGTAGGTACCTACCTAGGTAGTCCATTGTTGTTGCGCGAAGGTCTCCAAAATCACCTTCCTACGTACTACCTATCTACTATATACATGAACAGTCTCTTTGTTCGATCCGTATGCTTGTATCCTTACTGCCCTCATAGCAGTTACCGCGACTTAACACCATGATCAACAAGACACACAATACAATCAATTCAACAACCATCGCTTATTTCTGGCACCTCTCTTCAGCTTTTGCTACTGCCTAGTGTGGTAGGTTCATGACGTCATGAATAAAAGTAGCAGTCCTGTAGACACGGAACAAGTTACTCTATCCTACAGTCACCATGGCGCCTCAATACAAGCAGCAGCATCATGAATTCTTCGGAGAAGCGCGATCAAATGGACAAGGCCCTTAGTGATGAACTTGGCGTTATGTATATCGATATTCCGGGGTTATACAGGGTTTATCCCGGCAACATCCTGGAACTTGAGACGGCATCCCAAGACATTTTCTATCAGTATACCCAAGAAATACAGCTATTATTTCTTGTGGACTTGTTTCTGAATTTCGATATCGAGTTGGTAGTCCAGGATAGCGTGTAGAAAAGGTTTGATTTGGTCGAAGTGGACGGTATTAGACGCGATCGCGGAAATAGCTTTTAAGATATTACTGCTAAGATTGCTTTAACCCGTGGGAGAAAATAGGAGGCGGGAGGCTAGGTGGTTAAAGATGTAGAAAAAAGCATTAGTAGGCCACTGGTCAGGGAGGTTTTGCATCTCTACTTGCATCCAAGGATTGATGAGACTTCACCCAAGGCTGTAGATGGGTGAGGGTGATGAACGATTTATGGAAATGTCTTCTTATGTGGCATTAGAGAAAGGAGATTAAATCCCATTATACCGTCTTTTCTGGCGGCTGAGCTCGCAAAACGCTCCATTAGGGTTCCTATATATTCCACCATGCCTCGTATCTTGCAATAACCTTAACCTTGTTTTTAAAGTTTACTACTGACCAGGTACATGAAAGCTTGCTTAGGTTCTTCATCCGCTGTGCTATTTTACTATTTCATCAAGCAGGTTGAAGAAGCTGACAAGGATAATTAGAACTTTTACCAATACAACCGTCTTTGATTATTGGCCTTTCTCAATATTTCCGCACAAATGGCCTTCAATCAACCTAAAAAATGGTCCCCGGAACCATATCGAGAAATAACCATATATCGACTCGACACCGCCATGCTCTGGCCCTACCCTGAACCTTCACCGACGTACCCCGCCGCACCAAGAGAAGAATCTCGAGCACGAGCACGGTTCAACCAGAAGTATGCCTACAAGACTTTGAATGCCTCAAATTGTCTTACAATGGACGAGCTTGAGCTCGTACGTAGACATCTTTCAGACTTGTTTTACGAGGCCGCCGCTCTACGTTTACGATTCCAGCCCCCATTCTCCCACGGCTGGTCGAGGACGCTGCTGATGTCAAAGCCTACGGAAGTCTCCTTGCGAACATATGAACTCGACCTATGGAACAAGCAAACCACCGTTTATTTTATTGGTGACTCGCAATATTCAGGCCAGGACCACGGATATACTGACCGGCGGCTGGGCGCTTACATCTACCGCGAGTGGCACCGTGTGCATGACGCCGCCGACCGAACCTGCAGCGTTACAACTTCTTCGCTAAGGCATTGCAGGTAACGAAATCCTTAGAATCGTTCGACGTAGCAGCTGTCATCGATATACACCGGAGGCTATGCAATTCCATGTCGGCCCAGTTGAATGAAGAGGTCATCTTCCGCTACCATTTTCTCGCTGGAGAAGTGGAAAGCACAAACTTCCCGCAGGCAAACATAGCGAAGACGTGGCGTGAGCACGGCTTCACCATGGGTCATCCCCCTCGCGCCGTCTTGCTCGTGGCAGACAAAGATGTTATTCCTGAGGCGTGCCCAGTGCAGCCAGAGCCGGAGCTTAGCGACGACACTACGCTTGAGGAAATGGCGGCATGGCTGGAACGTCTGATGCCGGAGTGCCGCGTGTTAATGGTACACACTGGGGGCGACGCGCATTTGAGCAGACCTGTATCTTTCGCAAGCCTTGTAGACCCGTTAAACAGCGACCAGGGGGATGGGTCCGGTCAGGTGGATATGGTTAGGGTGACGGTCCCTGTCGCTATACGTTTTTTGCACGAGCTGCAGGTACAGGAGGAAGCTGCATACCTTGATCTGCGGCGCGTAGCAGACAGAATAACGGAGGAACGCGAACGTGCGTACCGCGAATGGGTGGACAGCGTAATGCGCCATGCTGAGGATGTGGGCATGGACGAGAATATGTATACTTGGAAAGCTGTGAGGAGGATGTGGACTGCCGCGATGGAGAGACTTTTAGCGACGGGCAAGGCGACGAAACGCGTCTTTTCCCTCTTTGTTCCTGGACATCTATATGGTAGAGCTTTACAACTGGTCAGTGTACTGTTCCGCGCTTCACTGCGAGTTATTATCATGCTGTGCGTTGAAGGTAGGAAATGGCCGGCGGCAGATTTGGCGAGTGGAATTAACTAGATTCGTCGGTTATGACTCCTCGAGAACTCCTTCGATCTTAACCTCAACCATTGAACCAGAATATAGTTCGATCTTTCTATCACTCTACTAGCTGATGGACCCAATCGTATCTAACACCGCAAGTGTGCAAATGTATATCCTCCTTTGTCACGATCTTGACTACTTACGACCACATACCTCGGCCCCTGAGTTACGGAACAAAGGGGCTACCTGTATATAGATATTCAACTATTGGGAGTAGTAGTTAGGGCTCCTCGTGCGTCAACAAGTATTCATGACCTACCCATACGTTGCCATCCGTACCTAGGGCCTTGTGACATCCTTGTCCGTCTTGAGCTGATAAGAGCGTCACTTTACGCTACGGTCGGTCATTGATATGCGCGCTCGCGGGTGTCGTCGATCTTTTTTGCTACCGTCTCGCTCCTGATGTGACAATGCCAGATTTTTCAGCGATATTTGAAAAATATCGCTGATTGGCTTCTTTGATATCGTGCTTGAACTGCTCGATTTCCTCGGAACGAGCATCAAGTTTGCGAGATCTATCCTCAAGTTCATGTCTGGGTACTAACGGTTTGGCCTTCATATTTGAGGCAATAGTTGCTGTTGTACCGGGAGGAAACCGATACCGCAGTATTCTTTATTTCGTGAAGTTTCAGCTGGGTCACGATAGAGAGACTTAACTTAATGCTTGTGCCATGCCCCACTTATGTTGGTGAGCGCTAGGGTAGTAGCAGAGATGGAGAAATCTATATGGCAGTCCCGAAACAACACTACGAATTCTCATTTCAATCACCTATTTCAATTATATCAAGTCGGATACCTTCCACATTAATATATCTTAATGGTCAACGGCCAGCAAACGCTCAACCCAACTCCCGTCTCCGGCCCTTACACAGGTATAACCTTCATTTTTAGTACCTAATACAGGAACAGTTTTATGGTCCATTTCTCTCTGTATCAAATTATGCATAATACACACAGCAGTCACTTGACTGATAACTGGCTGAGCCGAGTCTGAGAAAAAGCGGCAAGTGCACTAAGCCCAATTCGCTGTATCCTTGGGAAATGGGGTACCTAGTCTAGATCGCAGGATCTACGTAGCCCTGCCATTGCAAGGCCAAGATCTGAAATAGTTAGCTTTCCAGAACGTGAGGACAACACCAATAAATATCGGTAAGCATAATATTCATTGAGTGCTGCTCTGCAATAAATCTTATAAAACCAAACCTAGGTTCCTTTACGACGATTAGGTATGAACGGAATTTCGTTGGGCGTTGGCGCTTCAAGTTGAGGGGAGCAAAAGCTACCTTAGTGGCACTCCTCCCCAAATAAGTTTTGTTCCAAAGGGCGGTCAGTAGTACTTAGGTACCTAGGTGACTAGGTAATTTATTCTAATTGGCGTCATTTTGCATACCGGTGGCTGGAGGGGCAGGGCAAGTACTGCGACTCTATATCTATTGTCTACTGATGCAAGACGGGTGGCGAGACGCCTTTCAATGTCTTGTTACGAAATTTCAAACCAGCGAAACCCGACATTTCATCTACCTTCACTCCGAACCCGGCTACGTGCCTCATTAAATTCCATAGAAGCTCGTTGAATTTTGGCAAAGCGCCAATCCCAGACTAGTTAAGCGCCCATGCTCTTAGAATGCAGACTAGTGGTCGATCTATTTTGCCCGTGTGGGAAGTTTGGCCGACAGTGGGCCTTGGTTGAGACGGCGTTCAGTGTTCTGCCGGGTGTTCACAAAGTCGGGATAGTTCAGGGTCAGCTCAACGGCACCGGTGGCGATGTTGTCCGCCGCCTCCACGCCCAGCATGAATGAGTGGTCCTGGTTACCGACCTCGTACCTCCAGCTACCGAAACGGCCACGGGACCAAATGTCAAGGTCCTGTAGCTTAGGAAGCAACTGCTTCAATACACCCTCGCGCTCAAGAGATGGTGTGGGGTATCCGTGGTCGAACTTTCTGTGGTAGGTCGAGACAATCTCATCATCGGGCTTAATCATCTCAGTGTTGACAAGACCCTGGATGGTATCTCTCAAGAGGTTTGCTTCATCTACGGCTTCATGCTAGATTGAGAAACTTCCAGCATGATAGACCAATATGGCCCTTCCTTAGGTTCACTACTCGAGGGTTTGCTACCGTTTCCAAGGGAAATGGTGGGCAGCTTAACATCCGCCTGAGGCTGGTTGTACTGTGAGTAGTTGGAGAAAATGGTAGCCCGGTAGAATGGGCAGTTGTCCTCGGGGAAGTAAAGCTATGCTCCGTTAGCCCCATGAAATCTTTATATATGTGGAAATGGTCTTACCCAGCACTTGTCACCGATACGCTCGGGGCGCTCGCCGCGAAGACCAACGCCAATGACATGAGTTGAAGAGTAAAAGAGGCCCTTGCTCAGGGACACAAGCTCCTTGTTGCCCATTTTTTCGACCAACTGGTCTACATTCATGGTCGAAACCAGTTTGTTGTAGCCAATCGTTTTGCCATCTGCCATAGTGACGATCTTCTTGTCGGCATCAACCTTGGTAACTGTACCCTTCTTACCAAATCGCTTCTTCTCGTCGGGTAGAGTGTTGGCGACGGCAATCCAAATACCTCCGGTGCCGTCACGGGTAGGGAAACGGAAGGTGGCATTGGGACCCCAGTTTCCGGCGACCTTGCCAAGAACAGTGTTCTTGACCACGGTCTTGACATCGGGCGCGGCGACACGCTCACCAAGCCATTGGCATTGCATCTGGCCATTGTGTTAGAGAATAAGAGCATGCAATTTCAGTGGACTGCACGAACCTTCGTCGTGGGAACGGCCCAAACCTTGTAGTTGTAGGGTCTCATGAAAATATCCGCAATGCCTGTTCCCATCATACGCACAATCCACTCATCAAAATCCTTTGGCTTCGTGGTAGACACGCGAGCTTCCATAGCAGCATCAATCACACCATCTATGCAGTTGGCTTGATCTTCCTTGGGCAACATGGAGATATTGTTCTGGAAAGGGTATGGGACCCAGAGGCCCTTGTAACGGACGTAAGAGATGCGTTGGTGTGTGGACCAGTCATCCTCCTTGGGAAGAGCCTCGTCGATGCAGTCGTCGAAGTACTTATAGTGCGAGAAGATAACATGGCCACTGCCGAATAATTGCGTTAGCTGTGGACAATAGTGTAAAACGATGTGAACCATGTTTTGGCCCCAGGCCACAACCTCCAGCGGTCACTTGTAACCGACTGCTAGAGATGCAATCGTGGCCTAATGGTGTATATGTATGCAATAGAATCACTCACCCGACATCGTATAGCTGGAAAGAATTCCCATTAGCAGTTGTTGAGCTCGCGGCAGAACTCAATACTTACGAAACCCTCGGGGTAACGTCTGTGGAGGCCAAACCACCAGCCTTCTCGTCTGAATCAACAATGAGCCATGATAGAGTATCCTACTCAAGTATCAGCCCGCGTTACAAGTTCCCATTGCTGTTCGAGGAGGCGGTGTGAAGCATACAAGTTGGTTGAGTCGCTTGGCTGCTCCCAACCCAGTAGGGCCCATGCCAATGATGAGAACGTCTACTTGTTCCGAAGCCATGATGTCTGATGTCTATGATCTAAGGCAAGTTTCTCTATACGAGTGTATAATAAAGCAAAGGAACGAGAAGTCTAGAGCACTGGAAAAATAAAGCTTCATGTGGGAAGGGGAGGAGCAGCTCTATTTGGGGCACTTGGTGGGATATTGGGGGTGAGGGGCACACCCTCGCCCATTAGAAAATTATGTGGGGCTGCAATTGTTGGCTATATCCTAGTCTACCAGTGTACCACGTTTCCTTCAGTTTTGAGACTCTTGTCGGGGGTCTAACTACATTTTAATCTTCGCTATCTACTATTACCTACTAGTGTAGGTCCTACGTGCTACCTAAACATCGACACCATTAATTTAAATAACGATCTCTTTTATCATTCGTCAGATTACCTATAGCGTTATGTTGCCGTGCTTACTGCTTGATCTGATATCCTAGCGTGGCAATAGGACACTACCTATTATAGGCAATTGTAGCATTATAGGTGAGAACTAGAGGTGAGAATATTGTACAATGGAAACTACAACTTACCCGATTAAGAAAAGCCCTATAGCATCACTTCCAAACATGGTGCCAGGCTTGCTGGTGATAATTAATTTTCGTCTAGCCGGCGATATTAGGTGCGTGATTCTAATTTCGTGTTGCCAATTGTGTGCTTCGCCCGCCCCCAACACTGATTGAGGAGAAATCATGTCTTGCCCCTTTTCTTCTTTGGTCTTTCGATGCAGATCAACAACAGTTCAAACAGTAAGGTGTCTTATCACCACAACTCCCTTCCAGCGAACTGTGTATTATTCATGTATTTGTGATAATCGTGGGAGAAGATGCTATTACTGCCAACCATCTGTGTAAAACAGCCACCCCGAACGCCTAGTGTGCCTAGTCAGGGGATATCAATGGACCATAAAGGGGGCCATAAAAGTATGGAAACTGATAATCAAGGGAGTTCCGCACACCGCCAGCGACATGTGAAATATGTCATGTTTCTCTGTCCGATAGGAGCATCTATGACTGCAACGCCGGCAATTTTACAATTCTAAGATTAATGTCTGTACATGAAATGCCTGTACGCGTCAACACCACCCACACCGGCTTGATGCATCAAGCTGTATTAGCTCGGAGTTCCATAAATCGACGGCGTGGACTTTCTGGTGTAGCTGAAGTTCTGCGTCTGTTCTGCCTGTAGCAGTGCAGTGTGTCGATACGGCGCCACACTAACTAAATGGCACGCCGGCCAGGCGCTAGTAGCGCTCGTGTAGGGGTGTGGAGTACTCATAGGCCCAAATAGAATATGCACCCTTGTCCTTCGGGACTATACACTATTGCTACAACCACTTGGTACACTCGCAGCAGAAATCTGGCTGGTTCAACACGTGTATAGTTATGGCACGGGTAGTCACCTACTGTTTGTAGATAATAAACCCATACTATACATACTTGTTCATAAGTAGCAGAAATGAAACGAGTTGCCTATTGAAATATTAGAAGTAGTTTGTTTGTTGAAGGGTGCTGTAGTCTGGGGTAATAGTTTACAGTAGACTTACCTAATTCGGAGATACATGAAGTCTTGATGGGTTGGCGCAAGAGTTGGCGAACAACACATCAATCACATTGCGGTATGGATCGTCAATACCCTTATCATGTCCTATCTTCCCATCCCAGCAACACAACTACACTACATAGTACAAGTTGGGTAGTCTTCGTTTCGTTCTTCCTGTAGCCCACCATCGTACCTGCCAAGGTGACTTGCAAGGTTAAGAATCCTAACCATCCACTCTTTTTCAGGGTTTGGTCTTTTGGCGATATTAGTGGCACGGCAGATGAGATGATGCAAGAATCCTTGTTGTACGCAGCGCAAGATACACTACAGTACAACACTCCATCCACCCAACACTTCCCATGGAAAAAGGTCTTTCTGCCTCTAATTTTGCGATAGAAGATGCTACTCTTTACTCCAATAATTACTAAAGAGCATCAAAGCAACACAATACCTTGTAATTGATTACCTGGCAAGTTCAACTAATCACCAAATTATCTCCCTCCAAGAGGATACAAGAGACCTTACAATTTTGTCGGTCATGTCAGATTGCACTGTCGCGTACTGTCTAATGGCACTGTAACTAGTGTCTCCGCAGAACAAGAGATTATCGAGATCTGCAGGCCGAATTCAGACAAACTCATCGTTTCAAGTTGATACCTGGCGTGCGGCTACTAACAGCGGACCCTTACCGGATTGTGCCAAAGATCACCCACAAACACTATAACAGACAATTTGCACTAGACTAGAATTGTACCGTGATAAAGAAACAGACTGGATGGTTTTGTCGATGAGTTTGCTCTCTAATTGCATCTACTAATGAAACCGATGTAATGGAGATAAGCCACACAATCATAAACAGCCTGAGTGACTGCTTTGCAGTTTGGAAGAAAACCTGACTATGCGTATCGACATAGCTAGTTACACTGGAACATCATGCGCCGAGGCCCAGCAGTTGGCCAATACAAACAACGTGAAGCTTGAATATGGCAGCACTTTGGGAGACGACAGTATCACACACCTAGGCGTAGTAAAGACAGCCATGAAAATAGCTGCGCTTCGCATGACTGGACAGGTGGGGCCTAGCCTCGTAAAGCTTACGACATCCTCTCCCTTGGACGGCACATCTCGAAGGGCTGAGGGAGGGTACTTTAGGTCGTAAGTAGTAGGAGGTAACTTCCGTTCACTGATCAGGCTACCTGTCATTTACCGGACCGCGTAAGGCGGTTTGTCTTGGTTTCCTAGGCGTGCAGGGAGGTACAGGGGCTCCGGGAGCCTCTTATCTGAAACACCAGGCACTACGTCATATGCTAGGATTTTCGTTTGGTTCTGAGCAGACCAACATGAATATAATTTAGTATGGCCGTGGCCTTAAACGAGTTTAGTCAGGTCAGACACGGTGCCCTCGTTGGGTAAACCCTAACAAGATTCACTCGAATTAAGATAGTATTTATAGAAGTAGGGAAGTGCCGAGAATACCTATACTCGTAAGTGCCTACCTGTTAGTTCGATGGTGTGGCTCGGGCATGCACGGGTCCAGCTGGCCTTTTTATAGGCTACTTTTGTAGCCCGGTCAGACCCGGTAAAAGGAAACCCGTACGTACCGTATCCTTAATATGTGGCTGAATAGTTGGGTATTAGGTAGTTGGTACTCCGTACCTTAGTTGACATTCCCGTCGCATTGGGGTCCAAAGAAGCGGCGGGTTCTATCCTTCGGATATAGCCTCTGATCATCGAGTCTAATTCTCTCTGATTCTATACTGCCATATTTGGAAATCGAGCTTCGGAATCTTCTTTGACACTTGAAAAAGATAGTGCACTTACATCCAAGGAAGCTTCGGTCAATGGCATCTCCCTTTTAGATGGACCAAGGTAGGCTAAAGGTGGCGTGCACTGTACACTATTGGCTGTAGTGTACCCCCTGCTGCGCCTCTAAAAGGTTTCCCCATCTTTTGTGTTCAACTCCTGTCCTTGCCAAGCTTCTTCGCCCAGCCTGCTAAACTTGTTGCCTGGCTTGTCCTTTCTTTTTCTTAGCACTGCTCTATCACCACCACGCCCTCGATATAGAACCTATCGCTTGTAATCCATCTCGCCCTGTCACTCGTTCCTTAACTTCGGCGAACGTCTTTGTTTCTCCTGTTCCCTCCAACCAACACCCATCATTCATCGCCATGGCTGACGAGAAGAGTCGCGTGTCTGGTGAGAGCCCGCGAGAGGCTAAGGGCCCTCTGCTTCCCACGTCCACTGCCGACGCCGCTGTCGCCGAGAAGACACAACCACCAAAGTCAACCTTTCACCCGGCGCTCTATGTTGTGTATGTTCGAATCGCCATCTGTAAAGTTCCTGACGCTAACTGACAGCGACCTACCAATATAGCACCTGGATTAGTCTTTCGTCCTCGGTTATTTTGTTCAACAAATGGATCCTCGACAGTCTGGACTTTCGTAAGCGACGACAATGGTACGATTCAGCAATGAAAGTGACTCTGACCATTCCCAGGTTATCCTGTCATCTTGACAACCTACCACTTATCCTTCGCCACCGTCGCTACCCAATTGATGGCCCGTTACACCTCGCTACTCGATGGTCGCAAGTCGGTGAAGATGACGGGGCGCGTTTATTTGCGCGCCATTGTTCCCATCGGCGTCTTCTTCAGCTTAAGTCTGATCTGCGGAAACTTGACCTATCTTTATCTCAGTGTTGCATTCATTCAGATGATCAAGGTATGGAAAGTTGAAATACAACCAACCAATCACCATGCTGACTTGCCGTACATTAGGCCACAACCCCCGTCGCTGTTCTTCTGTCGAGCTGGGCAATGGGTATTGCTCCTGTGAATCTAAGGCAACTCGCGAATGTCTCGGCTATCGTCGTTGGCGTTGTCATCGCCTCGTTTGGCGAGATCAAGTTTGTCTGGATCGGCTTCCTGTATCAACTTGGTGGTGTTCTATTCGAGGCTATCCGTCTTAACCTAGTCCAGGCTCTCCTCAGCTCCGCCGAATACAAGATGGATCCCCTTGTCTCGCTTTACTACTTTGCGCCCATTTGCGCAGCCATGAACGGTGTAGTTGCTCTGATTTGGGAAGTGCCGCGAGTTTCGCTAGGTGAAGTCTACAACGTTGGCCTAGTGACTTTCTTCTTGAATGGTCTTTGCGCATTCCTTCTCAACGTTTCAGTTGTATTCTTGGTAAGTATAGAAGAGGCCCGCCCTTGCCGAAACCTGAGCTAATTCTCGATGTCAGATTGGCAAGACATCCGCTGTAATCATGACTCTCTGCGGTGTCCTCAAGGATGTTCTACTCGTCCTTGCGTCTATGGCTATCTGGGCTACGCCCATTTCCGGCCTCCAAGCTTTCGGATATAGCATCGCCTTGAGTGGTATGATCTACTACAAGCTTGGTGGTGATGCGCTCAAGGGCTACGCTAGCGATGCCGGCCGACAGTGGGCTGAATTTGGTTCTGCTCGCCCGGCCCTTCGCAAAGTGGTTGTCATCGGAGCAGCTGTATTGTTCGTCTTCTTGCTCTTCGGCGGCCTAGCTCCCACCTACGCCCCTGACTACGACCCGTCTCAGTACATAAGTAACGCAGCTGGTAAGCTGGGCGTGTCGTCATAAATCAAACGGCTTATCGAATTGGTCGTACTTTAATCCAGCTTTTTGGTATCGGATGGGCTATTAGCCCAGGCGCTAGAGCGCACATGTCGGGAGAGGAAGACGGTCAACATGAAGCTCTCTCACATTTCGATGTCGGTCTGAGCTCCCGCTCAGAAGGTTTCTCTACAGATTTCGAGGAGACCTATAATTTCCATTGACTACTACAGATAGGGCGTCACTCAGAAGGGCAAGGTCGCATTGTGTACAAGTACAGACTATAGAACGGCGAAACGGCGTCACGACTAGGGGTTTGATTGGCTCCGATACATTGTGAGCCTCATTATTCCAGACACTTGTAGGGATTAAGATTTGGTTGATGGACAAGGAATGATCGAGGCTAGTCCATCGATAAGGTCACTCTTTAAAAATATATTATACATGTATCCAAGTGTTGTAACATTTACGTGCGTCGTGTGTTTTTTTTAACTTGCCAATTATAGTACCCAAAAGCAGCGGCACAGATCTTATGACTAGATCAACGATAAATTGAACTTATCTCGTTGTGTAAGGAATTAGAACAATCCGCTTCGATCACTGCATGTATCTACCGACTCTAACCCTGTATGTTAGGAACTTGAAGAAGTTATTGAGGCGTGCATAGTGTTGTTGAATATTCAATACAAGTTTCATGCACCAAGTGTCGATAACTTCCAAAATTCATATCTTAAGAAATACGTGAAGTCAAATTAGCAGATGCATGAGTTGGTGTATTTATGGATATCAAGACTCAATAAGGCCTCGTTGGTTCTGGCTAGGATAGGCCAAGACATCACCCGAGAGAAGAAAACCCAGCTGCGAAGTACACTTTTTTAAACCCAGCTGCATTCTTCTCACTATTCGGCATTAGTGCTATTCTTGTTATCTCTCACACGCATATCATCATTCCTCATTAGAGCAGGGTCTTAGCAGAGAGCGCAGGGACATTTTGGTCTGGTGTTTTAGTTTCTCTTTTGTTTCGTTGTCCCTAAATGCAATTGCCATTTGTGATGCATGTGAATGTACATCCCGTACCAGACCAGACCCTTCTCCATTTCCCAGCTTTCCCCCTTTCACCGAAAAAGACCGAACGCGCGGAAGGCAGATGACACAGAGGTGGCGATGAGCTTAAAATCCTATGTGCGAAAGGTTCAATTAGTTCCATGCTTCGTTTGCTTTATGGTAATGGGGAGGACGTACGGAGAGGAGTGAAGAACCATCTGTTCTTGCCGCTGGTGTAGCGCTCCTCGAGGACCTTCTTGACGTTCTTCTTCGCATCCTCACGCTGGCTGACCTCCTTGAAGGTCTCGGCTGTCAGGACACCCTTGAGTCCCTCTAGCTCGAGTGTGTATCGTGTGGGCATCAGGTGGTTGTAGTTGATGGCCTTGACGAAGGGCTTGATCTTGGACCGCTTCTCCTGGCGCGTCTTCGACATGCGCCGCGTGACCTTGGCAGGGTACCGCTCGATACCGGCGACTAGGGCATGGCCGAAGGGGTGTAGCTTGTTACCGCTGTCGACGGGCTGGATGATGACGACCTGTAGGTGAAGGGAGAATGTTAGAACAAGAACAAGAACGAGAACGAGAACGGGAATGAGAACGGGCGTCTTCGACGTGGTGATTGAGGCTGTGCGAAAACAACTAGGTTGGTGGAATTGCCGTTGGTCGCTTCTCTTATCAAGGCGTGGTGTCGCCGAAGCAATTTCGAACTTTTTTGGAATAATTTCCCATCCCACCCAAACGCCCGCCCCCGACTTGGTGCATTGCCGTGAATACAGGACGAACATACCTTCTTGCCGGCATATCGGCCGCGGGTAATTATGGCAACTCGGCCAACCTTGAGGAACTTCATTTTCAGTTCGCTGTAGTGATGTTGTGGTTAGTCTAGTCGTCGTCCGGAGGTCGAGGTCGTAGAGGAATGGGAGCTTCAGGTTGCGAAAATGGTGGGTGCAATTGACCGAGATTTTGCCTTTACTGTGGGGTCGCAGAATTTCTGGTGTGCGGCTTGATTGCCGAGAGGGCGCGCACTTAGATGCATAAATGGCTTAGCGCGGTAAGCTCTTCTGCATTGATGCATATCCAGTCTATCTTCAGAATATTACTATAAAGAGTCTTTGGGGCCCGACCTCGGAAGTTGGATCCTTGCCGTCAAACCATCGTCAATTCTTAGGTAATTTTCCCACCCAGCCCTTTGATATCCATACTATACAACCACCTGACAACTCCGAGCGCTTCAAGCACACACACAATATTGACCCTATCGGCAAGCAATGGCGCCACCGACTTATATCATATCGCGGGTAGCCGATCCTATCTTTGCTGTAGTGATCGGTTTAGGAGCTGCCACGCTCCGGATCAACCGCGAGGAAAAAGAGAAGGGCAAGACAACCGAGCAAACGATAAAATCCGCGAAAAAGTATGCGGTTCACTCAATTCCAGCCATATTTTCGAAGCTAACCTCTACTCCAAGACGCCTAAGCCTATTCACCAAAGTAGGCCAATAATACACTAACACCTTTTTCATGCCCGAGCGATCAGCCAGCCTAGCAGCTCAACCAATCGATGAAAGTCCTCGAGGCAGGCAGATCATTGATGCTATGCGATTCGGCTTAAGAACTATACTTGTCCTAATGTGGTGACAACTCAGTAGCGAGGCGTGTGAATTAAGATAAATGTCATATTTTCATCAAGGCGGGTATATCGATACAGAGTATATCCTAAAGTGGGAGAATCATTGCAAAAAAGCTAGCCCATATTCCTTCTTCATTGCTTCCCGGACGATCTTCCCACATAGTTTAGCCGTTGGGTTGGTGCTCACTGCCAACGCCTTCGCAATTTCATTTCCATATCTTCCACCTAGAGCGAAATCCCGAGACGCCGCGCTTTCAAAATCAAGCTTAGTCCACTTCTCCTCTTTACGGCCGCCAAGAGAAACTATCGCGGTTGACTTGATTGACTTGCTTGTCATATAATAAATCGCGGCTCTCTGGTGTGGGCTTGTGATAGGGTATTGCCCGTCACCGGTGAGATGGGAGCAAAAGAACTTTTGGGGTCAGGAGGGAAATGGCCTCATCAAGGTCTGACAATGTTGTCAAGGCGGCTTGAGGGATATCATCCTTGTCGGCATCTTGTATAAGTGCCTTCCAATCGGGCTGCCCAGGTAGGAGCATGGTATCCCGTACAGTCTTCTCAAGGCCTGCGCTCTGTTATTTCGCGCACTAGCATATCGAGGGTTCTCGGATATGAGGTGTCCGAGATCGTCTACGCATCGACGATAGTCGTTGATCGGTTGGGTCGACGTCGAAGGTCTAAGTCCAGCAAGTTCCATTTCTAATTGTTGGATAACCAAGACGATCTCTCGCTCTTTTTGAGAAACGCGCTCGTATACCGAGGTATCCATAACATTGGGGTCCTTAGGCAAGCTCGAGTCGACCATGACTGCCGCCAACGGATTGGCTTCTGGATCTTTCATCTTTTCCAGGACATTAAAGTCACGGCGACTGAGGGAGCCTTGAGCCATGATGAAATATCGGCCGATTCTTTGAGGTGAGAAGGTTTCAGGTTTGCTTAAAGGATTACCCAAATGTTGATACAAGCAACCGCTGTCAGTTGTAATGGAAAGCAACAGCCGTGACGACTGAAGCTTCAGTAGTATTATAGTCGAAGGCGGTTCGCTCCAGATGGATAATATATTTGACGAACAATTTTAATTCCGGAAGGGGCCCTTCGGCCTCTGGCATACCCGTCATTACAATGTTGACCACCTCTGCAGCTTCCCATTGATCAGTTCCGCCACGACCAGAAGCACCGTACTCCCCGGTATATCCGCTCAAAGCCACCGGGCTGGTCCAGTGCGAACATGGGTGGCGTCGGAAATGGTGCGCATAGCTATTGCTTGACTTGGTGCTGGTTGTTACAAGCACACTGGACCTAGCTAGGGAGGCTATCTTCGGGCCATTGACTGACGTCTTCGTCCCATGGATGCCGGCAATAGCCGAAAGTACCTCCCATCACCCGTTCATCCTTGACACTACGGTACTACCACAACGGATACTTAACAATGTGCTTGGTTTAAGGTTTGCCGTACTTCTTTGTCCCTATGGGCGGGCTACGTCCGTTGTTGACGGCGGGCTTAGAGCGCGGAATCCAAGCCGCCCCCTAAGTTACCCTCGTTATCCGTCCTCCACGGGGCAAACAGTCAGAAGTCATGTCAATCTTCAAAGATAACACAATCAATGGTTGCATTGAAAGCCGTGTTCTGGGGTATTTCATTCTGTATTATAAATCGACTAGCTTTCTCGAGTCATCGGCTGGTTTCCCGGTACTCCCCGGATAGTAGATACATCATAGTTGATGCCCGTGTACTTATAGCTTGGGTTGGTCTGCTTTTGCTCTTCTTTGTATCACTTATACACTCAAATTATAATAGCCATGGCTCCCTCAGCAATCACAGACTCCCCTTCGCAGCAGTCGCAGCAGCTGTCCACAGTGCTGCCGTCCCATGCGGACGAATACGCCGTGCAAGTCGGCGTTCCAGACTTTCACGGCTACGACCATATTACCTGGTGGGTGGGCAACGCAAAACAGGCCGCCTCATACTACAACACACTCTTCGGGTTCCGCACAATAGCATATAAGGGCTTGGAAACCGGAAGTCGGTACTTCACCTCGTATGTCGTGGCCAACCATGATGTCCGCTTCGTGTTCACATCACCCATCCGCTCTTGGGCACATCTGCCTGCCGGGGAACCTATATCCAAAGATGAGCTAGCTTTATTAAAAGAAATGCACACCCACATCGAGCGTCACGGCGATGCCGTCAAGGATGTTGCTTTCGATGTCGACGACGTCGAGGCGGTCTACGATCGTGCCGTGTCTGGGCCCGACGGCATCGCTATTTCGGTGCAACCACCACACATAACTCGCGGTAGCAACAAGGAAGGCGAGGTGATGACGGCCGTGGTTCGCACGTACGGCGACACGACGCACACACTCATATCCCGGCGGAACTACACGGGACCGTTCCTACCCGGCTTCGTAGAGCGGGACCCGGCGCCGTCGTCGGTGGCGCTGCCCGCCATCGATCTGGTGCGCATCGACCACTGCGTAGGCAACCAAGACTGGAACGAGATGGTGACGGCGTGCGAGTTCTACGAGCGGTGTCTGTCGTTCCACCGGTTCTGGAGCGTCGACGACAAGACCATCTGCACCGAGTTCTCGGCGCTCAATAGCATCGTCATGAGCAGCGCCAACGCCGTGGTCAAGATGCCCATCAACGAGCCCGCGCCGGGCAAGAAGAAGTCGCAGATCGAGGAGTTCGTCATCTTCAACTCGGGCCCGGGCGTCCAGCACATCGCGCTCCTGACCGACGACATCATCGCGACCGTCACGGCCATGCGCGCCCGCGGCGTCGAGTTCATCTCCGTCCCGCCCACGTACTACGAGACCCTGCGCCACCGCCTCAAGACGGAGAGGCGCTCCTGGGAGCTCGCGCAGGACCTCGACACCCTCGAGCGCCTCAGCATCCTCATCGACTACGACGAGGGCGGCTACCTCCTCCAGCTCTTCACCAAGCCCGTCATGGACCGCCCCACCGTCTTCGTCGAGATCATCGAGCGCCACAACTTCGAGGGCTTCGGCGCCGGCAACTTCAAGAGCCTGTTCGAGTCTATCGAGCGTGAGCAGGCCCAGAGAGGAAACTTATAGATGATGGAACGAAGTAAACAAATAACAAAGAAAGGAGGATCGCGGTATTTTTTCCACCCCATGCATAATTGGGATGGATGATAGTATCAATTGTGTAACGACAAGCAAGGAGAAAGGGGACACCCGAACTATGTACATAATACCAGAACAACGAGACACGCATTTCACGAGGGGAGGATGGCATAGTCTTCCAGCCGTAATCAAGCATAGGGCATAGCATTATCGAAATCAGAAGAAATTTAAGTCAAAACTGACGTGTCGTAGAATATAACAGTCTACCTCTATAGACTTGTACTACCCGCGTAAATGAACTACCAACAATGTAGATGGTTGTTGATCGTACTGAAATTATACTCAGCTCATCTTTCTAGTATAACAACTATATGGTGATGTCTTATTTTCCTTGTCCAGAAATCATCGATCGAGTCCGCCACTCCAAACGCCGCGGTTATGCCTATGCCGTTCAAATGCTTTCCCTTTATTCCTTCTATTACAATTTCTAGACTAGCATCGCAACTATATACGATGTGTCACGCCAGCCCCCCGCACTTCTTTCGAAGTTCAGGGGTGGCTATTTAGTGTCTACTGTGCGTCCCGTATGCCATGAATTAGTCACAGGAGACATGGCAACGTCTATTTTTCAAGAGTCGATTTCCATCGCCGTCCCATTCGTGTCAATGCCTTGCGCCGCGCCCCTCGTATCGCTCTGGCATCCGGGGCAGTTATGCAGAACTTCATGCGCAAACAAATCGCAGTCAATGCAAAAATGATTACCGCAGACCTCGCATGCGTAGCGGCCAGACTCGCTGAGACCCTTGGCCGTTGGCCGGTCTGGCTTTTCTAGCCCCTTGCCACCGCCGCTTCGCCCGGGCGCCTCGGGGAATGGCATTAAGCACGAATAGCAGGACTTAGACTGCTTCGCTTCGGACCACGGCACGTCAACCCAATTCCGCAGCGGAAATAAGTGGTGGTACGATCTTGCTAAGTGTGTGGAGAGGATGAGCGTGAGCCCACACCCAGGACACTCCGCCGGTAGCCGACAGACCCGGGCGCCGCACCGCGTGCATCCGTAGCCTTCGCGCGTCGGCCTGTGGTGGCAGGCGCAATAGTTGGTGGTCTCGGGCGCGGCGAGCGTGCGCGAAGGGAACCCCATCATCAACAAACTTGCGGTGCTTTGTTCTTTGGTGCGCGTGACGGGTGGCGTTGTGACCTCCAGTAGCAAATCTCGGAAGCTTTGCTCGTGTAAGGCGACATTATAGCTCGAGGTATCACCCCCGTTCGTCTTCGAGCATAGCTCCTCGCAGATAGCTACTTGCGCCGCTAGTCCCACAATGGACACCCGTATCCGATCCTTTATGAGTGATTGAAGTGTGTCGTGAATATCGCCCGGATCACTTGACATCAGCGCACCGTAGATTATCAGAATCTCACGCGTGCCGTGGGTGGGTGTATGACTATGTTCATGATGCAAGGTCAGTAGATGGCTTTCACAAAGTCCTTTCTAGCTGATCTAGACGTACAAGAGAGCTCCGCGGCACATCTCCAGCGCGTTCTGTAGACTCGGGTTCCCTTGCGGGTCCTGCTTGACCCAACCTTGGAGCTTCTCAAGATGGTCCCCCGGGTTGCCGCTCATGTCGCTTATTCGCACGGCAATCCCATCACGCATGCCGAAGATAGCGAGCTGCGAGATGGGATTCTGTTCGAAATACTCACGCACAAACTCCGAGGCATAGGCCATGCTGAGCTGGTGGCGGGTAGGTAATAGATCCTTCTCCAGCATCGCAAACGACATGTCTAAAACCAAGACAAGATGCCTTATGATTCCACGCTGCAACGGTGTCGTATCTTTTAATAGCCGTGCTCGTTTCTGTGCCTCGGCAAGACCCTCGATGGTGCCTGCGAGTGTCCCATCTGCATCCTCGACGACTACGTCCCATGACCGTTGGAGATCTTCCCAGGCAGCCTTGCCGCCTTTCCGGCCTCCTTTGTTTGGTTTCTCTGAGCGGGCACGCGATCGGGGATCCAGCGGCGTACTAGAGGAAACTTGATGATCCCTAAACTCATCCTCGGAGGCATCGTCGGCCTGGTAGTCTCCGTCGGAATCGGCCATTTCGGTTGCACGATATGGGGGCAGGGTAGCTCGGGGTCTGGCGAGAAGGAAGCCTCGTTATCCTTCGCGGTCCTGGGACGGTAGAGGCTACGCTGCCGCGCGTAGATAGCGTAGGTGCATCAACGTATTGGCGACGATACCGATGACGGAAGGGAGAGCTAGGCGACTGCGGATCGGCGACTAGGGTGGCCCGAATCTTAAACAGGGTTGCCCTTCGGAGAACCTGTCGAAGTGGTGGTTTTACTGCAGAGACCGAAATAAAAATAAATCAAAAGAACCACAAAGAAAGGGCGAGGCTATGAAACGTATGGTATGGGTTCGACTTCATAGCCTTGTACGTGCTATAAATTATAAATTTAGGTAGCTCACACCGTCCAATTGGCCCTTGGCCCTTCACAAATTGTAACACAGAATTTCCCGTCTGCAGGTGGTATGTCTAGGTCTTTACCTGCCTGTGATAGGTATGTGATGCCCCACTATGACGAAACGGTACCTTAAATCAATACAAATTAAGCTTGGCGTGCCCGAGCTTGCCCGCCCCATTATTAACTGCCTTATACATATACTGTAAGTTGTATACTTACTATGGAATTCTTCAATAAACATGCGCTTATGATTTCAACAACACTTCAGTTGATCAATCCTTGTGCCCTTGATTTTAGTGGAAGAGATAGTGACTTGAGTTCTCCTATCATTGGTCCTAGCTTGCTTTGGCTGTGTTTTGTAAGGGACTTTGATCCAAACTCATTGGAAGCTTGAATGGCTTCAAATTACATACAAATGCGCCATTCACATGTGGCTCAGCATCATCGTTCTTTTTTTTTGTCCAGCCACTTGATTTGTTGATCACTTGTATATGCTTTTTCTTTCTAACCATTCCCTGGCCCCTTATCATTAACTCTTCTATGCAGCCCTGCAACTATGGATGAGGGTTATTGCCTGCCAATCTTCGGTTATTTTTTCTTAGAACTTGTCTAGCGCTCTCTCGCGTCTATTGTGGTAGTCATTGCTGAGCGACAGGTCGTGCAGCGCCGGGAACTTATACCAAGGGCGCCCTACAAAAACCGATCCTCTATGTTACGTTGAGTGTATCATATTAGCCATTAGGAAGCAGCTGGAGCCCGGCAGCAGCGGCTACCGTCCATTTCTAGACACAAAAAAAGGCGATCCAAACTACTGATGTATTAGACGCCGACGAATTAGAAACTGAGACCACTATTAGCTGCATCTGGTCCTTCCCTGCCTGTGGTTGCTGGGCTAATAACTCATATTAATAACAACGCTTGTCTACGGCGTTACATCTAGACCTGTAATTCACACGCGATTAGCGAATTATATCAAGAATCCTAGCAAAGGTAAAGACATACATTGGTGTCAGGGCCGGTGGGACATGTGAACGGCGCCGTGGTTGGTTACAACGATCTTCCAATGGCTGTAGATTATCTACTGGTTGGTTGTATTATTCTAGGTGTGCTAGCGCTGATAGCTACGAACTTTCATTCAGCGTGCAAAGTATTAAGTAGTGAAGGGAGTTCGCTGTTGAATAGGGGGCGAAACTAGTTGAAGTCCCCAAACGCAAAGCAATACGTCAGACAACCCATGCGCTTCGAATAACGCGAGAGCAGCCTACAAGGATGGCAACCCAAATCTGGAGGTTCTCATTTCCATCTGAAAGGTGCGAAATTCCCAATGGTAAAACCCACTACCCAACTGCATGGTTTGCCTGCAGCTACATATACGCGCTCCACACATATAGTGTACATATGTGCAGCTGAAAGGTGGCTACATGTGCATGTACCTACTTTAGCACTCCTCTTTCTCTCCAGCTAGGTATCTGGAACCTACCTACCTTTATGTTGCTATAATAGTAGTTCAGTTCAAAAGCTTTGTGATGACGGTTCACGTATAGTAAGCTAGCATGAAGTAACGTAGAAGCGTAACTGAATCTCTGTCTTTTTTAAAAGGGAATACAAAAATCCGACAATGCCAGTTGCACCTATCTTGATTCTATCGTAGGACATCATATACATTAGTCGCGCGTGTTGGGGTATACTTCAATCATCATGTTTCTCCAATTTCTCCTGCAACATTACCTCGTGTTATTCCTTGTTGCGCTCCAGCCGCTTGTCTCCAATCTCCGCTTAAATACCAACATAAAAGATAATGTATGGCAATAAGAATCCAATGTGAGTTTTGTGTGTTTTGGGAAGGTTCATCGCTCAACAAACATAACCTGTGAATAGAAAAAAAAACCGGGTATGCCACTAAACCTGAACTCCTATGCCGTATTAATTGAGTGATAAAGAGTTAAGCGTAGCCCGTAGGCGTTACCGCTGCGGGCCAGTCGTCCTCGGTGATGCTAGACCAGAATACCCAGACCATGACTACGGCTAGTAGCGTGAAGAGGGTTTCGAACAGTGCTCCATCAATCTTGCCTGATGTACCGTTGCAGATGTGCGGGCTGATAACATAGTTAAATATTTGGCCGAGCGCAAACAGGATTGCTGCGCCAGTCAAGTAGAGCATCGGTCGCACCTCGCCCAGAACACGCAAGACTAAGACGGCTTCGAGGACGTAGAAAGCTACCAGGAAGATCAGAGGTACTAGCTGATAGAGAACATAGAGGGCGATGTTTCGGTTCGGGGCGCGATAGCTACTCTCAAACTCGCCAGTCCAGTTGAATCCTGTATCCAAGGTAATGTAACCAGTGCCGATGAAAAGGACGGCAGCAGATATGAGTACCAGCCCCAATGAAAGTGGCGTTCCGTCATCCAAGATCTGGAATCCAACAACAGCGTTCATGAGAAGAACCAGGTCGTCGCAATGATCATTCCAATGTGTATTCCAGTGAAGGCCTGCCGCGCCTGTTAGTTTTCCATGCCCAGCCTGATTCTGGGGATCAGCACATACAATTCGAACCTTGGCGGGCAAGGGAAACTCGCCGACACTAAAAATTTCGGCCAACTCAATTATAATGAAGCCAGTTAAGAATAGCTGCATTTCCCTAGATAATTGTCAACGAAACCCCGCAAATATGTTAAGACGACTTCTTATACCTGCGACCAACAGCAGCCCTTTTCTTTTCGGATCGCAAGATTAGAAATGCTGAAACTAGGATGGCTATACCACATAGCAAGATTGAGCCTGGTGCTATGTTAGATGGGCGTCCACAGTTCTCATACGAACCACTTGTACGAACCAAGATTACCCAGGTGCTCCCCGGAAGACAACTTGATGCCATTCAACGTGCATCCACCCCATGGCCCATTTTGGTTGTGACTCGTGGTCAGGACCTGCAAGCTTGACGTTAACAATACAATTCATATTTAACATCATCACAGAACACGTACATTGCAGACGGGAAGTGTCGAGTCTCTACAAAAGTCCTGTTGTCGCCGATGCCCGTCGTTAGCTTCATCTTAGCCCATTGGATCTACATAGAATGGCGTAGCGGGTCCAATTCATACCTCGAAATTCCCGAAGTTCGTGCTCCCCATTTGAGGATAAGAGCGGGCGATGACACCGCTGCGTCGATTATGAGCTCGAATAATGTAGACTAGGTGGACCGTTTCGCGACCGAGCTGCGATGAGTTATCGATTGAGGCGGATGATGCGACGAACAACTTGATCGAAATCCGTCGTGGTGCCACATACAAGGCTCGCTGCTCCTCGTGGTATTTGCCGACAGCCGGGCTACACTATTGCGAATGTAATGCGGGTGTAGCTCGAATGCCGTACAGAAGGCTGAGAATAGACGGGCTTCCAGTCGCTCGGATGCGTTGGCTCCAGGTACCAACAGAAAATTGGTCGTCGCTGCAAGTTTGTGTTTGACAAGATGTCACTGTTCAATGCCAATGACAATGCCAATGCAATGTATGCTTTCTTCCCGTCCCCCGTTCAGCTTCCAGTCTTTCGAGTCCGCTATGAGATGCACGTCCGGACCGTGTTCGACGTTCGCATTCGCAGCCCCCAGCAGCAATGGGTGTGGATGGAGGAGGTGTAAGAGGTGTTTTCTTGCACGACAGTGTAAAAGGAGAAAAGCTTGGGGGGGGTTGGTTGGGTGTGGGTTGTTATGGCGATTTTACTGGGAGAAGGTACCTGACCAAGTCAAGATTAGGCCCGCCTTCAGTGCAACGGTTGCCGGCGGTAGGCTGGGGTTGGTTAGACATGGCGCCTGAATGGCTGCTCTGGAAATGAGCAGGCCCACTATCGCCCGCAACAGGACTAAGAACGGCAAGGTACCGATCCTAGTGGGCATACTAGAGATCCTGTCTGCGGTGCCTTGCTGTTGGAATCAATCAGTAACCGACTGCCGAGACTTGATTTGTCTTGATCACATCGCGATCAAGTCAAGAAATTCACTGGAACTGATCTCGCTTAGACGTCTCAGCACCAAACGTCACCGCCGTTTGCGGCTACTAGCTAGTTCTGCTGGAGTTGGGGAATAGCTCTGCAGGTCTTGAATCAAGACTAAGTGACGTGTGAAGTGCATTCCACGAAGCTGTGAAGATCTCACTACTGGCGCATGATTTTTCATATGCAAGATATTACCTACACCACTATGTAGCATATATGATTGGGTTATGCACAATGATTTAATTACTTCGGCCGTACAGCCTGCTGGCTTCTAATATAGGCATTCGTTGGTTGAAGAGGGCGCCATATCGCCATCAAATTGCCCTGTCATTGCCTCCCGTCCTGGCTGGGTAAGTCGTAGGGCTGCGTCAGCTAGGTACTAGGTAGATAGTTGTCAGCTCCCTCTCCAGCCACGAAACAAGAAACCAACCAGCCTCTGGGATCGAGATCCGTTAGGTCTCAGCTTCTACTACGTCGACATATGGCATAGTAATAAACTTCATTTAAATTTTGTCACACTGCACTTAGAGAACCACAGATGGCAAGGTTTTCCCTCCGTGTGTAAACACAACATGACGGCTATTCTTGTGGACATGGTTTTAGTGTTCATCTGTCAAGCGCTCGGCAGGTGAAACGATTCACTCAGCCTCGAAAACTCGATGCCATGCAGTGCGACGACGTAAGACCATGCCTTGGTTACCTGCCCAATGCATGCAGTTACCTAAGTACTTGCTGTTCTCAGACGTATTTATAGGTAAAAACTGGCGAAGCGGCACTGACTTATTTCTGACCCACGAGACGTGTTACAGGGTTGAAGCTCCTGGCTCACGCTTGCACCTGAAAGCTCATGAGAGCGGCGGTTTGGACGGGAGGAGGATTTCAGCCACCCGTTGCTATTCTGCGAGGTTCTAACTGAAACCTTTAGGGCGTCTCTTGGAGTAGACTTGTAAACAGCATTTGAGGTTTTTGGTAATGGTCGAGGAGGTGAGTATATAGACTTTACTACGTCACGTCTACACGCACAAGTCGGCCGTTTGCAACAATGCTGATTGTAGGTAATAAGAACGAAAGTCAGACGCAACTGAAACCTATGCGGCTATAACCAACAACACTCGAAGGCGATCACTGAGCATTGCCAGAACCAGGTGCTCAGTAGCATACACTTTTTCTAGTAGGGCGAGCGTATCATGTACCAAGTTTGACACTAATGCAGCCCCTCCAGCTTAAGCATGAAAGACAACACGGAAATTTGGTAATGTTTGAGCTCATCGCACTGAGTATTGCGTGACAAGTTGGTTACTGTGTAAGTTGAAGTAGAAAATGTCGGCTTGAAAGATGATACAAAGCTCTCCGGGTCCAGCCCATGATAATGGATGGCGGAGGGGTAGTACAACTGCGGATGAGCTAGGGTGTGGCACGCGACCTCTTTATCAGAAGTGTGTGAGTTTATAGGCATAGACTCAGGTGAGCTGAGAGAAGCGCTGTTGAACACAACCAACAGCTTACAGCCACCAAAGGGGGCAGGTTCGTTTTAAAAAGCGACTAGGGCTACATTAAGTACTGCAGCAATGGTCCTGGTTGCTTCTGCCTCGCAGCATGTCTCGTGAGCGTTATGGTGAGTACTGTGGCCGAGGCTGTGGCCTGTGTAGGCTGAGCGATCAGTGATCAGCAGAACTCTAGCTTGTCCATGTGATCAGGGTCTTTTCGAATGTGACTATATATCAAGCTACTATTAGAAGTCGGTCGTATTGAGGGGCCCGTAAGAGCCCAGGGATCTTCATTTATTGAGGATAGCGTTCCTACGTCCGTAGAGTTATCATGGGGGAACGCCATTCGAATGCAAAAGCACCAGTGAGGCTATGACGCAACCGTGTGGAAGATCTCGCATCCTTTAGTGCGAAACAGGCAATACCAAGACAGAAATCAAGACAGCGAACCGGAAGCCTGCAGACTTGGTGAGTGATAGAACAAGAATGTAACCGGCCTATTCTCGAGTCCCCTAAAGCTACATCTCTTTGGTATATTATACCGAGAGCGGAATAGCATACGCGAAGCCGGAACACTATGGATCTAGTAGGTAGAGTTCAAAGTCAGGGGCGGCGGTGAACGTTCTTCGACTTTATACCTAGTTAGGCGACGGTGGGCCGGAAACCGGATCATTAGTTTATCTACAACTACCTACCTAACAGCGGCTGGCATACACCGACACAAAAAAGACTTCACATAGGCCTAGGTCGAAATCGCCAAAACCTCTTATACATAGCGACCTGGCAATAATATAATCGCCTACTGGCAGCTACTTAATTAGCGTACATGTTCTCAATCTAAGTTTTCAATGGCGCGTTTCTCCAACCCCAGTAGGTCTTTAAACTGTCCCACGCTCTTGACAACAGAAGCGAAAGTCATTACTAGATCTGTGTATGGATGAGCAATGGCTGGCTGATGGTTAGCCCCACACAGTCTATGGTACCTATCCTGCCTCCTGGTTATAGTGCCTGATAGATGTACCGGTGCCTCGCTGGCTGACTCGACACATGAAGCGACTTACTTCCGTACCCCAATCGCAGTGGGCGGGACCGTGTTAGCAGGATTAGTGACACATTACGGATAGCTGTAAGGTGCCTATCTACCCGTAATGAAGGGATCTGTTACCTACCAGGGAGGCTGTATGTAATAGGAGTTGTAGTTCTCACCACAACCAGCCTGCGTAGAATCCAAACACTTTACAAACCATCAATTTTCTTTTTCTCATTCACTTTTTCATGCTAATCGCATCTATGTGAAAGTGGCTTTTCTCCCAGCATTGCTCGTCCGCTCTTTTTTCTTTGGTTCACACAGCATAGTGCCATTTCCGCGCCCGTCCGTACCCATACCTATACCTGGAACCCATTGGCCCTGCATACCTGTACATGCTAACGTACATACACTACACTACGTACCTCGTACACGCCTGCCGCCCGAGGCCCAAGCCTTAGGTATTTGTGTGGTAGGTATGTAATACCTACTTAGTACTGTGGACGAACGTCCCACCCTCTGCACGGTGATGGTCATCGGGCCAGGTCAACGACAGCTGATTGCTTCTTCTAGTCTACCGCCAGAAACCCTCACTCCACCCCCTTCTCGACGTCTCTCTTCAGCATCAATATCACTGCGGGCCGGCGCTGCTGCTTAACAGCGCCATCTTCTCCAAAATTCCTCCCTCAACTCCAAACCGTCTTCCCTCCAACATCCCCTCCGCACCCTCGCCTCGCGTTCAGACCACGGCCAGTCGACGTCATTGCTCGACGACCACCGGCATCGTTTCTCCCACGAGCGTCGCTCCGACGACTCTGCCGACTCGGACTCCTGGACCGACACGGGCGATCTAGCCGAGCAGTTGGCAGATGAGGAGGATCCCCTTCGCAAGAGCCTCGCCGACACCTCCCTTAAAGACGACCTCATCTCGGGCGCCTTAAAGCGCCACCCCAAACACAATAAACGCGTCCAGTTCAAGCGTTCCGTCGACGAGCACAGCTATCGCTCCAGGTCCAACTCTGTGGGCCTGATCGACAAGGAGGCTATCCAGATCCCGACGTTCCTCCGCGCCGCATATCCCCAGGGGAGCGTTGTATAGCCGCCATCATGCCGGGCACGGGGGTAAACGGTTTCACGGGCAAGGCCCTCATGTACGTCCTGTCCAAGCTGGAACGTATCGTGGTACTAGTAACTAATCGTTCTAAGCTATTTTACGAGTATTTTTGTATCACTGGGTGTATTTCTATTCGGCTATGACCAGGGTGTTATGTCAGGTATTATCACGTATGTTATCACTTCCGGTTTGCTTGGCGAGATCAAGAGCTAATCAACCCATCAGCGGCCCATGGTTTAGAGATTATTTCCACAACCCCTCTAGAGCCGAAATCGGTACTATGGTTGCTATTTTAGAGATCGGTGCTTTTATTTCTTCTCTAATTGTTGGGAGAGTCGGTGACATTATTGGCCGCCGCAAAACTATTCTCTATGGCTCAATGATATTCTTTGTAGGCGGAGCTTTGCAAACTTTCTCAACTAATATGCCAATGATGATGTTGGGCAGAATTGTTGCCGGTCTAGGTGTCGGCTCACTATCGACTATCGTGCCTGTCTATCAGTCCGAGATCTCACCACCCCACAACCGAGGCAAACTTGCTTGTATTGAATTTTCAGGGAACATTATTGGTTACACTACATCGATATGGGTGGACTACTTCTGTGGTTACATAGACAGCAACCTATCATGGCGCATCCCTCTCTTGATGCAATGCGTCATGGGTGCTCTTTTAGGCTTGGGAAGTTTGATTATTGTCGAGTCGCCGAGGTAAGTGATGGCCGTTTCCCTACCTATTCGTCATATTAACTGGTTACAAGATGGCTGCTTGATAACGATCACGATGAGGAGGGAATTGTCGTCATAGCAAACCTGTATGGCGGAGGCGATATCCACAACCCAAAGCAAGAGATGAGTACCGCGAGATCAAGATGAACGTTCTGCTTCAACGCATGGAGGGAGAACGAACTTATAGCGAGATGTTCCGTCGCTACAAGACACGAGTCTTCATTGCTATGTCGGCGCAAGCTCTCGCTCAACTAAACGGTATTAACGTCATATCTTACTATGCACCTTACGTCTTCGAGTCGGCTGGTTGGGTTGGCCACGACGCCATCAAAATGACGGGAATCAACGGTATCACCTATCTGCTTTCCACGATTCCTCCCTGGTACATAGTGGATCGATGGGGTCGAGTTATCCTCCTGAGCGGCGCAGTTGCTATGGCTATATCGCTTTCGCTGGTTTCCTATTTCATCTATCTGGATGTGAAGTCTACGCCCACATTGGTTGTTGTTTTCGTCATGATATACAATGCTGCCTTTGGATATTCTTGGGGCCCAATTCCATGGCTCTACCCACCGGAAATCCTACCCTTAGTATTCGATCGAAGGGAGCGAGTCTGTCGACTGCTTCGAATTGGGCATTCAATTGGCTCGTGGGAGAAATGACTCCCATCCTTCAGGAATGGATCAAATGGCGACTCTACCTACTTCATGCATTTTTCTGCGTTGTCAGTTTTGTGGTTGGTAAGTATCTTGATCAACCCTACCGTGTGTAAGGCATCGTTGCTAACAACGTTTAATAGTGTACTTCATTTATCCCGAGACTTGTGGTGTTAGATTAGAAGACATGGATTCATTATTTGGGGATGCCAGCACTGCCATTGGGACCCCTGGGGTACGATCCGAAACTGGCTCTCTGTTCCGAGCTGGGTCTCCCGTACCGTCACTCGATCTTCGAGGACGACCACTCGGGTCAGATGCAACCATTCCCCCATTAGATATCGACCCACCGGTTGTCAATGTCGTAGATGGAAAACCCACGCCGCGACAGCGATCCGAGAGTCGCAACTCACGTGGTCGCGTAGGCGAGTGGTTAAGCAGGATGGTTGGGCAAACCCGCGGCTCAAGCAGCAGTCCAGCGAGTGGCGCTAGGTATACAGCGCTCGACCAGCGCGACGACTAAACTACGTATACATATTTATCCCAAGGACAAGTAAGAAAGATGATAGAGTTTCCTTTTCCATAATAGACGGTGGCGGCGTCTCAGGACCATCAAGGTTCCGATTTGGTTTTGGTCTTGTGATTACCATGAACAGGATGGATTGAGAGCCCAAAGAGAGCGCCTTGATTCCAGAATGTAACTTAATTCCCATCCCATGTTATAATAGGCGGGCCTGGTCTTGAATGAGAATAAGAGACATGACACGACTACCACCAGGTAGGCAATATCTCTGGGGGTTCCAATCTTTTTTTAAGCTATATTCCAGTATGCTGGATGCTGGGAGGAAACATGTGGACGGAGAAGGTACATCGATAACCGGGCCAGAAACTGGGTTCCCAATAGTAGGGTTTGGATAATATGGATGCTGCGCACTCAATACTACCTACTGTACCACATACTATTTGTGGATGTATGCAAGGCTATGAGCATGTCATAGATGTGGTCAATGTGATTTCCCCAATCGTTGATCTAACCAGGATCTTGGGTTCGGTGTGGCTAGAACTTTAAGCCTGTGTTGAAACAAATTCCTATTTAAAATTGAATGTGAGACAATGTGGTAGCTTTTTTGTGAGGTTTACGTGGCCTCCGCCAAAGCCGTGCCTAAGCTTGTGACAGACCAGGGTGGGGCAAAAGCAAATGGCATCGACAAATGCAATGGCCCCCAACAAGGGGCGTCGATGTTATTGTTGTATCGAAGGATCCACTTTCATATTGCATCGGGATCCTAAATTGGCGCTGGTGGTCTAGAATGGGTCGGGTCGTACCGAAGTACCCTCCACCTATATGGATACCACGGACACGACATAATCTCAGCTGCTCCTGCTCCTTATTTCATATTCCATCATTCGACGCCTGTCGATAGCCTCCATTTTCCCTCGTCGTCTTCCTTCCAGGACGAGGTGCTATGGTCGATGTATGATCAGCCAAGCTTCTTTTATTCAATTCGTATGACTCTCGTTATTTTGTAACTTTATACTTCAGCCACGCCTTGCCCGAGGCCTACAGAACCACCCGCTTCGCTTTCTACACCTGGTCGACCATTTTCTAATTCCTCTCACATCCGACAAGAAACCGGATGGCGGAGAACAACCGCGACAATCGCCTCTGGCGCTGACCCAGCAGGTGATGCCGCTCGTCGACGGAATGTGCCCGGCTCAGCAGTCCCCGCGCCATTGTACCTCTACCTCAACCGGAGGAGAAAAAGATACACGGAGCAAAGAAGGTAGGGGAAGGATAGCAATTATCCAAGAGCTGTATGCTGATGCATCTACCTCAGAGTCCTTCCGCCCTTCAGATCCTCGACGAGTGGGAATTCATCATTGCTCCCCTGATCTTCACAGCCTTGGCCGTCTTCACACGGACGTGGAAGATTGGCCTTAGCCCCATTGTCACCTGGGATGTAAGTTCTGAACCCCTTTGCCGACGTCTTTGCGTGTCTTTCAATGCCGATTACTAACAGCATCATACAGGAAGCTCAGTACGCCCTCCCCCGACCGTCTCCCGAACCCCTCCCAGTTGCTGCTTAAAAGCTAACCAGCCATTCCGCGATATAGTTTTGGTAAATTCGGATCACACTACATTAAACGTGAACTGTTCTTCGATGTGTTAGTCATGTACCCCTATACCTTCACCTAGGATAGCTGCTGAATATCGTCCCAGCCATCCTCCCTTAGGCAAGATTCTTGTCGGTCTGTCTGGCGTACTGGCTGGGTATAATGGGTCCTTCGAATTCAAATCCGGCGAGACGTATCCACCGGAACTCAACTACACTTTCATGCGAGCTTTCAACGCCTTCTGGGGTATACTATGTGTGCCCTTGGCGTACTACACAGCCATGGAACTTAGGCTCAAGCGTCCCGCTGTCTGGCTAGTTACACTAATGGTTCTTTGCGAAAACTCCTACACGACTATCAGCCGGTTCATCCTTCTTGACTCCATGTTGCTGTTCGGTACTTTTGCCACTGTCTTCTGCTGGGCAAAGTTTCACGGTCAACAGAGGTACAGCTTTGAACCAGAGTGGTTTTTCTGGCTGTTCATGACGGGACTTAGCTTGGGCTTTGTCTGCAGTATCAAGCTAGTTGGACTTTTCGTAACTGCGATGGTTGGTCTGTACACCATTGAGGACTTGTGGAACAAATTTGGCAACACGCGCATTTCTTACCCGGTCCTCGCTGCTCATCTTAGCGCTCGCGTAGTCGGTCTCATGTTATCCCTTTCTTGGTGTACCTATTCTCCTTTGCCCTGCACTTCGCCATCTTGACCCGGAGTGGACCAGGCGATGCCCAGATGAGTTCACTATTTCAAGCAAACCTCGAAGGCAGCGAGATTGGCCGTAATTCGCCTCTAGAGGTAGCCTGGGGCTCCAAGGTTACACTGAAAAACATGGGCTACGGTGGCGGTCTCCTTCATAGCCATGTCCAAAGTACGTATTTTTGCTGCGACTGAGGAGATCAACTAACACCCATTAGCTTACCCCGAAGGCTCCTCACAGCAGCAAGTTACATGTTACCACCATAAAGACGCCAACAATGAATGGTGGTTTTATCCTAACCGTTCCGTAGCTGATTGGACTCTGGAGTCTGAGCCTCAGCTCATTCACAATGGCGATACCGTTCGGTTGATCCATACACAGACTGGACGCAATCTTCATAGTCATGATATCTCGGCACCCGTTACAAAGAGCCAGAAGGAAGTTTCTTGCTACGGGAACCTGACTATTGGCGATGACAAGGATCATTGGAAAATCGAAGTTGTCAGGGACGTGTCGTCGCGTGACAAGAGCAAGCTCCGGACTTTGACTACCGCTTTTAGATTGAAGAACGCTGTGATGGGGTGTTACCTCCGAGCTGCTAATGTCAACCTTCCCCAGTGGGGTTTCAAGCAGATTGAAGTAACCTGTGATAAGAAGAACAATCCAAAAGATGCCTTCACTCACTGGAATGTGGAAGCCCACACGAATGATAAACGTAAGTAGATACGGCCTAGTCGGAATTCAAACTACTAACAATCTGTCTAGTGCCCCTGGAGACCCTGGCAAGTACAAGTCGCCATTCCTTCACGACTTTATTCACCTGAACGTGGCTATGATGACATCCAACAATGCACTCGTCCCAGACCCTGATAAGCAAGACGATCTTGCATCTCAGTGGTGGCAATGGCCCATTCTCAATGTTGGTCTACGCATGTGTGGCTGGGATGATAAGATCGTCAAGTATTTCTTGCTCGGCAACCCCTTTGTCTACTGGGTCTCCACAGGTTCCCTCGGCCTTGTCGGTTTGGTCACTGTTTGGTACATACTCCGATGGCAAAGGGGTTTTAGAGACCTCTCGCAATACGACATCGACCAAATTCACTACGCTGGCCTCTACCCTGTTCTGGGTGGTTCCTTCATTATCTCCCATTTGTTGTCATGGCGCGTGTGACCTATGTGCACCATTACTACCCTGCACTTTATTTTGCCATCCTCGCCCTGGGCTTCCTCGTCGACTTCACATTGAGGAAACAACAGAAGTTGATACAGTGGTCTATTTATAGTGTCCTATATGCTATTATTATCGGCCTTTATATTTTCTTCATCCCCATCTGCTGGGGTATGACCGGAAGCAACCAGCAGTACAAATATATGAAGTGGTTTGACACATGGAGAATCTCGGACTAGAGCACTCCTGCATATATTATACGGGAGCAATGAGAGTTGACGGGCTTTCCTAAAAATCTTGTCGGTCTGACTTTCTTTATTTTTAGCACAGAACACGCAATTATGGCAGTCTCTGTGCGTGTACAACATGTTGGGAAGTTGCGAGCAGGTTGTAACATGTAATGGTCTCCTTGAAACATGTCAGACTCTCAACGGACAGCAAAAAAATGAGGAAATTATTTCCTTCATGTTTCTATGTCACACTCTCCATCCCTGAAAACCACAATCACGGTTCTCTGCCCTTTACCGCCGATGTAATAATGATACTTTCAATCTCCTACACCACTTTGCATGAAATGGACCGAGGAAGAACGGGAAAAGAAAAGGATGCGGGCGGAGGAGTTGGGGTTCTTTTATTAGTGTAGGGCGGAATGGGAGCATTTGCCCGTGTTGGCATCATCACCTGGAGACACGTCGCCTTTTCTTTCTCAAATCAGAGTATCACATCGAGCGAAAAGACAATAGAAGGGAATTGCAGGAAAAAGAACTCTATCTCGCTGATGCTCGGCCAGCCAATCGGTCGCATTATAGCTTTTCTAATACACGTCTCAACGCTATACATCGCTATGTATTTCATGTGTGATACATGTTTCGTAACATCATATCTATATCGCTCTACGGTGACATCGTAACAGTGCTTGGGTCGACAACAAGGGATGATGATACTAACAATGGCACATGCGGCTGCGTTCATCTATAGTGTCTCGTAGGTAGTCAGATATATGATAAGCAAAATTTAGCGAGGATGATGTGTAGCCAGTTATTATTCATTTTGCTTCCTGGCTCTTCGATTTCTCCTTCTCCTGCTTTCTTTCCTTCCTCCCCACGAACTAGGTGCCAGTAAACATTATTACTCAGGGTATCATGACCAAAAAATGCGTGTCGTGTGCCGCCTGTATCCGTGTTAATAATAATATGTACAATGCCGAGAGCTTATTCGGCGGCGTTATGCGGGTTGATTACCCAGGTTATTCATCTTTCTTCCAAGTCTCATCTCTCATATTAAATTAGATAGATATATCCTCTTGTTCTTCTCGTTCTTCTTTGAATCTTCATATCTTCCAATCATTAACAACAGCCCCAGCAGAGGATCCCTTGCCGTCGTTGGCGGAGAGCTTCACGCCTCGTGTAGCGGCTGTGCCGGGCCCAGGCCCCTTGACGCCGGACCTACGATCATTCAGATCGTACTTGCCGGCATTGATGTTTTCGAAAATGCGCTCAGCAACCCGCATGAAGGCGGCTTCAACGTTCTCGCCACTCTTAGCGCTCGTCTCGACGTACTGCAGCACGCCGTTCTTTTGCGCCCATTCTTGCGCCTCGGCAAATGTTACCTCACGTTTATCGCTATTATCGCTACCAGCGGCTGTTTCTGACTGCACACAGTCCAGCTTATTGCCTACTAGGATTACAACAATATCGGGCTCGGCTATTGCGCGCAGATCGTTCAGCCAGTCGGTCGCATGGACAAAGGTCGCTCGTCGAGTAATATCGAATACAAGGAGGGCACCGGATGCGCCTCGAAAGTAGCTCCGCGTGACAGATTTACTTTAAGGATATAAGTTAGCTGACGTTGCGGAGGCCAACAAGAGAGCCAGGATCTGAGCTGACGGATTGCGCCGATCATCAAAGGCTTCGGGTGACATATTACGGCCTTTGGAAGATGCAAAGTGGCCATCACAAACTACTCACTATATCTCTTGTCCCGCTGTATCCCAGAGGCTGAGCTTCATATGCTTCTGCTCTTCATCAGCGGTGGCGTTCTTGCCATCACCCGGATTATTTGATATTGTGGACGGCAGGGTTTGGCTTTCGAGAGAGGATGAGAGAGGATTCGATTTTTGTTTCGAGTGCGGCGGGCCGACGGGCACGATTCGCGAACCGAACTCGACGCCGATGGTCACGTCATGCTGGGACTAAACCGGCCCTCGCACAGACGAATGGTTAAAGACGACTTGCCACAGCCCGAGTCTCCGATGCAGACAAGCTTGGCTATATAATTCCATGGCGGGGAAGACATGGTGATTGCAGAATGAAGCACGGCTGGTCCCGAGAATGTGGTCCGAATCCGGGGGTCTAGGGGGCGCGAGAAGAGACGGTCATATGAGCCTCGGTGTAGCCGTCCCAAAGGGGAGAGTTCGTCGTGTGCCTCGTGCCTTGTTCGCTAAGTTTTTCTTCCCTGCTGCGGCGCCAGATAAGCAGATAGGAAGAACTCTCAGGCGTTCAAGTTGCGGTGCTTCTGCCAGGGTACGGATACGTAACACAATAGCTAGTTACAGGGATCCGGTTCAAGCTCAGGCAGCGAAGGAGATTCTCAACCCAGCATGTGGTATACGGCAGACAAAGACCAGCCAAAGAACCAATAACTTTGGAGGCCGGGTGATCGGTAAAGGTCCTAAAGTAAAGATTGTTCAAAGGAAGACGTGGGGGAGTTGTCACGGTGCGTTGTAATATGGGATGGCAGTCGTACTATAGGCTAGGCGAGGTATGGAGCTCTCTATCCGCCAGCCGCCTCCGGTTCAAGGTTTGGGCCTAGGTAGGTTGAAGGTCCCAATCCCACGTCGCCAGGAAACCTGGACTGACCCACTTCAGGCGGTATAATTCAATATGCGACGTGCTTACATAAGGTCTACTATCTACATCCAGAAGGTCTCAAGCTGACAAACGACGGACGAAGTATCGAGGTACATAGTGTAGTGTAGTAGATATCTAATCTACATATGACTTCACTGCCTGCTCGTGACCTATCTTGAGAATAAGACAGGGGCGTCCATCCACGGTATTTGGTCAAGCATCTCTTATCTCGCGTGATGAGTCTCACGCAGCACTACAAATCAAGACATTAAAATCACATGTAAGGTCCTCGTACCAACTTATGAGTATTAGATCTATCTGAATCGGGAGATATACATGTATGGTATCTAGATGTATCTAGATGGCGGACAGGAGGTTGGGCTGAAGCTATCTTTATGTCCAGCTCTCTATCTATCCAGTCTTGGTACCTAGGTAAATGATGTGCGCTACTGCAGGGTCTTCATTAGGTAGTGGGCGAGAGTACAGTACTAGGTAGCTGCCTAACTGACTAACTGACGCTGTCCCCAGAGAGGGTCAGGGGACTCCTCTCAGGCGAGTGTGTACCTATCGATTCGTCCTAGCAGCACTGTAGGCAGGTAATCTGCCTGCTAAGCACTCCACTGCTTGGCCGCTTCCGTACTTGCATGTGAGCATCCACCTACCCGTACCTGTGAGCTGGATTTGCCGGCGACTTGACTTGACTTGCATCATTCAGCAGAATTCAGGTCATCACTGCAGTGAATCATCTGCACAACCTACTCAGAACAAACTGACCGACTTTCCAAACATCAAGTCTTCTCCCCAACTACAACATCTCAACCCATTCTTTATTGGTTTCTATCCAAGTTGCTGTCATAAAGAAGAAATTTACAATAGTCACATAGCTTGAATAAGTTACCTACTTTGTTGTTGTGGTTGGCGAAGCCCCGATCGCCTCCGCCGTCGCCGTCGCCGTCGCCGAGACCTGACCTGCCCATCCTCATCCTCCACCACACCCGCCGCCCAAGTTGTATGGCCGGTTTGCCTTGCTGGGCATCACCAACCACCCATGCTGACTGACTGGCTAAACGACTGAGCGATCGAGCGCACGTACAGCTAGCTCCCTACTTCCCACCTCCCGCTCTCGGCCTACCGCCTTCACCATACACACCGTATCTGCTGGAGTCGCCCTCCTCCAGCATCGCGCAACATGTTTTCAGAATGTAAGTTGTTTCTGGGGATCGCTCGTGTGCCCCCAAGACCCTCCAAAATTAAGGCCCCTACGAGTCTAATCACGACCTCGTCCAGATGCCTCCCGCTTCCTTTCTCAGTCGCAGTCCCGTCTCTCTAACTTTGGAGCACCACCCGATGGTAATGACTCTTCCAATCGACAGCCATCAGAAACACCTCCCAGATTCTCGAGACAGCCTGCCCGGTTCTCCTACCAGTCACGTCTCGGGAATCCATACCAGCCGTCCCAGTCCAGGTTCGGTGGTTTCGCCTCCCGATACAATACGGCTCCCGATGCACCACTATTCCACAGCGCCCTGAACGAGTTTCGAGATGATGACGACGACGAAGATGTCAGGGAGGCTGCTGATTTCCGTGCTCTGCAGCACTCGCGCCGTGTGTTTGTCTCGAGTCGCATGGACGATAGCTCCGCTTCGGAGAATGACGCAAGCCGGGCATCACTAGACCAGAGCGGGGAACGCGACAGCAGGTTGTACGAAGACCGGGATCGCCCGATGGGGATCAAGAGTAGTTGGAACGGCGAATCAAGCTTCAAGGGTAGACAAGCCAAACGGAAGCCAAGGGAAGAGCAGCCTATGGCTGGTGCTCAGATGAGCACGCGACAAAACTCGGACAGCGACGAGGGTGGGGGAAAGATGGTGGATGTTGGGCTGGAATCAACAGTCATAGACAACTCGGTACCTGAAGATCTTCTCTTGGAGACCCCAACCGACTCGTCGCCACCCGCATTCCAACAATTCAGATCTTCAAAAGGCAGTTCGAAGAGTGCGGCCGGCAGAGCACACTCTAACCTCGAACGCGACCGTCTTATGCGCCAAGCTATTGCTGAGAAGATGAGGACGAGGAAGAGCAGGTAACTGAGCAACCTGGAGTTATCCCTGCTCCTCCACAACCTCGGATGTATGGTGAGATTTTTGTGCACGACCAATTCTTCGCCTGGCTGTACTTGATTGCTGTTGCTTCGCTCATTGCAACTTTCATTCTTGTATGGCTTCATACTTCGACCCACCCCAGAAAGATAGGTGATACCATATACACGACACTGAATCGTCCTTCTATCTGTTAGCCGTCGATACACTTGTCTCGATTGGTGTTGCGCTGGTATGGATGGCTGCACTCAGATCTTTCATACAACTGGTCTTATTAATCCTCTTTGGCGTTCCCATGTGCTGTTCTCGTTCTCGTTATACCCCATGATCTCTAGTTTCCAAGGGCCAGATCATGGATCACGTTTTCAAGATGTTGTTATGAGGTATCTGCCATCATCCCCGGAGTCCTTTCGATTGTTTGGGTTTGGCTCTTGTACAAGGGACGTCATGAAATCCACAGGGCCGTCGATATGCTAGACTTTTCCAGTCGAATCCTGGCCGCGAATCCAGCCCTCGTTTTGCTTGGGTTTGGCGCCCTTGCTTTCGTTGTTGGATGGACTTGGGTGTGGCTCTGGATGTTCACTCGTGTCTTCCTGGGAGGCTACTTTTCGACCAAATTGTCGGCGTTTGTGATTGGCACTGCAACGTGGTGGCTTGCTATCTTTTCTTCCTAATGTACGTCTGGACACTCTCCGTTCTGAGTGGTGTTGTCCGTGCTACAACGGAGGTACCGTGTCCAACTGGTACTTCCACAGAAACCTTCAGACGCTTGCGTCGTCGAACGATATCGTTAAGGGGGCCTTAGGGCACTCTACCACAACGGTTTTCGGCACGATTTGCGCTTCAACCCTATTATCCCTTGCTGTCCGGCTGCCATTCTCATCCTCCCTCGGCGCATTGCCGGCATTTTTGAATTTATTGGGTGGAAACTTGCGCCGAGGCCGGTTACGGTCCTAACTAACCCCTTAGCCGTAACCTATGCTTCAGTCCATTCCCTACCGTTGATGGAATCCGCTCGCAGCTAGGTAGAATTCAGTTCTTGGCTACTGGACCTACCACAACGCTCACACCAAGCGCCTTCTCACAGCGAAACCAAACTGCCTCTTTGGTACCGTATAGGATAGCCAAACTACTGCTACATGCTACGCGCGCTGTAATGGCAACTGCTTTAGGATTTGCCGCGTGGGTGATGACGGCCCGGCAACTACGAATCCAAGTCCCAGGCAATCCTAGTATCACGGGAAGCGCATATGCGTACGTTGTAGGTATCATAGCCAGTGCCATTGGATGGGCCATATTAGGAGCTATGGAAGGTATTCTCTCGGGTATTCTTGATGCTGTTCTCATCTGCTATGCTAGCGAGAGAAGACTGGAACGTGCCACTTACTGTATCGAAGCGGCGAAGCTATTCGAGGATAGAAGATATGAGAGGATATGGTATAAAATGTAGGGTGGTGTCCCTTTCGTTTCCTCAAGCATTTCAAGGAGCTGGGTTCAGAATCAGGAGTCAGGCGCTTCTCTTGAAATTGCCGCCATACCGGTGATAAGGTCAGGAGTTCTTATGAGATTGGACATAAAGCGATTCCTCAATAGACATGTACTGCAGCTATTAGGTATGCAACTCGAAATATACTCTATGCGAGCGTTGTTTTCGATTACGTTTTATGTTCTAAGATTAGACGACATATCCTTACAGTAACTTTATACAACGGGCCGAGCCATGAGGCACGCAAGGGTTTCCTAGATGCATTAGGTGTAAAGCAAAGGCAAATAAATAGCCAGTGATCCTCAGATTATTTCAAACTTGTTTCTTTCGCTGCTTTTTAAAAATTTCCCGCATCATCTCCCCACTTCCTCTTGCTAAGGTCCTTCTCGCCTTTTACTCGGTTCTCGTTTCATGCCTCTTTACCTCTTCGGCGATGAATAATCCGTACGCAGAATTCGCCTACCACGTCACCTCGGGTCTCGAATCGGTATAAATGGCTGGCAAAAAGTGACTTCAAGAATAGGTCCAAAGCCTAAAGAGGACCCTCCCAACACGGTCGAAAAATCTGCAGCCTGGTTTGCAGAGGTTATGGCAGCTATGATTATGGACGGTAGTGATGGTGAAGCCAGTGTGGAGTCGATCAAGAGTAAGTGGAGTGATGGCCTCTGTACATGAAGTGATGATGATGATTTCGTCGTGTTTGTTTTACATTATTCGATCACCCGACAGTATTTGCTATATCTGCCCCTTTCATTAGGTACTTTTCTCGTCTTCTTGTATCTTTATGCTCCGACTCAGGATGATGGGAATATGCTTTAGTACTCTGCCGCACCCAGATAACCCTACGTCATTAGCATACGACGTCCTCAGTCAGAGCTAAATTGGAGTCAAGGTGGTGGACAGTTCGCGGGCATATGAATATCCCAAACCTCGCGAACAGAATGGCTACGCTGTCCGGTCACTAATACGTCTCCCACATCTAGATCATCACAAGAGTGAATACCACGCCACAATAGAAGGGTATGCCGAGGAGAATAGTGACTGGCTTCTCGTAGGTCACGGAGGTGTCTCTCACGAGCAGAGGCGCTCGGCGAGCTTGGCGAAGGGGGGCATGAGCAGGACCCAGCAGCCCCGATGAGACTGAACCCCATCGGACCACAGACGAAGTAATAAGAGAACCATCAACATTGCAACTGGAAGAAGCACGAGCGGTACGTCTCGAAGGCTGACGAAACAGAGATCCTAGAGAAAAGTGAGCAAAGCAGCGAAAGAAACTGCCACCTAGATACACGCGATGACCGCGCCGAATTGCGCGGCAGCAGCGAGTACATGAGCTGCCTCGACTCGGGAATCAGCCGCTTGATAGAAATGACTGATGAGGAGAGGCATACCGAGATGGATACGCTGATAGAGGACCTAAGGAAGTTCACGGTCCGCGAACACCAAACGACCGTCGACGCCGAGGAACAATCGCAATCAGAGAGCAGCAGCATGTCTGGGTCAGAGGAGACGACAAACACAAGCACTGCTGAGGATATATCTTGCGACTTCCCTCCCGAGCCCGCGGGAGTCGAGTCGAGATCACCATCCTCATCGCCGACTGGCAAGAGATTAGGCTCGCTGGTGAACTCGGGGGCTAAGGCGGTGCGCCGGGGATGGAAGGGCTTATTCAAACGGGTGGCGGACAAGCCTGAGGAGACTGCTGCGGCTTGTCTTCGCTTCCTAGAGCTATATCGCCACTACAGTTTGGAAGGACCTGATCGCTTTCGTTAGTACGGTGTTAGGTGAGGGTAAGTAGGAAGTTTGGTTCTGATTTCTAACAGGGCTATTTGGTCACTGTTTATAGGATGGAGGGGCATAGGGACGACATGATACTAGATCTAAATGTCTTGGCGTTTGCGGAGTTGAGATGGCCACGTTATACCTATGATTTTTACGGAGATTCTTGATTATTTGGCGTTTGCCTCGGGAGTTTGGGCTACCGTTTTCTAGTGTAGCATGAATTAACACGAAATGAAGCTTTAGATATGGTTCACCCATATGATGCGAAGTGAGGTAATAGACGTTAGCCCCACGATGAATGGTTTTCCCCTCGGCATCTCTTTAGGTATCTACATACTACATACTACATATTACATACTGTACGAACTGCAGTCGGCAATCACGATGCCGCGTGGCGAGAGGCTGCGGAAGAATACCGTTCTTGCACGCATGAGGGGCGGCGGGGCATTCCAAATCTCGGCTGGGTCTCGATCACATGTGGCAAAACTCCATGCTCGTCTGAACTTAGTGCTAGTCATAGCACAACGAAGATTCTAGGTAACATGGAAGTTTAAAGTGTGGCTAAGCTCTGATTCATGAATACTTACGCGTCCCAGAGCCAGCCACCTGCTACCTAGGCATCGTAGGTTGGTACCCAGGTAGGTAGGGTGTAGATTTACAATGCTGTGGAGGCCTCAGACGCAACCCTATGTAGCACCTGTAGAATACTGCAGCAGGTCGTGATGCAAGCTGTTGCCAGTGGTTTCTGACCGCCGAAGCCTTGAGCCCGCTGAGTGCGGAGGCTGTGCAATCTAGCCCCGCTTGCCTCCCAAACGTCATCTGTCACGTACATATATTCTTTTGCCTTCCAAATATCAAACCACCACTTAGGCAGCTTTGCAACAAATACCGGGCTTTACCTAAATATCTCAAGTATTCATCACTCTGTTATACTTGGGACCGTCCTCCAAAAACTTACACAGTTTCATCAACGTAATTATCAACCTACTTCCAACTCCTGCACCTCCCTACATATACTTAGGTACCTGGTGTTCATTGGCTGGGTACCTATTTATAGCGCAGCTACTACTGTACTGCGTAAGGTACCTAAGTATCCGTACCCCTCCTTCTCTCTACTGCTACGCTGCTACATCTTGGACCCAAACCTCCCACCCTCCGCTCATTCATCCATCACTAGCAAGCCAGTCAGCAACACCAATACCGCCATAAGCAAGAGTCCAATCAGAACAATTGTCTCTTTGGCGTGGCATTCGCATCCTCACCCCTACTCGCGTGCACTTAAATCCACTTACTTCACCTACACCTATACAAAACGCTACTCGCTATACCTCCTACTTGGAGAGCATAGAGCCCACACCAAGGCCAACGCATCTCAAGCAACTACATATGGCGGATCACCCTCCACCCCCGAGGTCCCTGCGGGCTGGATAGCACGGTGGAACAACGAATACAGAGAATGGTAAGTCCATCAATGCCTTGCCTCCATGCTTTACCCCGACCGGGAGCAATAATCTTTCCATGAACTGCCATCGCAGTAATCTAACACACCCGCCTCACCAGGTTCTACGTCAACACAATCACAAAGAAGTCACAATGGGATAAGCCCACCGCTCCAGCCGAGGATCCGTACGCAGCACCTGCCGGTCCACCGCCCGGTTACACCTCCGGCTCAGGCCCAATAAGGCCAGCGACAGCAAGAATCCCTTCGCTAGAGACGAGGGCTCGTCTGCCGGTGAAGCGAGGTCTTATCACAATCATAGCGAAGACGATGATGCCCGTTTGGCGCGCCAGCTCCAAGAAGAAGAGAATGCACGCGCCCGCAGCACAGGACATCGGATCCAGCGTACAGGGGCTCAGGCTCATCGCCATTCCCTGACCAGCTGCCACCGCGCTCATCAGGCGGCGGCAACGGCGGCGGCGATAATCCCGGGTCTTCTAGGCAAGTTTTTCGGCGGCAACAAAAACAAGCAGGACTCGTACGGCGGCCACGGCGGGTATGGCGGCGGAGGATATCCCGGTAGCTCATCGGCACCCCCGCAGGGATATGGGTATTCCAGCCCCCACCACAGGGGTATTATGGTAATGGGCCACCGCAGGGACAGTATGGAGGTGGGTACGGAGGCGGCGGTATGGACAACCACCCCCCAGGGCTACGGGTATGGTGGTGGCGGCTATGGACAACCAGGGCCCTATGGTGGCGGTGGTTACGGTGGTGGCTACCAGCAACAACCCCCGAAAAAGTCAGGTGGTCTAGGAACTGTCGGTGGTGCAGCGCTCGGTCTGGGTGCCGGTGTTCTTGGTGGTGCGTTGATTGCCGATGCCATTGACGACCATGAGCAGGAGGCTTATCAGGATGGGTACAACGATGGTCAGGATGGGGGGGACTACGATGGTGGTGATTTCTAATCATCGAAAGGAGAAGAGCCCCTGAATACCATCCAGGGCAGGCATTCTAGTGGAGTGTGATGCTATTGGTCCGCATCACTTTGATTTCTACTTGTCTTCACATGTAGTCCCTCAAGGCACGACTATGAGCAATGCTACAATATATTCGGCGTGAGTGCGCGTTTACAGTGTCTTCAAGAAATACGGAGGCGACGGGTTATACGAATGACGGAAACTGAGATTTACATCACAGGCATTGGAAGGGCCCTGCATACATAAGAACTCTCGATTCCACGAAATGACGGTTACGAGGGGCCGTCCATAGGTTTCTGCGCTGCTTCCACAACCTATCCTTATGGAGTTCATCCTTAACCTTTGTATATATTAGGGGTGCATAATGATGACTTTTCCTACACTGCATTATTCCTTTCACATTGAATGTTTTATCGAGTGGAGTAAAGCGTATACGCGTAGGGGTAGTCTGCATCTTAACTATGACTAGTAGGATGATTAGGCTAGTTCCACGACATGTTTTTGTCTTTCAATTGAAATCTCCGTGGTTCTGTTCCGGGTTATCTTGATTGTTTTCGAGGTATTTGGTCACACGACGCTGGCGATGTGGGAACCGGCATCTTAAGGTCGTATTTATAGTAAAACATAAGGCTTGCTGATGACGGTCTAGTTTTTTTTTGGTTTTCTTGTAGCTGGATAGACCATCACGTGAAACTTCCAGTGGGGCTGTCGTTGTCTATTAGAAGGTGGTGGCCTCCTAGTCTGTCAAGAATTATTTTATTGGATCATCTATATGGGCCTATGTCATTGGGGCTACTGTCATATGCTATACTCCGGTCCGTCATGTTTATACTACCGGACTGGACTGGAGGTTTATGGAAGCCTGTCGCGTTTGGCTTCTTGCCTCGGGGCTGTTGGCAGCAGTTGAGATCGCTTGTAATTCCTCGAAGAGTGTTGGATCTGCCCGCGAGCTATTTAACCTCCAGTAACTAACTACCTCTGCCCTCGGAAGTCGGCGCATTTGCACATATAAGAGATTGCTTCATGAACATATGCGAATGTCCTCTCGAAAAAGATGTTTTCATTCTCGTAATCTAATAAACGTAGTCTTTTTTATAACTTCGTACGAAAATGCTAACTTCACTTTTTCCCGCCTTTCTTCGCGCCGTTTTTGGCACTCGCTTCTGGTGCTTCCTCCTTGCTGCCACTCCCCTGGCCGGCTAGGAATCCAGCCATATCAAAGTTGCCCATTGGGCTGCTGCCGGGTTGGGAACCGCCCATTAAGCTATTCATCGGGTTCTTCTTGGACTGCTCTTCGAATTCGGCGCGGGTCTCGGGATCCACTATGGAAAAGGAGGCAGTGTCAGTCAAGAGTCTCCTTCATATAAGGAGACGGTAATATAAGGGAGATGGTCTATGTGGATTGGAAACGTACTGTTCTCAACTAGCTTGGGCATGCCGATGAAGAGGGCCAAGCTGACCAGACCCATGAGGATCATGGGGTTCTTGAGGATGCTGAGGATGGAGACTGTGGGCAAAACAGCAGTTAGCTTATCTAGTCCCTTCACTCTTCCTTTCCCGCCTGCCACCTATACGCATAGACGAGGAATGAACTCACAACCACCACGTTCCGTATAATAAACCTTGGACCCGAGGGCCTTGACGGCGAACGCCCCGCCAGGCGTGGCGGGCCTGATCTCCTCGCCCTTGTTCTCCCAGTCATTCCCGCGGAACGTCTCCCAGACCCGCAAGATGACGTCCTCCTTTTTAAGCTTGTTCCCCTCGCCCGAGGTGACGGGGATCACGTCCACGCGCAGGGGCGCGAAGCCGTGCGTGGCGCAGAATACATCCCCAGGTATGACCCCGGCGTCACGTTCCGGAAGACGAAGGTGTTGTCCACCGTCAGAGGTGCCGCGTACGAGGCGCCCAGCGCCGTCAGTGTGGCGTGTGTCGAGGGCGGCAAGGCGGCTGGGTTCGGGATCTGCGCTGATGGTGGGACGCTGAATGTTACTGTCGCTGCGGCGGCTGGGGAGAGGAGGTGAGATAGGGCCAGGGCGAGTGGTATCGTTGGTATTGATGGAAGCATTGTGACGGCTTATGTTGTTGATATAGCGGCTGGAGAGTACAATGTCGAGGTAGAAAGTTTGCGGTAGTCCTTGGTACATGGGGCGAAGTTCCAGTGGGATTTAAATCTGGTGATACTTGGTGGTGTTCCTAAACTAATGGGACCCGAAGTGATGGTGTTGGTCTTCGTGAGCAGGGGTGCTCCGACCAATGGCGTCAGACCTCTCCCCACCACAGTTTAAGATACAGTATAGTACTTAAATAGTACTGTAGAGGGGCACCAGTATTCATGCTGATTTATAAGGAGGCATACCGTCTGCCGAACTAATATATTCTCGGCATTTTCTTGAATATAAATAATCCTACTATGATGTGCCTATAATTGCATCTGCAAGCCGCTTTCGTCCCGCAGATTATGCCGACCTTAGAAGAATGCCTACCCAGTACCAACTGGGCACCTGTAGGGTAGTATGGGTTCAACCGTATCACAACTAGAATCGATTACTTCAGACGTGCTACAAATCGCATCTTTGGTTCTGACGAAGTGACATCTTGATATTGCAGGCCTATTCTACTTATCCAAAGGGTATAATTCTCAACTGCTATCCCTGTCTCCTCTCCTTTTATTCATGTTTGTCAAAGATCATTAACTCTAGTTCCCCCCTAAACAACAGTCGGGGCCTCATCCTTCTTCTCTTCAGGCACCCCCTTCGTCTCCGCGCCCTCGGATGTGGCGGCGGCAGCCTTCTTGAAGGACTGCTCGAAGTCGGCGATGATGTCGTCAATGTGCTCAGTGCCGACCGAGATACGGATAAGGTCCTCGGTCACACCGGAGCTGACGCGCTCCTCGTCAGACAGCTGCTCGTGCGTCGTCGTCCAGGGGTGGATGGCCAGCGTCTTGGAGTCGCCGACGTTGGCGAGGTTGGAGATGAGCTTGAAGCCGTCGACGATCTGGCTGCCGGCCGCGCCGCCGCCCTTGACGCCGAAGCTCAGCACGCCGCCGAACCCGCGCTTCAGGTACTTCTTGGCCACGGCGTGGTGGCCGTGGTTCTCGAGGCCCGGGTACGACACCCAGCTGACGTAGGGCGACGACTCGAGGTACTTGGCGAGCGCCAGCGCGTTCTGCGCGTGCCGCTCGGCGCGCAGGCTCAGCGTCTCGATGCCGATGAGCAGCTGCTGCGCCGCGAAGGGGTTCAGGCACGCGCCCAGGTCGCGCAGGATCTCCACCCGCGCCCGGATGATGAAGGTGATGGGCCCGAACGTCTCCCAGAACTTCAGCCCGTGGTAGCCCTCGGACGGCTCGACCATGTGGGGGAACCGCGCGGCGTTCGCGCCCCAGTCGAACTTGCCGCTGTCGACGATGACGCCGCCGATCGTTGTGCCGTGCCCGCCGATCCACTTCGTTGCCGAGTGCACCACGATGTCGGCGCCGTGCTCGATGGGGCGCACAAAGTAGCCGCCGGCACCGAAAGTGTTGTCGACCTATCAGCGTAAAGGATATCCGAATTAGCCTTTAGTTCGCCAAAGCACGTCAAGGTTTTATAAAGAGAGAGAGATAGAGCCAGGTAGCAACTCACCACAAGGGGGACACCCTTCTCATGTGCGACCTTGGCGATGGCCTCAAAGTCGGGGACATTGTACCGAGGGTTACCAATGCTCTCAAGGTAGATAGCCTTGGTGCGGTCGTCGATGGCAGCCGCGAAATCCTCGGCCTTGTCGCCCTCGATGAACTTGGCCTTGATGCCGAAGCGTGGTAGTAGGACCTTCAGCTGGTTGTAGGTGCCGCCGTACAGGTTCGACGTCGAGATGATGTTGTCGCCTTGGCTCGCTAGGGCCGCGATGGTAATGAATTGTGCGGCCTGGCCAGAGGCTGTCGCAAGGGCCGCCACGCCGCCCTCGAGTGCCGCAATGCGCTTCTCGAAGACATCGACGGTAGGCTGTGTAGTTGCGCTTAGTCTCGCCCGTTCTTGTCCAAGTGACTAGTCCGTACTCACGTTCATAATACGGCTGTAGATGTTGCCGAATTCTTTGAGGCCGAACAGCCTCGCACCGTGGGCCGAGTCATTGAAGGCGAAACTCTGTAGTTCGTTCGTTAGATTAATGATTTATATATGTGTAGGTATCATATAAGGAACACTAACGGTTGTTGCGTAGATAGGTACAGCTCTGGCATTTGTCGCGGGATCTACGACCTGGCTTTAATCTTGTTAATTCTGGCTGTAATCTGTTGAATGATCGGAGGATGGAGGGGAAATAAACCCACCCCGCATGGAGCTGGAGTGTCTCGAAATTCTTGCTCAGCTCCTCAGCCATTGTAAATCTAGATATCTATAAACACAAGATCTTAATAGATTCGAATATATCCGGAGCAATATTTGACAAGTAAATTAAAACCCGGGGGTCGGTATGTATTGTATATACTCGATAGGGCACGGGCAGGTTAAGACGAACACGCGGGGCAAAAGTCAAATCAAATCCGGAGACGAGAATACCTATAGGAGACAGCCTTTGGGCCGGGTCAACTAAACTAAGTATAGCTACTTATTCTTAACCTCCATCCGAGCGAGTCATCGACGTTGCTTTTTCCTTTTTCTGTCTCTCTTCGCAGTATCTCGCTCCTCTGTGCTGAGCCGGTAGGATCTACTATACATCTTTTTGGGCTTCCGACACCGAGCCGTGATCTCGCGTCATCGTGGGGGATGCAGGACGGGCGTGGCCCTTATTCGCGGTTCAGCTTGGCGGGGTCGCGAGCACGCCATCGGCGCCAACCTTTTCTTTCTAGATCTTATTTGTTGTTACGCCCGCTTGTGCATGGGAGCAATAGTGGTTGTAGTGCGAAAAAAAAAGTGTCAAAGTGGAAGTGGTATGCGATAGGTTAGTAGCTATAGTCGTATTCTCCCGCCCGCGGGAAGGTTACAGTGAAGATTTACAAATCTCTGTCATGCTGTATGACACATGGATGTATAATGAATGTTGCAGCGCTTAACTGTGCCTGGCAGGTGGAAATGAGGCTCTCACACACTCTTTTTCTTCCTCGTCGATATGGACCCCTCTTTTGATGGGGGGTCTTGTTTTTGAGCAGTCAAATAAGTAGTTACCAGAGAGAGACACAAGGGTCCTCAAATTACCATAGGGCAATGCTTTGTAGTTACTTATTATCTTACTCCTCTATCTCGTCTGAGAAAACACAAATTAGTCTACTCGAATATCTACTCTAGACAGCCTCACGAAAGCTGATCTCAGTAGTGGGGTAAAAGATAGTTTGGCAAGATCTCTTCCAGAACACGCTAGGATATCTATGCAGCATTTGTGCGTCTGGCGCGGGGTAGGTATACACCCGATCCCTACTATTTGGTGCACCATTGGCATTCGGCATGGCGACATCTTACACAGGAGGGCGCCGGTGGGATCCCGCTGCTGGCCGGGCTCCTCTAATATCTGGTTAACGAGTTGAATCTATCGCGCAATGCTTTGTCTTTTCTGCTCGAATTCAAACAGTAATGTTAGCGATGGGAGTGTTCAGATTTATATCTCCTGTCCTCTTGGTATATATATTTCTGTACCCCCCCCCCCCCCCCCCCCCCCCCCCCCCCCCTAACCAAGACGTAACTCCAGAACTCCAATCACTCTTTGTCATTAGCCAAAGTTGTCCGCATGTGGATGTCATCTAGACGAAGCCACAGTATCATTCCCATCACGTGTTCTCATGTGTAGTCTCCTCTCAGCGCCGGCGTGATAAAAGATCGGAGTCATGATTCGGCTCTCGTATCATCACCTGAGATATACCCCTTCATTACGGCTTGTCCAGCGCCTAGGGAAATAGGAATAAACTTTCTCCCACCCTGTCTTCGCCTCCGGCGGCGGCGGAGCTTCTTCCCACAGCGACCGGTACGGTGACAATGGGATGTCTGCATACTGGGGCTGATAGCAGCGAGGTTGCCGACCTTTAAGGAGCCGGGGCTTCCTTCATCGGCGATACACCTAAAGGGGCCTGCGACTTGCTGGAGCGGCGGAACCCTTTCTTGACAACTTCTCTTCCCGCCAGGGAGGTCGAGACAACCCAAAGTAGGAACTGGAAGATACCAAATGCAACATCCGCCCGAGCGGCGCCGCACACGCTTCCGCGGCAGTACAGCAACCTGCTCATGAAAGTCGACAGGGCAATAAACCCTGCGAAATAAAATAGGGCATTGCCGAATTCGAGAGAAAGGGCGGCATAGGGGTGGAAAACTAGACCAGGGTTAATCTCTCAAGTCCTGCCATTTTTATCCCGTTGAGAGAGCACACACATCGAGGAGCGAATCTTGGAAGACCTTCAAGGACTCCGATAGAAATGATGGTAAATAACGATACGAACAGTAGCCAGCTGATGGGCGGAGGCGGAGCGCTCATAATGTCGACATTATACCAGTGGGCAACTGCGAAGACCGCATGTTAGCCCTGTCTGCTGGTCTCCCTTTTCATCAATATTTCGTCCTGTGACATACCATAAGCCGAAAGCCCCAGCACAACAAACGCCAGAGTAAATTGCGCGACCCTCAGCGCTAAGATGATGGCATTAGAGGAATACATATTGGCGTGAGAGCGAAGAAGTCGAGGAATGCGGTGCGGAAAGCGAGCGTCTCGGTGAGTGCCGGTAGTCATGAATGTGAAATTATTGCAGCCAGTGCACCTGAGAGAGGAGAAGAAAAAAGACAGAGAGAGAGAGAGAATTAAACTTTTACAACACCACCGGAAAACCAGCACAGGATATTTCTTGTCAAGGAGCGGAGGGAGCACCAGGCTTAGAAGTCGGGGAGGGGATGAGAGGCAAATGAGGGAAGCGACCCTACCTTAACGGCACTCGAGGCGGTGATATTGATGAACGACGGTTTTAGGCTCAAGCCGTGTGAGGGGACATTGCGCTCGCAAAGCGGATGGCCCTGTGATCGTCGTCCCAATTCGGTGTTGCGATACAATGGGTTGAATCCATCTGAAACAGGCATGACAAGGGTGATGGCTATGCATTTCACTTGGATGCTACATCACATAGCGAATAGTCGCTGGCCAACAAGGAATCCGTGCGAGGGTGTTGTAAATGCCGAACAATCTCATGCAGGTGCTTCTGCAGGCAATGAGTAAATAGGAGATAAATCTAGAAATCTGAACATAAGATCAATGTTTGCATCCCGCTCCCCAGGAAAATGAGCTCTATTAGGTAATTAAACGTTGGTAGCATCCGTTATACAAGTATCGAAAAATAACATGAGAGAATGATCTTGGAGCATTAACGATAAAGCTTATGAACAATGTACTTCCCATACGTCGAGCATTTCTAGGGTTACCGGCACTTATCGTGATGCTGGCGAAGCTCGTTCCTAGAGAGCTTCTAATAGTGAGGACTGCGTATCACGATAAGAAGCGACATCGAAACACCACAGCGAAGATTGAGCCAATCTTGGATCGTTGCCAAGATGAACTTCGGATGTGCGAGAGCCTCGAGTGCGTCGGAAACGATTTCGAGTATCAGAAGTCAGTTCTGAATAGCTTGGCTGTGGGAGCCAAGTTGTGTCAAGGCTCCGGCACCAAGGCTCGATCACGCACCGCCAAGATGGCAAAGGGTAGGAGATAAAGAGTGGCGATGATGATATTGGTTTTATTATGATGATGGAGAAATCGAACGTTTCCAGGAGCAGGTCCTTGTTCATGATAGTTGAAAATAATCAATGACATGATATCTGCCTGGCCTGTTATAATTGAGTTATGCGCCCAAGATTTTCATGGCTCTCGCTTTCAGTGATAGAGTTGTGATGCCCTTATCAAAACCAAATTAATGGCCAGAACAGCGACCCTGTGACAGGGAGCTTACCTAGTTACTAGAAGCGGTATCCGCGATATCCACGCCCAGACGACTTGTTGTCCCGTGAAAATGCAAACATGATTCACAAAACGTGGGTTGGATGCCAACTGGATTTGCGGACTACACTGTTCAAATACAAACGATCGTCTTGGTAACGCTCTTTCATCTTAGACATAGCCTCCTGTGTTTGGGTGATGGCTCGTGTCAAATACCCCACAGGAACAGCAGGTAGATAGATGGCACATTAGTCAGTCTAGCTGTTCAATAGGTTGAAGTGACAGACCAAAAAAAACAAAAAAAAACATGTGAAGACATATGTCAAGTACCTAATCTGTTGGGCCTGTCTTATCTTATCGATGCAGTCACTTTTAGGTTGGGGTACAGCTTGCATTCTGGTTAACCCTGCATTGCATATTACGCTCATTGTCTTACTCAAAATAGGTTTATTGGTGGTCGCGACAAAACCGAGGCTTCGCAAGCTCGTATAATTGACATGATGACATGACGATGTACAGTCAACGCCGGCCCCGACGGACTCCAAGCCTCGTCAGCCAATCATGAGATGTTCAAATGTCAAATATCCAATGTAGTTGGGGCCCGAGGAATGAGAAGTTGCGATGTTTCCTCCGCCCCTTGGGACGAGCCAATGGACTAAGTCAGGACTAAGTCGGGACTAAGTCATATCCAGAAAGGAACCTCGGCTTCGAGCGCTTAGCGGCGTCGGTGGACCCTTAACTAGCAACGCTAAATTGCGAATTCTGGAATGGGAATGGGCATCCACGCGCATGGTCCGTCATCTTCATCCAGCACCGGCGCTGTCGTTCTTTTGCTATCCTGTGATCGCGATATTTGTCCTTCGTGTTGCCTGCAACGTCAACGCCTCTCTTGTCCGGACATAGCCTGTCTGACCACCAGCTCGCTGCCCGTAAGTCCATCTCACACTGCTGATTTTATATTACATTGCATCCTCTTGGAGACCACATGCACTGCCAGTCTGCTTGCGACGGGTAGCTGCGCGTGCTTGATGCTGTAGTCGTATTCTTCTCCGAGTTATAGGCACTGACGCTCGCAAAGCGACCAATACCACGTGCAGAGTCGAACCCTCTTTGTCACACCTCAGTTCTCTCTCCGTCATTGGTTTCCGCGCCGTCGGTACCCTTCCCAGACATCTGACACGATGGCGACGCCTGCCCAGATCCAGGCCTATATCCAGGAGATAGCAACAGCACCTCCGCCTGGCTCCCCCTACTCCGTGCCCATCCCTGGTACCGAGAGGGAAGGCCGCACGCCTATCTACCGTCATTGGCAGTTCCAGGACAAGCCTTTGCTTGCGACCTATGACCCAGAGACTCGCACTTTTTACGATCTCTTCGAACACACTGTCAAGCACTATCCCAATAATAAGTGCTTGGGCACCCGAATCTGGAATCCGGCTACCACGAGCTGGGAGGATAATTATGTCTGGAAGACATACGCCGAAGTAGCATCCCGCGCCAAGAACTTTGGATCGGGCATCTTCGAACTTCATCGCCGGATTGGCATTCCGCCCGGGAATCACGGCGTCGGCCTCTGGAGCCAGAACCGTGCCGAGTGGCAGATCGCAGGTGGGTATCCTTTTGCTCCTACTCTAACTTTTATAGCTCTATGGATGCTAAACCACCAAATATAGATCTCGGTCTTATTACTCAATCTCTCTTCTCTGTTTCCCTCTACGAGACCCTTGGCCCCGACACATCCGAGTTCATCATCAAGCACGCTGAGCTTTCCTGCGTCGTGACATCGCTGCCTCACGTCCCAACCCTCCTCGCTATTGCGCCGCGGATACCCCAGCTGAAGTTGATCATCTGTATGGACCCCTTGGATGCTGGTGAACAATCCGGATACTCCAAGAGGGCCATCTTGAATGCCATTGCGGAGCAGCATGGAGTCCAGATCTTTTCCATGGATCAAGTAGAGGAGTTGGGAGCTAAGGTCGCACACCCTGCGCGTCCCCCACGTCCTGAAGATATCATCACCATCAACTACACTTCCGGCACCACCGGCGATCCCAAAGGTGTCGTGCTCACACACGCTAACTGTGTTGCGGGTGTTGCTGCTGGTCGAGCCACTGGTCAATACACACGCAAGGACACAAATATTTCATTCTGCCAGTAGCCCATATACGGGCGACTCATTGACCAGACCGCGCTTGCCGAGGGCGCTTCGATAGGTTATTTCCGGAGACATGTTGGAACTGGTCGATGATTTGAAGATCCTCAAGCCCACCGGTTTCCCCTCGGTCCCACGTCTATTTAACCGTTTCAACATGGGCCTCAAGGCTCAGACAATCGAGGCCGATGGCTTTAGAGGTGCGCTCTCTCGCCGGGTGATTGACACCAAATTGGCAAATATGAAGCTGGGTCCCGGCAAGGCCCATAACAAGCACTTTCTCTACGACCGCATCTGGACCCCCAAGGTCCGTGCTGCTGTCGGCATGGATAGATGTCGCTCGATGGTGAGCGGGAGCGCGCAATTGGACCCCAAGGTCCAAGAGTTCCTCCGGGCTGCTTTCGGCAATAACTTTGTTTCGGGTTATGGTTTGACCGAGTCCTACGCCTCTACATCTTGTCAGACAGAAGGGGACTTCTCGTTGGGCAACAACGGCGGCCCCTTGCCTAGTACCGAGGTTTGCCTAGAGTCTCAACCAGACCTAGAGTATTTTGTGACGGACAAGCCACGACCCCGTGGTGAGCTTCTGTTAAGGGGCACCTCTATATTCCGCGAATACTACAAGAACGAAGCCGAAACCAGGAAGGCGCTTGACCCTGATGGATGGTTCCATACTGGAGATATTGCTGAATTTGACGAACTAGGTCGTATCCGAATTATTGACCGCAAGAAGAATGTTTTGAAACTGTCCCAAGGAGAGTATATCTCGCCTGAACGTATTGAGAACGTATACATGGGCAGCTCTAACCTCATTGCCATGGCTTACGTGCACGGCGAAGGTACCCAGTCTTCACTGGTTGCCATCTTTGGCGTGGATCCGGTCAACTTTGCACCCTTTGCAAGCCAAGTCCTCAACCGAACCGTTGTTCCTGAAGATATCCCAGCTGTCAAAGATGCGGCCAAAGATCCTCGGGTGGTCAAGGCTGTCTTGAAACATCTCGACGCTATTGGAAAGAGTCATAAGTTCAATGGCTACGAGCGCGTACGAAACTGCGTCTTGGATGTTGAGCCATTTAGCATTGAAAATGAGCTATTTACCCCTACGTAAGTATCCCAAGTCAACATTTTGCCGTCACATACCCCGAATAAAGCCTGCTAACATGAATGATAGCCTCAAACTCAAGAGACCTCAAACTGCCAGGAAATTCAGAGCTGAAATCGATAGAATGTACGATGAGATTAATGAGGAAGCTTCCAAGATCACACCCAAGCTATAATTAACCAACAGGCTAAGGCATAGGTGGCGTTCTCCTCCAAATTGTTGTACCAAAAATGTGTAGTGTAGTGAGGTTGCATGAGTTTCAATACATTTTATAGGAAACCCACTTTCACATGGGAATTGTTCATTGGTTGGTCATTTTCAGCCGCAATATGCACAAGTTAACTTAGGCCCCTTTTTAAGCTTGCATCCATGTGTACCTGGCCGCATGGCCACTTGAGGCCATTAATAAGCCACCAAGAAAATGCTGATTTAATCTAATACACTTTTAAAATAATGTAGCAATGCTCTAAAAGAGCTTTGGCTTGCTAAAACCATGCAAAACTACAGGATTGCTTACCTATTGTTATGTATGTACCTATAGTGTCTTAGGTTAGCTTTAGGTAAATTTAGTGGGCTATTTAGGTAGCTATAGAATGTGAAGTTGTTGGTACCTACTACCCTATAAACATGACTGTCCGCTGTGGACCTATATAACGCCCGGCAGGCTGCTATAGATTTCGTGCTGTCATAGCTATATAGTACTTTTAAACCTGCCAAGCTAGATCTCAGATCTTTTGGTCTACCTAGGTATTGATGGAATAGATATAAGGTAAGTATAGTTGTGGCACATATTATAATAGATGGCAAGAGCATACTATAATATTGGTGCTTTATTAAAGGAAATTCTAAGGATAAGGACTGCGTTGAAAACTTAGGTGGACAAAGACATAACTGGACATGTATAGGTATGCTTACACTGTCGCTCTTGCACTAGATAATGTTTGCGCGCCTGCTGACAACACTTAGACAACAATAACTATGTGCAAGTACTTAATGTGCTATTAATTGTATCACAAGGTATTTAATGGTTGCAATTGCTTAATCATGACCTAGGAATAAACTTGCTTAGTTTAATGTAGAGTTATTATTTTATATATAAAAATATTGAATTTAACAATTTAAAAATAAAATTATTAATAAAACTTATAAATTTTACTAGTTTTTTAATATTTAAAACATGTTTTTATTATAAACTATAAACGGCCCACTTAATTTTACGCCTTTAGCTTAGTGCTACGGCCACTTATTGACGCGTGTTTTAAACTACTACTACTACTTTAAATCATGTGAATATGGCTACCTCTGGCAGGGCAGCAATGGCCCCGGGTCGGCAGATGTTTGATTCGGTGGCCAATGAACAAGATCCGATTGTTGAGAGCCTCCCGAGTAACATAGGTCCAAAACTTCCACTCCTTCCCCTTGCGCGTGCCAACAGCTCCTCGGCCCAACCTGCCCCACTCCACGTCGCAGCTCCAGCGTCGAACAATGGCGCCGTCTTTCACAATGGCCTCTCTGCGCCCGCGTCCCAGGCCATGGCAGACCAGGGAGACTACATACGGCCCGCGAAGCGCCAAAGAACGGGCGAGCCGTCACCGTCACCGTCGTCGGTGGAGGATAGCGTCCATGAACAACGGAGACAGGATGTTGCGGCAGCGTTGGGGCGATGCCTCGAAGCCCAGGTCTTTCCTCACATAGAACGGGCGACTGCGAAGCTACCGGCCGGCGTCTACGACCTCGACAAACTCGGAGCCAAGGTAATCCGACTGATCGTGGATAAGGACTTCGAAAGGCACTTCAACCAAGGCAACGGACGCTTGTCGTCGTCCGTGGAGCTCATAATAGCAGCTGGCGTCCACAGGCTTGTAACTGAGCTTTCCTCTGGTCAGGTATGTGTTCATGTATTCATGTGTTCTCTGACGATGCGATTGGGTCCATCGAGTCGAGAAGGTACTAACTACCACTGGCGTCACAGGATTACCGTCGGTCTACACAGACTTCACCCCCTGCACCTCTCGATGTTGCCGCAGTTGTTACGGCCCGTGCCCTTACTGCTAGGACAGCGCCCGTAGTCCTACCCTCTATAGAGAACGATATCGACGGTGACGGTGACGGTGACGGTAACGGCGACGGCAGTGATGGCCATTTTAATTCTGACGCAAGCGAGGCTGGTCAGCCAGATGTCGAGAGTGAACATCCCGGTGACATGGAAGAGCCAGAGAGGGCAGTCCCGCAACTTCATATACGCAGACCACCTCGTCGTCGACCACCTCAGAAACCGAAGAAGAAAGAGTTAGTATCTCCACAACAACTACGTGCTAGAGCCAAAGCAAACCAATGGCAATCGGGCAAATCATACGCTTTAGCATCCCCGGAAGCTAAGCAACCTCGTTCGTTTGGCCTACGTCTACGTCCCTATAAGTCGGCTCCGGAACGGCAGCAGATCGTATCAGGCGTTACAAGGGCTTTTCTGCCTCTTGAAATTCGTAAATGCCCTCCTCCTGGAGCATTCCATGTCGATTTTAGTGAGTCTGAAATTGATTACCTTCAATATTTGGCCAGGGTATTATATGGCAAGCCAGTGGTCCACGGTGAAAGGTCAACTCTGCGCGACCTCCGAAACGTCCTTAAGAAGGTATCTAGCATCAAAACTCGCCTGGCTGAAATTCATGCCAAGGGGTATGTCGGATATGAGCCTCCTCCGCCCACACTCACTACACGCTCTTCCGAAGACGTCACCAACTTTTTGAACGATCTACATAACAAGAGGCTCAACGCAGTTCCAAAGTCCCTATTCGTTGAATGCGGCAATTCCATCGCTCAAAGTGAAGCAATTCGAGCCAACCGGATATCCGCATTGTTGTTGTCAAGGGAGATTACTGGGAACCAACTGGGGGCCGCTCGGACCTACCACAACTTCAAGACGACTGTCAAAAGCAATCGGGAAGATTACCTGGAGCCGCAAGTCGAGTGGACAAATTGTGCCGGCGACATTATGACTGTTAGCTGGCTATCTAACACGGACTTTGTTTGTGGTACAACAACTCATTCCGACTCCCATAACCAACAATACAACAAGCCTGGGAATCTCCTGTTAGGTTCGGCCGTGACCAACACCTTACGCGCATATCCCGATCATCGAATTATCCGCCCCGTCGTGTCTAGTGGAGACAATGCTCTAGATTCAATGGTTGCCAGTCAAGACCCATGGCTTTTCACGTCCGTTGTATCTTCAGATTACGACCCGTCCTATGGTCTTGCTTTTACATCAAGCTTTGATAGGACAGTGAAGATTTGGCAGCCCAAGGGCGAGTCGATGATAGCTCTAGGGACATGGGATCATGATGGACGCGTGAACTTCGTTGTTACATCAAAGAATAGCATGGGCACCGTGGCTACCGCTGCTGACGTACCAACCGAGGCCGTCAGAGTCTATCATCTCGATTGGTCCCATATATCCGGTAGCCGATACGATTCCTACTCATGTACAAGAGTACATGATGAAGATTATGTACCTTCTGAGAAGTGGGCTTATTACCCGGCGCCATCCGATGGGGCCGAGCTCCCGACGTTAACCATCTTCTACTTATTGGTTATTCTCCCAGAAGCCCGACTGGGAAAGAACATGAGGTACCCGAAGATAAGCGTGACACGGGCGAACTTTGTCTCTGGAATACTACCACGAGGACTCAAGTTAGTATAAGTAGCGCCAAAACGCAAAACGTCTTTGAGGTGGCGTGGCACCCTTCACGTGCTAGCTTCGCCGCTGCGACTTCGGCATCCAAGGCTCTAGAAAGGACGGATGAATTATGCCGGACACAGGTCCGAATTTTTGAAATGAACAAAGACAAGGGCCAATACAGTGCTATTAAGACCCTGGACTGCGCCGCCGTTGATATCAACGAGCTTTCAATCATGTATTTCCGCCATTTTACCCACTCCTTGGAATGCTGATAACTGATATGAGGACAGGCCTAATAGCCTTCTTTATTCCTATACAGCAGCCAGTTGCACTGACGGTAAGGTTTATGTTTGGGACACAGCAGGAAGCGACCTACCAATGTGTGTCCTAGAGCACGGTGGTAAGTTCGGACGTCTTGTGGATGAAATGATACGAGACTAACAAGCCTCTAGATCCCGTGGAAGAACTCCTTGGAGAACGAGAAGAGGAAGATGTCGGTGTCAAGTTCATGGCATGGGCAACCACAGCCGATCGTCTGTACACCGGATCGTCCGATGGTATGGTTAAGGTGTGGAACATTCGCCACGGCAAAGGTGTTCTTATCAAGGATCTTATCGAAGTCGCGGCTCCCATAACTTATGGCGCATTCTCCCCAGACTTCACCAGGTTGGTCGTTGGAGATGGAAGTGGGCGAGTGTACCTGTTGGGGTTGGAAGACCCTGAGGACGAAGACCCACCATCAAACCCGGCCACTGCCTCGGCAGGTTTCTTGAATGTACAAACGAGCAGCGGCGGCCAACGCGCTATTCGCCGACCACGCCCGTTTCTACCTCATCCCGAACTCCCTCCTCCTGGCGGTAATAAGCTCATGGAGGGCCAGGAGAGCGCTAGGGAGTATCTAAATACTGCCCAGCTCGTGCTCCATCCAGATCCTACAATAGGCGCGGTTCAAGGTGTTAACTACGCAGGAACCTCGCTATTCCGAGCAGAAGCACACATCAACGAAAACCCATACGAGCCTTTACTAGCTACTTTCCAGAATAAGCAACGGGACCATCAACAGTTGAACCGTCGAACAAACTCCTTCAAACCTTTATTGCTTCAAGAAGTGCAGTCAACAAACGGTATAACTCATGTCAATGGTTGGCATGAAGATAGCCATACCCTTCAGCCAACAAATGAGTCTGTTGACGATGACGATGACGATAACGAGCAGAAACATGACTATGAGGATATATTCGACCATGCTACCTGGTTGGAGCTCAAAAAAGAGAGAGCCGAGCTTGACGATCGCCTTATTGAGTTAAACTATGAAACTAGCATCTTAGATAGTGATGATGACGATGACGAAAACGTTGTCGATACTACGCAGATCTGTAAGCAACACTGTTTAGCACAGTAGTGTGTACAGCAGGTTTCAAGTCCCAAGCTTTCCATGTCCTGGCAAGCATTTTAAAGGGAAACTTCAAGCCTTGTACAAGCCTAACAACCTGATGTTTTTTACGTTAAGATACCTGCCTTGACGGCTAGTTAGCCGGTTTTAAGGCTTAGCACACTAAATGAGAAATTTATAATCAAAGTCTTTACTTACTTTTTATTACGACTAAAAATTCTTTGAGGTGATTGTATTTTTTTACTATATAAAAATATTAATGAGTACAGTAAAATACGTTAAGAAAAGATATACATGGCCTCCGAGTACAACCATGTGGTCGCCTGTTGTCACGAGAAAGAAGTGTCTCCATAGTAAGCATACAGGACTAAAGCTGGGAGGAAGGAAGGACCTAGCATAGCAGAATGTAGTATTTATGCCTATGCTAATTCTACAGCCCAATCAATCCGACGCCGACCCCTTACTAGGTAGGTTTTTATCATCACAATAAATTTATACATTTGACGTAACTTACGCAACTATTCTGTTGCTCCAGATTAAGAAACAATCAAGCAGCCAATATAATAATTTATAGAGAGGAAATGTTACTTGTTAAGCATAATTACCCTAACATACAGGGTAGCTTATCCCAAACGCTGTTCATTATTGTTCATGTTAGCCAAACATTTAAATGCATTTGTCATGTCTGAAAATTATAGAACTTGAATTTATAGGGTCATACTATTTAGTAACCTATTAGACTATGGACTGGGCAACAATAGTGGACGTCTGATAAGCGCCTTCTAAGCTATTGCGTCCACCAGGCAGGCCACTGGTTCTGCGGCAATGGTAATGTGCCCTCATCCTCAAAACACGGTATAACTCATTGACATGAATCCCAACACAAGAGCTGGCACAATGCACCTCCCCACCAACGCCGATCCATGCAACCATACAAGAACCAATGCTTGTTGTCAAGCACAGTGTGTTGCGACCTCAGATGGGTTCTGCCGCAAGAAAATCAATTGCTCCCTTCTTTTCATCTGCTCCATTCTGATACCCTACCTACCCAGCTGGATTGTACTGATCAGGTGCTGGGAAGGAAAATCCAGGTGGAAAGACAGGCATGCCGTTGGGGCTGGTTCCGATACCAAATGGGAACTGAGAGAAATCGGGCTGACCTTGGGGTTGGTCATTGGAGGGGCCGTTGTCTTGACGGGTGTCTCTCTTGCCTCGCCAACGACCGAAGTCGTCCTCATCACCACTGCGACTGGATTTCGGTCCATGTCTACCGCCTTTATCAGTCTGCATACGTCGGCTTATAGCTTTCGAGGACACGCCAGCGCCTATTTCTATATCAGGTTCTTCAACAACAAGACCTGTCTCAATTTGTCGCCCACCACTGCCACCAAACTCAGCAGTTAACATCCACTTCCTGTCGGCTTCCGTTAGTTTGGAGATAGGGATGACGCTGATGCCAGTTTGGTAATCACTGCAATCGCGCGGGCCGAAACCAACTCCCCAGCGAGTCTATAGACTTGTTAGCTCAAGCACTCCAGTTAATGACTCCATGTTAGGCTTACCCTAAAGCTACCACTCTCCATAGCCTCTTTAGCATGAACAGCATCCCTTCGAGTGACCATCTTTACGAAGGCGTGGCGCTTGTCTTTGTTCACAATACAAGTCTGTACTTGCCCATGGCGACCGAAAACCGACCGCAGCTCAGCCTCAGAACATCTGTGTTGAATGTGTAAGCCACTTAGCTCAAAGGAGTTTAAACAGGTTACTTACGTCACGCCTCCAACGAAGAGGGTTCTGCTTAACACTACGGCGTTGTTAGTAGGGGGTCCCGTCTCAAGTTTTGGACGCAAAGACATACCCTTGATATGGCCTTGTGGTAGAGCCCTGTCGATTTCGACCCATTTGGTACCGGGACGAGGATAATCCTGGGGGGGACTTGGACTATGGTTACGACGACCCTGTGGACTACGTTGACGGTAATCGGATCCTCTACCACGTCGGTCGCGGTCGTCCATACGTCCAGCGCCAGGTGAATTTGGCCCAAATCCATCATAGTCACGTCCACGTTGGTCCCAGTGGCGTGGAGGGGAACGAGACCTAGATCTATCATGATACCTAGGGGGCGATCTCATTTGGTTGAAGCTACGATCACGCGACTCGTCTGGACGGAAGCTCTCTTGACCCCAAGAATTACCGTAGGGCTGTTGACCAGGCTGAAGCTGAGGCATAGAGGGTTGGGCAGAGGATGGAACACCAGCGCCACCAGCACCATTTTGTATTCCTGCTATAATTAGAGGTATTTTATCCGGTGGGACGCCTTGATCCGCCAGCAACTTAATTAGCATTACCTGTTGCTGGATATTAGGGTCTACGCCACCAACCGTGGCTGCCGGTGGTGCACCAGAAGCAACGCCTAGGAAACCGGGAGCTTGATTACTTGCAGTCACCGGAGGTACAAAAGACTGACTCTGGATGGGAGCCTGAGGTTGAGCCTGCGGAGCATACGGGTATGGCATAGCAGGAACATTTACAGGAGCCGCCACAGCTGGGAACGAAGCCGGCGTGGGGGTTTGACTCTGTGTTGTTTGCAACGCAGACTGCGACGCTACGACACCAAGCTGTGTCGGTGGTATATTGAAAGGGCTAGCTGCGGCAGGAACAGAACCACTCGTTGGTGGAGCGGTGACATTTTGCCGAGCAATATTTGCGAGGGCCTCCATGATTGCATTCGGGGCTTCAGTGATGGGCGGCTTAGTCTCGGTCAAGCCCATAAGGCCGGCGCCTGGTGGGGGACTACCCACAGGCGTGGTCGACTCGTCTATAATATATGAAACACAAATCAGATACACGAACCGGCAGGAATGCACGAGGCATTTGACGTCTGGAATGGTTTCAACGAGAATTAGAAGACCTACTTTGAGCGACTGGCGGAGCATTGAGTTTCTGCTTGAATGATTCAATCATGGCCACGGGGAATGTTTGGCCTTTCTCCCAAATATCAACGAGCTTCTTAATTTTCTCCTACGAATTGGTTAGGGACGTTGCATGTTCATAGTCATCGGCGCCACGTATTAAGCTTCCAGTGAATGAAACCAACGGCCATGAGATCGGTCATTTAAAAAGCTTGGTCGGTCGTCGGCGGCGCGACCTTGAGATTACGGTGTACGGGATGTGAGTTTGCGATTTAGATAGGGCGTACCTTTTGTTCTCCGGGGGCATTTTGAATTATGTCATTCATCAAGACTGGAAGTAGCTCCGTTACTCTATGGACGCCGGCAGCGTATGTGCCATCTTGTGCAGAGCTATTGATAGGCTGTCCATGCTGTTTCGCCTGATCGACCCATTTGCGAGTTACGGAATCTACGACATAGAGCACGCCCAGTTTGTGGGTTGCCGGGGCCTTCTTGAAGTGAGTGTAGATTTTCTGAATGAGTACAGACTCGGACTACAGCGAGAGTCTGGTTAGCATCGGCCAAAACGGTGCTGTGCGCGGGATACGATGTTCCACCTTACCTGGACGTTGTTCACGCAGAGCGTAGTTAGTGATTTAATACATGATCCAGAGACTCCAGGAGGCTTCAAATTCTGCATGGTATTCAGACCAGCCTCTAATTCTGCTACTGCCGACGACATGGTGTCCTTCGGGCTGTCTCCCGACTACTGGCGATGGGAAATGTACGCAGCTAGACAAGAATAGTAGTATCGCGAGATTTGCAGAGAAATAGGGCCCGCTCAATCAGGCGTTGACTATCACCGAGACGAGCAGAGAGGTCTTCTAGCACGTTGGTGACTACTGAATATGAGATGAGATGTACGAGAACACTTGGTAGAGAGTTGTTACAGCCTGGAAGGTCAGATCTACCGAAAATGTTTATCGCAGGAGGGTTGCGCAGTTGCCAGATCCTCCGTTGGTTGGCCCCACGAGCGATGATGACTAGGCTCAATACGAGTAGATGAACGATGCGCGAGAGAAGATTCAACGATGGTCAAACCAGGAGACCCCAGTGTTCGTGGATGGTCGACTCTGAACCCGCTGGCCGAGTCGAAATGAGCACTTGCCGCCGGGATTCTGGATGGATGGGGGAGTGTCTGGAGGATGCGATGCAATGTGATGCGTTACGGTTTGAAAAGCGATGGTTTGCCGAGGTGAACGAAAGGTAGGGAAGGGGGGAGCTGAGTCAACAAGCAGCAGTCTATCCTTGCGCGGTGTGTCGGATACGCGAAGCTACGTCGCCGTGTCGGTGTCGCAAAGTTTCGTATGGATTGATGAGAATAGATGACCGAAGGGCTATGACTGAGAAGATATGCGACAATCGCGCCGTAGTAGTAGCAGCAGTGTTGTTCGGTGTTGCAAATGGATGGCAATGGTAACGAGGGTTGGGATGGGATGGGGGAAGATGGAGGGAGATGAGGGGAGCTGCTCGCCTCTGAACTGCAGAGAATTTCAATGTGGAGCGGGAACAACGGCAGTTCGGCCTCTGTGGTTCCTCTGTTGTCGCACAGGGCCGCAGTAAACGGATCAGTAACCAATCAAGCCCCACCCAGCCCCCCAGTACAAACTGGCTGTTGCAAGCCACCTCTGTATCGGTTAGGTGCTTCCTTACCTTAGGTAGGTAAGTACTGCACCTCGGCCACCTCCTAATTTGACCTGTCGCAAGTTCTGGCCAAGTAAGAAGATGGGCTTCTTGCTGAAGAAAGCTTGGTTTTGAATAGCTGCTACCAACTTATCCATTTATCAAACAGGCTCAATGGGGAAAACTCATTTGCTGACCTGCGTGTATTTATATGCGCATACTTTACAGTGAGCATGCTGAGTACGTAGGTACTTAGTCTGCTGCGATCACAAATCATTGTGGGGATAAACCATCACAAAAATTTACAGGTAAGCTGCATGTGAGCAGGCAGATGAGATAAGATATAAATAAATCTCTGAGCATTGCATCATTCCTTTTATTTTCTTTGTCTGACCTACCTTGGGTAGATACACGTTCCAGATACTGTGCCTTATAAGATAGCTGACTAAGTACCTACTTTTATGTTTCTTTAACTTCAAGCCTTGGCAGACATACCTGTGTTCCATTTATCCAGTGAGGATAATTGAGATTGTGCCAGGCTCTATATTGCCAATTGGTCCCGCTTATATCCTTATTTATTTATTTTGTCTTATTAGATCAAGTTTCTCCGCGACACACTAGTCCCAGCCCTCTCATATCTCGAAGTGTTGTGCGACAACTGCTTTGGCGTCAACATGACCAACGGTTGACAAGCTCGGCTTCACAACAAAATACCGATATAGGCGACGTGATGAAATTTGGCGTGGGTATGCTGCTTAGGCTTAGACTAGGTACCTACCTAGGTAGGTAGGTGGGTTGCAGTCCACTGTAGCCAGGCCAGGGAACGGCATGGGTGAAAAGCAAGGTGGCATCCTCCAGTCCGAACAGGGTCTAGTATCCCGTTCGCCTATTGGCCGGCTGCTTCCCCATCGAATCAGACTCCTACCGCCTCTGGAATACTAAATCGTCCTTGAGCTATTTCTAAGTACAATATATTTTTTCTCCCTCCTACCCTCCATCTCTCGTGAGCCTCATTCGCCAATCGTCCTGTAGTCTTGTCAATCCGTAGCCTCGGATCGTCTTTTCTTCCTTCATCACATCATGGCGTCTACATTTCGTCTGAGCTCCTCTGCTCTGCGCTCCTCGCTCCGAGCGCCTGTCACATCGCGGACCACGGCCTTCAACGCTGCGCGATGCTACTCGGCCAAGACTCAGGTATGCCGCAGCCGGAACCAATAACCAATCCTGAATCATGTTGCCACCTGCAAATTAGAGTGACTGATGGTTCCGTGCCCATGTAGACCCTCAAGGAGCGCTTCGCCGAGCTACTCCCCGAGAAGATTGACGAGATCAAGACATTGCGAAAGTAGGCTCTTCGTGTGCGCCCCATATGCTGACCCAATGCTTACCGTCCCCACAGAGAGCATGGCTCCAAGGTCGTCGACAAGGTCACGCTAGACCAGGTCTACGGTGGTGCGCGAGGTATCAAGTCCCTTGTATGGGAGGGTTCCGTTCTCGACTCCGAGGAGGGTATCCGCTTCCGTGGCAAGACCATCCCCGAGTGCCAGGAGGTTCTCCCTAAGGCTCCTGGTGGCAAGGAGCCTCTACCCGAAGGTATGTTGAGTCGGAGCGCGAATCAGTCGGGTTCGGAGAGTTCAACAACTAAATATCTACAGGTCTCTTTTGGCTTCTTCTAACCGGCGAGGTTCCCAGCGAGCAGCAGGTCCGTGACCTGTCCGCTGAGTGGGCTGCCCGATCCGATATCCCCAAGTTTGTGGAGGAGCTCATCGACCGCTGCCCTACCGACCTCCACCCTATGGCCCAGTTCTCCCTCGCCGTCACCGCTCTCGAACAAACCTCATCCTTCTCCAAGGCCTATGCCAAGGGTATCAACAAGAAGGAATACTGGGGATACACCTTCGAGGATTCTATGGATCTGATCGCCAAGCTCCCCACCATCGCCGCTCGCATCTACCAGAATGTCTTCAAGGGTGGCAAGGTTGCCCCGGTCCAGAAGGACAAGGACTACAGTTTCAACTTCGCCAACCAGCTCGGCTTCGGCGAGAACAAGGACTTCATTGAGCTAATGCGCCTTTACCTCACCATCCACACAGATCACGAAGGTGGCAACGTCAGCGCTCACACCACCCACCTTGTCGGCAGTGCCCTGAGCTCCCCCTTCCTCTCGCTGGCTGCTGGTCTGAACGGTCTAGCCGGTCCCCTGCACGGCCTCGCCAACCAGGAGGTGTTGAACTGGCTCACGGAGATGAAGAAGGCCATCGGTGACGACCTAAGCGACCAGAACATCAAGGACTACCTCTGGTCTACCCTGAATGCCGGACGTGTTGTTCCCGGCTATGGCCATGCCGTCCTACGCAAGACCGACCCCCGTTACATGGCCCAGCGCACCTTCGCCCAGGAGAAGATGCCCAAGGACCCCATGTTCCAGCTCGTCAGCCAAGTGTACAAGATCGCCCCCGGTGTCCTGACCGAGCACGGCAAGACCAAGAACCCTTACCCTAACGTTGATGCCCACTCCGGTGTCCTCCTCCAGTACTACGGCTTGACCGAGGCCAACTACTACACCGTCCTGTTCGGCGTGTCTCGTGCCATTGGTGTGCTTCCCCAGCTCATCATCGACCGTGCTGTCGGTGCCCCCATCGAGCGCCCCAAGAGTTTCTCAACCGCCAAGTGGATCGAGATCTGCAAGAAGCTGTAAATATTTCCTGACGACTTGGAGTTGTATGTTTTCGATATTTAGGGGCACGGTTACGCATTATAGACGGTCTAAGGGTGGCTCGGTGTATCAAATGGGGGCGTTGTATTAGAGACTGTGTCCCCTACGATACCAAAAGCTACGCTTGTACATTAAAATATCATGATTGTGCTTTTAAGACAAAGATCATCATCCTTTTCCACTCACGAATCCGGTCCCGCGCTCTGTGCTCTGTGCTCTGTGCTCTGTGCTCTGTGCTCTGTGCTCTGTACTACATGTACCCGCGAATCGAGACTGTGAAGTATATCCTTCAAACTCGCACAGTTCGTATACGAATGCCTCTTGATCGCAACAGTTGTGACATATCATAGACTCATTCACACAAATATCTTTTGCAGCTAGTACCCTCCCAGACGCCGAATGCGGGTGGTTTCGCAACAACAATAAATGTCATAGCCTGTCATGTTGATACGATAATATAATGGCAGAGTTTTCACGAAAATTGGACCGAATTGGATTGTAGTACAAATTAATTATGTAGAGACGCACGATCCCGACACAGACTCAGGGTTGCGGTGGCTTCCCGGGATCCTGGTTGCATATTTTGGGGAAAGTCCGAAATGTTGAGGGCCGATTGCGCGGGTGAGATGGGTCTGGATATAAGACAAAACAAGATATGAGCGGTGGCAGGGCTTACTGTACTGTACTGCGCCGGGCTTATTATCAATTAGCAATTAGCAATTAGCAATTAGCAATTGTTGAGAAGGAAGCAGCTATCATGTATACTTATGTACTCCGTACTTATACTGGATTTGCTTGACCGTTGGTTAGACTACCTAGGTAGGTAGTCTTGGCACGACAGACGTACACCGTTCCGACTATCGGCATTATCCGCGCCACCCACCGCTATTCTATACTGCACGTGCTCGGTGTGCAGGAACGTCTGTTAATCATCGGCACTCGGACCTAGGTACAACGGATCGCACATGCTCCGAAACGGAGCGAAACAGGTTTGTTGTTTCTCTTGATACTACCTACAGTAGTAGTATAATATAGTGTGCATGCCCGTGGCTTTTCGGTCTGGGTCGGTAGTGGTCGGCCTGTGAGAATCGGGGTCCCGAGGCACCAATCAGCCATTCCAACATGGGATACCGGCGGCCCACATAAAATAGCTGGTATTTCCACATCCGAAATAGCCCGACCCCAGTCCCAATCAGGGAGTAGTTCCTAAGCGTTATCTTTGCCGACATGGGTATAGGTAGCAGCCAGTACCGCCACCAGTACCTAGATAAGGTAGTATTGTAGGTTAGCTGGTTAGCTAGGGCTTGAGAGCTTGAAGTTTAGCAGCTTGTTACAGTGGCCCTGCGGCTTACGTCCCGACAATTTACTTACGGTCAGCCTAGCCTCACGATACAAAAACGTATCTTCTTTCTGCTACCTCCATCACCAACCAACTCCATACATTCCCATCCATCACCACACCACCATCCACCCCCCCTTCCTCAGCGACGAAGCACCCGATTGCCTTGGTCAGGCCCCCCTCCCCAGTAACGACGACGAGCCATGTCCACTTCTACTTCCGCCGGCATGACGCCTCCTCTGACGGAGAAAAAACTCGAGAAGAAGCCCATCAAGTTCTCCAACTTGTTGCTCGGTGCTGGTCTCAATTTGTTTGAGGTCACTACCCTCGGCCAGCCTCTCGAGGTCGTCAAGACCACGATGGCCGCGAACCGAGGCGACAGCTTTGGTACTGCCCTCGGTCGCATCTGGGGTCGTGGCGGTGCTCTTGGATGTAAGCATTCATCTCTCCTTATCCCCTAGGCATCCCCAGTAGCATGCAGCCGCGCCGTATTGGCAGGGTACGATACGCCATTGGGACGGCAACTGCTTATCATCGTTGATTTTTCATTGCTAATGGTGATGTTGCTCTGTAGTCTACCAGGGTCTGATTCCCTGGGCCTGGATCGAAGCATCGACCAAGGGCGCCGTGCTACTTTTCGTCGCTTCTGAGGCCGAATACTATGCCCGCGCTGCTGGTGCCTCCGAGTTCGGTGGTGGCATCCTCGGTGGTGTCGCTGGTGGTGTCGCCCAGGCCTATGCCACTATGGGCTTCTGCACCTGCATGAAGACGGTTGAGATCACCCAGCACAAGGTTGCCGCCACTGGTGTCAAGCCCCCCAGCACATTCGCAACCTTCATGGACATCTACAGAAAGGAGGGCATCCGCGGCATCAACAAGGGTGTGAATGCTGTTGCGATCCGTCAAATGACCAACTGGGGCTCGCGTTTCGGTCTGTCGCGTGCCGCCGAACAAGGTATTCGCCGCGTCACCGGCAAGGAGCATGGTGAACAGCTTAGCGCCGCCGAGAAGATCCTATCCTCGACTATTGGCGGTGGTCTCTCGGCCTGGAACCAGCCGATCGAGGTCATCCGTGTGGAAATGCAGAGCAAGAAGGAGGATCCCAACCGACCCAAGAAGATGACGGTCGGCAACACTTTCAAGTACATCTACGATTCGAATGGAATTAAGGGTCTGTACCGCGGCGTTACCCCGCGTATTGGTCTAGGTGTTTGGCAAACGGTTTGCATGGTGGCCATGGGTGATATGTGGGTTTCCTCTTCTCCCCCTTGGTCAACGTATACCACTTCCGTATAAACAGTTTACTAACACGACTCTTACAAATAGGGCCAAGGCCTATGTCGAGAAACTGACTGGCGACAAGGTTACGGCTAAGCATTAGACGGCGTTTAGATGGATTGGCTCGGGCTTTTTATGAGACACTCAACAATACCAGGGAACAAAAAAAGGGAACGGATGGCTTAGCTTGCCGATATAGACTTCTCTGTTATTGGTGGGCTTTTTTCACATTTTGATTTACAAGTAGTGTTTGGAATGGGGCTGAGCCTGCAAGCCTGTTCAACAATCTACGTTTGCAGATCAGGTTTTGGCTGACTTTGACGACACGTTATCTGGGGCCGTGGCAATTCTGCCATGCCTTGACGGCTTGGAATAGCCAGTACTGTTGCTAAAATGGAAGGTGTGCGGTTATCTGACGTCGGTTGTGTCTAGTTTACGTTTTATACTGAGATGAGACATGACGAGCGGCTGATGAATTATAAACAAAATCCTTCCGCGCTTTCTGGAATACACAGTCCACCATTTGTAACATGTTCTAACAACAAGCATGCGATGGCCGTATAGTAAATGTGAGATAATCGATTAACACCTTGTCGAGGGTACGATTAGGCCTCGACATGTAGCTCTTGTATTCGAACTGGCAGTTAATCTGTCAGGTGATATAGATGGATATACGTATATACAAGCACGATCTGCTCTAACTAGACCACGGCCTACGGAAGGCTAGAAATACGTATCTAGGGCCCAGTGTCAGTATCTCCGGTTATGGGTGGAACATGATTCTTGTTGTAACACGAAGGGTCTAAAATCCCTAGTACTGTATCCAGGCTGCTCTCCTATCTCCGGTTATATACTTGTACACATACATCCTCTGTCCCAGGGGCCGGGGAGACGGGTATCGTAACACCCGGTGAAGAAGTAGCTGTAACTCAACGTAATATCCTAGGCTCTGGGGGCAGAGTGGTAGTTCGATCCGGCGCTACACAGTATACTCACCACAGGCAAACATCTCTCTTACGGCCCTGAAGGATTGGTGTGAAGACAACTCCCTGGATACTAAGGTCCATATAAAATGTGCGGTGCGCAGATTGAACATTCCTAACACAGAGCCTGCTTGGGCTAGAAGACACACATCGGGTGCTATATCATGAGATATCGGGCCGATATAGGTGTGTTAGTCTATTTGTAGAGCTGCGTTGTAGACGTCGTTGACTTGCACATCCTGAGTGATACAGAGTAGAGAACGCAACAGCAATACTAACGCTTCTACGGGTTTTCGTAGACAGAGACCGACATGTCCAAGAGAATTTACACACACCTTGCCAAATGAGACAAGAGGCGACTGTGGGTGTATTTTCCAAATAAATGTCATTGCATGTCTATATCGACAACCGTAACGAAAATGTATCTGACTATGATGACTTCATCAGAATCACGGGTGTATTTGCTTGCACTCTGGGAATTTTCAGGGAAAGAGCTACCTCTTGGTCTCAAACGGTTCGAACATGCAAATTGACTACGGGATGGTTACGAAGTGATGGAAGGCCTATGCTGACAATCAAGATGCATACTTTACAGTAGGTATCTACAGACGCGTGTGAGATGATTAATGCGAGAGGTTCAAAATCAAGAGAGTCGATGCTATAGTATTCATACTACTACATAATAGTCTCTCTTTTTATGTTCCCTCTTTAGGATAGTTTAGTGTCCCTATTCTAGGACTGTCTACCTTTCTTTTGAACCATTGAAATAAATATATATCGACTTACCGTCTAGGGAAGAGAAGATACTCATTAGAGACACCCTGCTGGAGCTCTCTGATCAGAGCTTTCCAGTCCCTAGCTGACACATCAACTCCACAGAGCTCTGAACCAGGCGCGGCAGCGATACGTCTGCGGAAATTATATAACGCCGTCGCCTTTACCTCAAACTCCTGACATAGAGAATCAAACTTATCTTGGCGGTCTTTGTGATAGTAGATGGCACCAGGTCCCAAGAGCTCTTCTTCAGTAGCCCGCACACGGGAAAGCTCTCGCTGCAAGTTGTAGATGCACTCTACGAAACCCGCTAACATAAGTTGGATGGTAATTATGGCTTCCTTGTCCTCGTAGTCGAGCATATTTGCGTCGTCGAGGAGGTACTCTACGATGTCGTCAAAGTCGTCATTGTATCCTTCGATATCTCTGTGCATGGCACCACATACCTCATAGTCATCCACTAGAACATTCGAAGTTAGTCACCGCTACTTAGAGGGCTTCGTAAACTTCTACACACACGCAGTGCAAGAAGGAAAACTTGTGCTCTAGAGTTACCAGGGACAGGAAGGAAATTACTCACTACATGGACGGTATCCTTGTGGACCAAGAAAGGGGGTGAATGAGGCATGATTTCTTTTGGTGCAGTTTGTGCAAGTCATGTTGAGCTTGGGTAGGTAATGATTCGGGGACAGTTATCTTCGAATTTTCGTGTTGTTCTTTACGAATAGGTTTAGCTAGAATACGTCGAGGGGGGACAAGACCAGACTTTAAAGATCATTTACGCACCAACCGCTCATAGCACTACATCACGAAGGGAAATTCCAGAACAATGCCTTTATTGTTCGTACTATGTTAAAGGATATGCTATTGTTTGCATAAAATGGAATTGTCAGACTGCCCTATCTTTGTCGCAGCACCTTTTTCTGCCACTGTCATGAACTAAACTATGAGATTCCATAACCCATCTTTTTCATAGCCGTGTGTGACGCTAGTTAGTCTTTTTGATGACCTATAGCGAGTGAGGTTATGGGACGGACTCTATAGGCTAGACTCCTTTGTCATTTTTCCCGGTTTCCTTAGTCTATTTGCTCTACCTTTTGAACCCGGGTTCGCCTTTTCACATTGACAGGTTTGGCCCTGACAGAGTACATGAACCTGTACCTGTGTGCGCTCTATCTAAATATTCCCGCGAGGCACTCTGATACTGGTGTTATAAACTTTTCATGCTATTAAATCTGGGGCTTGAGAAGGAATAGCTTCGGCCACGCTTGCTAGTCTACGCTACTCCAGCTACTCGCACCCTTTTGACAATGTAGACGTAACACCTACAAAACGCAGGTCCCTGACCTTATGGATGGGTATAGGAATGACATGAAGCAGATGCGACGCCCTGCAGTTGATTTGTGGGATATGTCGGGGGTATGCTTGAAAGCTCTCTCACTTGGCTTACGAACTTAGGAAAGGGGATAGTTTGTCCTGATCCCAGGGTTATATATCACTACACTATCAATAGATCATCGGTGGTCTTGCCATAATGTGCTCGACATAATCTTATACTTCCTTGTGATAGTCTTCTCATATAGCTAGACTCCAGCAGACCATGATGCATTAAAGGAGAGAGAAATGGATTAAAGCCTGTAGCGTCGCGTTTGGTACACAATTGCTGGACCGTCGTCGTCACCTCGTCAATAACATGCAGCAGCGCGTGATGCCTCAAACGAAGTTCCAGCAAAAATGCGTATTCCCTGATCTCTCCTTTATACGCTGTTTGCTCGTAGATCCTGCTAGTCTACTCTCTGCCTGTTACCCTCATAACTACGAAGTTTGAGGAATGGAACAGACATACTTGAGTGACATGGCCTTCTCTGGACGCATTCACTTGTAAGATAAGGAGCCTAATAAAATAACTCGAGTCTCAGACCAATCTGAGGGTTAGGCATTCACAGCGTACGCTCCCTTTCACAACGATACCTAAGAATATGTTGTAGTGCTAAGACCTCGACAATTTTTGGTGATATTGGCCTCTTGTAAACGCTGTTGGTGCGAAATACGTTAGTTGACAACAACAAACTGTTTCAGAAAGTAAAATTCCCTATCAATTAATCACGTCAGGATTGGTATCCGGGTAGGACAACGCAGGGTTCCCGCGACGTCAGCTCTCCATCGGGATCCGTTTCAAAAACGACAAGCTCCCATCACATGTTTTATAGCACATACTATGTACGAATTCCCGGGGGTCCGGGGACGCGTGTTTCAATAAAACAACGATTGACGGCATATCTCGCTAATCCCACACATCCATCATCTCACGTTATTCTACGGTTGTTCTGCAGCGGCCAGTCATGTTCTCCAGACCTACCCGGCACTTGGAATCTTACCCGGGACTAAGCACGTGCTCCGACTGGGGCCCTGCGGCAAATCAAGCAAACGAAACGTCGCAATTTATTTTATTTCCCTCTCTGTAGGCCGAGAGCCAAGCCACGGAACCGAGGATGATGGTGGTGGTGGCTCAGACAGCCAAGATCGAGTCCGTAAGCCGTTGAGATACTATTGAGTCTCCCAAGTCCTACGACGATTGGAGCGTACAAGCCGCTATTCCGAGTGTCTCTTCTCTGACCCGATGAATCACATCTATTTGCTTTCTTTAACCAATGGCCGCCAATTAGCCAATTGGACATGATGATGGCGTAAAGCGAAAATAATTAATTGATCGACGCCAAGGCATGGCATTGCTTTCAACCTCTGTCTATAGGTTTGGCCTAGTCTCGGCTCGAAAGGGCGGCGACTGTTGCACTACGAACTGAAGGGAAACTGTACAGTATAATCAAATCACTCAAGTCACCAACGAATATTATCGTGAAAGCAATGGGTACCTAGCGTATCATCTCTGTTTGCGGTCCTGCCTGCCTGCCTGCCGAGGCGCATGGATGGTTGATCCATGCATGCTGCATGCATGCGGCGTGCATTCTTCTTGAGGCAAGCGCAGATCGCTCCTTTAATCCACAACTCTAGGTTACGGTAGCCATGATACCGAAGTACATACCTGGGCTTTGTCTACCTACTACAGCACTTTGTTGTTGTAGTCCGAGTTGCGCTAGAAACAAGAAGCCAAGGAAATGCTTCCTAAACAAACACGAAACCTGAGTCCTGATAATTATAGAGCGGTGTAACTCTCGCCTCGGTTCCGGGAAACACATGTTCCAAGTATCAGAAGCTAGGCCTATAATAACAAATTATCACGGGTCAAGGTCCCATAAAAAGTTACTTCTCCCTATTTCCAGATAGCTGGGCTCTGGCTGGGTGAATCCCTCGAATGTAGTATCCAGCTATCATAATAATAATAGCATGTATGTAACATGACAAGTACAACGGCAACCTAGCTTACGGGATTCGTTCGTGTAGTTAGGGCGCGTATCAAGACCCGCGCGAATTCACTTTCGTTCCTGATATTAGCACCCAAAAAGGAAGGGGGAAACGCGAGCACATAGAAAAAAAAGCCTCAAGACCCTTTCCCGTCTTGGCTCTTCGATGCCCAAGCTTATTGCGGCATATGTGGAGAGCTCCGGGGGGGCCCCTCCCCAATCAGAAACCCTCAATTAATCAATGTCTCGAATCCCGTGTAGAAAGGAAAAAAAGAACCCCCTGTCCAACTTGACCCTTTTGCACCTTGAAAAATCCCGCCCCGCGTTCCCCATAATGTCGCAGCAGCTGTGACTGACGGAGCAGAGGAGGCGGTCGGGGGGCCGCAGCGACGCAAGAATCGCGCAGCGCGAAGCTGGGCCAACGGAGTTGTCGCGGGGACGGATTTGGGGTTGGTTGGTTGGTTGACGACGCCCACCCCCTGCCGATCTCCGGGGGAAAAGGCGGTTCCTCCGCTGGGAATGCCGAAACAAGATACAACCCAGTCAGGGCATCGTGCGGTGAAAACAATGGCCGTGGGAGAACTCAGCACTCTTCCTCATCTTGTGCCATGGTGCTAGAAATTCTTGGCTGTCTCATTTACGTACTCCGGGCTTAGGGAAGGATAATTCGAAAAGAAGACCTAGCCCAGAGGATATTACCGTGCCTAACTGTAAAACTCGGTTCCTTTCTTGCGACGGGAATCGTGTAGGTGCGTAGATGTTCGCAATACTTGTAACATGCCAAGTCCTCCATTTGCTAGATTATCTACGGCTTGGCGCCATTGAGAGACCTTTGGATTTGGTGGTCGGCGATTGTACTTGGCAGTCGATTATAGGGGATGATGCTATATTTAACAGTACACCAAATCGATATATGCGAGATGGCGGTGACGCGGGTAGAGAGATTGGCAGCCCATTCGGGGTTTTAGCCATACGATAAGTTGTAGGGTTGCTGGACTAACATGTCTGAGTCGATGGCAGAGGCTTCTCGTCATCTTGGCATTAGGGAATCTCGAAATTGTTTCTACATAGTAAGCTCTGTGGCGTCGGATTATCCGATACTACAACATAGGCGGCTCTTGAACAAGCATCGGAGAAGTGAGACCGTCACTGTCACTATTATCAAACCATAATACGGAACTGCACTACTTCCCCCCCTAACCGCAAGGACTCTGGGGTAAGAGATGACTGCGGCGATGGCGACGATTTCCGGCCCACTCGTTCTAGCCCGGAAGCCTTGGCTTGTACTATTACATATACCGAAAAACTGTACGAAATGAGAGATAGGGTAGAACAACCAACAACTCGATGATTACCTGGCTTTGATGCATGATTCTAATATAGATTTAGATGTGGAATCGGACTTATAAGGATCGTGGTTCCTATATACCTAGACGATGCCATATGTACAATGCTCCGATACGCATACGCTAGACATGCCAGGGTTGCTTGGCGTGACGAAGCCAAGGGCCAAATCTTGATGGCGGGTTTCCGGATGGGGAATCGGGATGTGGCCTGGTCTACCTCTAACCGCGCTTTTATGAACGAGGCGAAGGTGGTCAGCACCGTAAGCCCCAAATTGGTCGGCCGAGGGAGCGCGCGATATTGTGTTAATATCTATCAAAACAAACGAATGGACTAAGACGAATACCAATACTGGGGCGAAATGGATCTTGGCAATTGGATATTTCAAGTAGACACTTGTGGCTTCTGTTAAGCCTGAAGTAGACAAGTTTTGCTAGTGGGCATGTCATTATCAGATCATCTTTCTATTAATAGGGTTGTTCTACAACAATGTTCCGTGTCGATGAGCTAGTATTGGATTGGGCGGTGACAGTGGTAAGTTTGATTATGAGAAGACCCTTGGAATTTTAGGATTGTTAGTCAGGAACAAGCTGGTACTAAATCTTTTAGCCTCGGACGCTGGGCTTCGCTAAGTAGATTGGCGAAACGTTGTTTTGGGTAATTTTTTAAATCTTTGATGGTGCTAGTATCGTGAACGTTCGCCGGCGAACTGAAAACCACAAGTTAGCGCAATTAGCGCCGCTATAGCTTCCATTGGCCGAGCCGTGATTCCATTTTCCGTCACGATAATGCGATCTGGTGGTTCTTACTGCTGACTCGTGCCCCACGGAGGAGTGGATAGTCGGGGCGAGTATCGAATAGTGTCAACGGGTCCTGAACGGGTAACGGGCAACGAGCGGGTCGTCGTCAATTCACAGAATCCCTATTGTTTCTCGTCTGCAATAGTACGGTATGTACAGTGCAAGCGATATTGCGATCATGAATGTAACAACAAACGGATTGGCAATTGCCTCGGATTCGGCTGTTTCAAGCTTCAAACTTCAGCAATTAAGCATTGGGTTCGAGTTTCATCCGCGCGACCGTGCGTGACATGACCCTTGCTATACCGGTAGTTGATCAGATTGGTGTATTCTACATGCATATGTAGTGACACGTGCGGTGAGGCCCATCAGCTTCCTTCCATACAAGTAGTATAGCATCCGATCCAGGTTTGTCTCATTCTTCGCGTGGGATGGGATTCGGCTGGAGGCGCATTTCGTCATCTGGCTTGACACTTGACACGCCGTTGGAGCGAGCATACAAACGCTGCGAGCTCGGTGTAACGTGCGCCATAATCTTACCTTTATATGTACGTGCCTTGGCAGGAAATGATCGCCTATTTGAGCCTGTCGCTTTCCGGAAATGCCAGATTCTGCGTCAACAGCGCGAGCCTCAACACTTAGATGATATAGGCGCGCTTGTGACAAGACAAACTAGCGATGAATAATCTCCACGAGACTGCGTTGACAAGAGCCAAATGTCCGAGTAAGAACCCATTGGCTAGAGGCGGGACTCGGCGTGGAGGCGCGCAAGATACTTCCATGTACCTACAGTACGTTTGTTAGTGTTGGTGGCTTCTCGCTTTCTGTGTCGGCACAGTACATGCGTACTGTGGCGATGGGCAGCGTGTCGTCTCATCAGCTCGCAACAACACTGTGCCTGGGACTGGGCCAAGGTACTGGAAATATTTGTCTTAGTCATTCATTCCCTTCCAACCGTCTCTTCGCTGAGGAGAGACTTCCCCAGTAATAACGCAATCACACTAGCCGAGACTACGAGCTGAACCCTTGCAGGGCGAATCCCATTCTGGATATTGTTTTCATGGTACGTCGGTTTGATTGGCCACAAAGTAGATGAGCTATGGGGGATTTCTACAATGTGGGGATCCCACGAGGGCTGGTTGCTTGCGTTTTCATTGCTTGTAATGCAACATCGCACGTTGCTACCGCACGGTGGCTCTGTTGCGCGGCCGAGCTTGCAACGAGAGGAAGCTGAGGCGGTTCGTCAGCCAGCTGGAGATGGGTGATGCTCCAGCGTCACGAGCGAGTCAAGCTGGCACATGAGGATCTACCACACTTTGGACAGGGCCTTCTCCCGTAGTTTGACTGCAGTATTTATGGTGCTAGCATAGTCGGAAGAGACTTATACATTGGGGCCTGGCCAGATAATGATATTCATGTTAATGTCGGTACTGTCTACTTGTATTCATTGTCGATGGACGTCGATGAAAGATTGTGGGGTATCGGGGTCGCGATGGCGACCATGGCCGACCGCCGTATCGGAGCCCAAGGTGCTGCAGGCGTGAAAGCACATCACGGAAAATTGTCGTAGCGTAGGGAAATCGGCTTCTAGAAGCGACGAAGAATTGCCGCAACTTAGGCGCTTCTGCGTCTGCACACACCGAAGGGTGGTGGGGAAGCGGCCATCCCGAGCGAATACTCTATCTGCTTTAGCTGCGACAGGTCGGAACACTTGGGACGGAACGTCTTATAGTGTAGTGTCCTCGTGGTCAGGTGCTGTGCTGTGTTGGGCGGTTTGTCGGTGAGCCCTAGCCTAATCGTGCAAGTAGTACGCAAGAAGTAGCGTCGAATTTGCGTGAGTTGGCCCCCTTAAGCACGGCGTGAAAGGGCCATGCCATCCGGCAATGCAATATCCGCCTGTCCCATGGAGGCTGACGGAAAGGCGAAATCAAGGCCGCATGACGTAGTATGCTGTATGTTGTCAGCCACAGCTGGACAGCAAAAGACCCTGGATGAAGTTCCAACTACATCCCTTCTTAACTAGACTCCTTACTATCATGGTTTGATGAGATTGAATAGATTGCCTGCGGCTTCTAATTAGGAGCAGGCCATTCCACACCGTTTTTAGAATACGTAGGATTCAGTTCGAAGGGCCGACACCTGAATAATCTCCACGGAGACATTAGAGCAAACTATATACACAACATACGTACCCGTACTAAGCTCCTTGGTGAATACGCGCAATTAAGGCAATTAAGGCAATTAAGCGCAGTTTGTGTAAGGTCCTGACCAGCGTTGGCCTACGTATAAGAACGCAGCGAGGAAAATAGCTCAAGAAGCACGGACGGTTGCCCGAGGTTCGACATCAACCTCCTTGTGTGTCTGTAAACCCTCAGCTCGGGCCGCAGAGCATAGTGTGCTGTAGTTGCTGTAGTTGCTATCTTAGGTAATGCTGTCAAGGCCACGTCTCGTGCCAGCAGGTTGCATGTGTGGCTGTTTGAGCGTTTAATTGCTCATGGGATAATGTATAATGTAGTGTACGTGAAGGAGACCTTCGTACAGTATAAAACACAGTGTACACCATGCGGGTATGTATATGTATCTCGGCTGGCCTCGCGACTCGCACGAATCGTCTGGTGTGGGTTTCTAACTAGGGAACCGATTAAGACCGAGAACCTTGCTCCACGATGTGCCAGCATCACCCTATCCTTATTACCGCAATTGTTCTATCAGCTCTTATCGAGTGGCCGCGCAGGCCCTGAAGCAGGCCCGCGTTTGACCCTGAAGCTATAGTGGGTATGGCAGCTAACCTTCGATACTGCAACGAGGGAGACATCAGGATGCTAAAGGATGCGGGACTTAGCATGTACCTGGGTCGCTCGACTGGGGCGTACTAGGTAGCTGCAGCCGACTGCAGATTGCTGTACGGACAATATAATAACTGGGGTAAAGTAGACTGCCAGTACCGCTGGGTACAGGGATGGCCCGTGCTGCCCGTGCTTATGTGGGCCCTCACTGGCCATGTACCATGTACAGTGCACTACTTGCTCATGTTGCTCGGGACGGGGCACGGAGACAGGAACCTGTGTTTTGATCGGAAAATTCTGATCAAAACAATCTCGTACCCAACGGCGAACCTAAAAGTCAGTAACTTTGGGGTCGCTGAGGGCAAAGAGATGTCCGAACTAGCCAATTGCATGGGGGTCAGCTTTCTATAGCCCATAAAAAGAAAATGCTGCTATTTAAGAGGCTGCCGAGTAGAGAAAATGAATAAGTCGGCGATTCGAGGCATATTTGGCATCGTTGCGGTCTGTCGTCATGGCAAGTGAGGAAAAAGTTGAGTGAGTGATTTACCTACATGTACTACGACTGTACTTTGTTCCGGACCAAGATGATGCACCAGGCCAAAGCGGGGCCACCCAACTTTTGGCGCAGTAGTAGGGACATGATTTTACAGTGTGTTTATGTCGGTAATCTGACTGTGTCTAGGTGGTTGGGATTATTTTCCCCATTGAAGTCGACATCTTATCAACGCTGGGAATACCGACCGGCTGTACAGCATGCACTACCTGTAATTGGGGATTGTGGTAGTCACATTATAGCTCGTTTTCTTTGTTAGAAGGTAATATTAACTGTCAGCCCAAGGTAAGTGCAAGCAACAATGATGCGCATTCACAGCAATCTATCCTCTGGAATGAGTACAGAGATGCTGGGCTTAGGTAGACAATGTGCGAGTCAACAACATCATTAACGTCATGAAGGGTCCATGAAGGGTCAAAGGTGAATGGGTACGGAGTACTTGAATCAATAAATGAAGTGAGGAGGCGTGTGAGGAAGGTAATACTGGTAATACTGAAGTAGGGTCTTCTGTATCTGCTGTGTACTTACCTACAATACAATACGATACAATACAATACAATACAGTTCTGGCAATGACTAGCTTGCTGGGAGCTACAGTAGATTGGCTCCTCATTCACCATGGCCCTGCTAGGTGATAGGTCGCACCGAAGGATGGCACGGGGTGGGCCCGCACTGTAGCGCGAGGTCGCGAGACACCGAGCACGATGGCCCCGGCGGCCCTGGCTAACTTTTGCTTGGCTAACCTTGCTAACCTGGCCAACCTGCACCCGTTTTGGAGAAGAGCTTCTGCGGCGGATCCATCCAGCATCTTGCTTGCCCTCCGTCCTTAGCCTCTTATCCTTTAAAAAAGCGCGCTGCCCGTCGCAATTGACGGTTTCGTTTCTCTTTTCTCTCTTACCGCGTTGAGACTTGTTCATTGCGACTCGTCAACTATCAATAAGCTCTCGACGCTGGTGACTTCCACCATACGTTCTCCCTCTCCCTCTCTCCCCTTATCAATTTGTGTTATTGTTCTGTAGGTCCAATCTCAGTCCCAATTCCTGTCGGCTCCCTCCGTCTCGCCATCGCAACAACATCATTTCCCCTAGTTCCTAGCATTCCAACCGCAGATGCTCCCTCCCCACAGCTGTTGTATTTTCCTGCAGGAGCCGCACTCTCAATAACCAGCCCAGCCCTACGTTAAGCCGGCGTCCTAACATCAATTCTTTCAGTAGTAGTTTGGGAAAACGAGTAGATCTCGACTATAGTAATAGTCCTCGCCGCCATGGCTGAGCCTAATACCGCCGCTGCGCCGGCAATCAACACCAACATCGAGTCGGGTAACTTCGACGAGAAGGCAGCTCACCACAACCCCGAGCACGTTCCTGCCACCAAGACAAAGGCCGAAGAGCCTGAGGAGGAGGATGAGGATATCGATGCGCTGATCGAGGACCTCGAGTCTCAAGATGGTGGCGAGGAAGAAGAGGAGGAGGAGGGCGCTAGCCCTGGTCAGGGCCGCACGATTCCCGAGGAGATGCTCAACACCGACACTCGTTCGGGTTTGACCGACTGTAAGTCTCAACGCTGCTTGGCCTTGCGCAACTGTGTGATCAACCGCCACGACACTGGGGAGAAGTGAGGTGCGCAGGGCTTAGTGGCAACATCGTCGCTAATGAATATATAGCCCAGGTTACTGAGCGTCGCCGGAAGTATGGTCTCAATCAAATGAAGGAGGAGAAGGAGAATCTCCTGCTCAAGTTCTTCGTAAGCTTGCCCCGGTTGCTTGTAGGTTGGGACAGATCTAACCGTTTTGTCACAGGGTTTCTTCGTTGGTCCTATCCAGTTCGTCATGGAGGCCGCTGCTGTCCTCGCTGCTGGTTTGGAAGATTGGGTCGATTTCGGTGTCATTATTGCTCTGCTCCTTCTCAACGCTGCTGTTGGTTTCATTCAGGAATACCAGGCTGGTTCGATTGTCGATGAGTTGAAGAAGACTCTTGCTCTCAAGGCTGTTGTTCTACGTAATGGTAACCTCCAGGAGATCGAGGCTCCTGAGGTTGTTCCCGGCGATATCCTCCAGGTTGAAGAGGGTACCATTATTCCTGCTGATGGTCGTATCGTCACCGACGATGCCTTCCTGCAAGTTGATCAGTCTGCCCTCACCGGCGAGTCTCTCGCTGTCGACAAGCACAAGGATGACCAGTGCTTCGCTTCTTCTGCCGTCAAGCGTGGTGAGGCCTTCATGGTCGTCACTGCTACTGGTGACAACACTTTCGTCGGTCGTGCTGCCGCCCTGGTCAGCCAAGCTTCTGGCGGCAGTGGCCATTTCACTGAGGTTCTAAACGGCATTGGTACGATTCTGCTAGTCCTCGTCATCGCCACTCTGCTAGTTGTCTGGGTCTCGTCTTTCTACCGCTCCAACCCTATCGTCGACATTCTTGCCTTCACCCTTGCCATCACCATCGTGGGTGTCCCTGTTGGTCTTCCCGCTGTCGTCACCACCACTATGGCTGTCGGTGCTGCCTACCTCGCCAAGAAGAAGGCCATTGTTCAGAAGCTCTCCGCCATTGAGTCCCTGGCTGGTGTTGAGATCCTGTGCTCTGACAAGACCGGTACTCTCACCAAGAACAAGCTTTCTCTTGCTGAGCCCTTCACTGTTGCTGGTGTTGAGCCTGATGACCTCATGCTTACTGCTTGCTTGGCTGCTTCTCGCAAGAAGAAGGGTATGGATGCCATCGACAAGGCTTTCCTTAAGGCTCTCAAGTACTACCCCGTGCCAAGGGTGTCCTGTCCCGATACGTCGTTCGCGAGTTTTTCCCCTTCGACCCTGTCTCCAAAAAGGTTACTGCCATCGTCGAGTCCCCCCAGGGCGAAGTTATCACTTGCGTCAAGGGTGCTCCTCTGTTCGTCTTGAAGACTGTCGCTGAAGACCACCCCGTTCCCGAGGATATTGACCAGGCCTACAAGAACAAGGTTGCTGAATTCGCCACTCGTGGTTTCCGTTCTCTTGGTGTTGCCCGCAAGCGTGGCGAGGGTGCCTGGGAAATCCTTGGTATCATGCCCTGCTCTGATCCTCCCCGTCACGATACTGCTCGCACTATCAACGAGGCTAAGCGTATGGGTCTTTCTATTAAGATGCTTACTGGTGACGCTGTCGGTATTGCTCGTGAGACCTCTCGTCAACTCGGCCTTGGTACCAACGTTTACAATGCTGAGCGTCTCGGTCTCGGTGGTGGTGGTGACATGCCTGGTTCTGAGGTCTACGATTTCGTCGAGGCTGCTGATGGTTTTGCCGAGGTTTTCCCCCAGCACAAGTACAATGTCGTCGAGATTCTGCAACAGCGTGGTTACCTTGTCGGTATGACTGGTGACGGTGTCAACGATGCTCCCTCGCTAAAGAAGGCCGATACTGGTATTGCTGTCGAGGGTGCCTCCGATGCTGCTCGTTCCGCCGCTGATATCGTTTTCTTGGCTCCCGGTCTTGGTGCTATTATTGACGCCCTTAAGACTTCTCGCCAGATTTTCCACCGCATGTACGCTTACGTTGTCTACCGTATCGCTCTTTCTCTTCACTTGGAGATCTACTTGGGTCTGTGGATTGCCATCCTCAACCGATCCCTCAACATTGAGCTTGTCGTTTTCATTGCCATTTTCGCCGACGTTGCCACCCTAGCCATCGCCTACGACAATGCTCCGTACTCCATGAGTCCCGTCAAGTGGAACCTGCCCAAGCTGTGGGGTCTCTCCGTCGTCCTCGGAATCATTCTTGCTATTGGTACTTGGATTACTGTCACCACCCTGTACGTCAACGGCGAGAACGGCGGTATTGTTCAGAACAACGGTAACCTTGACGAGGTCCTGTTCCTCGAGATCTCGCTCACTGAGAACTGGCTCATCTTCATTACCCGTGCCAATGGTCCTTTCTGGTCCTCCATCCCCTCGTGGCAACTTTCCGGTGCCATTCTCGTCGTCGATCTTCTGGCCACTTTCTTCTGTCTCTTTGGCTTCTTCGAGCACGGCTATACTCACATTGTCGCTGTCGTCCGTATCTGGATTTTCTCGTTCGGTGTCTTCAGCGTTATGGGTGGTATCTACTACTTCCTTCAGGACAGCTCTGGCTTCGACAACCTTATGCACGGCAAGTCGCCCAAGGGAAGCCAGAAGCAACGCTCCCTCGAGGACTTTGGTGAGTTTTATACGGATCTTCCTCGCATGATTGACCCCCCCTAGCTAACTTGTTTCACAGTGGTCTCACTCCAACGCGTCTCCACGCAGCACGAAAAGTCGTCGTATTGGTCGAACTGTGAGACGGCGCGGCATCACCCGCCATGCCACGCCACTCGGCCCCCTTCTTTGTTTGTGTTACATACCTTTTGCCTTTCGGTGTATAGATAGTTCTCCGTCTGGCTCGGGGTCGAACAATCACTCTTTATAATTTCATTTTTGTAAACTGAACGATGCGGCGGGCGGACTTCGGTCATATACCCTACCTATACGTCTTTTAGACTTAATAAATAAGAAGAAAGTAAAATTATTACCATTGTGGCCGTGTATGTCTAACTATTTGTGATTTGTACCAATTGCCTCGACACAGGTACGCGTAAAGACTGCTGTAATGTTGCTTGCAGCACTGGCTAAATATTTTGACTTTGGGCGTTATGACCACGGAGGGGCAGGATTGCTACCTATAGGTACATTACCTTGCCACCTGCACTCCCTCTAGAGAAAATAAAATGCCCGTGTCTGGATTATGCACCTCTACATGTCTACCGCGCTTGACCAAGAGAAACACGAAGTATGGATATCCCTGGGTACTATTTCGGTCTGTTCCCCAACCTCGATGCACAGTTTGCTCTGCTGCAGGTAGATGCATTCATAGATGCATTCACCATTCCGCTCTTTTATATAACTAACAGTTCTGTGAAGATGCCGAGAAGAAGCGCTATTTCAAAGTCGAGAGCGGCAAAACAGCGCCCACAAATGCTGCGTGGTTCTCTGGCAATGTCAAGAGGCGGAAGCTCCGCGATGAGGATGCCGCGACGGTCCTGCGGCACTCGGACCTCGCTAAGAGTCGGATCAGGCGCGCCAGAGTGCTCCATGAGCCGTTGACAGGCGGTTTTTTTGCCCGCGAGTATGGCGCCATGAAAGCCGATATACAAGCTTTTGTTTCGTCGAGGGTCTACGGCACAAAGGCCGCGTCCTGATGGATCAACCATCCGGCCGAGGAAGCCAAGTCAAGCGCATGTGTATCGCGGGCTCTGACCACGGAGCTGGAGTGTGCGCTGCGTATGCGAGTACGTCACTGGCAGCACCTATGCTTTGTTCTTTTCTTGCTGATGGCGTCGAGATATACTAAAAAAAGTTTAGTACTGAATGATTGGGATGTGCTACTCTCAACATATTTCCCCCGAGATAAGAATAAGCAGTAGGTATCCCGACCGAAAATCAATGCTCATTTGATAAACCACTTGATAGCTTCTTCTTCTTCTAGCCATGTTAACTTGACTAATATTTCACTTTGTGTCCTGATATAGCCTCGATCAGCGTCTCCTAGCTAACTACGGGCTACCATATTCACGTCGTACGCACTGGGAGGAGCATCTTGGACCACGCTTGACAAATCTGAAGTATAGCGCGTACAATGACCTTATTCTTGTGACATCAGGGTCGTCATCCCATCTCACCACTCTGTGGTATTTCCTGCCCACTGATGACCACCATGACGAAGACCCTCTCCACAGTATGTCCACTCTCCCAATCTTGGTTTCCCCGATTCCACGCCTTATGGCTTCACTACTGCCCTATCATCCCGTAGGCTTCATTACCCCCTTCCTTATATAATTGTTGGCACTCAGTATTCACACTACTGAATAGGATATAGGATCTGGGGTAACTGTACGAATACACGGGATAAGCAAGGGCGACGAAGCGCACTGCATTGCGCCTGCGCCAGAATCCTCACCACTGAGATGTCTCGTGGGCACCAGCAGAGGCGTTGCCAAGTGGGATCGCGCCTCAGGCAATTCCGCCGGCTGGCTGATGCCGCCAGCGCCCTTCTCACCCAACCCCAAACGGCAGTCTCAGGCGGATCTATTCCGCGACGTTTCGCCATCGACTTCCACCCAAGCCAGCCCGAAGTCTTGCGATTTGGCGGACGGCCGGGGGCACTGTTCACCGCCGATACACGCATACCGCAAGCATCGTGGTCACATCTCAAACTCCCTTCCACTATCACGCACTTAAGGTGTCTAGGCGGTGGAAACCAGGTCCTCGTCGCCGGACTGCAGAACCAGCTCGGAGTATACGACCTACGGTTCGTGCGATCGTATCGCGGCGCAGAGGACGACGGCGAGAGAGTCGAGACCAATACCACAGCCGGGAAAAGTCGTAATACTGACAATAACCTCTCTTACAAGTCCCAACGGGGCCGTTTCAACCGCCGTTATCGGAATAAGCCAGATGGAAGGGGTGAAAACCCCAGGGGAAAATGGGGGAACGATCATGACCCGAATAATGCCGTAGCCCAGCCGGTAATCAAGTTCGAGCACTACCGGAACACAGCACACGCCGACATCGGCTTCGCGTACGACGCGGACACGGGCGTCGTGGCCGCCGCTCACGATGATATCCCAGGCACCGTCGCGCTGTACTCGGTGCGCACGGGCTCGCGGCTCCGGGTTCTCGATATGGCGACGGAGCAGAAGTCAAATGGCCGACCCAGGCGCCCGAGGCCCATACTCGACGTGGATCGGGAACGGGAACGGGAACGGGAACGGGAGCGCATCAACCTCCCCATCATCCAGAGTGTGGAATTCTATACTTTTCCGGAGATCACACGCCTACGCTGTTCGTGGGAGGCGACAGGCGGGGCCGTATCACCGCCTTCACGTTTGGGGTTGAGGACTTGGAGGATGAGGCGTGAAAAGGGAGAGGAGGGAGAAAAACAAGACTCCTCCTGGTACCCTTCATATGATGAAGATATGAGTATGGGATATCCTCTGTAATTAGTACAATAATAAAAACATTTTGATAATTATTCTTTAATTGCCCGAGGGACGTGACGGTATCGGGTGCGATGATATGCTATGCTATGTACTCCAGATCGCTTTCTCGGCTGGAGCAAGAAAGGAGACAAGAGATGATAGACGGAACCGACTCCTCGAGATCGTAGAGAGTCTGTATACATACGAGATGAGAGTGATGATGAATCACACAACCTACCACATCCATCCTTACGAACACGAACAGAAGTAGGGGGCTGAGGCAAGTATGGGCGCGAAAGTCCAAATCTTCGACTGTGTGAATCTTAACCACGTATATAGACATGATAACTTGAATTTTTATGTGTGCTTGCGTGCGTGCATGCATGTGTATATGATTCGATGCCTAAAGTTCATCTATTGTACCCGTTACGTTATCTGGGGTATAGAAAAGACTATATACCTATATGCCTGCGAAGAGGCAAAACACAACGCCCGGGGAGGGATGGGGTATACTAAATTGAAGAAAAGCAGTAGCTTTTCGTATACGCGGAACACGCTGATTGATCGTAAGCCAAAACTTTCTAACTTCTCGTTCAACCTAGTATCTCAATTCTTAACTATATCTACAGGCAATGTTACAGCACATGCACTGCACCCCATACAACCCCATATTACGTATATAAACATCAGTAGGTAACATCAACGTAACTATTAGGTACATTCATACATGCATGTAAGCAAGCATCCACCTTGTACGCCGGATCCTATCGTTATTGTCGTAGGTCTTTTAATCCCAGTCCTTGTTCAGGCACCTGCCGAAGTACAATCTTGCTCATATCCGAATTCCCGTCCTCGCATTTGACAACGCGCCTTGAAGTTGATTTTTTTGTACATGATTGTAGCCTGTGTGGTTTCCTTTCTAGGTTTCCAAACGCCGTAATACCAGGTACAATCAATACTTACGCCAATACGTGCATTATATACATATCGATCGATTTGTCATATAGCGTGTTCGTGCGTTGTTTCTCATTAACCTTGATCGCCCTTTTATTAATATTTTATCGTATTCTTTTTTTAATTCGGCGCGTCGCCGTCACGTCTCAGATTATACGTGCCTCGAAGGGCTGGAAAGGCCTTATCAAAAGCATTGCCTAATGTCCAATTCTGGATCCTCAGGAAGTGCTCTTGGAAGACGGGATTGATGATGATCTCGGTGCCGTCGGGGGTTTCGATCAGGGCATTCCTCTCCTCGTAAGGCCAGTTGAGGGATAGCGTTTGTGTATAAGGCAGAAAGACTTTGTCGAAATCGAAATCTGGAGATTCGAATTCATGGATAAACTTTCTTCGCATGGCGGGCCATGGAAGATAGTCAACCCATGCCGGATGTGGTATGCTGTACTGCACATCCAGGGGATGCGAGAAGGGGGGCAGTAGCTTAAAATTCTCTAGAGTAGGACTAATATGCCACCGCACTAAAGATTGGGTGTTAGCGATTCTTGTCTTGAGTGCGCTCCGTAAATGGTTCTCGGGCTCACAAGACACAATCATAACTCAGGCAGCATGCCGTGATAATACATAAAATGAGAGAGAATGGAAAGTTACTTACTGATTCGGAACATGACGTACAAGACAGCCACTCTCTCGGGTATTCTGCAAAGTGCGGAAAACTTTGAGAGGATATCCGTAAAGACCTTGGATACTGGATGGGAATGGTGCCCGTTCTCGGGGTTAAGCAACGAAGAGACGGAGGGATACCTTGGTCCTACTACCTCCTTCGCTGCGAAGCCTTCGGCAAAACGCTGGCGACGTTCATTCATGAAGCTCAGGAGGAGGTTGTCAATGGTACAGGTTGCTGGGACATGTTTGATGGGAATCCCGGCACTTCCCCACGGCGTCTGGGATGGATCTGAAGAATCGGGCGTGTCCTCCGAGCACTGGCGCTGTCGGTCTGTTGGTGGCGCGAGTGGTAAGGTCCTGCTGGCTGTGTTGTGTTATTGTCATGACTGGCATGTGTCACTGGGCCCCAATCGTGTTTCATGGGAAGGTGGTGATAAGCTGGTGAATCCTGAGCTCCGTTCACGCCTGTTTGCATCCGATTAAAACGCAGTGGAGTACCGGGCAAAAAGTCAAGCTTCATTTGTTCTCCTCCTATGTTCAAATTCGGAACACAATTATACCCTTGTTCGTTTGGTTTCTTGACCGAATGGGAACTTGAATTGGGAGGTGAAGCTGACCGAGGCAGCGCTGGGCTATGCCATGATGAGGCTACGCCTGAGTGTGGCGTATATTCGCCCCCTGGTGTCGACTCATTGTGCGATGAGTAGGACAAAAGCTGCTGTTGTTGGTGTGGGACGGGTTGTATAGAATTGAAAGTTGAAATTGGAGAGGCAAAATCGCCTTCCGCTGCTATCGCCCAGGTTAGCAATTAAGAAGTATACAGGTGGAGGAACTATGTATAAGATGACGGTTCATTTCAAGTTGACATACATAAGCCACTAGATAATAGGGGTTGGATCGATGCCGCAATGGATGCTAAGTGATTTCTAAGTTCCACATTCTTGGCTTCGATAGCCCGTTTCTGACGAACTACTTCTTGCAGATCTTGATAAGGCTGCTGCGCGGTTAATTCGCGTATTCGACTCTCGAGGGCTTCAATCTGGTTTCTAGTACGTTCGCGTATAGCTCGCTGTGCTTCTCGATCTGCCATGACAAAAGTCAGATACGTCCCACCTATCCATTCATTGCCAAGACTGGAAGAATGTGTGCCGAATGACCTTACGAATATGCGAACCAAGGGATCATGATGTACGTATTCATAGCTCTCACTAGCTGTGATAATATAGATATATAGCGATCACGATGTGTATTACAAGAAAGTAGTGCCATTATAAGGAGAGGTGGACCCACCATTAGCTCGTTTCTTAGCCAGCTGCTCAGGCGTCAGGTTGGCGACGCCCCTGGATCCGGCGCCGGTGCGCCGCTTCTTGGTGCGTTGGTCCTCGGGAGCGGCCGAGACATTGTTTCGGCCACCGGGTAGGGAGCTGGATGATTCGGGAGATTGACCATCGAGAGATGGAGACGCACAGCGCTTCTGGAGAGCCGGGTGGTTGAGTGGGTGTCCAGCTCCGGAATCAGATCCGCTGGCGGGTGAACAGACGAGTTCAGCGCCACTAGTGGCAGCTGCAGGAATAGTAGTAGTAGTAGTAGTAGAAGCAGAGGCAGAAGCCTGCTGGCGATGAATGAGGCTGGGCTCGGTGGAGGCGGCTGCAGGAACTGGGGCGAAGGCAGATGTAGGAGCGGGGCCGTCTGTGGACGCCGGGGACGAAGGAAGCATTATATGCGAAGCGGCAATGGGAACGAACAATAAGTACAGCCAGCTGTATCACAGGTCAGGTCGCATCAGATCACGTCATGTCACACCAACCCTCGGCCTCCATTCACTCACTTACTCACTTACTCACTTACTCACTTCGACACCGTCCTGTCCTGTCCTACATACAGCAAGTGCTGCAGACGGACACCTAAGTACCTGGGTAGGCAGCTTAGTAACGACGCCGAGCTGGTCGAATCGAGCAATGGACCGGCCGAGGTAGGGCTGAATGAGGCCGGATAACGGGAACCGGGACCGGGGACCGGGGACCGGCACACGCTATAATCAGCTAATGGGGTCCTGCGGGATGCGGGCTGTGGGCTGTGGGATGATGGGGATGGGGATGGGGATGGGGATGGGGATGGGGATGGGGATTGGATGGATGTGGGATGTCGCACGAACTGGAGGCGGCAGATCACCTGTCGATGTTTTTTTTTGCGGCAGGTGGGCCTGCACGAGTCGTTGGAGGCTCCCAAGTAAGGACACCATGACTCGGGCGCTGTATTGATCTACAGTACATGATACAGTACACCTTACTTGCCAAGCCGCCATCCACATCCATAAAACTATCGTTACCTACACGACATGAATCAATCATTACACGTAGGCAGCACCTATTTTCTTTGACTATATTATTAAGGATACCTAGACAATGACTGTCGCGAACACTACTGCATGACTGATAGGCATATGGGGAAGGAAAAGCAGTTTCATTTTATTAGTTTTAGTCATGTACGATCACTTATTTTGGTCTGGCATCTGCAGCGCCGTAGTCCTTTGTCACGTCACAGTACAGTAGCCTACCCAGCTTTTTGGCCCAAATCACTTCTTCCCGATCAGAACACACAGTAGTACGCGATACGAATCTATTACATGACACTGCCGGTGTCCAATAACCTCTTGTTCTACTTGTCACCCTACGCCGTGGGAGCCACCTCCCGAGACACTCTACGTCTAATCCGCAGAAGCCCTCGCTAGCGCTTCAAGTAGATGTGGAGGGAACCTGTAGCGCAGCTGGCTGGTATACGTTGTCAGATCCATGCTGATCTGCTTGAGGCCGTCGTACATCATCCGGCGCGACTCTTCATTACCACTGAACTGGCCGCCTACGAGCCGTTCGCGCTGCCGGATGCAGCACGTGATGGTCCACATCAGCAAGTTCGGCACGTTGATCGCGACTGTTTGCGAGAGCCCAGAGAAGTTGGATGCATAGTGACGGATCTTAGTCGCGTCGCCGTTGGCATCCAAGGGGAGGATTTCGAGCGCACGGATTTTCTACACATTTTATTAACACATGGCTTAAGAAGGGGCAAAGAGAGCGACACGAAACTTACATCCAGTGATTCGGGCCATTGGCCGCCTTCTACTAGCGTCTTGATTTCGCTCATTTGAAGCAGAAGGTGACAGGCGACTCGGTTTTGGCTTTGGATTTTTGTCGAGAACATGGCATCCTTTTCGTACATGGACATCATAGTGTAGGCGAGCTGAATAGGGTCGTCGATGGTGGCGAGACTTAGGCTGCTTCCCGGTTGCGCCTCGGGCGCCTGTCCGGTGGCGCGTGGTTTGACCGGCATGAGACGCATAGGGTCCTCGCCAATCTCAAGTGAGATCGCCTCACTCAAAGCACGACTGACAATCGTAACAACGCTATCGTAATCTCCAGCAAGATGATATAGCAGCACCGCATCTGTGGTCCGGCCGTTGTCGTCGGCAAATCGAGCTGCTTGGAGGGTAACCGTCTTAACAAAGTCATCCTCTTCTCGCAAGCCGATGAGTGGGCCTCGCTCTTCAATGAGCCCAGTGATACGGCGTCCGTCTGGCCTGATGTCGCCAATTAACTTGCTGAATTCCCTGGTTTCCAAAACTAGCTCCCGCAGCGCCACATGACAAAGCTCCGCTTGCTGGCGCCCTGCCTCACCACCCAAGTCGCCGTTGAGACAGATGAGAGTGAGATAGTCTACAGCAGAGTTCACGTCGGCGGCGCGGAAGTCTCTCGTGTAGTATCCTAGCATCCGGCCAAAGCTCAACTGCGGCTTCGTCCGAGTGTCATAGGATAGGAGCGTGTCCGATGTGGTCCATGGATCAGCTGGCCGAATGAGGCCGTAAAACTCAAGGCCAATGGCAAAGTGGATGGCGTCAACGTATGAGAAGGTGTAAAGATACGATATAGCCTGCTCAAACATGCCCGCCAAGATTTGCAGATGGAAGAACATGCCGAAGGTACCATTAGTATCTTCACTCGGATTTTTGGGAAAGTGCTTCAATCCAATCTCCCGGATGCTTGTCCGAAGATCTTGTAGGCCATATGATTCGGCGGCCACCTCAGTTGACTTATCATTTTCACGGGCCAGATTGAACTGAAGCCAGATCCAATCATCGATCTCTGTATTCAAGTTCTCGAAGCTGCGGTTACTAACATCACATCGTCCGATTACTTTGTAGCATGCCATACGATAGGGGTCAATGGAATTTTCGGGGGCGTTGCGTGCTCTTTGGTTGTATTCATTACTGCATCGGTCTTGCAGCTGCCGCCTTAGCCGTCGTTCAGGGCTGGCCACATACTCGAGCAGGTAGGACGCGAATGTTCGATCGATAGTTCGGAAGACTGTAGATTGCCCCTTAACATACTGTGCAGCCTCGGTAATATGGCCAGAACGTAATAGGAAAAATACGATTGCCCAGACGAATTCTCCTTCGGAATCCTGCTGGAGCTCGATATTGTCGGGAACAAGGTCCTTTCTGGCATTCCGTAACCGCACGTAAGCCTGAATCTTGCTGACAACGTCAGGACGTCCTCCAAGAGCGGCTTCCCGGGGATGTTTGGCGATGACGCTTTCAATCTCTTGGAAGAACTTCTTCTCTAGGAATCGATTTGCGCCATCGAGTATCCTTCTACGCATCTGTAAAGAACCAGCAGACTTATCGTTTGGATCAAGGTAATTATCCTTGAATTGGCGTTCTCTAGCTGTCCCATCTCCAGCAAATGTCTCAGCGTCTGGGTTCTCACCCACGATCGACATGGCGGCATGGTATGCATCAACAAGTTGTTGGGCGTGTCTATCGCCAGATTTACCCTCAACCTCGGCAAGCTCATGTAAAATAGGATAGGGCGTCTTCTCGAGTCGAGCTAAGTTAAGAGCTCTCACGCGGTCTGATAGTTTGGCTTGCTTCTCCCTAATCAACCTATCATCCACTGATGCGCCGTTGGGGGCCGCGGATGCTGGGCTACCTGCAGCACCTTCAACATCTGTGAACTCAGGCTGGTGGGAACCGATTTTACTTGGTGTTCCGATGACCGATTTCTGTAGGATTGAGCGCCCAAAAGTACTGCCCTTAGCAGGGGGAGCTGCAGACCGAGAAGCCTTCGGATTCCTTCTTGATCGGCCAAACCCGCCTGTTGATTCCCTGCCTGGTGTAGCCACATTGTGATCGCCGGCTCCTTCTTCCCTGGACTTTATTCCGAAGTGCTCGTATATACGCTTCCTCTGCGCTTCCCACTCCATTGTAATATTGTCCTCCAAGAAATCATCAAAGTCCTTGGCAGATCTCTCCAGGCCGTCGGCAATCATGCTCAATGTAGTCTTCGATTGCAGGTTCGCGAGGTACGCGTCAACATCAATTTCGGCGGCGGGGGCGGGGCCAGGGGCAGGTCGGTCAACGCGACCGACGGTGTGGGCGCTGAAGAATTTGAGATCCTTGATGGAAGCGCCCGGGTCTACCCCGGAGGCGGAGAGCATGTATTGGGCCCTGCCATGCTGTAGAGGTTCCGCCTGAGGCCCAAGTTTCCGAAGGCGTTGTCGTAGATCGCCTAGCCCAAGCTGCAGACTGGGAAGATCCTCAAGCGGAGATTCGCCCTGGGCTTGCTTCTTGCTTTTCGCGAGAAGACTGTCGAAATAACCACTAGTATTTCCTTGGGGCAACGCACCACTATTGTTCGACGCAGCAGGTTGTTGGCTGGTTCCGAACAGGCCAGAGGCGCCCGCACCCTGAGCGACTCCCGACGGTCCCGAAACCCATGAGCTGGTATTTGTAGTTGTAGATGGTGCGCTTTCAACCGTGGCAAACAGCCCTCTACCGATAGTTGTAGCCGGTTGTTGTGTGTTCGGAGCTGCCTGGTTTCCGAACAGGCTGGGCGTGGAAGGTTGCGCCAGGGGATTCGAGCCCTGCGCTGTGCTGGTGCCGAACAAGCCGGGCGTCTGGCCCGTTGATTGCTGTTGCTGTTGCTGCTGTTGACCAGGATTACCGAATAAACTTAACCGCGGAGTAGTGCTCTGTTGTTGAGCCGTGCTGCTGAACAAGTTAGGCGTCTGGCCGGTGGCTTGTTGCTGACCGGCAGGGCTCCCGAAGAGACTGCCCGTTGCAGCAGGTTGCTGCGGTTTGCCGAAGAGCGACATGGTGGAATGAGGTGTCGACAATGAGAGGCGATTGGATGAGGTCGCGCGTTGTTCACCGTCGCAGCGAAGTGGGTGCGTGGGTGCGTGGGTGTGTGGGTGTGTGGGTGTGTATGGGGAACCGAGAATAGTGGCAGCTAGAGAGAATGGGGATGTTGATTACGGTAATCCAGGTAAATGGTTCAATGGTTGGCCCTGCCCCAGGTCCTGCTGTGTTGAGGTTCAGCAGGGTTACCAAAATTTCGAGATAAGGCTGAAAGAAAACAATCAACAAGACAAGACAGGGCAGCTCCGTTAGAGGCTGCGCTAGTCGCGCGTGCACGGACCCCAACATGAAAGCTACCTCAGGTACCTAAATCAACTACATGATGCTATTACGCTTAGGTACCTAGGTAGGTACTACATCAATCATCAATTCGCCCTTTATTTTCTTGCCTTGCTTTCAAATTCATTTGAACATAAACTACTAAGTAGTTCGATGTTAAAACACAGCAGCAATGCACGGGGTTTTAATTATGTGATGGCATTAGCCGTATACTCTAGTTCACGCCCCTCTTTTACCCTAAATAAGGCTTGCTTACGCCGCAAATTGAAACTTAGATCGCGATCGCACCGCCGTCGGCCTTTCTATCTATCTGATACGACGCCTTTTTAAGATGACTTGCTCGGCTCCTCGACCCAGCCGTCAGTTGCCCCGTCCACCTTCTTGCGGTAGTCTTGCTGAGTGCGGCACTGGTCGAGGAAGACCTCGTACTTGGTGTCCAGCAGCTTCTTCTCGTTCTTGTCCTTCCCAGGCTTCACGAGCCGACCGGGCTTGCTCATGCGGTCCATGATGCTCCAGAGGTTCTCGGTATTTCCATCCTGATCCGCGCTGGCTGCTTTCGCACCAAGCATCGCCGCACCGTGTACAACCGCCGCGTGCACATACCTAGGGATGAGCACCGGCATGTCGCAACAGGTTGCGATAAGGTCCATGAGCATTTCGTTCTGGCACTGGCTGCCTGACATGAAGATTGTTTGGATGTTGTGACCCTCCTTGTTCATGGCCTCCACGATCTGTCGCGTCTGTAACGCGATAAACTCCATCGTAGCATAGTAATAGAGCGCCAAGCCATCTACGCTAGAGTCGGAGCTGAGACCGATCACCGCGCCCTTCATGTTTGGGTCTGCAATGGGTGAACGGTTACCCCATAGATCGCCATAGAAGAAGAAGTGTCGGCCAAGGTAGGACACCGTTGGCGCGCTGGCCTTCTCGGCTAGCTCACGGAGATGGAAGTTCATGTAATCGTAGATATTCAATTGCATCGCTTCTGCAAGGGCCAGAACGTCTCTGTGCGCCGGGTGCGTCTCAATGACGTGGCGTAAAAGCTCGCCTGTAGCGGACTGGCCACCCTCGGCTAACCAGAACCCGGGAAGGAGGACGTCACGGTATGGCCCCCATACACCATTGACAAACACGGGCTTCTCTGACATGGCCAAGTGACAGGTTGACGTACCGGCAACAGCAGCAAGCCTTGTTGAGGCCTGAGCCAGGTCATTTGCAGGGTGAGTTTCGTCTGCGTGTCCGTATTGCGTGTCACTTTGGCTCCTACCGTGCCGATCCAACCGGCATAAGCGTCAATCACACCGCTACCAACGGCGATTCCAACAGGTAAGCCCAGCTGCTTGCTGGCGGTCTCTGACAGTGTACCGACCAGCTCTCCAGCGCTCATGTATTTGCCGCTCTGCGTCTGGTGTCAGCAATCAACTCGTCAACCACTAAACTTGTAGCAAATAGGCTCACCACCCCATCGACTCCTCCCATGCGCTTGAAGTCGTCTTTCACCAAGTCGCCCAGGCCAATTGTGTGGTAAAAATCCTCTTGCCAGCCCTTGACACTGCCGTCAACGCCAGCAGGGACGTATCCCTGTTTACAGACGGTACTGCAAAAGCTGCGGTTCTCATTGCCCGTGGCTAAGTGCGTGAGGGCGTCTGCTAAATCGTAAAATTTGCAGCGGTCGAAGAGCTCGGCGGGCATGTTGTTCTTGAGCCAGAGCACCTTGGGAATCTCCATCTCTATGCTCATCTTACCACCGACATAACGCAGTAGGTTATGGCCTGTGGCATTGATCTTCTCGGTCTCCTCGACAGGACGATGGTCTAGCCATAGGATGACATTGCGGTCGTTGCCATCATTCTCAAAGTCGGGGCCGGTAACGGGAACAGGCTCGTCGGTGTCGTGGGCGAATACCGCCAATGAGCAAGTTGCGTCAAAGCCGATGCCCTTGATCAAGGAACTGTCGACGCCGGACTGGTGTACAACTCGATGAACACAATGGCAGATGCAGTGCCAGATGTCAGTCGTAGATTGTTCCTGGCACGGCTCGTCAGCACTAGAGCTTGTAAGCCGAGCTGAAGAAACCAGGGGTTGCTTACGTAGTAGCCGGTTTGCGGCTGCCAGAGCTTGATGGCTTCCGACGCAAGGGCCTTGATGTCTCCGGAGGAATCAATGAGACACGCACGAGCCGAGCCCGTACCGACGTCAATCCCTATATAATGATCCTGTTGCGTCATAGTTAATTGAGGCTGCGATCGCACGTCAAGGCAAAAACACTGTAGGTTAGTGCCAGAGGAAGGGCCTAAAGCAAAGAGACACGCACATTGTTCTCGATCTGAATTACGTTACGTGTACTATCAAAAGCCATTGTATGTTAGAGAGAGATATCACAGTTGCTTAATTTAGAGTTTTCTTGAATCATTCGGGGAGACGGCGCATGTAAATACAGCAACGGTCTTTGTGACAAGCAGGGGTCAATGCTCATAGCATCACTCACTCCATGATAGGAAATGAATAGCACAAGCGCAGAAGCCACGGGCGTAATACTGGTAAGCGAAAAGCGAGGGGGTGACAAGGGAGGCAAACTGCACGACGATGGCGGCCGACGTCCAATGGCGTGACGTATGCGGATGCGGACGCGAGTGTGCGCGGTCTGATGTGAGCGACGGGCCCTTATTCAGCAGCCCTATCCCGTGGCGAGGTGAGCTATCTGATCTGATCGGCTATGCTTGCAGCTTTCGCGTTTTTCTTTTTCTAGTGTCTCGTGTAAGCCAGGTTCGGAGAATAGAGGAGGAGGCGATTCTAGACCTTGGTTAGTTTGGAGTTCTGATGAGGTCAACGACGGCTCGACTCAGGGTAGGGAGGTAGGTTCCTTTACTAAGGACTCCCGTTCTTCCTTTCTAACTAGCTCTCTGATCCAAAGACGGCCTTCCTATGGTTTAAGACAAGCGACCAGCTGGGTCGAAAAGCTCTTTCGTGGAAGCCCTGAAAGCTACTTAGTAGGTATGGCTGAGAGGATCGTCGAGCTATACCCTTGGAGGGGTAAAGCGCTGTGTCGTCACTGGCGGGGGGCCGAGGTGGGGAATATGGTGGGGATGAGGGGAAAATCTTCACTGTAACTACTGTAGCTTAGGGAGCTTAGGGTACCTAGAGATAGCACAGCTGTTATACCTCATATGCATGCAGGGGGCGCATTCGAGGAATAGTCGAACTCTGATAGCTTTAAGTTGGGGTCGAGACCACTTCTACCCCACCAAAAGTTGAGCTTTCACACACACACCATCTCGCTATAGCGCGCAACATCGTGACCGCCAATTCTTATTTATTACTACGAAAACGAGCTGTTTGGAAACACAAGTGGACCTTGCCCTAGAGGGCTACAGCACAGAAGCGGAGAAAGACTGGGAAAAAACGTAGAAAAAGCGCACAAGGTGATCAGGTGTTTTATGTCCAGCTGGTACGGACCACTCGGGCTTGCTCGGGGGCGACTCGCAGACGCGTGGGATGACAAGCCCATCATCCAACATGGATCTTCTCACGATGATTTGGCATGTCCCTAACCATATAATCCTGGGCTGGAACCCAGGTTTTTGAGCGCCAATCTACTGTGCCAATGTGCCGATCGTCCGGTTTTCGCTTCCCTGCCGTCACACATCCTATTATCTTTACAACGCATTGATAAAAGACAGCATAATCCTGCGATTATACTAGCATGTTAAGCAAATCACATCAATAATTGCTATCTAATCAAAGTTTGGCCTTTTTTTTGTTTTATTTTTGTTGGTGCCATCTTGTAAAGCCGAGTAGGTGGGTATAAGCCATAGGTACGTACCATAGCGAAAGAAAAAAAAGCCAGCAACTCCGTTTTCCAAAACTCTCTCTTTCTCCGATGCCATACCGCAAAGCAGCTAAGCGCGCCATCGATAGCGGCATAGCATCGTGAGCGTTGTGTCATACTCGTACCGTATTATTTCTTCACTTTCCCTGGTATTGGTTCTAATCCAACCCGTCGGGCTGTTCCTCAATGAGTATCACAACTGTCAAGGTCGCAGCATAGGCCTCGCGGATGGCACACGCCATGCTGAATTCGGGAGAAAAGCACTGTCGTTAGCACAAAATCCTCGCCCATTATCGAGTTCGCAAGACTGAGAAGGCATCAAAACTTACCATGTCTTACCAATATCCGCTACCACAGCATTGAGGCCCCAATGCGAGCACCAAGCCCGGGCCAAGACCTCATTATCCTTTACGCCAAACGCCTCAATCACAAGAACTCTTTCGGCATCATCGTCCTCTTGCGGCGTATGCTTGTGAGGTTGTTGCTGCGGCTGCTGTTGTTGACTATTACTACCACTTCCGCCAACGGGTGTTGATAAGCCACTCCTTTCTTTCAGGCTCCCACTCCCGTTCAACGGCAGGGGCACCGGCTTAGCCCAATCTTGGATCTCGACCACGTCGTCGGCTCGCACGGTTGTATACACATAGTCGAAGAAGAGCGGATGTGGACCGTCCGAGCACGGCCACGCATAGATGAACCAGACATCGAAGTGCAGACGCAACGGCCAGCTGACACCCGAGATGGCGAACTGGATGCTGGCCTCGAACCAGCCCGGTCCTGCTTCCTGTACGTCGGCGAGTGCCTTTAGATTGAGCATCTCGATGCGGACCGTGTCGACGACATCGTCGCTGTCCGGTGTCAATAGCTCGTATTCCTTTACGGGGTATATCTCTGCAGACGGGCCAAGGGGGTCGCAGCGCTCGCTCATGGTAGCGACGTCCTCGGGCGTCATGCGCTGGCGCGGCCGGCGAGAGCGGATCCGCGCGATCTGAGAGCGGCCGAGGTCACTTGAAGGGCGAGCGGGCCCAACCCAGCCAGCAACCTCAAGGCACGTCGGCGCGAGGACTTTTCCAACAATGCTCGTCGATGTCCAATAGGTATAGCTATTACGGTATTGGAACCCACAGTTCGGATTTAGGTGAGTCAACAGCGCAAGATGGTCCGTCGCTTTGTCAGGGTCTATATCGATTAGGCTATTCATTATGAGAAACGGAAAAGTAGGCTATAAGATGAATCAGCATGGTGTCCAGTCGCTCGAGGCATACAGCTGCCAACGAATCGGGTAATGGGAAGCCAACGCTGCATCAAAAGGTTCTGGCTACTTACCCCCGGTAGCACCAATCCACTGAAAAAGGCCATTGTATGAGAACTGATGGTAAGTAAGCTCCCTTCCGCATCCCGTTCCTTCAGTATGTCCAGCGTTTCCGCCAGGTTCGACCACTTCATCATCTGGGCAAAGCGCTTGAGCATTTTGGTCTGGCGCTTCCTCAGCTTGTACCGTAGTCGGATCTTCTCGGCCGTCGCACCGTACTCTTCGATGCGTACGTTATCCCGCCAACGCCGCGCCAAAGCTAGGTTCCACTGAATCTTGGGCGGGATCTGTCCCATGAGGCGCTCTTTGGCCCAGTCGGTGTGCAACCTGGAATTGATGCGGAGCTCGAGTTCTAGACTAAGCAGCAGTTGGTAGAAGAATTTCAGATATTGCGCTTCATTTTCTGGGCTCGTGTCGTAGATGAACTTGGTGACGACTTGGTTTTTGGGTGTCGTGAAGTCGATCCAGTCCAGGCCGGATAAACACATGACCAGATCCATTATTTGCTGCTCCATGCGCTTGTGAGGGCTAGACGTCTTTTCCGGGTCTCGTAGAAATCGCTTGTAAAGCTGCTGGTACATAAGGTCTGGATCATCGTCCTCGAGGCCAGCCTCAAGGTCCTTCAGTCGCTCAAAGACCTGCGTGAGGTCGACATCACGGGGCAACACTCCCGGATCGCGTAGGGCTATCATCGGTGGTATCACGCTCGACCTGCTCACCCACGAATTCAGCGTGATGGTACCAGGCCGGGCGCCGACGCCGAAGGCGAAGCTCGGCTGCTCTAGCGTCTCCCATGGGTAGGTTGGTGGTCCCGAACCCTGGACTCGTAGGCTCATCAACTGCGTCATCGCGTTGTGTTGGTTGACGGAGTCGCCCTCATCACCATGGTTCCCGGCCGTCGTCGCATATAAGCCATAATAATGATCTGACGCGTGTGTGATGGGTCGCTTGTGGCCTCTGTGCGTCGGCACACCCCTCGAGATGAGCTCCATCGCCTGGCCGAGCGTGAGCTCCTCGTTGGGGGAAATGCCAGAAGGCGGCCATTCCGTCAGGGGGAGCTGCTCGTAGAGATGTCCGTTCAACTGTTCCCGACCCTTCCCCTTGGAATCACGTGGATCCGGACGTCGCGGTCGACGACGTGTGCCGGTGACGTCAGCCTCATCCGGCCGGCGGTGGCGCGAGAGTAGATCGCCTTCACTCGCCCTCCTCGGATACTCCTCCTGTCCCTGCGAGGCCTTAGTGAGTCCTACGCATGGGCATAGCTTAGCCGCACTTATGAACGACGTCGCAAGAATGATACGTACCCCCGGCTTGCTTCGGCCCGGCTGGGCGTTGCTACGGTTGCGAAACAAGCTGCTCCAAAACCCCTTCTTCTTCGGCTGCTCGGTCATGCTTGCGTCCGCGTCGGTGCGATCATTCATTCGAGCATGGGGGAAATACAGATCAGGTGTCCGAGCCTGGAGGAGACGATTTGAGCGTGGGATGCCTCGTATTCATTATTTGGTGGGGGAAGGCGACCTAACACGCGTCAACGTTGTGGCTGGGCAGTGACAATCACACAATCACCGCCCGAGAATAAGAGGTCGACGCTGTATGGTGGAAGGACGGTGGACGTGGTTGTCTGCAATAAGTATGGCAAGAATAGGCAGCTAGTCGTTTGTTTGTTTGGTTGTTTGGTTAGGTGGGTTTGAGTTAAGGTAGTTAGTTGTTTGAAGTAAGATGTTTTAGGTATGCATACTATTGTAGGTACCTTACTGAGGATGGAGTTGGTGACGATGATGTAGATTGATTGACGGTGGTGCGATGAGAGGAATTCATTACCGATACCGTTCAAGCACAACACTGGTATGCAGCAGATGCATGAATAATAATAATGATAATGATGATGAATGGTCCGTCGAAAATTGGACGACGAAGCCACCATACCATGCATTGGCGCACTCGGGCCTAGCCTATCCAGCTTTTACGGAATACCTGAGCGCCAATTACCTAGGTTAGGTAATTGGTGGCCTCACTGCCAGTGAAGCCATGTACAAATCATTATGCGTAAACAAATCCGAGGTATGGTACCTAAGTGCATCTGTGTCATCTCCCGACGCTGCGCAACCAGACACTACCTAGGAAGGAAGAAACTGAAACGACCATTAGGTATCTATCTCATTGGCCTAATGCTAGCCTGCTATTTGTCCACGCATTCCCATATATAGCGGTAGTCGGTAGGTTACCATCCCACCGACATGTACTTCTAGACTGCTATACTGTAGACAAGGTCCTACCGGACAACAATGAAACACTTGCATAGGCCGTCGCTAGCGCCGCCAAAGCTTGGTACCTAAAGTCTAGACTAATACTTGGGTGTATTCGGACGTCGCCAATGAGCACTTGGATAGTCCCATAGATTGCCCCGCCTCCGTGCTAATTGAACAACAACATGAAGACATAAAGCTGCCTTACGAACAATTGCTGTCGATAGGCGGGTACCTACTAGTTTAGCTGATTGGCATGCTTATGGGCAATATTCTTAAACGTCAGAATTTACAATCTGTACGCTACCTGTTGATTAAAGCCTCATTCATGATCGTCATCTAGGATCCTGGCCAACACGGAACGCCGCACCCAATAAGAATTCTTCATTTTTACAGAAGCTCACCGATAAATGCTGTGTCCGTCTCATTACGTGTTGGGGCGTCAAATCTGTCGAGTGCATTGCGATACTGGATTAGTGTTAGCCGTTGTAACACGTACTTAAAGGTTGGGAGGAGGAGACTGACCGCAAATACGAAGTTGAGTATCAGCGCAACCATCAACGTCACGCTGACGGCCAGGGGACCGATCACGTTATCAAAATCTTTACCGCTACGCTCCACTATCATCGCACGTCGCCGGTGAAGCATTAGGTTGCCCCATAGCCCAGCCATAATCGCGATCACAATGTAGGCGATGCCCATGCATTCGGCTACCAGATCCTCACCCGCAGCCGTATACAGTCCGAGGGCCAGAGTGCCAAGCAGCAGGCAGATATGTTGCCACTTGAGAAATGTCCGCTCATTTGCGAGCCATACCTTGGGTTCGATCTGTAGCGGCCCTGCGTTTTTCAACCAAACTTCAGGTTTGGTCACACCCTCTGGCAGTTGCTCCTTTTGACGCTTATTCCGAGCATAACGAGATAATGAGAAGCCGGGGAAGACGGACGAAAGTGTGCCGTAGTTGCGCTTCAGGCCAGACGGTTCTGCATCGGCATCGGGATATTCATCATCGACCTCTCCAGTTATCTCACTAGCCTCACCGACAGGACGTGTGCGGGGGGTTCTGGCTTCCGAAGCTGCACGCTCGGACAGGTAGGATTTCGCAATAGGTGAACTGGCAGCTGGCTTATAGGAACTTCGCCTGGCACTTGTTCCAAGGAGACTATCGACCGCCTGTACATCCTCAGCTTGCCGAGCACGCCTCTGTTCTTCCTCTTCATGGGCTTGCTGGGGGTCTTTGCGAATGTCTGTCTCTAGATCACCCAACCAGAATGGCAGGTTGTTGACATAGTCCTCAAATAACGACGCTACGCCATGGACAAACTTTGAAAATCTCGGTGTCGCATAGACTAAGTGAGAGACAATCAAATCGTCTATCCACCTAGGACGTTTGCGGCCTTCTTCCTCCTTCAGCTTAATTTCTAGCACAGCGTAGGGAACCTTGAGACCTCGCTCTGGTTGATATTTTTGAAAGGGTATGTCATGTTACTGTTGTCTATGTCTGTTCGGTGCCATTCGGCGGGGTCTCGACACGGCCGGTCATGATCCAAGGTATCCTCGCGAATAAAGGCGATGTCAGTGTCAATAGATATCCTCACTCGGTCGTCAGCCGGCTTTTGAAATGCGGTGCGGGTATAGTTGGCTCTCATAACCGGCTCAAGTTTGCTCGTGGCAATAAAGTTCTGGATCTCCTCGGCGGTCGCCTTGAACGAATCAATCGAGCCGTCCTGCTGGCCTTGCTCTCCATTTTCTGGACGGACTTCTCCATCTTGTACTCCCCATCGATATATTGCTTGACATATTTGTCTTTGATATTGAATTTCTTTTCTTCGCTGGTCCCATCTTCGTAGATAATTTTTTGCTCAAGCATAATATCCGGCTTCTCGCTCAGGTGACCGTACCAACGAAGGCGTACCGAGGACGCATCTGTCTGACGATTGACCTTTCTGCCGTAGAGATCGAATTTGGGGTTGTCAAAGTATAGGGAGGTGATTTTAGGATCCTGATTGCCGTCTACTTCCTTGGCGGCTTGCTGGCTGTACACTAGGGCCGGGAGATGTCGCAAGATTGCCGTCTTCACCTCAAGTAAATTCTCGGGATGCACCCAGACTGTATACATACCACTAGTTAGCCTCAAGACGACGCAACATAAAATGGCTTGGCTTACATTTGTGTGCAGTGTAGCGCTCCCCGTTGTGGAATTCCTCTTGGATATCCAGGTCTAGCGGTTGCTGCTGCTTGTCTTTGTCTAGGTTTTGGTTGATGGCGTAGTACATGAGGGAGAGTTTGTTCAGGAGGGTGAAAACCTCTGCTCGGAATTGAGGCCGTGTTCGGACAAGCTCACGCGCATCATAGGGCGGACTTTGTACCGGTCACCGCGCTTCCGATCGTGCTTCTTCGCAATCTTGAGAAAGCCGGTGTAGTTTAGACCGCTGTATTTCTTCAGCTCCTTCACCTCGGTCACAATGGCGTCCAGTTCTGTCCGAAGCTCCTCCAGGCGGGCATTCGTGATATCGCCCTTGGACTTGTCATCTGAGGGCGCCAGGTCGCGCAGGCTCTCGAAAGCGGCGTCGGCGCGTTGTTGTAAACTCGATGTCGTCCTAGCCTGAAATTGGGAGACCTTGTCGAGCTGGACGTTGAAGATCTCGTCGCAAAAGCGATTCTCGTCGTCTTCGGTCCACGGGACATCGTCGTCGTCGCTGGTGTTCTCCCGCAACATGCTCTTCAGTTTCGAGTAGTCGACGTACTCGTCCCTCCATGGTGGGTAGATTGACCCACGGAGCGTCTTGCCGAAACGCATCCTGACGCGCGAGGCGGTGAAATTGACCGTCTAATAAGACGATGATAGATAGAAAGAGGTGTATCCAAAAAATAGTAGAAGACGATTGAACACTATAATTCAACGTCGACAAAAAGATTCAATGTTGTTGAACAAAGGTACAAGTAGGTAACAAAACCAGCCCATGAGACATGCTAGCTTAGCTAGAGCTTGCCGAATCTCGTTTCGTCACTGCATGGGTCAGAGAGGGGCGGGGCCTTCGACTCCACTTCGCGGCATTTCTCTCAATTGGCCAATTAGACAGTGCGCATCGGCCACATGCTCACTAGAGGTTTCAGTGACGAGCCTCCACCGGGACCATCAAAAGTACCGAAATAGGCAGTCTAGCACGCGATGAAAGGAACAGTTACTGTATAGTTACTTAAGTCTCTTTAGAATCTATGTGCTGTGGTCAGGACTGTAGAATTCTGATTGTACCGTTTTTCTTAATGGCAGGTTGATTGATTGATTTATAATCTCTATTGTGTAAAGCGAACATTTATTTTGAGGTAATAGCACTAAACTCTGGTAGCAACCGGGATCTCATTACATGGCAACCGGGATGTCGGTTCGAATCCGACCATGTCCAGATTTTTTCCAGATTTCCTTTTTAGGTCAATTCTTCTAAACTTAAACTGTGACGTGAACCGGTTTTATTTCTGCTACTGTCCTACCGTCCGGTCTAGCGCAAGCGGGCTTGGCTATGCTCAGCTTCGCTTAGTTCTGGCTCCCTCGATGCTCTATTTTTGTACGAACAAGATTGATTTAAAGAAAAAAAAAATAAACAATGCATTTTTCTCTTGCTTGTGGTATCATAAACTCATCCGCAACTATACATACACATATCCCGTTTTAGCTGGCTCTAAACTTGCGCCAGGGCAAAATACTCCTGATTCCAGTGCAAACAAAACCCGGCCTGCTCCCCCAAAAACCACTAATTTTTTGTTCACATCTCCGTTATGCAGCGATGGGTATCTCATTACGAAGGATTTCTTTGGCCGTCTGCTTGATGATGCCGCCGGTTACTGGTAGGTAGGTGGCGCCCTGGAGGTATACATCAACCTCGCGAGCGGATTGTCTTCCTTCGTTGATGCCCCTAATATTAAATTAGCATACATATAAGAATAAGGCCAGTTTCACAAGTTAGACTTACCAGACAATCAAAGACTGGCCACGATGGCAGTCGCCGGCAGTAAAAATGCCGTCGACGTTAGTTGCGTAGGAGCCAGGCGCTGTCTTCACATTCTTTCGAGCGTCCTTCTCAATCTCGTCACCTAGGACGCGAGCCTCGGGGCCGAGGAAACCCATGGAAAGCAGGACAAGGTCTGCGGGGAAGAATTGCTTCGTATCCTCAAGCTTCTTCATGTCCCAGCCGCCAGATGCGGACTTGGTCCATTCGACACGAATCGTGTTGATGCCCTTCACATTTCCGCTACCATCGTCGACAAACTCCTCGGACATGATACAGTATTCACGAGGATCTTTGCCCATGTGTTGTGCGACTTCTGTGTGACCATAATCCACGCGGTAGATACGAGGCCACTGTGGCCAAGGGTTGTCCCGACCACGCTGCGGCGGAGGTTGCGGCAAGAGCTCAAAGTTTTATTATCGATTTGGCGCCGTGACGGACTGGGTACCGATACAGTCGTTACCAGTATCACCGCCACCGATAACAATGACATTCTTGTCCTTTGCGGAGAGATAAGCGTTGTCACCGAGCTCAGAGTCTAGTAGAGACTTAGTGTTCTTGTGTAGGAATTCCATGGCGAAGTGGATTCCGTTAAGGTTACGGTTCTTGATCGGAAGATCTCGAGCTACTGTGGCTCCAGTGGCGATGACAACAGCATCATTTTGAGCCTTGAGATCCATTAGAGAGATATTCTCACCAATGGTGACGCCCGTCTTGAATTGAACGCCCTCCGCGGCCATAAAGTCTGTTCTCCGCTTCACAATGCGTTTATCAAGCTTCATGTTAGGAATACCGTACATGAGCAGGCCACCAACGCGATCAGCACGCTCATAAACAGTAACACTATGCCCAGCCTTGTTGAGCTGATCGGCACATGCAAGACCGGCGGGGCCTGATCCAATGATGGCAATGTTTTTGCCAGTTCGCACTTCTGGAGGCCGAGGTACCATCCATCCCATTTCGAAACCACGGTCGATAATGGCGCACTCAATAGACTTAATTCCCACAGGATCTTCATTAATACCGAGAACGCAAGCGCCCTCGCATGGTGCTGGGCAAACACGACCAGTAAACTCGGGGAAATTGTTGGTCATGAGAAGACGGTTGAGCGCGTCCTGCCACTGATTCTGGAAGACCAGCTCGTTCCATTTAGGGATAATGTTAGAAATTGGGCAGCCAGTTTCCGATTGACAGAATGGAACACCGCAGTCCATGCAACGAGCTGACTGGTACTTTATTTCGTCCTCATCAAGCCTCTGAGAGAGTTCAGCCCAGTCTTTTGTTCGCGTGGTAGGGTTACGATATTTCTCAGAACGACGCGAGTACTTCATGAAACCCTTTGTCTTGTCTAAAACTAGGGCTCGTTTCTTCTCAGCCGCATTATCGCCAACAGTCTCCTCGATATCCTGAAGCTGAGCAGCCTTGTCCTCTTTCTTAACAACGCCTGGGATGACAGGGAGATTGTACTCGGCGCGCTTCGCTTCAGCGGCTTTTGCTGCCTCTTCCTGTAGGACACGCTTATAATCCACAGGTAAAACCTTAACAAAGCGTGGCAGAGCTCTGTTAAAGTCCACTAAAATGCGAGCAGCCAGCTCCGATCCCGTGTAATGGTGATGATCCTCGATCAGGCCCCGCAGGAACGCAATCTCGGTCGGATCATCGATACGAGAAGCTTCAACCATCTCATCGTTGAGTTTGTTTAAGAAATCACCGTTGATATCTAGCACGTATGCGATGCCGCCAGACATACCCGCAGCAAAGTTGCGACCAGTGTTGCCTAAAATGACGACACGACCACCCGTCATGTACTCACAACCATGGTCACCAACGCCTTCGACAACGGCAGTGGCGCCCGAGTTTCGTACCGCAAACCGCTCGGCAGCAATACCACGGAAGAAACAGGTGCCTTGAGTTGCTCCATACAAACACACATTGCCGATAAGGATGTTCTCCTCGGCCTTGAATACCGCAGATCGAGGGGGTAAATGATGAGGCGACCACCAGAGAGACCTTTGCCAACATAATCGTTGGCGTCGCCCTCTAATTCAAGAGTAATGCCAGGGGCTAGGAAAGCGCCGAAAGACTGTCCAGCCGAACCCTTAATGTTGACATGAACGGTGTCCATGGGCAGTCCAGCTTCCCCGTAGCGCTTCGAGACGTGATAGGATAGTGACGTTCCCATTGCTCTGTCGGTATTGACAATGTCACATTCAATGCGCGACGGTAATCCCTTCTCGAGGGTCAACTCGGCTTCGGATATAAGCTTGTTATCTAGGCGAACATAGAGTCGGTGATCTTGCTTTCGCACGTTGAAAGTAGCTACGCCAGGTCGAAGTTTGTGGGCCGGGGTAAGAATGAGTGACAAATCAATGTTGGAAGTCTTGCCAGTTCGAAGATCCTCCCGAACTTTCAGACACTCCACGTGTCCAACCATTTCATTGATGGTTCTGAATCCGAGCTGGGCCATGATAGCTCTGAGCTCGTTAGCGACATAGTAGAAGAAATTAATAACGTGCTCAGGAGTACCAGTGAACTTCTTGCGGAGCTCTGGATCCTGGGTCGCTATACCGACGGGGCACTATAGTAGAATTAGCAATCAATACAAATATTCAGAGGATATTTTAATCACCGTATTCAGATGGCATTTCCTCATCATAATACAGCCCATGGCGATCAGTGGAGTAGTAGCGAAGCCCCATTCCTCAGCTCCTAACAAACAAGCGATAGCAACATCGCGACCTGTTCGGAGTTGTCCATCAGTCTGCACGACAACGCGCCCACGAAGATCATTGAGTACCAAAGTTTGGTGAGTTTCCGCAAGACCCAATTCCCATGGAAGCCCAGCATATTTGATTCCGGTCCATCTTGAGGCGCCTGTACCACCATCGTGTCCGGAAATCAAGATGTGATCAGCCTTGGCCTTGGCTACTCAGAGGCAACGATACCAACACCAGTCTCTGACACAAGCTTCACAGACACACGAGATCGAGGACTAGAGCACTTGAGGTCATAAATGAGCTGCTTCAAGTCTTCGATAGAGTAGATGTCGTGGTGGGGCGGTGGAGAGATAAGACCAACACCAGGAGTTGAGTGTCGGGTTCGAGCAATCGGTTTTGAAACTTTGTGACCAGGGAGCTCACCACCTTCACCAGGCTTTGCGCCTTGGGCCATCTTGATCTGAAGCTCGTCAGAGTCTGCAAGGTAAGCCGAAGTGACACCAAATCGGCCCGAAGCAACTTGCTTGATGGCAGATCTCATGGTGTCACCGTTTGACATGACTTGCGATCTCTCGGGGTCCTCGCCGCCTTCACCAGTATTGGACTTGCCACCGAGACGATTCATAGCCACAGCCAATGTGGAATGGGATTCCATAGAGATAGAGCCATATGACATGGCACCCGTGCAGAAGCGTCGAACGATATCGGTCCATGGCTCAACTTGATCAATTGGTATGGGCGTATGCTCATCGAACTTGAAGTCAAGCATACCACGGAGCGTGCAGGCTTTGATTTGTTCGTATTCAGACCGGGAATACGCTTCGTACGATTTGTCATTCTTAGATCGCACAGCATCCTGTATGTTGGCGATGGATGTGGGGTCATTGATGTGTGCTTCGCCGCCATCGCGCCAGTGATATTCGCCAGATTCCGGCAGCCCAGGGACATTAACAGTGTGTCGAGAAGGGAAGCCACGTTCGTGGAATCTGAACGCATCCTCTGCGATATGTGTAAAAGTAGCACCCCTTATGCGAGAGGCGGTGCCTCTGAAGCATCTCTCGACAACGTCGTCATCGATACCGAGAGCTTCGAATATCTGAGCACCCTTGTAACTTGCCAAGGTAGAGATACCCATCTTACTCATGACTTTCAGAATGCCTCCGTCACACGAATGCTTATAGTTGGCTATAAGTTGATCGTCACTTAGTTTCTTACGGATTAGCCCCTCGCGGTTAAGCTTCAGGATGCATTCCATTGCAAGGTAAGGGTTGATCGCGTCAGCCCCATAACCAAGGCAAACACACATGTGGTGAACCTCGCGAGCCTCGGCAGTTTCCAATACTATAGCAGCCATCGACCGCCACTTGTTGCTAACGAGGTGATGATGTACCATACCAGATGCAAGCAAAGCTGATACTGCGACTCGGTCGGCAGATATCTTACGATCGGACAGAACAATAATTCTGTTTCTAGCCTCAATAGCGGTACTGGCCTCCTGGCAAATGAAATCCAGCTGTTTCATATAGCCTGAAATGCCTTCTGTTTTGGGGAAAGTTAAGTCGATAGTCTTGACCGTCCATTCGGGGTGTATTTTAGAAATGTTGGTCAACCCTTGGAACTCGGGAATCGACAGAATTGGGCTCGGGAGAAACAATCGACCACATTGAGAGGCATCTATCTCAAGTAAGTTGCCTTGGGGTCCAACGTAACACTCTAAGGACATGACGATAGACTCTCTAATGGGATCGATAGGGGGATTTGTGACTTGAGCGAAAAGCTGCCGGAAATACTCGTAAAGCAGGCGTGGACCTTGAGCTAGACATGCTAACGGAGCATCGTTACCCATAGATCCGAGGGCTTCCTTTTCGTCAGAGGCCATTGGTGCAAGTAGTAGACTGACTTGTTCATGAGTATAACCGAAAGACAATAGCAGAGGGTCCTGTTGAAGCGGCGTGGAGTTGAGCTTAGGAGTAAGATCGATGTGCTGCTGCTCAGAAATTTGAGCCACAACCTTTGGAAGTGAAATTAGCTCATTGTCAATCCACGAGCGGAAGTCGGCGCGCTCTGAGACCGTTTTCTTGAGTTCTGAATCATCGATTATACGTCCAGCTTTAGTATCAACGAGCAACATGCGGCCTGGTTGGAGGCGACCCTTTTGCACAACTGACTCTGGGTCAACAGGAATAGTGCCAACTTCGGAGGCACATATGATACGATCATCATCCATGACGTAGTATCGGCAAGGCCGCAATCCATTTCGGTCAAGGTTTGCGCCGCAAAAGCGACCGTCAGCGAAGGTGAATAGAGCAGGACCATCCCAAGGTTCCATCTGACACGCAGCCCATTCATAGAACGCAGCCTTCTTAGGATCCATCGCCGTATTTCCTTGCCAAGCTTCAGGAACCATGAGCATCACAGCCTCCGGCAGGGACAGCACACCATTGATGGTGAGGAGCTCGAGAACATTGTCGAAAGCGGCGGAGTCGGAGCCGCCGTCTTCGACAATAGGGTATAGATGTTCGAGCTCGTCACCAAAGACCTCGGATTGCATGACGCCTTCTCGTGCCCGCATCCAGTTCTTATTACCACGCAGAGTGTTGATTTCACCTACATTACCAATCTCATTAGATGTGTTCTTGTGGTTACGATTACTTCTAGGTTCATAAACGTACCATTATGAGCTGCCCAACGTAGAGGTTGGGCGCGGTCCCAGGAAGGGAATGTATTGGTAGAGAATCTGGAGTGGACAAGCGCAAAATGAGCCTGATAGTCAGCATTCACCAGGTCATGGTAGTACTGGTAGACCTGAACTGGAGCTAGTTGTCCCTTGTAAACGATGTTCTTGTTCGAGAGGGAGCACAGGTAAAACCAGTTCTGGAGGCCGATAGTATGAGTGGCGCGTTTTCGGAGGACATAGAGTTGTTTCTCGAAGTGTCTCTCCGGGAATTCCTCAGGATCCGTCTTTTCAGGAGCATTGCCAGAACCATAAACGGAAGCAAGGACAACGAAGGGTTGCAGTATAGTGGGCTCGCGTGATTTAGCAGCAGGGCCAAGGAGAGTAGAGTCTACAGGAGGTTCTCGCCATCCCAAAACCCTCAACCCCAGCGATTCGGCAATATCTTCCAACTGCCTCTTCGATTCCTGCAGCGTTTCCTCATCAGGCTTAAAAAACAAATTCCCCACGGCATATTGCCCCAGTGGCGGGTAGCCATGCCTTGGTCCCTTTCAAATCTTAATGAAAAACTTATGAGGTATCGAGGTCATTACACCGGCACCGTCACCATCTCGCGCTCGAACCACCGCACGCGATGGGTCATGTTGCAGAGGAGGTTTCGCGCTGCGCAAGTAGCTACCAAACGAACGTCATTTTATAAGGCGCAAAGGCCGTAGGGCAACCAACCATCGCTAACGATCTTGTGGCTCGGAAGCCCTTATAGTGCTTATATTAGAAGTCAGTAAAGTCGATCCACGAGATTAACCGAATGAGAGCATACAAGCGAAACCAACGCCGCACGATCCTTTTCTAAGCTAGGATCATACAAACCCCTGGCTCAGACAGTCAGTGCGATTTCTGCTAGAAGTGGGAGCAATGGTGACGTACTGCTTCAGGAAGCGCGCCAGCCAAGACCATTGTTCTCGGTTTGGTATTCGTAGGGATGGTAGGTTCGGCCGTGGACTCGATTTCGATTTGTCTGTCGTCGAAGTCCGCAGGAAGGCCCATGTCGGCAAGAAATAAAGAACGCTTGAGGGTCGACTAGTGGCCGGAGGCGAGGGTCGAAGATAGGTCTCTGCGGATGCAGCACAATGCAAAGCAGCTAAACGCTGCTCAAAGTGAGATCTTAGTGACGAGTCCAATTAGTCGTGTGTCGGATCTTCTCTGCATGAGAAGTAAATACTTGAGAGAAGAAAGAGAAGAGAAATATTGACTGAGAGATTCCGGTCCGTGAGGGAATTTGGTTTTGTATAAGCCAGATTGAACAACATATGGCGGCATGCTATGGAGCTGGTTGTCTGGCGAAAGGTATGTATAGCTGGGATGGTGAAGACCAAATCTAGGTTGCAACATCTAAGCTATAGAGGTGGGTGGGTGGTGCAATCCACACTCCCCTAGCTCATCCAGCATGCGCAAGTGCTTCATCCCCACTCACGCTTCATTACGCAGGCTCGCTTTTATCTCCGGCCTTGAATCGTGTCTTGCTTTGGTTTATTGGCCGGATGAATGAAAGGGGGTTGCCATGTGATGGCGATAGCGGGCGTCTAATGTGCACTGTGAATTCCCCGTAGAGTGCTCCGGAATCGCAGAACTGGTGGGTTGTCCTGCTCTATCCTGATGCATTAGGCGATGTGTATGCGCGATAACGAATGGTAGGAATGGATTGGATAATGATTGGCTTTTCCTCAGCAAGGGCACGAGTATTACTTGTCCGCCAAGCCTAGAATTGCCACTGCCATTGCCATTGCCCGCCCGACTCGTCTAAAAACCATTGCCGTTTCGCCGCCACTGCGGTTATAAGCGATGATAAAGATCCTTGCGCTCTTTGTTGCGATGATGGGTCAAGCCTGGGCGGGTGTGGACGTGGGTATGGCGTGGGATTCAATTCATATCAGTACGGCCAATTGTAGCTGCTGTAAATCCAGCTATGCGGCTACCGACGCTGTTCGCTGATAGGCCAGTTGTCATGCACTGTGATGTCGGCTTCCCTCCATGTACGCATTCCACACAGCCCAAAAGGAAGCGTGCGGAAAAAAGCGCTGGGTTACTCCATTTGGAGGGACCAGTAGAGCCATAAAGCCGGGACGCAGACGGGATATCACTCGCACCAGTAACGAGACCAGCAAGTCACATTGCGGCGTTTGGATCGGGATTATAGTGAAACCGGGTTTTTGGCGCTCGCTCATGCGGATAGGTAGTATTGCGTTATTATATTTTGCCGTCGTCCTCATTTTCGTTGCCGCCGTCATCGCTGTATGGTGTGGCCTGGCTGGGGTGATGCTAGACAAGAAAATAGAAATGTACTACTTACAGGGAAAGCTACCTAAGTGTGTAGCAGTCTGTCTGGTGCGGAGCTGTTCAGGAATCTAGACACTTTGTGGTATGATGATGATCTGGGCTGTAAGAGAATAACTATTTCGCAAGCTGGTTTGGCAAAAGAAAAGAAGGAAAGAGAGGTCGGACGCAGAGAGGTGTGGCAATCGCACGGCTTTTATGGATGGACTGGCTACTGGCTCGGGCACCTGAGGTACTGCGAGTGCACAGTAGGTAAGTAGGTACTACTACGAGGAGATGGACTACAGTAGGCAGGTAGGTCAGGTAGCAACCCAGTATGCATCGAGCAACAAGTTGCAACAGGCTCCGAAGAGGAGAGATGGCATAAAAAAAGGGTAAACATCTATACAGATCACTACCTAAGCACTATGGTATAATACAGATCAGCCCCTCATATGCTCTAGCCTTCTAGGCTGACCAAGAGAGACTTGCAGGGGGGTTAATGGGTCCAGATGGCCGAGAGACGGACTGCGGCGCTGGGATGCTACCCTGTACGTGCACTTCAGCATAGAAGCACGCCAGGCCAAAATCACACATGCTACTACAGTACAGCACGCATGGGGGCGCACGTCCGTTGCAACTTTCCGATACGGGAAGCATAAGAAATAGGCTATGCTTATTGGACAGAGCCTATTTGCCCGAACTAGTAGAATTGGTGACGTTAGTGGTATTAGTCGCTTATATCCAAAAACGGTTGCAAATTGAGAAATGCACTATGTTGATTGCCAGACCAGACAGGGTAGCAGGTAGTTTAAACAAAGTATCTTCCTTACCTACCACGTCCCTCCACTCATAGGCCTGCGGGGAAGGAAGAGTCGTACCACCAACCACCGACCGACTAGCTTGCCACGATACTAGAAAATAGCGCGCTAATCTACTTTGACACAAATAGAGGTGGTGTAGTATATACAGCACGACTCAGATATTCCCGAATCCATCCAATCGCGATGTTATATAGGTGAGACGATCAGTTGTTTGCTCATGAATTACGTTGGCTACCTACAGCAGGTCGTGAACCAAGTACGCGTCAGAATGGGAGTGAAACTCTGCTGGCAACCATAGACGTTTTGTGTTAACACACTGCGTGTACTGGATTGGCTACATTGCACTTTTATTACTAGGGGATTCCTAATTCCTTGCATTGACATGAAACGGCGTCCATCCCTTTACCAGCGCAACGAGTGCAGCGTGGCGTTGATGGAAGTATCTGCCTCACGCCAGTGTTTCCCTTCAAGGTTCTTTATATTCTGTTATAACTTTTACTCGGACGTGGTTCGGTTAGGGTCCGAAGAATATAATAGTTTGCGTATAGCTATGCGCAAAGTGAGAAAGTACACTTCCTCCGGACCAGGCTGTAATAGTAACGGCATTATTCCCATTATAAATCTCAGATCTAAACGCAAATGCTGACGGATGTATAATTATTTGGGAAGGTAATTGTCGTTTCGCGAGGAGGACAAGATAGAGTGAATTTGCCATGATTGGTCGATTCAGCTTGTGTAATGCTTTTTGGCAATCGTTTTCGACGATTCTGCCGCTCATCGGAGTCGGATTTACGCTCACAACTAGGAGTTGTGGATGGGGGGCTACCTGGATAGTCTGGAGGATATATTGGTAGCGAATCCTTGTAGGTTTAGTACTGCAGCGCGTGTGTACAGACACACCTGCATGCACCTTGGCGCCCTAGAGCCAGGCGAGACAGGATCTCTGGCCGTCGTCATAGCATATTTGGGAGACTCCATGTAATATCAGGGAAGCTAAAAAGAGACCTTACGGCCGAGGCTGCGAGTCGCATCCAATCAACTGGAAGATGATTCTCAGTCCGATGTCGCCTTACCTACAAAGCGGTAAAAACCCAACACGCCAAGTTTCCTACCTTTCGACCGACCCTGCATTACGTTGAGGGACGAGGTGCATATTAACGACCGAATTGTGATGACTGTGCTGGCGGCGTGGGGTTCCAGATGAAGCGATTCCTTTTACAGTTGATTCCATGCTACCAGGAAATGTAGGCGTACTACGTATTTCATCCCATACTCAGCAGCTACGATTGTTTGATGTTTCAAAGGATAAGGCGATAGATCGGTTGATTTCGGCCGTTGCACTCACCATTATTCCTCACCGGCCAGATATATCAACCAAATGGAAATTCACTGCTTGTATTACCGCGCCATTTTTTCCCCCACGGCAAATTTCGGAACATCAGCAACCGTCGAAGCATTCCCACTCTTGTCAGCTCACTATCCGCTGACTATAGGTTTATAACAGCTGTCCCGCCCGGTGTGATTCTCACCCCCATCGACTGCGTTTTTTGCGATGCAACTTCGGCGGCTTCCGCTGCAAACCAATATGCGTCGAACCAAAAAGGCGCCTGCGTCGTAAAGACAGGGGCCCCTGTGCATATGCTTGGTGGCCTCGTGACTTCTTGCATGGCTGTACATATAGACACACAATCTGTGTGCCACAAAATCGCTGTCGTCAAGGTGTAACAATTAGACATCTCGTCCGGTCACAAATGGTGGTATGCAGTTTGTTGCTTCATCGCTAGGCCTACTTCTTCTAAATATGCAAGGATCATTAGACAAGATAGAATTCGGCCGCAACTGGGAAGTTGCTACGTTCCCCCAAAAGAATGACCATTTCCCTGTGTCTCCGGTAGCCGGTTCCAATTGCCAGGATACTAGTGGGTTATGGCACATGTGTTCATCAAAGGATGCGAGTACTACGCATACACTAGGCATACAGTAGCAGACTTGGTAGATCTGTTCATAACTTGCATGGTTAAGATCGTGGGTTTGCCAAGCTCTCGCTAGGCTAGCAAGCACCAGGGTCCGAAATACTTACAGTAGTCGAGCTACATGCACATTGCACTACGTTACTTGCGGACCCCGATCACAAGCAACGAAGTTCCAAGGACATGCTGCGTCACGTTGCAGTTACGGTCCTGATACAAGATATTTTGGCATGGCGGGGTTCTGCTTGGCCCCATTTGATAGACATAGCCGTAGCATTATGATGCCTTGAGAATAAAGGCGCGCCTGCGAACACAATATCTCGATCAGCCTCGCAACATATATAGGGTGATCGGTGATAAATAATGTAGCAGGTATCCGTGTTACTGTCCGTGTCTCAGACTCTAAGGTGAGGGGTACTGCTGTAAGTCGGTACAAATTATCAATTTGATTCCGGACTAAACTAAACATGTTCCCGAACATCGCTTGCGGTTGTGGGGGGATAGAGTAGTGGAAAGGCGGAGCGGAGTGTAGGTAGCCTCTTTGTGTACATAGTATGTTGTACCAATAGCCTTAAAGAGCGCACCATATTCAGTTCCGAAAACTCCCGACCCCAGACGCCGCTCTGGGACCAGATGGGACTAAGCAGAGCCTCCAGCACAAGATCGAGCAGAAGCCCAGGGCAAGGGCCGAAAACGGGCGTTCAAATGCCGCCTAAGCCGTAGGCTGACTCCGTGAGCCGCGGAAAATCAGATGAAGCCAGATCCCAAGCTAGCTGCATGTTTCAACCTTCTAGGGTGTTTCCATTACCTCATGAGAACCAGGTGGGCGGTCCGTACCGGACCCGGTCGTCTAACATTTCTTTTTTCTTTCTCTACTGGGAGACAATATGAGATTCGCGGTTTTGCAGTACGTGGCAAGCACGGTATGGACAGTGACTGGAAAAGACTGGGACAGCACAGTTAGGTCAAGTCGGGGTAGATTTCCCAACTCGAGTCAGAACCTCTGGCATGTCGGCCGATCGATATGATACCTACGAAAGATACTTGGCCAGACAAGTGAGATGGTGTAAGCCGCGATGTTACAAGCATTGCTGGATAGCATAGCATAGCTCTTACATCAGTTCCTGGGTAAGTTGGCACTTTCTTTGCGCAATTCGATATTAAAATCTGGAGTATTCTGCTTGAGATAGATACCACGTGCTGGTGATGCATTAGGATGAAACACATGGCTAAATTCCAGCGATGCACCCCTGCAGCCTTACAGCTACTACTATCCGTACCCAGGCGTGCTATTACATAATGAAGCAATTATGTGGTGCTTCACGATGTGCACCAAACTTCTGGGACCGACGTAATTGTTAGTCAATCTTTCAAAGGTGACAAATCCCGAGATCAACAGGCTAATGCCTTGGTATTTATAATGAAATGCACTATTAGGTAACTTCCAGTTCTTTTATTGTAGGTACAGCTTGGGAAAATCCGCGTTGGAAGTCAACCTTGGGGTCGCTACCTGAGAAGGAGGAGACGAATTTCGGGTACGATAAGAACGATAAGGTGCTTAGTCACCGCACCCCGCCAACATTAGCGACAATGGTCAACATCAAACACGACGCTTGAATACTTAGAGAGCGTGGAATGTATCATTCGAGGTCCAACGGCACCTAAAGCCTAGGCTCATAGGCAAAGCTAGATATTCAATTCCGGCACATCTAAACGGGCCAAGACCATGTTCGCCCTACTTCCGGACATCTCGCCACGTGACGTAAGTAAACAAAGATCCGGGAACGGACCAAACAAGCTGACTTGGAAACCTATCTCCGTCTTATAGTCCCATTCGCTATGGTACACATCGTCGCGCAACCCGTTCCCGTCAAGCAATGCCAATGATGCGCATCTCAACAATGGACCACACCTTGAGCACGGGCATGGCCACCCGCACGGAGCTAACAGTAACCATCGGCGCGGGGCTCACCTGATAGAGCGCTCGCCCCTGGCCCGTTTACGTGCCGACGAGCAGAACCTCGAGCGCAGGCGGCAGAACGTGACGAATTTCGCAGCGCCTGGCTGAAGCCGCCGGGCCTTCCCAAGACTCTACACCAGATGCGCGAGGAGCGCCGCGAGGCCGATGAGCACCAGGAAGCACTGCGACGGGAGCAGCTGGCGCAAGAACTCGCCGAGGCAGAGGCGGCGGCGCGGGTGCGGGTGTGATTGGCGATGGCACTGGTGGTGGCGACTTGGATGCGATGTTGGATACAGTGCGGGTGGCGATGAGGGCATGGATGATGTGCAGCTGGACGGGGCGCGCGATCTCGATGACGATATCCGGAGGCTGACGCAGCAGATTTTGGGCTCAGTGAAAACGAGGACGAAGAAGATGAAGACGAAGATGATGATGACGATGAAGAAGAGGAAGAAGAGGACGACGAAGACGGAAATGCTGAGATGCTCGCCCACGCCCAACAGCAACAGCTTATGGCACAGCGTATGCGGCAGGGTAATGACGCGTTCCGCGAGGATATGGCACGCGGTCGTGATAGCTCGGCCTTCTACGGCGTGGATGAGGATATCGACGAGGTGGATCAGTCGCAGATGATAGAGGAGGATGATCTCGTCGGCACGCATGGAGATATGGATGACATGGGATGGACGCGGATCTGGACGACGAGATACCCGAGGCCGAGAGCTTGGGCGGATACGAGCACACAGACACGGAAGTCGAGCTAAGCAGCAGTGTTGACGAGGACGACAACGATAATTCCCATCACGACGCCGGCCTCTTACCGTCCAGCAAGCGAACCGCTTTCGACGCAGCCTCGCCCTCAGCGATGCCACACGCAATAGTATAGCGATCAGTGACATTTTATCCCGCGACGGAAGCAGTGTCTTGGGCAGCAGCCCGGCAGTTCCGCGGCAGAGGACTGGGCCTTCGTCTCGCCGGGGAAGGAACTAGACCTCATGTGGTCTCTACCTCAGTCCAAATTCTACTCTGGCCTGCTCTCCGGCATAATGGTGAGCATCACTTTACATCGCCTATCGAGATACCCCCTTTCATTGTTTCCACTTCCTAGACACGGATGAAGAGCCGAAGCACATCATTAGCGATGCTCTACGCGTTCTTCCTTCTACTACTACCTGTAGTGCAATGACATGAAGACATGAACTATAATACATTAATTACAAATTGTTCTGTGAATACGGGGTTGAGACCATTGGCAAAACGCCAGCGTGCTCCGTGGATATAAACGGGTGAAATGGATGCAGAATCATGCCCAAACGCCCTGTCATGTATGCGTTTTCGTCTTAACGCCTGCGAATTCTATGACGAGCATCCTTCATGAGAAATAAATCATTTGACGCCACAAGAGGCCGTATGATTTAGAATAGCCAGACATAACAGAATATGAAGATGACAGCGGCAAAAAGCCAAGCCACACCTTCCAGCCGACACCCGTCCGCTCGGCCATGAGCAGCATACGGTTCATGGTGCCGCGTAGCCGCAGCCGTGTCGAATCAAACGAATCGTTCATCTTCCGCCAACGCCGTAGAGTCTCGAATTTCATCGCCGATCGCTACCGTCATCTATCCGTACTCAATATCAGCCACAGTTCTGTAGTTTCGGTCTCTGTGAGACAATTCCATGGTATATCGATGCGCATCATAGAAGAGCAGAAACCACATCTTTTAAGATTTTGACTTTCCCAGAATTCCCTCGACCTGCTGGTCGTTCTGGCTCTCGAGCTCGCTGAGCACCGCATCGCTGTATTGTCCCCTGTGTCACAAAATCATCTGTCAGCCGAGAGCTCTTCTCATTTCTTTGCGCTTTCGTCTTGTCCTGTGTCGTCGCCTGATCTTCGAACCGTCGCAGCTCTTGCAACACTCCTCCCTTCTTTTCTAGCCCAAAACTTCCCTCTTTTTCTCTTCTACCACCGTGCCTACTCGTTGAGGGACGCCTCTCCTTAATCCGAAACGTACCTTGAGTTTGGTGTCGCCGATCTAAATCCCCTATTCTCTCCTCCGGTGCTGTGAACTGCCGCTCCCGCCGGCGTTGTATCCGTAGCGCCCAGAGCCGGACTAGGGCTGGCGCTGACCTGTCGCCTAGTCGAGTCGGCCCCGTTGTATCCTTCGAAGAGTGCGCTGCGCGAGTCCCGCTGGTGGAGCGTCGAATGGCTAAATCTATTTGTGCAATGGTAGTCAGCACTGGTGCTTCTACTTGGGTATGCGAAGATGGTGCGGAGTAAAGGCAGGGTGCGCTGCGCGAAAACGCGATGACACCCTCTGCTACTACGCGTAGAAGCATGTCCTCTTTCGTGGTTATATTTAGCGCCGGATGATGACTAGTTGGCGCATTACGAGCTAGACAGGATTTCATGGAAACGTTTATTAGATAGCTCTGGGATTACACGCACTTGACGCCATGGCGAAATTGGCCAGAATCTGAGAGTCTGGTCAAAAAAAGTTGGATAAGGTGCCTTTCAGGCGTGAGGCCAGGTTTCTCGGATGTTCATTGATCGCTCCCTATTGCGTTAGACTCGGCATATGTAGCAGTCTAAGTGTTCAATCGCCGGTCTGACGACGGGTGGGGCCAGGTGATCTGCCACAAATGGGTTGTACCATCTACCTGGGTACATTAAAGTACACAGCACTTTGGATTTTATAAGGCATCTGTCTTGTCGGCTTATGTGATCTGATTACCTCAATCAACATCACGTCGTGCTGACTACCTTCACTAGTTTCTCTATCTCCCACCAAACGCGGCTTTATAACCGGGGTCGCATCATAAAACAAACGATTAAACATACATTTTACAATGATATTGTGCCAAGACCATAAATGCCTCCTAAGTTACGAGCGGGCAGTATCAACAATCCCAAAACAAGGGGAGAACCATGAAAAAAGCCTTTTGCGAATGCACATAGTGTAGTAGCGAGGTCAAGTTAAGACGTCATGTGGATAGGAAGACGTCTGGATGAACGCTTAAAACCAGGTCTATTGTACAACCTCCTTTAGGAAGTGCCATCTTCTGCCTCTAGATGCTTGTCTGTCTCTATGTCTTTCATGCATCTACAGCAAACAGGTTCGTAAAAATCGTAAGGCCGTTGACATGGCCCTCAATTTCAGGCATTCGACACAACCAAAGAAGCCTGCAAATCTGTCCGGTGCCGCCCAGTCTAAATGATAAACAAAAGGAATAAACAGCACGCCAGGGGATATATACTGAGCCGCTTCATCAGAACCGGCGACAAACTCTTCCCATAGCTTCATATATACCGGAATTTTGCTCCTTTGAGCAATCCAAGTGTCACCACTTATCCGTTATTAATTCCAACCCCTGATTTTCAACCGCCGAGCCTTCGTCTTTCCATCAGGTGTTGAGGTACATTTATTTGCCGATCTCAACACCGCCGGTAGCACCAAGCGCCTTCTTGATGTCACCGTAGATGGCGAACTGACCAGCAGTCAGGGTACCAACCATGAAAAGACGGGCACCGATACCGCTGTATGATCCGCGGAGACCAAGCTCCTTGCCGATCTTGATCAGGCGGCTGGTGGTGCCCTCACCGGGAAGACCCTTGGTCTTGTTGATCTTGGAAAGCATTGTGTCGGCGGGCTGGGAAACGATGGCGGCCGCGAAACCAGCGATCAAACCAGCTCCCAAGTTAACAGTAGTCTGCAAGCCATCGGACATGTCCTTCTTGGGGTACTTGCGGAAGACAGCCTCGGCGACCTTCTCGTAAACCACGAACTTGGCCATAGTGTAGGGAACCCTTTGAAGTGCGTAAGTAATGGCCAAAAGGATGACTTGCAGCCTGAACTGGACTTACTGCTTGAACAGAATGGGGCCGAAACCGGCATAGAAGGCACCAACACCCTCCTGCTTTAGCATCTTGCTGAAGCCACCAATCAGACCGTTGGCATAGGTGGGCTCAGAAACGAGACGAATGCGAGTAGCCTCGAGAGGCAGAGAGCAATATCGGCGAAGAACTCGGCGGCGGCGGACGAGGCCAAATAGACACCAGTTCGGTAGTTGGTGGCGTTTTCGATGCCGAAAGAGTTGATGAACTGCTGCTTAAAAAACTCATAACCACCGAACTTGAAGGCACCCTGGAGGAAGTAGCCGGCAAAGGTAGGGCCAACACCGGTTAATAAGGCACCAGCACCCTCGGTGGCAATGACTTGGCGGAAACCACCGATAAGACCACGGTTGTAGGTGACGGGGTCGAGTTGGATTCTTGTCTTGACGCTGTGGAAAGAGCGCATTAGCAACAGATACCGGCGCATATTCTACTCGACTGCAAGACGAAGCCATTGGTGGCAGTCCAAGAGTTCGTCCGCTAAAACGCAACAATTTTTTGGTAGACCGCTTCAGGCCTGTACTCAGGGTCAAACGTACACATCGACGGGGTCAGAGAGCCGTGGGTGACAGAGCAGCAGACGGCACCAGCAAGGGCGAATCTTGAGTAGAGGGCAGCACCACTGAGCTGGCCAGGGGCTTCGGCAGCCGCAGCGCGGGCGACCGCATCGATCTTGTTGGCAGCTTCGGAGGCCATTGCGAAAGAATATTAAACGAAAAGATGGAGATTAAAATTTTGGAGTGGAGAGGGGTGACGACGGGTCGTTCACGAGTTGAGAGAGAGAGAAGGCCCGGGAAACGATGCCGTCTTCTAATCAAGTACACGGTTCGTGGAGGATGAGTGGTAGGAGGAAAAGATAGACGGATAGGCCGCTGAGGCTTTTTAGAATTTCTGGTAAAAGGAACGGGGCCGGAAACCTGGCTTCGTTTCGGCTGCAGTCTTCTGCCAAGCCAAGAAAATTATGCAATTAACAACTTTTTCTATCTCGTTTGATTGGCCTTTCTCGGATATAGCGGAACAGAACTGGACCGTGGTCCACCTTAGCAGGCATTCCCAGGCAATTTCTCGGGTACCTGGTCCCAATCTATAGGTACCGGGTTGCACAGCATAGCGCCCATGAACCACCGATAACTCGAGGGTGCACTAAAACATCGATGGGAAAGCCAGCCTTGCAGGCGAAGTTCAGGGTCAGCTGGGGAGCTGTGTTCTCCAACTACCTTTGCGGCCCAGCAATTTCCGATTCGTCCCTCCATTTATAGATCTGGGCGTCTGCACCCTGTCTCTCAATGTCAGCCGGAATAAGCTGACATTACTAATCTGTGCAACGAATGGTTCATACATTACGCCTCGTGTAACCATCGATATGCAGGTATCCCACGACATACCATTAAAGAGTCAGTCGTGTGTAGCTTTAAGTATATTTTCGGTACGATCACTAGGTACGCCAAACAATTTGCTGACATCATGATTGCAAGTAATTAATTGTCTTTTATTACTAGAGCCGCGATATTATCACGACTCTAATGATCAATTACCCGTAGATGTAAACTCGATATCTATTGGGAGCTTGGAGATGTTTTGTTTGATTCTTAAATATACTTTCGGACGTGTTACCCTTGTTATTATAATTCTCTGTTCCACGCCGCAAGGGGTGGACATAATAAATCATTGCACAAGCTACAATCTGTTGAGATACATTGAGCGTGGCGTTATCTCATTGTTTATGGTGTTTTCGATGATTATACGGAAGTAAACTTGGGGCAAGCGCCTACTGTAGTAATTGTTTGCTAAACATATATACTTAGATAACAGCTACCCTTCCAGCCTACTCCGCTCTGCAGGTGCTATCACTTTGCAGGTAATGGATGACTCGATGGTTAGAGTGTCACGGTAAAGTGGATACTGCCCCCCTGGATGAAGCTATTCCCAAGGGGTATATGGACCCCTACGGAGGATCTTCGGAGGTTAGGTCACGTGATCGCGTACACAGGTCTATATAGGGGCCAGGGCAGTCAGACTGCCCTGCGCCCACACACAGAGAAATATATGGCTTTTTGACCCCTGCAGATCTCCGTGACATAGAGAAAACTCGTTGGAGGGTTTTCGGTTAATGTCTTATACATCCAGTATTCCTGTTTGCAGGCAAACAGGAATACTGGATAGTAGAGGAGTTACACCTTTTCTTAAGCTGCACGTTCGATTCCACCGGTTGCTAACCAAATGTGTTGCTTTAATCTAGTCATTCGAGGACTCTTTGCCCAGCTATATCGAGTAAAGATGCGAAGGGAAGTATACATGTTAATATCTGGAGTTGCTGAAGGCGCGATAGCGAAGTTGGCCGCAGAGAACACGGATTCAATGTCCTACTGATATGATATCGGATAATAAACCACATCGAGTGAATCGGCTTTTTTTATTTGTAATTCGACAATCTTCAGGGCTCGTTCAAAGCATTTACCCGGGACGCCTTTGCGCGTCGCGACTTCCCATCAACTACCCCTTAATCTCCCCCTTTCCGAGTCAACTTTGGCAATGTAATAGCTAATTGAATATGTTGCGCCTCTGTCCTAGAAATATATCCTCTCAGTATATATATCTATATCTATAGGACACCATGACTAGAGAGTCGACTGCATATTCTGGGGCCCGGTGATATTTTTAACGCCGTAAAATTCGTTAAAATTGATCCCCGGGCCAGCTGGCTCGAAGGGTGTTTAGATCCCAGGGGATGATCTGATCTCGCGTTGAGAGTGCAGACTCAGGTATGTGTTACGACAATTACATAGATATGACTCAGCTATCTAATCTTCTACAACTGACTTCATTAAAGAAACCTCTTAATTACCTTAATCACCTCGTCATCATTTCCAATCATTTCTCTAGCCGAGGACCAAGGAACTTCCATTTAGAATCTTAGCACGGGTAGAATCATTTGGAATGCGTAGCGTCATGGTTCGAAATCGTGCCCGTTCTCCTATGTAGCTCACATGGTAGTTCAACAGTGCAATCATATCGAAGTTCTAGATGCGATTGGGAAAATTCAGTATAACCTTGACATAAAAAGCTCAAAGTAGATTGCTCTTCCGGACTTGGTAGGATCACTAGTGAAATATCTAATTACTACGAGTAGGTAACCGATCATGGGTGCTACGATGCTGTCCCCTAGAACAAAGTACGTGTATGTATATACAGTCAGAAATAGGGGACTAGCCTACGGCGCAAGGGATTCTAGATCGTTTACGTGATGATTAAGATCATATTATACTTGTATCAAGAGATCTTGAAAGTAGGGCTGCCGTACGTTTATGTGTGCGTAAGTTTCTCTCCAATTTTGCAACATAAGGTCCAACTAACATAGTATGTGTTTTGTACTTCTCGGATGGCGAGAAGAAATTGTGCGGGAGATCGAAAGATCGCCGAAAATACGAAGATACTATAAGAACTAGACCTCCGTTGTACCTTGATCATGCGCTACAAATCTCATATAGAATCGCCTGACAGGGCCCCTATTGTATCCCTCATCGCTACTGGGTACGGATATAATCTCAGTCACACCGGTCCGTTTCTACCGATTAGCGCCCACGAGGGGCCAAAGGGTGGCGAGCGAGAGCGCCTAGTTAGAAGAAAGGAACCCTATGGCTTGCTGGTAGCCGCTATATGCCCCAAGCAGCGTAATTAATGATCTATATATATCTGGGTTCAGGAGGCTTGAGTTGTTGCTTATAGTTTAAGCTTGGTATAGGGGCTACGCTCTAAAACTCCTTGAACTACATGACGCTTAGTGTTTTCTTAGGGCCATAGGCCGGAGGGAATTGCGAGATATACGTATAATATTTCCTTGTCGCCCTGAATTCACGGAGGGAGAATGCTGACATCCACTGTGTCAGACTGACTTGAAGAATATAATATTTGGCTATGTTGTTCAGTTGCACGAGAGTAATTAGGTCAAGTCACGATTATAGACGAATCCGGGAGTATTGAAATTTAACTCGCCTGGGGTAGGAGGGGCAAAAAACTAGAGTCATACGCAGAGATTAATCCTTAGAAGCTAGGCGAGGTCGTATGACCCGGAATATCATACAGATCTCGCACGGAGCTCGCTGAATACTAATCTACGAGGCTGATGGAGTTGTACGAATCTTGTGAGTCTCAGTTAATCACTAAAAGCTGAGATGGATCGTTAAGACACAGACTCCGGCTATACAGGTATCTATTTAGGCCCATGGAGGCCCACGAGCTGTAAGAAAGATAGGTGGAAATTCGAGCATAAAAGGGCACGGAATCCTCCTGCTTGAAGAATAGAAACTTAGATTTTCATAACACCTTTGGGAACATAGTGTTTATTACTCAACTTGAACTATTCCAAGCATTCTATCTGAGCCCTTGTGACAGGAATACGCAGTAAGGACAGACGTTTATTTCTATATACGGTCCAGGCTTGGGAATATCCACAAGAACTGACTGTGTTATACTATCTACCGCATTTCCCCCATCTGCCTCCCTTGATAAGCGACAGATAAGCGACACATTTCATCCTGCTAACTTTGCGACCGCGTGGTACCCGGCCTCTCATCCGCGTGCCCCGTTATCTAAGATGGAGGGCCGCCGGACCACCAGGGAAGCTGCCGTTGCCGCCAGGACCACCAGGACCGCCGGGCCACCCGGACCGCCGCCATTGCCGGTGGAGACACCGCCATCCTCGTAATAATGGGCGGCGGCCTGGCGGCTAGAGGACTGGTCGGCGGTGGTGTCGACGAAGACGGTGAGGAAGGCCAGCAGGCCGTCGTTGAGCGAGTCGCCGAGGCGCACGTAATCGACGAACGGGTCGTAGTCGACCGTGGCCTCGCTGATGCCGATGCCGTCTTGCGAGTTGAGCGTCAGGCTCTGCTGGTTCGAGGCGTAGGGCTCGAGCTCCTCGACGTCGGTGATGAGGACTGGTCGAAGAAGAGCTGGCCGATGTGCGACGGCGTCCGCTGTCGGACACGTACGTGTTGTTCTCGAGCAGGGTCGCGCCCGCTGTCGACATCAGGTGGATGTGCGGGGTGCGGCCGGTGTAGTGGCCCGGGAAGACGGTGTCGAACTGGACACGCCGTCCGCGTCCGTGCTCTGGATGCCACGGCCGTGGGTGGTGTTGAGGCCGCCCTGGCCGGTGGCAGAGACACCAGAGTAAACGCCCGTTGCGTTGCAAGCCCACTGTCGCAAGTTGTGTTAGTATGTTATCATGGTTGAAGAGTACGAGAAGTTGAGGTTCATAAGAGTGGCGTAAGCCACCCTTACTGGCATTAATTTTGGAACAGACTTACGATGTCAATGAGGGTGTCTGCAGGAATAGGCGAGCAGCTGTTGATGTCGATGAACTGGAGGTCGAGGTGCAAGGGTACACCTGTCTGGCCATCGTGATGTCGGCCTATGATGTGTTAGTTGAGCCGTTTCTCGCAACCCCTTAGAGAAGCTGGATATCTAGATGTAGGTAGAATGTAGGAGCAAGAACATACTCGGATCAGCTCGCCGGCAACCCAATAGGGACCGATGGTGACTTCAGGAACGAGAGCACAAGTAGAGTTTGAGTCAAAGATCGTGTCCAATGAAGTATCGAGATCGTAGCCAAGGGATGAGGAGTCATGGTCAACAGCAGACCACTTTTCGAAACCGCCTCGTCACGCTTAGACTTCAGAGCCTCTGATATCAAGTTAGTCAATGTTTGTTGTTAGATGAAGCGAGGTCTACTCACTGTGAGCAATGCCACGCTTCTGGCGAAGGGCCTCGGCCGTGGCTGCACGACGGGCGACGGCACGAGCTTTCAGAGCCGCGGTGTTGGGAGCGGATGCGCAGCATTGAGGGCACGACGAGCAACTGGACGAGCGGCGGCGTGGGCTTCAAGTTCACGACGAACTTCCTCCGTGGTGTCACAGGATGGGCTAGGGCAGCCCCGAGGAAGGAGGTGAACGCCACCGAGGCGGCTAAGTTGCGTACATTGACCATCTTGACTTAATTATCAGAGCGGCTAGCTGGTATCTCAAATGAATGAAAGGCCTGGAAGCTATGTCGGTCGAGACAGTTTCCCTGGACATGCTTCTCTTTTTATATTCTCAACCCTTCCGCTCTTCAGCGGAAACGAACCCTCCTCGCCAGACACATTCTTGAACTTGGCGTCCCACATACTCAAGTTGTTCCCATTTGCTCCAACCCCCGTTAATATCAGAGCTACTAGAATAACCGCCTCGCTCAGTATGCCTCTCACATTGAATCCCCTCGGTGTAGTTGAGGAAGGTGGAGCGCGACTAGGTCTGCTCTTTGAGGTTGCCAGAGCCGGGACGATCTGTGTCGATCAACCTAAAAGGAAGGCCAGGAGCATCAACGATAACTAGCAATCAGCATTGTGTATTATACATCATTGCCGTTGCCAGTCCAAGTCTCGGAACAGAATGCAATGGAAACCCCCCGACGTAGTTTGCGTCGGGAATGTGGCGAGGCCCGTGAGCTTACGCGGCTCTCCAGCAGAATTATATTTCAGACTTGCCAAGCCTCTAATCGACGACGGATCGAATGGCATAAGACCAAGTTACATGACCCGTTGACTATATGCGTACTTGGGCCTGTTTATGGGTTAACATTATTTTGCCATGGAATTGTTCTTTCCGCAGTGCGCGAGAACCTAAAGCGATATTTCACCAGGACAACGCATATTTACCAGACTACTGTATGGCTACGAGTCTTATCCGGAGTGTGAATGTATGGTGAATCTTTATCGCAAGCCATAATAATTCGGGCAGGGTAGCTCGGCTGCAAGGTATTCAACGAATGGAACCTCTCCACGAGGATGCTCGAGCCTGCAGCCCTGACATCTGATCAAGCTCCACGGTTGCAGGAGAGAAAAAAAAGGGAACCAGTCAGAAAGCGAGGATATGTCATCATCCAGTCACGGCGTTTACAAGAGTAAACATCTGGTTGTCATAGCTAGTCATTTCCGGCAGGTGTCTGAGCCTTTTTTGTAGATAATGCGCGTCCGGTGTTTTGCCAAGGTGTTCCAACTACCAACTAGGCCATCTTCCCGAGGACATAGGGGTGTCCCGCACTCAAACCACCATCGACGGCCCAGGCTTGACCGTTGACGTAGCTAGCCTCGTCGCTGCCGAGAAACAGGACAACTCGCGCTACCTCATCGGCTACTCCAGCTCGTTTCAACGGGTTCAACTGCCCGAGCTTCTTCTCAGTGCCCCGAGCTCGCGCGGACTCGAACGTCGGCGCTGTCATGCCTGTCTCAATCAGGCCAGGGCAAATAGCATTGATACGAATGCCTGTGCCCGAAAGCTGGTACGATATCGACTGTGCAAGCGACACTACGGCAGCCTTGGAGGCAGCGTAGGGGTTGTACCAGCGTTTGACCTTAACCCGGCCACGGACGCTGTGCCGATAATACTTCCGGAAGCTGACGTCTTCCCGCCGAGGTTTTCATCATAGCAGGTGCTGCATATTTGGCAGCCAGAAACACGCTAACAAGACGTTAAACGAAGGGTTGGTGATGGCGAGTACAGGGTTGCCACGAACCTAGCAGTGTTTGGTATCCATTACTTTCATAAAGTCCTCCTTGCTGATATCGGCGAACGGCGCCATGGGCCCGATGATACCAGCGTTGGCAAAAAACACATCCAGCCTTCCGTACTTTTCTATTGCGTCATCGACCACGGCCTTTACCGCCTTCTCGTCGGCCGCGTCGAATTGTCGGACGTGTACGTCAACGGTAGGGTATAATGAGGCGATCTCGCGCTTGTGGGTTTCAAGGTTCTTGCTGTCGTAGTCGCAGATATAGACGGCCTTCGCGCCACTTTCGGCGAACAGATGCGTAGTCGCTCGACCTATCCCCATGATCGAGTTGGCGCCTTAGTGGTAGGGCCTCTGTTAGCCTACTGCATGTAGTCATACGGTTGGGCAGTAATACCTGTGATTATAATTACCTTGCCTTGCACACGAGGCCCGTTGGACGCGCCCGCGACCTTCGTGACCGCAGGCATTCCCTCGAAGTTTCCCTGCTGCGGAGAGAGCTGGCTGCCAAGCGCGGCGATTCTTCGTTTTGCCAAGTCTGCCATCTTGAACACAGATAGTCAATTATTCTTCTAGGAATTCCGAACGCGTAAGATTTGCTCCAGAGGTCGCGTCGCGTGGCTACTTGGTTCTCGGTCTGTTATTCATTCTCTGGACTGGTCCGGCATCACCGACAGCCCGGTTTACCATGGCTGGTGGTGGAGGAGCAGCTTCTCCAAACAGCCGAGGCTTCGCGTTGCTCTTAGACTAGTGCTACAGGGGTTTTCAGACCAAAGGACTCCATACCTAGTACTCTTTATTAGGTAATCTCGTAATAAATCATTATTCCGGCGAAAGTCACCATCACGTGATGATGTCAAGCATAGTAAGTAGGTGGCATAGTACGGTGAATGTATTCATTCATCCTGTATAGGTCCCAGGCATAGATAGATGGATAGTGCGATCAATCCCTACTTTGAAGCATATTCTATATAGCGCTCTGATGCGCATTACAAGCAACAACACGTGATAAGGAGAAGAGATTCCATCGTATTGATCAGTGATTGCTGTTGTTGATGCAGAGAGAATGATGACGGAAGTATGGGAGAGCCAAGTTGTTAACTATTATTCCAATTGACGGAGTGATGAATTAATGGGGCGATGGGAAAATGTGTTGTAAGTAAAGCCTTGAAACGCTCCCAGCATTAATCCACCAATCTCCACCCAGAGGGAATCCCGTAGATGGGACCTCCTCCCCGCAGAACCCAGGTGATCCGGGGGATGGAAATTCTCCGTCGCGAAACAAAACGCTTTGCCTAACCGTAAATGCTATGTGTAGTAGCGTGGGTCGGATGGTGTTCCGAGCCGTAAAGGGGCAGAGAACACCGGGGAAGCCCTGCCAGATGTGCCATTGCCAATGTTGTTGTAACGATACCGAGTCATTTTATATGTATCATCTCTGCGGATGATTGGATGGTAAACCCCAATTGAGAAAGCAACCAAGGAGAAATTCCATCCGGCGGTAACCCTGGTTAATAAATGGCCATGGCACGCCAAGTTAAAAAGACTTGCTTGTTCGCTGCGCGTTCACGATGATATCCGACTGCAAAACTCGTCTATCTGTCTAACAACGTTCAGATACGGGAGCAGGTTCAAGCAGAAGCCAAATTTCGCCGTCAACATGAAGTCATTCATCCAGCAACAGCAGCTCTGGTAGGCCTGGCCCTCGCCACGCCCACGCCCACCATCGACAAGAGAGCGACGACATTCTGCGGGCAGTGGGACTCGGTGCAAACGGGCTCGTACATCGTCTATAACAACCTCTGGGGGGAGTCCGCCGGGACCGGTAGCCAGTGTACAACCGTGAATAGCCTGTCTGGTAGTACCGTGGCCTGGTCAACTTCGTGGTCGTGGTCTGGTGGCCAATACAGTGAGTGGTTTTCGGAACGATTTCTTTTCTGGCAACTCCCAGGGCACGAGGTTTCCCTCTCGAGAGAAGCGAGTGTCTAAAGGCTTCTAAAAGCCTTGCAACCGAGCTCCAAATGGCGATGACTGACTCCGATTTTTGCAGATGTCAAGTCGTACGCGAATGCTGTCGTGCAGACTTCTGCGAAGCAGATCTCTGCCATCTCGACTATGCCAACAACATGGAAGTACTCGTAAGTCATGACACGGCCCTGGACTGAGGTGTCTCGTAAGCGGATTTGGGAGCTACGCTGAACCAATCATTCATCAAATAGGTACACTGGGAGCGGCATGGTCGCTAATGTAGCCTACGACTTGTTTACATCTTCTACCGCAAGTGGATCGTCGGAATATGAAGTAATGGTCTGGCTCGCTGCGCTCGGTGGTGCAGGCCCTATTTCGTCTTCCGGCAGCCCTGTTGCAACACCAACCATCGCTGGTGTGTCGTGGAATTTATACGATGGTTATAACGGTGACATGCACGTCTTCAGCTTTGTTGCCTCGTCCCAGGTGACCAGCTTCAGCGGCGATCTCAAAGCCTTCCTCACCTACCTTACTACCAACCAGGGCATGTCTACCAGCCAATATGTCACCAGTATAGGTGCAGGAACAGAGCCATTTGTGGGTTCAGACGCAGTTCTGACTACTACGGCGTATTCAATTGCTGTGAATTAGTAATGGATGGGCCGGGAAATTTGTGAAGCTTACACATTCCGAACTACGGAGAATCAGTTACGGTAGACATCTATTGTAAATATTGGGAGATATCGTCCAAGTTTCATCTCGAACCAAGACACATCTACACCGATTGATTCATCGCCAATATTCTGAAGCATGATATCGCGATGACCTATTGGTCCGTACTAGCTCAATTTTGCCATCCCAGTGATGTGGTGTTCCCTTTGTCCGGACACGATATTCCTTAATTGCTGCTGCTACATCCTGAAGCGGCTCCGTACCCAAGCTTTTCACGGCTGCGGCGAGGTTATTAGGAAATATCATAGCGTCCCAGGCAGCGTAGAGTATGTCAGCGCCGGCACTCCGGCGGCCACATGACCCGGCGTCGCCGGCCCTATATTAGCCCTCAGTGTTGGATCCTGAAGATTCCACATGTATTCATTGACAGCAGGATAGGACCCAATCGTACCAGGCCCAATCCACACGGGAACCGAAAAGACATTGCCCGTCCAAGAGTTCGATGCCTCTTCATAATAATTTATATAATGGGACTTCGTATCTGAGTACGGCGACGATTTCAATCGACCGGATTTCCACTGAAAATATGGTTCAGTATTCATACGGCTTGGCTCTTTTCCAGTTGACCCTCGCTTCGCGCCCGGCTGCCTTGACATGGTTTGCTTCGTGTCGTCGAAAAAACTAAAAGTGCCGTTGCTAAAATTATCGTCTCCCGGATCCAAAAATTTGTCATAGTCTATATTGCCGCTTGTAGAGGAGTCTGATTCGTCATCAGAGAAGTCTGGGTCCAGCTCCAGTCGGAGATGGCGAAGGCCACTAAGCATGGCTGTATGGCGATCATTCATACCCAACCTGGCTTGCTTTATGGCTTTTTGTTGCGAAGAGGCAAGCTCCAAAAATGAGGTTAGTTGTTCTATAACACGACCAACGGAACGTGCTGGGATGTTAGTCAGCCCGAGGGAGGTAATGCGTGGATTCATGTCTGGCATAAAACGTTGAGGATAGACTCGGCTGACTCCCCGAGCAAAGATTTCCTCTGACAATCTCTTAGCTGTTGCTAATGGCAGTCCATCTGCAATTATGTCTGGTACTTGCGTCACAAGTGAGTGATGTACACGCAGTGACCGGAGGTTCGAAGAAAGCACGGGACGAAATACATGCGATAGTCCAAACATGCCTGCGACTTGTAACCGTTGACTGCCTTCTTTGGAAGATGTCATTGGAGAGGAAAATAGACAAGTGTCACATTCGAAGTGCTCTAATCTCCCCGAAGAAACTCGAAGCAGCCTTCCTATCCCATTTGCGGTGAAGTCATTTTGGTTCAGATATAGGTGTGTGATGCCTCCTCGAGGGGGATGTAAGCTGCGTATCTGGTACTTTGGTGTTGTGTTATTTTGAATCAATGCATGTTCTAATAGCATTTCCTTTACTGGGCCAGCGTCATCAGGTCTTAGCGGATTGATGCCATCAGAACGGACAGTTTGCCATTCCTGCGGTTCAGCGTCGTCAGCTCTATGAGCATAGACTGGCGGATCGGCGAGGTGTCGTTCAGGATGCGTGAATGAAGCACTGCATGGTGATTCCTGTACGAACTCAAAAGGCCCGTACTGATGGCTTCCCAAATCCTTGGGCACTACCACCTTTCCCTCGACCTCAAAGTGGGCTTCACTGTGATATGACACCGAAGAGAAACAATAAGCCAGAAAAGCCTCGACAGAATGATCGGTAAGCTTATTGTTGCTGAGGTCGATGCTCCAAAGTTGAAGTTTGAACGTTTGGAAGAGTAATTGGGCGGTGGCATCATCCACTTCGCGTCCCCGAACCTTCAATATGCGAAGCTCGGGAAGGTGAGCAGGGTTGAGAGAAGACTGGATAGCGCTCTTAAGCGATCCAGGGATATAGGAGATGTCGAGATAAACTAAATCGCGAAATAATTGAGGATTGAATAGCTTTGAGGTGAGTTCCTGACGGCAATGAGCAAGATCCAACAGCTCGATAGAGTCCGTGGCAGCGGCTTTAGCCGTAGCTAGAGCGCCGGGGTCAAGCTCTGGGTGACCGTCTACAAGAAGACATATCAATTTCGGGAACAGCTGTGGTATTTCCTTGAAGGTTTCAGAAATGGCTCGCTCGCTCGCTTCGGTTGAATAGAGCCCTGATGCTGTCAAGGCGAAGGCACGAAAATCTAACGACTTGACCATACAGCGTGTCTCAGGACGGGCAGATCTCGCATATTTATGTATGAAGCGTTTATACCACGCAAGATCTATGATTAATTAGATACAGTTATCTACTTCGACTTGATTATGGTGTCTTTAGGTGAAGAAAGGACAGATATTCTACGGCCAGCACAACTATCAACTGGCGCGCGAGCCCGACATAACTCTGCGGGATGCGTTCTAGTGTAGAGAATAGATCAAGAAACACACCATCATTTGGATGTAAGCCAAGTTGCCGGACCGTCACTAGCGGATCTCGCCACAGGCGTGGTGCGAAGCGGTCGTAGAACCGGCGGTCGACGAGACAGCAACATGTCCAGCCTGATGCGGGGACAAGAGGCGCAACGAGCGACAACCAATCCAACCGAGTCGTGGCTTCGTTATACGACGGGAGCGTGTCCATAATTATCGGCTGCCGAGGACGCCTAAATCCTACAATACCATGCCGTGTGGATGCCGGAGCCGAAACCGAAAGCAATGGACGTATGGATGTATCGATAGTGAGTAGTCGAAGAGTTTGCGCGGGAAAAAAAAAACTTGATGTCATAGCTCGGTATTCGAAGCACCGCCACGATACAAGTATAGTGCGCGCGCTACTTGGCGATGACTAAAGCTGCCTACCTACTTAAGCCAGCACTCGACATCTCGACTCAACAACAAAACATCGAATTCTGGGTTTATCCACGAAAACGTCTTACGGTTGCGACAAGAGTAAAGTCTGTGTACGAGCTTGTAATACTGCTAGTGAGGTATTTATCCTAGTATTTCATTCCATCTGCCTCCTCTCTGGTTTGAATAGTAGGTACATACTTGGTATTTAACCTTAGGTAGGTAGGTAGGCAGGTAGTGTAAACTATTATAGTGGGGCAAAAGTTGCTAATAATTCGAAATGATTTTCGATATCTCTCGCGAATGCACCAAGTAATTATTTCGGTAATCAATTAGTCAATAATAAGAATTCTACTCATCAGGATGATATCGATTCCAGGGCAAAGAATGGCTACTATGCACCTATCGCTATCATCGTCCTATAGATGTTGGTCAATCACTGTTTTGTGTTTTTTCTTTCCATTCGCGTTCGCAGTCATTTGTATTTGGTACCTACTATGTGCGCTCTGTAGTAATAATTGTTTCGACCGTCTATAGTGACTAGCCTAAGTTGTTGGCGTGTTAAATTGGGTTTGTATTTAGTGGGGATTGTTGGCAAGATATGGGAGCGGATATAGTGGTTTTAGTCTCCTGTCGTATTAACAGGCCCTATGATTTTTACAAATGAAACGGGATACTTAAAATGTGATGAATTTTGAACCCTTCAACCTCACATGAAGGAGGTAAAAAGGCCTTCAGCTTTAGAGCTTTTCAATACGAATACCTCGGTATCAAGATGAAACCAACTTGTTCGTTCCCGACTGGGTACAGGAGGGATTTGCGCAGCGGCGGAAAATATTTCCCCTTCTAAGTTTGCTTGATATTTGACGGTGGCGTGCTTCTAAAATTCAAAGTTATATAGCATTAGTTCTTAAAGGTGAATCTAATAGATTAATGCGATGTGAGTCGCGAAGCCACGCATCTAACTTGGAATTAGGTAGGTGACAAAATTGAGACCCAATGCTACACTTGAAACCCATTCTGTGCTCTGTCAGCCTATAATATCCCAGATTTTGGCAAAACGTATTCTACTACCCAGGGGCGATTTCTAGTGCATTGTGAGATCAAAAACTTGAATTGTAATATATAATAACTGGCAAAAATCCAAAACGATAGCTACGTTTTAGACTGGTGCTTGTGGTTGTCAGTTCATATTTTCATGTGCAGCGACTTCATAAGGCTGTCCTACCAAAGACGACGATTATAGGTTTAGCCTCACCACCCTCACAAGTTGGTCGAACGTTAATTCGAGGTAGATGTTCTTAGTGGTGGCGGACTTCACAAAATGTTTAGGAGTAGTGCTCTCCAATGCAGATACCATATCGCTACCTACATTATCAGCTTTTACATGGCTTATGGTGCTAAGCTAACCATTGCCCTCTCCATTCACGATGAAAAACAGCGCATTTAGCGTCATAAGAGGGGACAAGCGGGTGAAACAATAGTACAATCGATTACATCGCCGCCCAGCGCCCGTCAGCGCGCGGTACCTACCGGCACTCCGTTGAGTTTGTGAAAGGACAATACATCATGTCTCGACACCCGACATGACTATCACCTGATGCGGCAGGTCCATCACGAAGCGAGAATGAAATACAAGATAAATTTAGAAGATACGGCTATTTTCTTTCCGGGGGCGGTCTAACTACGACAGGAGTGTCTCTCATTTTAGCAAACAACCTTGGTATCGATTCCGGGTCTTCATTTCCACCAGCAACCTCGTTTAGAAGAGCATGTCATGTTGGTCTTATTCGAAGATTTATTGCAAGTGTACATAAAATGAATAATTTGCCTAATTGGCGCCGTCAGGTTCAGCCCATCTGTTGACCACATAGAACCAACGTGCAGAAAGCAAGACAAATCTAATCCTAGCGCCAACCTCGCAGAACATTTTGCCCCCATCCAAGTAAGAAGCGTGAAGTACTAACTTCGGCAAGCTTTTACCCTGAAATCGATGCCAAACTCTCATGAATCGCTGGCTACGCAACTAATAGGGTGTCTCCTATCACGGTACGAAACAGCAGGCTTATTACAGTCTCACGTAGCCTATAGTTCAATTTAAGTCAACAAGGCTGGAAATGTTGAACGTCACTAATCGGAAAGGAGACCATTTCATAGGCTGTCTGCGGGGCTTGCCGACCTGCGAGAACGTCACGGAGCGGACCAGGAACGGACTGTGCTTGAGGGGCTACAAACAACATGGCAATACGAAGGTTTCACCAGCATGTGTACCATTGTCACTCGATTTAATACACTAGTAGGGGGAAATCCCAGGTCAAGTGGATCAGCCGCCCTTTTCAACCCTAGGGGCCCCTGCAAGCGAGAGGATAGCCAGCGTCAATAGACCTTACCTACGTATTTGTTTGCTTCAATATATACCTACAACCACTCAGAGCTGAGCCCACACACCTCGGCTGAGCTTTCGTGACGCCTGTGACTGCACCGGCGCGCAATAGATTACCCAGCTCTTCCCGAATACTCGGGTTTTCCAACCCCCCCTTTTCACCGCCCTCGCCCCTCTTCCCTGAGTTATCTGACAGTTAGGGCGAGGGCTGTATACCAATCGTTCGTTTTCAAACATGCAAAAACATTACAAATAGTGATATGTAACAAAAGTCTGAGCGAGGCTTACAGGTACATATCACCCGGTGATCGACATTTCTTCGGATCCGAAGAAGGCAAGCCATAGAATTAACTGGCTCACGATCGGGCTTTCATGCCGTACGCTTCTGCGTTGTAAGCCCTAACGTCCGCTCTTGCAGTTGGAGGCGGATAATCACTATATCTCTCTGTGGGGAGGCGTCGGTCATATCTTCGCAAGCATTAGCGAGACTAGAGGCGAATACGCGCCGGGTGATTGTGATCATACCCGTAGATAACTTGCGTAACGTTTTAGTCGCGGGACAGGAAAGGAGCCTGGATAGTACCCCATAACCGAATGACTGGTGTCCTTTCATCAACCTAGTTGGTTGAACGCACGCGATATCACAGTTCCACCACCGTAGACATATCGCGTGGCTGTTAGGAGCGGGGGCGATATGCCGACATTTTGGGCCTTGCTTATTTTCATGCCAGTCAATTTCATCACTCTCTGCATGTGCTGGTCTAGTTGTGCTACGCCCGCAAGGCCTGTTGCTCCAGGATCAAGTTGTCATGTCGCTCAACCGTAACGTGCTAATTTTGCTGAGGGACAACGACCGCTTGGTCGATTCCTCTCAACTGCCGGCACGGCAAGATCCCGGAGCAAACTTACCTTTCGAGTGACCCAACTACCACGATATTGACTGAACTTAAAAAGCACCTCTCGCGTAGTGCACTTGGGCGGGCTAACCTGCATCTACCAACTATCCAGGTTAGTGAATATAGTTTTGTCTTAGGCATATTACCTGAAGCAACAATTTACACCTTATCTAAGACATATTACACCTTCAGCTAGACTATGAGAGGTGCAGAGTCCGACTATGTCATATGGATAACATTAGTTCACAATGGATGTGGGAAATGTGGTGGAGAAAAATATTCATTCCAATTTCTTTTTCAAGATGGGTATCTATGGAGAAAGCAAGCTTGCGCGGTGTGAAACTCAACGACCATTTCGCAGTTGTAGTCCATTAAACAAAATTTTGCCAAACAAAAAGCCTCATGCATAAACCAATCCCAAGCACCTCGAAAATCAACACGGCCCCCCTTTTTTGCTGGTTGTAACCGCCTCAGTATGCCAGCCGTTTTCCAAAGTACCATGAAATATCATCCAAAACCACGCGAAGTTAAAAGTGCTATCCATATAATAACTTGATACCTTGAAATGTACAACTCGGAACAAAGTGCGGGCCAAATTGTTTAAGTAGAAAGAATGAAAAAAAAAAAAAGTGAATCTGGTCGCATTATACCATTATGGGTGTGGTCGACATGAGCTTATCTCTTATGGCTTGTGCCTTTTCCAAGGTCATCGCTTCATTGTGACGACGCGATTTGGTGAAGATAGAGGACCAGAGGGGACTTTTGAAGGTGAAATACTCGGGTCTCGCTTCCTTGAGTAAGGCGAAGATTACTTCAAACGGTAGTATTATATCGCATCGCTCCTCATCTGCCCCCTTGTGGCCGGTACGCGCCGTAGTTTCATCTTGCAGAAACTGATAAAAAGGGGCCGCCAATACGTGATAATGCGTCCGCGTTGTCCCCCATTTTTCTTATGAATACGGACGTGGAACCGAAAGTTGTCGGACCTGGTAAAGCCGTCTACTTTTATTTGTCTCAGACGTCTTCTATGCTGTTCTTCCGTACAGAACGGACATTTAAAGCCGCGGTCGAGTTCATGCACACTGGATATAGTTAGCCCAATGCAAACTTGTTTATGTGAGAGCAGGGACACTTACGTCCTATGGTGCCTCTTCAGATGTTCTTGCCGCATAAAACTTGCTCCACACGGGTAATGTTCACACTTGTGCCTCTTGGGTTTTTTTCCTCCGTTACTAATGTAACATCCCAACTTCGCCCTTGACGTCCATGCTACTATGTTTGACCCTTCGCGCAGGCGGCTCTTGCGGTTTCCGTCTTCTATTGACACGGGCACCACCGTCCTGCACTCTGTGCAGTGCTGGAGCTCTTTGAGCCTGGATACGCCTATGGCGTGTGATGATCGAGGGGCATTCCTCCTGCCCAGACTCCTGCTTTGGGAACAGGTGCGTCGACCTGTCCATAGGCCACACCCACTGGGACTGTGACTGTGACTGAGGGTGGGAGTAGGACTGGAACTCCTCGTATCCCACAATAGGCAGGCCATCGCAATATGGCGGCACTGGCGGTGGCTCCATAGAAAAGGAAGCCGTTAAGTCCATATGCGCATATGGCATTGGATACCCGGAATGTGTAGACCCCATGAGCATCGAATCGTTTGGACTGCTGATCGCAGTCATGTTTTCGCCGCCTCTTTGGCCTTGGGTCTCGGGGAAGTATTCGAAGCTCGTGTACTCAGTGGGCTCTTTCTTGAGCTCCGGAAAGTATGAAGACGGCGGCGGTGTCATGTCGGAATATGTACTGGGGTACATATCAAATTCTTGTTCTATCGGCATGGTGTAAAAGGCTGGCGTGGACAGGCTAGACGTGGGAGTGCATGGCCGCGGCACTCCCATGAATGAGTCTACAGTAGACCCAGTTGATGTCCGGCACAGACCAGGTTCAGTCCCAATCGAGAAGGAATCCGAAAAGTCCTCCTCGAAGTCAGGATAAGAAGGGGTATGAAATTCCATTGTGAGTATTGTGATATGATGGTCAATATTCTTACGAATCTGAGTGCTGATGAGGAGTTGAGGGAGATGACTGAGGATGAATGAAGGGGAAGGGCGGTTGACTTAATATACTGTTGAGGATAAGGTTGTGAATACTAGCTTACTAACGTGGGACACTTAGACCAATATACCGAATCTTCGGCCCGGCAGGGTTTCGATTCGTGTTGAGGAATGTACTCAAGGTGCGTGGAGCTTAAGGTGGCGCGATCTTCCTAAGAGCAGACTACTATGAGAAGGACGCCACTACCCCGACCTTGGAGATGCTCCATGGCTTACATTGCAAATCATGTCTTGGGCTGGATGGACCACTTAGTGCGAGATTTCTCCCACCCAAGTGAGTCAACAATTAACTTGTTACCGATACCCTTGGATCTGTCGAGCCAACAGTATCACAAGGCCATCTACAAAGGTCCAATCTCGACCCAGTGCCCTCAATGTAGCCGCCCAAGCAATATATTGGAAGTCAGCAGCACGGTACACAACATTCACCCGCGTAGACACAAGCAGAGTCATGGGGCAAACATTCATTCTACCAACACCCTGGGTAGCCTTGGCAGAAGAAAGCTCCTAGGGTGTGTACTTATCCCAGCCCGCCCGTGAGACAAATTGTAAACCCTCACCTATAGATCGGCGGTTGGATGCAAAATCGACATACGGAATGGGTTTTATAGATATTAGATAAATAGCCCCGCGTTATATTCGCACCGACCTATAAGACATGGTCAGGATGGCGGGCACATTGATTTTGTAGTGGTATATTCATAGGGTGAAGCACCGAATTCATCTTTCCCAGTTACATAATGCAGCCATTGGCTTCAATCCGGTTGATTCGAGTATGTCCTGATGATCCATATTCGCTGTCAATCTCTGAAGCGCAGCTAAGTGTTTCTGGACAACACTCGGCGACCAATACTAGCATTGTGCTCCCACAACTAAATCGCCATCGTTTCACCATGGAAGAGGCAAGCAAAGACCTCAGATTGAAATAAACATTGTCAAGGAAAGATACGAAGCTACGTATGTAGCCTTTCATTTCTCTTTTGGGAACTCGTGAACTTTTGTTCGTGACATTGTTTCCATCGCAGTGGATATGGTAATTATCTTGGGTTCAGCGGCTCATTGGTAACCCGAAAGAGGGGCATTCTCCGGGGCTACCGAGGCTTTGCCCAGAAATCCTAGTTCTGTGATACTGTTCAATGTTGATGGGCAGAAGCCAAGCGTGATGATACTCCCCTCTCCTTGAGCTGTATCACAGCCAATCTTGTTGCCCACTTCAGGAAATGTGGCTTGCAAGGATACTACCCGGGTCAACCTTGAAGCTCCTGTGGAGCCTCATATATTCTGACGGGATGACAGGCGCTTAGCGTTGCATCAACAACGTTGCCCAAGTCTCCTCCACGTGATGAAGGTTTTTCGGGACACCTATATCCTGGCCCTTCATCATCTCTCGTCGCTATTAAGCATGTTGATTAGCACTGTTACACTGTTGGGGCTCGAATAAGGTTGTGTCGGAAGCTGTGCTGGGTACTTTGTTAGCTTACCATTGGAGGCTGGCCAAGGTCTGTGATGCGGCAAATACAAACTCTTGAATTCAAAAAGCGGATACATTGACCAACGACTTGGGCTATGTCATCGAGCTGGGTGCTATGATAGAGCACGGTGTGCGACTGTGCCCTGTTAAGCAGGTTAAACTGATTCATTTTTTATGTATTTGATGCCATGTCATGATCAATTGTTTGCCCCATTGACAGCTCTAGACAGATGGCCACTAATACTGAGAACATGAATACTAGCTGGGTAGTACACAAACCGCTGGCTGTGCTCCGGTATTCTCGAGATCCAAGGGGCCACAAAGTATACTATCCGTCTCCGCGCTCGACTTGAAAGGTATCCGAGACCTCTTTCTTGGAGTGACATAGACAGTCGACAGCGGCTTTACCAAGGTAGAGACAACTTGTCAATCATCAATGTCTCAGAAGCAGTAACATTGCCCCTGAAATGGTTCGTCTACGCCCCGTTTCTAATAGCATCACAAAGCTAAGAATTACTTTTCCTTGCGCTGTACCTTATGTGGCTGGCACTAGCGCTCTCTCTCTCCAACGTCCGCATTTGAAGACAAGCGCCTTGTCTTGCGGGCACCACTTCGATTGTGTCACTATCATCTGTAGATCAATTAGCATATTATTGGGCAGTGCATGATTCTCCCTACCAACTTGATTTCTACTTTCGCCCCAGACGGCACTTTGACATCATATCGATATTGGCCCCAAACACGGATAAGTTAGACCTAATAAATAATTGTTTGTGCCAGAGGAATTAATAAATAACGACTGGCTGGGGCCCTTGATGTTAAGTCTATTTACAAGATCTTTTGTTTCATGTATGGCACAGCAATATATTCAAGGCTATCTCAGCTATATTGATTAAGCGGCACACGTGCCGTGACCTAGGACCTGGTCCGCATGTCCATCGCAAGTCAAGTTTGCCACCAGTAGTGGCAACTGCAAGGCCTCTTTCTAAGTTGGGTGGCAGGCATCCAGTTGGGAGATGCCAACGTTACTCTGCATCCTGGTGCATGCTGGCGCTGCTGTCTCCCCTGTCAAGTTTTTTGCTGCATTACGCTAATGATTGTCGATTGCCTATGCCGTAGCTCCCATATCACCTATTCCTGCACATTAAAGGCACTCCTCCGTGGCGACTAAATACTGGCATCACATCAAATATGCGTAGCATGCAATATATGCAACAGGGTTTCCACAGCCAAGCCTTTCAAGGACATCATCTCTTCACAATCTATTTACGGCAGGTGCGAATGAGCCTGTTCACATGATCACCGGGAGCCGCAAGTTGACAGGGGATATTTTGTGCCATTGTATTATATGTGCACAAGAACTGTGCTGTACGAGGTAAGTATTCGGCTAACTTATCCTCTCGTAGCAATAGCCTAAGAGAAAGCGAGCTGCGAGGAGCCAAATACATCTTTGCATAAACTGGGGGGGAAATTATACTCTACGCCATATTCAGAACTTGTCGTTGGACGCACAAACATATCAGCTACCAGAGCAGGATACTTAGAAGCCGACAAAATGATCATTACTTCTACGTCTTCACACGCTTTTTGCTCACTCGGCCCCGAAACTGGTCATTTTTTTTAATTACCTTGAGCAAGTTACAATTGTTTTAATCATCCGAAGTGTATCGCTTTTTACGTGGCGGCCCCATGTCTGGTGGGAAAGAGCGGGGAAAGCTGTGGCCAAAACACATTACATAGCGGGTGCTTATGTGCGCGTCGAAACTTATGAGGCTGGACTTTGCGAGATGGGGCACAAGGAGCGTTGGTCGCTGGTTACCAATCAAAGAGTCCATCGTTCCCGGTTTGCTAGTGTGAAATCTAAGACAACCTCCGCAGGACTAGGAGGTAGCGAAGCTCAAGAAACTTGCAGTTTCGCTGGATGATAATTCTACCTACTTCCATATTGGCTAGAAGTGTGATGGCTCGCTAGCCCACTCACCGAGCAAGACACATATTGTTTGCTTCCGCCACTTTGTGACGGACATGGGGAGGTGTATGCAGTTATGGTGTAGCTACAGGCCATTCAATTTGAGGAGTGAAACAACCAGGCATCCTTCCTTGTTGACGGGCGTGGGGGCAAACTTTGGATGTCATGATAGAGAAGATGCTTTGTCGATTATAGGCAAACTGCACGTTTGACTTTGATTGGAAGTTCGGTTTGGACCGGACGGCAACATCCTCATAGCCACCGAGGAGTATACATAATAAATGAACCCTAAACTAAGAGTTTATACAATGAGATAACCCTTAATCTAGAACACGAGACAATCAACTCGGCGTGTCATCACACCTCAAGTCGTAAACGAGGTCTTTCCTGCAATGAAAGCAACAACGGCAAACGTGGAGATCGTCTATAGTCAATAAAGGCGGACAAATATATGAATTATAAAGTCTCTCTTATGAAATGTCTGGAGTCGCATTGACAAGAACATCATTCGATGTTTGTAATAGAGTGAACTCTTCCGGCACTGCCTCCTCTTGCAATAGTGACTTAACTTTGTCTCATCGATACAAAGACACTGGTACCTCCTCTATGCAGAAGCTCTACTAGTAAACTACCGTTGAGGCTACATTGTGTTTTCCTTATTACGTGAACCCACTCCAGTACCATATCGTAAAGTTCTAGAATTCCTCAGCCCTACAATCTGCCACTAAGCCCAGCCCCCTCCGCACCCTACTGAGCGAATAAGGCAGCGATATAAGGACCACAAAGAGGGGAACCGTGATCGTTAAGGCGCTCCTCATCCAATGGGTAGCAAACACTACCCTTGTGATGTCTTATGTTAAAGTGCAAGAATCGATGACAAAAACCCCAGCAAGGGTCAACGTGGTGTGCATAGCGGAGACGAAACTGATGGATCAGAACTGTGATTATTCATTAATTACTAAAATGTTGGCTGGAAAATTTTGCGTCTCGTCGAGTTGTACAGGACCCAGTTTCGGGAGTTTCCTTTTCACTTGCTTGAGCTAGGGATCGAGCCCTTGGATAAGAACCTAAACGTGCGCTTTGCTAATAGGCGGAGACCTGGGGTCACCGATGCTCGTCCTCGGGAGTTTACGCGACATTTTGAGATGGATGCTGAGATTTGCTGAGATTTGCATGTGGTCATTCCCAGAAAAGGTAAGTCACACTCACTCAGATGCTCGACGTCACTACAAGGTGAAGAAGCCAATGTCTGACGAGCTACAATCGACTCTTGGATTGGGGATGAGGAGAAGTGAGGGTTGGTAGAATTCTAGTGCCGTTGGATGACTCTGATCGCCGCCAACAGGTGATGGAATGGCTGGGAGTGCCGAACTATAAGCTGCTATGTGGCGGATCATGCTGCTTCTTGTCACTGACCGCCATGTTTTTGACCGTACTTCGTCTCTTGTATACGGTGCGGGAGCTTCTTAGTGTAATTGATGTGCTTATGTATGTACCTCGTCGTGTAACACAAGGAAGTGCCATATGCGTGTGCTGGTTTGGAAAGCATTGTAGTCAAAACTGTTGGTTGGCTGCTCACCATCTGTGCCGCAAAAGTATAACCACAAAATGCAGCACGAGACACGCATACGTCTAGTCAGTGTGCAGTGATGAAGCCCGCTAGTTTGCCTAGGCCACCCTGACCAACCAGACATGGAGTTTGTATCATAATTCTGATTAAAGCTCGACTCAGGAGTTGACTTGATCAATCAAACGTAGCTTCGTTACCTGCGTCTTCATCAAATTCTTGCAGGACATCTTGCATATCTTGTTCGCTCGCTTCAAGGCCGGAAGAGCTCATTAGCTTATTGGACTTGTCATCAGCTATTCGAGTGTTAGCAGCATTACAAGGATGTCACGAGGGGTGACAGAGGTAGCAACAACTTGGAAGGTTAGAGACAGCCGCAACCTACTTTGGGGTTCAACTAATAGATTCTCCTGGACCTCACAATCAGTCAATACTGAGCCTTCGCCAATGACACTCCTCTTGCCAAGTATACAACGAGTCAACTTGCAGCCTTTCTCAACTACCACATCATCCATCAGTAAACATTGGAAAAGTTTAGCACCCTCTTTGATTTGACAGTTAGCGCCAACAACACACTCTTTGATAGACGTCTTCTCATCAACCATGACGTTATTAGCAATTAAGCAATCTTGTCTTGTAATAGTAGTTCGAGGTTTGACGCCATCGGGATAAGCAATCTTCTTAGGATGTGCGAATGGAGAGGCAGCATCTAGCCCCGTTTCCTCAGTGGGAGGTAACTTGGCTAATCGTAACGATACAGCGAGGAGGAGTTGGGCTGTGTCAACACGTCGTAGAAGTGGTGCATTCGGCTCAGACGGATGAACGTACGCCAAGACTGGCGGGACTAAGGCATGTGAAGGTTCGTTTGGAAGGGAATCTTGTGCATATTCTGTGTCAGCAGAGGGTGAGCTGCCATCCTCTTGGGAGTTCGAAATACCGCCTCGCGGCGAAGGACTCTCCTCACGCGTAGAGTTAGTTTGATCTGTTGCTGTGACGCGACCTTCAAGTACTTTCATCAAACCAAGTCTTTTGGATAATCCTGTCTGCCACGTAGCCTTCGCCCACCATCCAACGACATCTTCTCCGATAGTTTCTAGCTTCTCATTTTCCTTGACAAAATCCATTATCCACTTTGGTAGGAAGTAGATGTGTGCATCTCGATGGGTCGTCAACATCCGAAGTTTAGGATGCTTACGAAGTAAACCATGCCGAAGAGAAAAATTGCTTTTTTCCTCCACGAGATCATTGAAGGAATCTGTCGGCATGGAGAGCGTTAAGTATGATAAGTGTTGTAGTATAGAATTCTTAGGCGATGTGAGGTCCTTGGGCATCGGAGTCGTGGCGAGGAAATCGGTTTCTTCACCCTTGATTGGATTTGCTGTTTTTGTCTCGTACCAGACCCCCAATGCACCACTGCGATAAGGGGCTACTTCATCACCGAGCAAGTCTGCCAGGCTCGCAGCCTTCACTAGCCAAGCTTGAAGCAATTTATCACCACCGATTTCACAGACTAGATCGCAAGGCAGAACCAGGAGGTCGCATTTGACAATGTCTCTCATATCAGGCAGCCGGAGGATTTCCGCCGTGCCTGTGTTATAATCTAGACCTTGTGGTGCTACTAAATCTGGACGAGGATGGGGTAGACTGGTTAGGAAGGGGTTAGTATTCAGCGCCGCTGTCATGGCTTCGGCAGCGGATGGTGGACAGATCAAGGTGATGTCTGCATTTCAGATTAGCACATATAACCGCCAGAAGGAGTGAAGATAGCGGGAGATAGGCGATAATACATATCCTAGTCGTGCACAAGTGCTTCCGATATACCCCAGCCACACTAAAAAAAACGGAAAACAAGTCAAAATGAAAATGAAAAAAGTCCTCACTTGTTATACCAGTCCGGTAGCAGAAGTCAATAGGATACCATACCATCGGTCGGTTGGCAATAGGTAGTAGAGCTTTGGGATTCTCGTCTGGGTTTGTGGTAAATGTTGGAAAAGAGGACCCAGGACCGCAGAGAATGAGAGCCTGGAGCCCAGTCGCGGGCATCGAGATAGCGTGAGGCATCTTGTGAGATCTCAGTTGGAACGGCCCTTTCCTTCTGATCTGGTGGCGCCCACCTCGTAGTTAGCCGAGGTTTGTGGTTGACGATAAGCGCTATGAGGGCGGTCTGACGTGTGAGGGCGTTGATGGAAGATCAAGTAGTAGAATTGCACTTCGTCACAACTATGCACCTAGCTACAATGAATCTAGAAATATACAACGTCGTTATCGCCGGCTCGTTTCAATGGTGGACTGGTCGGAGTCATCGATCGACATGGTGGGATGGGAGGTTCCTACTAAAGGCTTATCGATAACGTCGCATAAGAAGGTGGGATGATTCTGTGGCTTATATTTAGTGGCTGTGCTCTGATGTGGCTGACTTACTTGGGAGTGACTTGGTTACCCATGCCAACCAGAGAGCCTCGGTCAGCAGGGATCCCGGGTCGGGGCTTAATCAACAACACGACACCAGCCACCCCAACCACATCCCGCGCGCCCCTACGGTTTATCGATGCCATAAGACGACAGCTTCTTCGGTCTGCCAATTCGTACGACGACGTCGCTCCACTGCTCATCGTTGTCGCGGCGCCACGGCTGTGCGAGTCAACAGCCTTTCGTATATGCAAAACAGTAGCCTCTCAGGCGTGCATTGCCATGATCCCACTTGATTAAATGTCGTCTTACGAATCCTCGAGGTCCCGACGCAGGGGAGTCTGGGGCCACTGGATTCCCCTCGCCGTTACCGTCACCATCGCCACTGTGGGCGTCGCCGCTTGGGTATGGAGCCAGCGCACCAACGAAGAGGAGGAGAACGACGCTGCGCCTGCCGACCTCGACTATGATAATGCCGACTACGGCGACAACCCCCGTACGGCGCAAACACCCGTGACCCGCGGCACTTGACCTCTAAGTCGTCTGGGACGAGAGACGATGTGAGCTATGGTGTCGGAGACGTGCCCCCGGAGGCTAGTGGCAATGCCGCTGGATGGGGCGCGCAGATGTCTGGCGCCTTGCGACGGACGCCAAGCCCGCAGCAGTTCCTCTCCAGCGCAGGCAAGACAGTCGCGGCGGGCGTGGCGGGCGTCGGTGCCGCCGTCGGCAGCGCCCTGGCCGCGATTCGAGAGGAGGATAAAAATGCTTACGCAGACCACGAAACATGGTCCGAGGAGGCTGAAGCGAGAAAAGAGAAGCCCTCCTCTAAATCCTCCCCACGGCCCCACGACTCTGGGCGGCGTCGCAAGACGGTCGTTATCGTCGTATCGGCAGATACGAATGTGGACGACTTTGATGAGGACGGGTTCCAGGAACATGCAGTAAGCGGAACCGGTACTTCATAACTCTCTGTGACGGAGGATTTGCTAACCATTTGGGCCAGTCTATTCTATCACATATTCCAAAAAATATTGACTTTTCCAAGACCAAACTGTTTGTACTGATCTATGCACCGGGTATCAAGGAGGTTGGTCTCGAGGCACAAGCAAGTAACCTACCTCCGGCTTCGTTGAGTTCATCCTTCTCAAACATAAGTCATAACCAGGCTCAAATCGCGGGCGAAGAAACGAAAAGCCCTCTGTAAGCCCTAAGATGTGCCCACGCTTCGGGATCATGTGGTTTTGCTAACAAAACGCGACTTAGATTGGTGGCAAACTCTGCAAACTCGGCCTTCAATGCTGCGTATTCGCAGGCTCTGGCCCTCGTCGAGAAAGAGACGATGGTTATGCCATTTACGACGGCTGGTGGCTACGTGCACATGTTACGACACCTCGAGCCAGAAGTACTTTATCTTCAAGGGTCACTGGCCGGGGAAAACGGGGCTTTGGTGACGCAGCTCCAGTCGTGGTTGCGGCATGATGTGATTCTCATCGTCGGTGCTGATGGGGGCCATGGTGGTTTGGCAGACAGTGACTCCGAGGCAGAGCATGTGGAGAAGAAGGAGCCGTGGTGGCAGAAAGAAGAGAGAGTCGGGCGAGGCAGAGGCGTAGTGGTGGTGGACAGCTTGAGAGTAGGCGATGATTGGTTACGTCGGGTTCAGGGGAATGAATGAGGGAATGAATGACGGTTAACGCCGAACTGCGACTACTAGTTGTGCTATACACGGCTGCTACGATGATTTAGGTTACTTTGGTGCCAGTGAATATATATACGAGTATACAATATTGTGTGGATTTCCCCGTCGACTGGAGGTGGCCTATATCCCATTCTCGTGTCTTCTGGCATACACATCTGTAGAGTACATAGTAGATTCACGGTGGAAAGGGCTTGTCACGTGGCTGTTTATAGGTACTTACACCTACATAGTAAGAAGTAGGTAGCCAATGCGTGTCGCTGACATAAGTCGGCGACAGGTCAATACTTGTAGAAGTTAGTGGCTTGCTGATTTGACCCATGATTGGCCAACATGCGGGTTCTAGCCCCACCCGCCGCGGTGGGTTTCCCCCAATGCACCCTGCTGGGACGTTAATGAGGCTCATTGATGGTTTGACCACAGCTCGTCAGGTCCAGCGTTGGTTTTCCAGCACGTAACAATCAAAGTATAAATCCTGTCCACGATACACTTCTTCTTTTGTTGACCCATCCGCTACTCGAACCATAGAAGCTCGGCTGCGTGCCTTCAATCCCATCCATGTGACGTTCGCCCAGCGCTGACCAAGCACCATTAGCCATCACCGCGCGCGCCCTTGGCTTGGCCAGCATCCGCATCGCATCCCGCATCGCGACCCTTCCGTCACATGAGTTTTATCCAGCCTCTTTCTCTCGCGGCCCATAGACACACGTTATCGTCCCCATCGGACACCAGACGCTTCTAAACCAGACCTTGCTGCGAACCACCACGTAATCGATGCTCAGACAATCCCAGGTGATGCGATAGATACGAGGCCTCTACTGCTCGCTGGACATCCACTCGCCCGTTTTCAGCGGCCTGTAAGCCGCAGTAATGGCTCCCATCGTTGTGAGCGCCGTGCCGCCACCCCTCCCTCCCAAGATCAAACGCCCACCACCTCCGGCCGTATATACAAATGGCGCGCCTTCACAGTCGTCATCGCCCTCCATCCCGGTTACGAAGCCGCCTCCAGCCGCGGCTGCTAAGCCCTCCCAGCCCTCGAGCGCGGTAAGCACCAATGCGAACGGCGCGCCCGGCGGTGTAAGTCGCCCTAGTGTTCATCGTGGCCGCCGCGACACTCTGAATACGTCTGGGATGCGGAATCAAAAAGGCGGCGCGGCGCTTCGGTCGGCTGGCTTGGGCCAGGATAAACCTCTGACGCAAATATTCGAACCCCGTCCTGAAGGTCTGATTTCCATTCCCCCACTCCCAATGGTTACTACATGCTTACGTACTGCAGTTGAGGATGAAACCGCGTACATATTGAAGAAGTTTGCGGGGTGTCCTCCGTCCCTGATCGTGCATATGCACCCAAACCACTTTCGATTCGATCAGCAAGACGGCATCTTTCCATACAAGTCGCCTATGCGACTATTCATCGATCATCTACGCACTCGAACCATACCACATGACTTACTGGCGGACTTCACCGAAGCTGGTGTGAGATTCTACGAAGGCTGTCTCATTGTTCAAGTGCATGATCATAAGTCGGCCGTGCAAGCGAAGGAAGTAGCTCGGCCAGCATCCAAGTCAAACTCGAGCACACCGTTCTCGATACATAACTCTAACCCATACATTACACCATCCCCCTACGCCCCGTTCCCTAAGGACAACATCAATAATACTGATCATGAGCCATCCAACTCCAACAAGCCTGCTGTAGTTGATGGAGACTCGAGCGGCAAGGAAAATAGTGCCGGACATACTTCTAACGCGAACGCCCAAAATAGCAAAGAGCCGCCCAAAGCCAATGTGTATACTGTGGTGCTTCATCCAACCACAGAGAGCCTATATCGTGACTTGACGATCAAGGCAACAACTCCAAAAGGTTCCATCGACTTCAAAGCGGGGACTGAGACGTCTACGATGCCACCACCAACGCCCCTGTCCGCCGTCCCCCCAACCCGTCTACAAGTAACATGCCACCCCCGCAAAAAGGCAGAAGCGGGCGAAGATGGAGCTGGGGGTTGTGATTTGTACGCTGTTGAGTCACAAATCTTACTGGCTACTACATCCCCACTACACCTTGAGGTCCCTAAAACGAAAGAGGATGCTATTGCTGCTATAAGTCGGTTGTCTGACTTGAAACACTCGGAACCTCCCCCCAAGCCGAAAACTAGGAAGCGGACGGTAGCTGAAAGGGCTGCGGACAAAGCGTTGGCAGAAGAGCATGAAAAGTATATGCTTACTTATGACGAACGTCTCTCATCTACAATTAGTTCTGGCCAAGGAAATGCCGACAGCGCAGACGGTAACAGCTCGTCAGGTGCTCCTTCTTTCGAGCCGCGTTTTGAGAGATTTAACGCTCTCACGGTTATTAAAAAGGAACACGCCGAAAGAAGGAACAAGAAAGGTTACGACAAGCTGAAAATGAACGTAAGATCGCGTTACAAAAGCAACAGCAAGCAGAGCAACAGGCTATCTTGCAACGGCAACATGCTGCAGAATTAGAATCTAAACGCCGCGACGAAGCCGCGCGTAATGCAACCGCAGCAAGTGCGCGTGTAGCCCAAGAAACAGCTCAGCGTCAGCTACTAGTCCAACAACGTGCCCAAGCCCAAGCCCAGGCCCAACAGCAGCAGCAACAGCAGCAACAACAGCAGCAAGCTCAAGCTCAAGCACAGGCTGCTGCCGCTGCCTCTGCCGCCCATTCGCCGCAAACCCCTCAAGTACATCAGATGCCGCAGCCCCCACATGGCCATACAGTACAGAATGGAGCGATGCCCAATGGGTTGCCCAATAACGGGATGCCGGCCGCACAGGCGCAGCGTTTCGCGCAAGGAGTATCACAGGCACCCGTTTCTTCACCTATTGCAAGGCAGAACACGCCACAAAATATGTCGAGTCCCATGGTTGGCAATGTGCCTATGTCGCAAACTAACTCGGGCATGGGAGCGAGCCCGCCGAGACCATCGTCTGTGGTTCAAAACCAGGTACCCATCTCTGCACCCATGGCAGTTAGCATGTCTGCGCGAGGCAGTCAGCAAAGCCATCCGTCTGGCACACCTCGCATGCCGAGTGCCACTCCTCAGATGCCACATGGCACCCCTATTAACCGGCCCATGCCTACTCCTCGCATGACGCAGGCAAGTCCGCCACCTGGCATGGTGACCCATGGATCGCCAATTGGCCAAAATATGCACATGGGCCACCAAGGCATGGGTCAACCGATGACGCAACAACAGATGATGGCTGCACAGATGTTAGCTGCTCAGCAGGCCCGTCAACGCGCAGCCCAGCAACAGCAGCAGAACCAGCAGCTCCAAGCTATACAAAATAGTATGATGAACGGACAAAACCGCAGTTGCAGCAACAACAGCAACAGATATACCAACAACAGGTTATGCGCCAGCAAATGATGCAGCAGCAGTTTGGGAATGGGCAAAATGCCAACATGTTGAATGCCCAACTACAGCTGCGGTATCAAGCAGCACAACAAGCCCAAATGCAAGGGCAGATGCAGGGGCAGATGCAGGGCCCGATACCGGGTCAGATGCCTGGTCAGCACATGGGAAACCAGAACTTCATGAATATGAATGGCATGAACCCAAATCAAATAGCAATGATGCACCAGCTTCAGCAGCGAGGACAAGTCAGGGCCCCAATGAACGTGCAGGTTGGTATGCAGCTGCGGCAACGACAAGCGCAACTATATGCGCAACTCCTCCCAACGTTATCGCCCAGTACGGTGGTGCGGAAAGTAATATCCCACCTGATATGATGGAAAAGCTCAAGAGTCAATGTCTTGGAAGGGCACAGCAAGAGATGATTACCCTTCAACAGCGCGCGCGACAGCAGCAACAACAGCAACAGCAGCAGCAACAACAGCAGCAGCAGCAGCAGCAGCTAGCAGCAGCAAAATGATATGGCGAATATGGGGATGATGCAATAACGCGCTATAGAATTGCATCGCTCATGGAACGATGAACGAAGAATATTTACCTACCACCATACCCCAGAGGATATACTTGTCATATCCATGCCATATATGTACAAGCGGTCACGTTACTACACTTATTGCCACCAATGGGTGGTTGTGGGGGAATATTGGCGTTATAGGTAACATGATTAAGGGAAAGCCGGCGTTGGGCACAAGGGTATGATTCAGGTGGCTTGAGTTGCTTTTCATATACCCTTTTATAAGGCAGTCAAGGCGCATGGTTCACATTCCGCATCTTACGATCCCGCTGTTTCTCCCTGTACTGCTTCGACATAGTAAAGGACAAGTTCGGTTCCACCTGAAAGTCTTTGTATGTAGCTGCAATGAGAAGATGGTATGAATACGAGACACGGGCAGAGTGGATAGGTAGCATGGGCCTGGTTCATGACAGCGGCGTTAGGTTGCTTTAATTGTATATTTTAATTGTATAACACATATGGCCAGCGACCCAGTGGGTTCCGTGTCAAGGTCAGAACCTAGAAACAGATATTTAGTTGAGAAGTTGAGTTGATACCAAAAACATTCGATCTACATGCAGAGCTGCAGAGCTCGTCCTTTTCATCACGTGCTTATCGGGCTCACTGTGCGAATCTTGATGTGACACGGTTAGATATAAGGTAATCATTAGCCGCTGCCCAAGACGGCATGTGCAGTGGTGCAGTGGCCACCCCTGTAAGCTGATGACGATAATAAACCACCCACCTGTTCCGGTTACCAAGCCCTTGTAAGCTACTGTCCTGTACCTAAAGTATAGCACTCAACATCTAGACCATCTAGACTCTCTGCAACCTTGGACGCGGTCGGACAGCACAAGGCAACAGCTAGCTACGCTATAGAGCTATCGCATACCAGCATACTTATCCTTCTAATCGCATTGTTCTCCCTTTCCCCATCCCATCCATTGCGCCCGCGCCCCTGCCTTATTGCTAATCTGTCTCAACCTCACTTAGTATTTATTGAGCTGGCCTACGTCCCTTCGAAACCTCATAGCGGCTCACCTTCGTCCTGTCCATCCGCGCGCTCTCACTCCCTCTCCTACTCCTGCTCCTTCTCTTGCCCTCGTCCTCTAAAGTGCGGGCAGCCTGAATAGGGCCCGCAATACCACCCCGAGATTCGAACCCGCCGCCCATCTGGCCCGTCCATCTTCCCAATGAAGTTCTCGACAATGCCATACGCGGAGGCCGCGTTGGTCATCTCGCTGCTCCTGGCGCCGCTCCCAGCTGCCGCCTCCTTTAGCTGCAACAAAGTCGTCACTGGCGGACAACAGTTCAACCTCGAAGCGCTAGGAGGGCCTCACTCTATCGTGACAAGCGAAGTCAACGGTGACATTGTGCACAATACGACTTACACCATCGATATCTGCGCGCCTCTAAATAAGAAGAATGGCGATAAATGCAAACAGGGTACTCAAGGTAAGCGGCTACGATAACACGTCTCTGTCAGCCACGATGTCGACTAACCGAATCTGCTAACTAGTCTGCGCCATCAAACGTTTGATAACATCAGGGAAGGAGGCCGGCGTTATCGATAAAGTGACCCCTCTCGCAGGTCGGCTACTGGATCATGGTGGTGGTGATCTTGATCCCGAGGTGTACAAACTCGATAAAGTTGATCCGGAGTCGGGAAGAGAGGGGCTACGCGTGATTCTAAAGGGGGGGTTCGGCCTCACCGAAACCCATGTCTTGCGCAAAAAGCAAACTCTTATCGATTTTGTCTGTAACAAAGACCTCGATGGGACTGAGGGCGAGTACAATCCAGAAGGCAAACACGCGGTCCGAGCCGAGAACGACAAGGGTGATGACAACGAGAACGGAGACGAAGATAAGGACAAGGACGAGGATCCCCTGCCCAAGGAAGTACAACTAGGCATCGATAATCACCCGAGCCTCGTTTTCGATAGCTATGGTCCCAGTGTTAACGACACAGATGTGGACATATTGCATTTAACCTGGTCTTCCAAGTATTCGTGCCAAAGCAAGAGGGACGACGGTTCGGATGGTAGCGGCGACGAAGACGGCGATGTGAAAAAGCCCAGCTCTCACTGGGGCGCGTTCACCTGGAATTGTCATTGTAAGTGAACACTGTGAAACGTTTGTTACCGCTCACCCCCGCATTGTGCTCACATTATGTAAAGTGTCTTTCTCGGCACCGCGGCGTACCTGATTTTTGGGTCTTGGCTTAATTATAATCGTTATGGGGCGAGAGGCTGGGATCTGCTACCCCACGGCGACACGATCCGCGACATCCCGTACCTGCTGAAAGATTGGGCAAGGAGGGTGTTAAACACAGTCCAGGGCAGCGGAAGCCGAGGGGGCTACAGCGCTGTCTGATAACTATGGATGGCAGTAGAATTCCGAGCTAGGAACCTTGCGATTTCAGTGTAGTAGGGACTGCACACGATTTAACCGCAAGCTCCTTGCCTAGCTAAGAGGTTGTTCTTGGCTTCGAGCTCAGTCACACTAATGGGGAATCGAGAAGATGTAGATCAAGACGATTCATGCAACTTTGCGCGGCGCCGTTTCCTTGTCCTTCACACATCATTAGATTGTGGCTGCTCGGCTTATACAATAATGTACATATCATGTGTTCCTAGTTCGCCGTCTGTATCATTTACTCCAAGTTTATCACGAATCGCCTAGTTCTTGTATATGAGGGAAATTTTGGGTTGAGGCAAATCTTGATGTGAGATACTGTTGAAGTGCGTGTTCAACCTCGTAGATTCTTTTCGTTACGTACAGTCTTCCATGAACCCCCCATCTGATGGGAGTGCCCAAACACCGTGACATGCATAGAGGCCCACCAAATGCTCTGGGCGACGTGCATCACGGGAGCTTGCCAAGTTAGGATAAACCGCTCCCTTACCGCCGCATTAGACCAAGAAACATACGATGGCCGATTGTATGTAGTAGTATAGTCTAATCCGTCTAGGAGAAGGATAGGAAGGCATGGCGCAAGCTACCCAGTACCTAGGTATCCATAATGTTTATTTAAGTTTCTCCCTTTATTGATTTTAGTGCGCCGGTGGAAGGTCTTACTAGGTATGGGCATAATTAGTATGAGGTTGTTGTCGGGCTGATCATGTGATAAACTGTCAAGCTGCGAGTGTGTCAGTATCCTTGACCTAGACTACCCAATAAGCAAGGCCTGGTTAATAATTAATATAAGAAAACCATAGCTACCTAGGTAGGTAGGCAATGATGATCCCCATCCTCATGCGACTAGATAACCTTTCGCCAAAGTACATGACAACCACTTTGCCTGACATAAAGCGAGTATTGTCGAGAAGATCCTTTATCCTTGACTAAATTTAGTATACGAATTCAAGAGAAAACGGAGCCGAATCTTTTGACCGTTTTTCCTCCCTTTTTTTTTTTTCCTTTCTCGCTCACTTTTTCAACCTTCGTATCGTGAATGGTGAGATTCTGATGGGGAGGTCTGCTAGGGATCTGCTCTGGGATCTCTTCTGACCAGCTCATTGGCCAGCAGACAGCTAAAGAGGGGCAATGTGGTCCGACATCCCTGCAAGTCCGATTCTCGCTCAACCAGCTTTGCTTCTACACTACTTAGAACTAGGCCACTTAGTAGCCACTCGCCTCATAAATCTTACGATGTTCGGTCTGACGATTAGCGAGAGATCTTTCGATACCGCGACTCTCCCCGCCCAATTGCACACGTTAAAACTCGCCCAACTCCCGTAGCCCCCGTCTTGATCATGGCGAGGAGACAACTATGTCGGCTCGCTCTAACGCGACCACGATTGTCACAGGCTTCGCATCTACCTCCACGGTGCCTGCGACCTCTATACACCAACACCTCCCAGACAAACAGCCAAAGCTCGCGCCGCGCCCACAGCCTTCTGATAGCCGCCATAGGGACCGTGTGTATATCGAGTGCAGCCTACTACGCCATGGTAAGATCGCGTGCAGCTCCCGCATCTCAAAATCTGCAGACGTGGGCAGTCCATTGACCCTTTGTCCGCCACCCAGGCCGTTCAGAAACCCGCCAAGTTCGATGCGCGGTCCCTCGCCGAACTTGACGAACGCACCAAGCGGGAGCGGGGCATAACGAGCGAGTCACCCATGCGTCTGCGCATGGAACAATTCATACGCGAGCAGCAAAAGGAGATAGTCTACGCGCTGGAGCAGGTCGACGGCATGCGCTTTCGCGAAGACACTTGGACACGTCCGAACGGCGGGGGCGGCCTGTCCTGCGTGCTTCAAGAGGGCCAGGTATTTGAGAAGGCCGGCGTGAACATTAGCGTTGTGTATGGTACCTGCCCAAGCCGGCCATTGCGAAGATGCGGGAGAATCACAAGAGTGTGGCAGCCGAAGGTGAGAGCCTCGACTTCTACGCCCTCGGCCTCAGCTTGGTCCTACACCCACGGAACCCCATGGCCCCCACCGTGCACCTGAACTACAGGTATTTCGAGACGATGCGGCCGGACGGTACTTCACAAGCCTGGTGGTTCGGCGGCGGGAGCGATCTGACGCCGAGCTACCTGTTCGACGAGGATGCGGTACACTTTCATAAGACACTCAAGGACGCCTGCGACAAGCACGACAAGGACTACTACCCCGCTTCAAGAAGTGGTGCGACGATTACTTCTCTAACAAACATCGTGGCGAGTCGCGCGGCGTTGGCGGCATCTTCTTCGACGATCTAGACGAGACGGTGGCTGATTCCGAGAATACATTCGCCTTCATCCAGGACTGCCTGAAGAGCTTCCTACCATCATATCTTCCCATCATCGAGAAGCGGAAAGACATGCCGTTTACCGAGAAGGAGAAGGAGTGGCAGCAGGTGCGGAGAGGGCGATATGTCGAGTTCAACCTCGTGCACGACCGCGGCACTTCCTTCGGCCTCAACGTCCCCGGCTCAAGAGTCGAGAGCATCCTCATGAGCTTACCCCTGACGGCCTCATGGAGGTACATGTACGAACCGGAGCCGCGAAGCCGCGAGCAGCGCCTCGTCGATGTACTTAAAACCCCTAAAGAATGGGTATAATAATGTCTAAACTTAGATCTGGGTGGCGCGACTTAACTGTCGACGTGTATATTTTGGTACCTACAAAACTGGGTCGGGAAGGTAAAGTACTTACAAAATCTATGTGTAGATAATGCTTCTAGAGCACTCAATGTTATAAAACAAACCCCGCCTTGGAGTTTCTACCCAGAGGTAGTTGAGCAGTAGTTCAACACAGTGCATGATCGGCCAAGCCAACCAGGCATCAGGCACCTACGTAAGTACTCCTCACTCGGTGCACGTCAAATGATTATGTTTCGCCGCAACTCGATGGCTCGTGGCCTCAAACTACAGCATGCACTTCATTCTAATACCCTTTCAAAGAGATACAACTAAATAACTGAAGTGCCTCAGGTATGCTCATAACCCCTCACTGTGTTTTCCTCGTCACTTCTACCCTTACGTCTATACCATCAATACGCCGAACTGGCCCTATATCCTGAAGGAGAACCACGGCCATTCAACCACATAGCTACTTTCTATGCACAATTTTCTTACCTCATTGGTTTTAACAGTGAAAAATAAAACATCAACAACTAAGAGATCAAACAGGAAGCATCTAACTACACGGCGAGATTCCACGCTCTCTCTATCTCAATCTCCACCGACTACGCAAGCCAGTCATCAAGTTCAACAACCCCTCCACCCCCTCAACTATCAAGACAAAATCAAAAATGGAGGTCAACGGCAAGAAGCACTTCATCCCGCTCGAGTCGGACCCGGAGCTCTTCACGGAGCTGATCCACACGCTCGGCGTGTCGGCGCGGCTGGCGTTCCACGACCTGCTCACGCTGTCGCCCGCCGACGTCGACCTGCTGGCCGCCGTCCCGCGCCCCGCGCTCGCCCTCATCCTCAACATCCCCGCCCCCGACGGCTACACGGCCCGCATCGCCGTCGAGGAGGCCCGCGTGCCCCGGCACGACCTGTCCGGCGACGACGAGGACCCTGTGTTTTACGAGCAGACCATCGGCAATGCGTGTGGCTTGTTCGCTACGCTGCATGCTCTCAGCAATGGGGATGCGAGGGGGTTTGTTGGTGAGTAGTTCATTTTTATTCTTGTTTTCGTTGCTCGGTTGTTTGTTGTATTGGGAGGCTTTGAGATAGATGTGTGGAGGGGTGAGAAGGAGTTTCTTGGCCGCTCTGCAGGTATATTTCTTGCGTTGCGTGTCGGGAGAGTATGCGCCGTCGTCGATTTTCTCATGCTGACAATCCCACCAGAGCCAAACACGCACATCGCCCGCCTCATCGAGCGTTGCGCACCCTTGAACAGGGCCCAGCGCATCGCGGTCCTGGAGTCCGACGAGGAGCTCGCGGCCGCGCACGCCTCCGTCGCCTCGCGCGGCAGCACGGCGCCCCCAGAGGACATCACGCAGCACGCCCTCTTCGCCTACATGGCGTTCGTCAAGTCGCGCAAGAGCGGGCGGCTATACCAGCTCGAGAGCAACCGCAAGGGGCCCGTCGACCTGGGGTGCGTGCTGGGCGAGGACGAGGACATGCTGTCCGAGAAGGCGCTGAACGCCGTCGGTAAGTTTGTTGAGGAGGCTGGAAAGGGTATCGAGTTCGGGTATAGCGCCATGGTGTTGAGTGTTACCTACTAAAGTGAGACAAAAGCCAGGGCGCCCCGGACCGGTCTAGGGGGATCGGGGATCGGGGGGTGGGTTCACTTTATAGAGACAAAAGAAGCGGAAACATTGCCCCTCGGTCGGGATTCGGTCCAATTGAGAAACTGGCCTCGGCGCTCTATTGCTACTATGTTCTGAGCTAATGGGTCGAAGGTGAATAAAGGCCGAATATACGGAATGTCTATTGTTGTTGATTCAATGGAATAAGAATATCAGACCCCTGTATTACGCTGCGCCGCTGTGCCGAGACTTGAAAAGGACCTCCGGATGAGGAGTCACGGGTTGAGTATCGTAATAATAATTTTTCAATTCCTTGGGCGTTTCCTTAGCCTCGGAGCCTGTCGTAGATTATTTGGTTCTACAATAGCCATCGACTATTGAAGTGTAGCGTGACATAGGAATCTATCTTGTTGGCCGGTAAATTGCGTCAATGATCAATAAGTTACCAAGGGTTGGTAAGCAGTCACAGGATTTACAGAGCAGTGTACAACATCTGCAAATAATTGAGAGAATGAGATGATACTTCAGTTGCAATAATTTTCTTATGTATCAAGGGGTAATAGAAACGCAACCCCTGTTTAGTCAGACAGGAGATCTACGAAGCATATCTCTGAATAGCGTCGCTTCTAGCTGCCAACTCCTTGGCTTCAAATTACTTCTACACTCATTGTCTTATACTCGCATGAATCTATTACAAAAGACATATAGTTCCCAATCTTGGAAACTTATGACAATACGCCGACCATGATCTATCTTCTTTTATTGCTACAACTATCACGGGACATGTAGATGCGCAAGGCACACACGCAAATACCAAAAGTCTCCACGATGGGGTGTTAGAGACCCCCTCAAATGACGATTATTGGTCCACCAAGTGTGAAACGTACTGAAATCTTTATGGACATCATCACTTGAGCTATCTACATCGAAGAAGTCGTGGATTTTGGGCCGCGATGTTTGTATCATTCTAGGATCATCCAAGGAAGGAAAGAAGATAAAAACCTGTCGACGCCATCGATTAGTCCCTGCTGTATTGACAAGGTTGGTGTGTTAAAGACTTCGAATTTACTTACGGCCAGAAAATATGACGGAAAGGGCTCTACATGAAACCCATTCTAGAGTGAGGCTTGATTTACCACCAAGAGAACAAAAATTTATCCTATGAAGGTGAGGCCGCCTAAGTGTGGTTGCCCATGACTGCGATAGGGATAACTACTATGGGTTTTATACTCTAGGTAAGGTATCCTATGTAGTTTTAATTGTTCTTTGTATTTCGAGACCGAGATCGTTGGTAAAGGCTAGGCCCCTGTGGTATCTCTTTAATTTACTAAGTGCCGAAAGCTAAGGAAGGCAACGTATTCGCAGGCCCAGGCTTTGATGATTCCGACTGAAGTTATCTGCGACCGAACATCGATGAACTACGAACTCTTATTAAGTATACTTGATTTTCCTTTTCCTTTTCGCAATACCTGTTTACTTACCGTAGTGATACCCATAGATGGCATATTAGCACCTTCCGCCGGCTGCTTGCCTTTGTCGTAACTTTGCAGTTGGAGAAATGGTACCCAGATGAACGCGAAGGCGGAGAATATGACAGCACGAATAGGAAAGCCTCTACTACTTGTCTCTCCAAAGTAGGGAAGTATGTTCAAGAACCTACAGGAAGGCGGGTGCTCTTGATGACGAAGCAGATCGATCCCAAGCATTTGCATCGTTCCAGCCTGTGACTGTGTCAGTCAACTATAACGTATTAAGAGCCAGGGTGCTATACTTACTATGTTCCGTTGCATCTTTAGAGCCTTTCATGGCAGCCGACCTTATGGTCAGTCGATGCAATAGATGGGGGCACAATCATCGTCAAGATGATGATAGTAAGTAAAATGAGTTTGATGCTTCTAACACGACCTCAAACCAACTATATATCTATAGAACAATTAATATCAGGCCCTTGGGCTGTCTAAGGTAAGAGATTGGCGAACCGGGTTTCAGAATACAATCATACGCGAACTTGTCAACAATCTAAGCTAATTAGCAAGGACGGGGTGACGAATTATATAACTATGATATCAAAGGGTTCTGCCAGGAAACAGGGATCTAGGCACACAAAGAGACTCTCTGTATATAGTCAAGTAGTCACATAGAGCCCACGGAGATGACTTCACTGGTCCTCTGTGAAACAACAGATGTTTACACCCTACCCCTTGCGAGGTTCGTGACAGGTTCCTTCAAGATTCATTACATTATCTCTCCAGCGGGTTGTGCTATTAGGGCGGTTTCGAAGAATTTGAAGATCAATATCGCTGCTTTAGGATGTCAAAATATTAAATATACAATGCAGATGAACGATAATGAAGGCTCTGCGATAATGGAGATGAGGTTTAAAGAGGACTTTGAGACAGTTTGGTATTGAAAAGATGCGAGTTGAGAGTATCTGCCTACCTAGTAGTCCAGCGCGCGATTTCCGGCTGAAGGAGGCGAAGTTACTTTGGTTCCTGGAAGTAATTTAGAATCTAGCCAATATTACAACATGAAGTGTCTACGGCGACTGGAAACCACCTAGGTTCTGTAGCTAGCAATGGAGCCATAAAGAATTGAACCCCCTTTTGGTGAAGCGGAAGATTTACTGGTTTCATTTCCAACTGGTCCATTTCGGACTGGGTTTCATTTCAGTATATCTGCCTTGGGATGCTATAGAACATGAAAGAACATGGGAAAGCTGCAAGCCGACTGTTTCGCATAATTATATTCATAAATAAACCTTGGGTTGCTGCTCTACGAGATCCCGACAGTACCACTCCATAACGGGATGTTGAGGTATGATCATGTGCCCTCGCACCCATCCTCTAGGCAAGACAGGCGAGAATTCCGTCGTCTTTTTGCATGAAGTAACACAAGCTATCCTGTATGTTGATTCTTTTTTGGTAGGAAGTTTCCGTGATCAGTCTGTGTCCCTGGTCGCCCGCCCAGTTGTGTTTCACACGAGAAAACGTTCTTGGAGGTGTTGTTTTCTAGCTGCTCATCTTTCAGCTCCGATTCTCAAGTGTCTGTCATGTTTACAGAAAAGGCGCAGCCGCAGCGTCGGTACATAGCTTAGTTACCAATGCTGAGCCATGTATGTTTCGAACCTAACAAATGCAGCGCTCGTGAACCACGAGAGCATTGACTGCATGAGCAAATGATATCGACGAGGGTGTCGCTCCAGATAGTCGCCATTGGCATAATGCGCGATCATCGTACTTAATAATAGGATATCCGCAAGATCAAGCTGCGTGGGTAAAGGAGGTAAAAACGAATCTGTGACAGAGGTCCACTAGGTATGGATTCCTCCGGTACTTTAAGCCAGTCAATATCCCTGATACCGCGGAGAAGCCCCAACCAAAGTCTAACACGATTTTGGGCAAATTTATGAAAGAACGCATGGTGCTGTGTTCTTTGTGAGAGAATTTTTCTCTTGGGGTTTGGATTTTTCAGTGTTGTGCTGATCCACCATCAACGTCTAAGCTACGCGTGCTGTAACGAGCTGTAGAGCCCGTTTCTGCTCTAATTATTGTCGTATGCTTTATTTCCGACTCTCGGTCGCTGATGGAGGTTAGGTAGTTGAAGTTGTTGACATTGATAGGTTTTGATAATAAGAGTATAATGATAGGGTATTCTCATAAAATGAACGCGAATGTAGTTATATAGAGTTGGGAGGCTCTACCGCAGATTAAATAGCTACTATCAAAATTTTACTTTGCCCCTAATATGATTTACTTTGCAACGTGAAAGTCAAATCAGATAAAATACATCCAAATGCCACACATGAATACAATTCGACACTGTAGTATTTCCAAACGTTATAGGCATAGATTTACGTTAGAGTTCCTACTTTTCCGCCCTACACTACTTCATATATAGGGAATGCAGAATAATTGAAAACCACTATAGCGAGCACGATGTGAGTCGTCAGCTCTATTAGTATCTAATGAGTCTCGAGAAGCGCTGAGTTGGGATTAACATGTGCCGGTTAGGTAGTAGTTAGCTTCGAGGTGCGTGTTGTGTCTGAGCGCATGGATTTACAGTACATAAGGTTGCAAAGTTTAACCTAATCCTAAAATTCTAAATTAGAACGCTGTCCTTCGTTCCTTAGCCTAGAACCCGATTGGTCTATGCATTCATGGATATTTGTATAGGTATCTAGGTAGCCTGGCACAATATTGCGCTGTACTGCTCTAGCGCAAAAAAATGTTACTTGTTACGAGTATTCCGTTTCTCTAATACATGATAAATAGAAAGGAGGCTTTTAAGTTAGATAACGTAATCCCATGATAATAGCGAGGAGAGAAAAAAAAAGATAATTGCCCAGTTGGACTCGAACTGGGAGTTGGTAGTTAGTCACAAGCCGGACAAAACAAAGTTTAGGAAAGCGAAGGGTAAACCGTAATGCTACCATGCTATGCCCTTGTTATGTATGATGTCTCAGCTACTTCGCTGGTGATTTAGTTTTTCTATTGTCCTATATAAAGAAGTGTATAGAGAGTAGAACGAGTGAGACAAGTAATGTCTTGTTTGTTTGTTGTTTAGTGTTTGTTTGTTTATTCAAATGCTTTAACGGTTGGGTAAGAACATTTATTTCACCGCCTTTTTATAATACTGCGACGAATTAGGAAGAACTCATTCGGCGCCATTATGTGGGGGAAACTACATAATGAATCTCTGGAGAGCGATAATATAACCCAGGATCGAAATACTACCATCTCGCATGTTGGTTCGTTAGAAATTAAACACGGTACAGAGGCCCGAATCCCAACTATACTCGTTAAACCATAATAACTTAACTTTGATTCCCCCTTGACAGGTACTCTTGTAATGGATCCTTAGATGGGTGCGGAGTCGGTACTGTTTAGCTTAAAGGGAGAGGTTACATTGTAGAGAAGTAGGCAGCTAGAATATTTTAAGGTGAGGAGAATTAGTAGGTAAATATAAACATCTATTCAAGGTAGAAGCTATATCGTGTGCTTTCGTAGAGACTCATAATGTCACAAGGCTCTGTTTGAGGGCTTGGGAATAGCTTCATTCCTTCAGATCTAATAATTGGCTATGGCGTCAAAGGACCTCTTGCTCTCTAGATTCCTTTCCAGAGGACTGGGGACCTGACTAGCCTATATATACAACAGATTTCGGGCTACCCCAACGACCTCCGTTGGGCTGTGTAGCCAATAGAACCCAAAAGGGAACAAATAAGCGGGCTGAAAATCCGTGTGACACATATAATAATCTAACCGTAGTTCGTCTATTCGTCGTGAGTCGTATGGTTGAAACCCGCTCGTTGGATCATCAATAATCACGCAGTATTACGAGAAATGTCGTTTGTAATACGAGAAGAATGAGAATCTTTCCAACATGAAAGCATGCGATACTTTCATGTCAAATACACGGGGCCATCATTGTTTCCGCACATAGCAATATTACATTACCAGGGCCCGAACCGGCGGCGAGTGGAGTTAACGGCGACAAGTTGCGTCAATTATCATTATGTCTAATGATGAATCATAGATGATATCGGATGATGTTGGAAACACATGGCGGTCAGCAGTAAATCAAGGTTAGTAATAGACTCCGGCAGACGTGCTGGTGGTCACGTGGTGGACAAGACCCTAATTAAAGGCAGCGATTCTTCAATGGATCTCGTGGGCTGCTGCTTGATTCAAACATAGTAGATATCCGGGAGTCAGTATGACACCAATCGGGGATTTGATAATTCTAGTTCCGCGATGATACGTAGTGTAAGTATTATGGAAAATCATACAAGACCGCTTTCGACCCAATATGCTAAGTGTCAAGTGGCCCAATCTCTCTTCGTGAAGCACGATGTGAATCCTGAGTACACGGCCAGTAGCTTAGTAGCAAACTGGCCGCCTAGGTACAATTGCATGTAGTAGTACTTGAACTATTGATGTACGAAAAAAGCCTGTCGTTAAGAAATGCAATAGAATGTTATAACACGAACTACCTAATAGACGCGCGAGCAGGTCCCTTACCCAAATTTTCTGACATACATCCAGCCACAAAGAAACAAAAGAAAAAAATACTCTGTAGCGCCGAGCAAGTCGTTACTAAAATGGAAAGCTTTGCGGCGAAGCTCCATTTTAAATACGGTGTAAATCAAAGTGCCAAGGCACTTCGATTTAAGATAACGTATCTTACGTAGTATTTCTAGGGGGTCCTCCTTGGACCCCGAGTAGGGGCTTCGCCCTTATTGATCCAGTAGTAAATATCTATCTATAGTATATAAATATTATTTTATTGGGGGCTTCGCCCCCAATAAGCAGATATAATGCCCGTTAGTAACCATGTTTACTATTGCAGTATATAAGCTATACAGTCAATTTAGGTGCGATACGTTATAGTTGATGCCTCGATTTAGAGTTTAACTAATCAACAGTTTATAGAGTTCTTTCCGACCAATTAAAGGCTTATAGAATTTATTTAGAGTTTTAAGGGTCACCGCTTAACTTCTTAAGCTTCGCCTTCCCTCTCATATTTAATTTACGTTATAATACCTATTCGAGGGAAAGCAAAGCTTTCCAACAACGTCCAAGACGTCTCATCCGTTTCCAAAATGGAAACCACGCCAAGATATGAATCATAATGGTTCAGAGCGCCATTTGCGATACGCCCCACCTACTAGTACCAGTACAGATTAGTCTAACTATGAATCATCCTCACTCATCGATGTTACCCCACACCCCTCGGGATTTGGGACGATAATTGAGATGGGGTCCTTGCAGCCATCCGACTTGTGGAGTAAGGTAAGGGTACCTAGGTACTGTACAGATGAGCCGTGAAGTTTGGTTCAGGGAACGTTCGTGGGATATACTGTAGAGTAGGGGATATCGTGAAATCATATAGACTCAGTCGCGATGCAGAATGAACCATAATGATAAGTGAACAAGAAACTTGAGTAGATATATAACGTGAAAAGTGAAGAATCAATGCGAATATGTTCTTGTGTAGCCAGATGTAAGCATTGTCGTGATGGGCAATCGTCTAATAGGGGAGAAAACCAGGGCACGCAGTGAGTTTCCCAGTTCAAAATCCAGGTATCAAACCCTTTCACCACGGGGGTAAACCACCATGCTATGATGACAAGGCGTTCCCTACATCGAACATAAGAATAATCACGATGTGAGAACAAATCAACGAGCCGACATCGTCTGACAGCAGAAGCACTTCTTTTGTTTTTTCATTTCAATTTCATGGCTACCTGAAGTGCCTAAAAGATATGCTGGCTAACTTTTCCCAACATCCCCAGATTTCATCTGTAACATGGTCCTCAGAGCAGCGGTCTCAGCTTCCTGACGCGCGAGGCGGAGCTTCAAATCGTCGCGTTCCTGTTTCACCTCATCAAGCTCTCCTCAAGTTCGGTGATGCGATCAATCCGCTTCTGACGGTACTTGCGAGCGGCGACGTTGTTCCGTTGGCGCTTGAGCGCTGTGACGTGGTCGACCGGGGGAGAGCGTCGCTTCCCCGGGTTAGGTGGCTGGACTTGATCGTAATTGATTGTCGGAGGCGACATGGAGTAGTGATCTGGTTGAGTTGTAGGTATTGCTGTTGCCGACGGCATGGTTGGAATGGGTATTGAATTAAACAAAGAAAATGTTGAGGCGTCGGGAGGTAAAATGTCTGAGCAATGGGTGTCAGTTGCCATGTTAGATCAACGCCCCAGACTGGGATTGAGTCATAGGTGAAGGCAGCCAAGGTAGGGAAGAGGTAGATGACTGATGAGGACATGGAGGCCTAGATGTATGACTCACCTTCGAGGCTTGTCGCAGGCGACAAGTCGTTTCCCAGGATGGGCGTCGTCTCGTGCGACGAACCCAAGTCGGTAAGCGACCAGTCTATACCCAGACCCAAGCCCAATCCCCCCTCCAGAGAACCGTCTCCGCCTCCACTCGAGCTGCCGTCCCCGAGTCCGAATCCGTATCCGTAAAGCCAATCATTAGTCAGGGGTGCAACAACGGACGTGTCGTCGCCCCGAAGGACTGGAAGAGGTCCGCGGTAGGCTCGAGCGCGGCACTCTGCCAGTCCAGGCACGGATCAGGTTGGCTGGTAGGTAATACCGGACTGACACGGTGGGCAGAGCGAGAAGCTGGCCTGGGATGGCGTGTATGCGATGCATGAGGTGGTGTAAGACATGATGATATGGTAAAAGGGCCTCCGTCTGAGGCCTGGTGAAAACTATCGAAACAAGTGAGGGGGATCGTATAGTCGCGCCGTCCTTTCTCTCGAACGGCGGAGGATTGATATGTTGGGTTGGTTCCCAAGAGGTGGTTGGAGAGGGAAGAGAAAGGCGGCCGAGGGGAGGGGAGACGGCGGCGTTTTGTGCTCGCCAGCCGCCCATACACCCATACAAATGATGCGGCACGGCGCATGCATACTACCTAGTTACAGCGATACCCCACAGATCTCCCTAGGTTAGGTAGGTCGGGATCTGGGACGCACAGCCACAGTGCTCTGCGCTACACCGCACTTTGTCGCCAACTCCGCCGCTACAACGTCACTAAGTATTCAGTATAGCTTACATCGCATCTGCCCCACGTTCGGACGGGCCGCATCTCACAGCAGATCAGATCACTTCGCAGCCTCTACACCCGTGTAACAGCTTGCGACTAGCAAGTAAACAATCCCACTAGACAACATCCCGTTACGCTCATGTCAGAGGAAAAGCCGCTTCCGTCATGATCAACGCCGTGTTGGTCTTTAATGGCCAAGGCCAGCCTCGTCTGACCAAATTCTACACCCAGCTGGTATGTGGTCTACGAGATTTGAATACGTCGTATTTCTCAATATAGCCATAGCGGCTAGTCTTACCTAACCTCGGTGATGGGGCGTCCCGGTTCTGACATGACTCGACACCCCCTAGGAAACGAGCATCCAGCAGCGTCTGCTCTCCGAGATCTTCGCGCTTGTGTCGAACCGGCCGAGCGGCGCGTGTAACTTCCTCCCGCTGCCCCTCTGCTCGCCGCCTCCGGCACGTCGCAATCCTCGTCCGAGCCTCACAATGACGTCCCCTCGCTCGTGACGTACCGCAACTATGCGACCCTGTACTTCATCGTCATATCAACGTCCACCGAGTCGCCCTTGGCGCTGCTCGACCTTATCCAGGTATATGTCGAGGCGTTGGATAAGCTGTTCGAGAATGTCTGCGAGCTGGACCTCATCTTCAACTTCGAGACGCTACACGCGGCCTGAGCGAGATGATTGTCGGCGGCGTCGTCATCGAAACGAATCTCGACCGTATCGTTGCGGGGGTCAAGGCCCAGGGCACCGTCGCCAAGCGGCCTGTCAACGAGTCGAGGAGTGCGGGGCTGGGAGCTGGTTTGGGAATGGGTGGGAATTTCGTCTGGCCAGGCAGGTAATTCGCACGCATCATGGTATGGGATACGCATTTACGGAGTTCAACGGCGTTTCTGCGAGGCTGGGCCCTCCGGCATGGGGCGGGTGGGATAAACGCATTCTGGGAAACAAGGGCGAGCATCCGCCTCGCGCTTTGGTATAGATATTTATACAAAGATTATAACATTATTGGTATCTCAACAAAACCCGTAACTCCGCCAATGCGATTTGAGATGGAGAAGAGATGTAATGTACAGGTCCTCTTATTTCTGATCCGCCGTCGGCGTTGATGTGTCGGGTCGATGTCGATCGTATCGTTGCGCTGATGAAGAAAAGACACCTAGTGCGCTCCAAATTTTATTTCGGACCTAATATCGAAAGTTAACTCTTCCAGCCCCTCCATCCAAGTCTAAGTATAGGAAGCACATACCCCCTCAAAAGGCTGATTTTCTGTATCCCATTCCATGAATAGGAATGAGTACACAATCACAACTAGTAGAACAGCAAGAATTAGTCCACATGCCTGTTTTCACCTCAGCCTCGACAGATCATGGGTATTAAATATCCGAACAGCCCTGCCCTAACCACCACCGGGTTTCGACTCACATGTCACGCTCCCCCAGCTGCGCCAGCCTGACCCACTTGTCCCAGAGCGGCCGCGCCGTCGCCAGCCTGATGCGTCGCTTGTAGCGCCTCTCGAGCCGGAACTTCTGCTTCTCGGAGAGCCTCGAGAAGTCGGGCGGCCAGACCTTCTTCGGCTTGTAGCGGCTGTAGATGCCCGCCGCCACCGCCGGCCTCGTCGCTTTGCTGAGCTTTGGCAGGACGGACCCGCCGCTCGCTAATTGTCGTCTGAGTGTGGGAAACATAGTCACCCCGTCAATAGAACTATTTGACGGCTTATGTGTTTGTCGATCGTCTGCGTTTTGGGTTTGCGACTGGGCCGACGATAACTTTGCTTGATGCTAAAGAATGCGCTCCGAGCTGCCAAAGGTACCTTTAGGTAGGTACCGGGGAAAAGTGTGGCTTGACGGGACTTGCCATTAACGGATTATCGTATCTATAGGGTATAAATACATATTCACATAGTGTACACGGGACATCCCGTCCCGTCGGAGTCGCCGCATGATAGTGTTCACGGTTGGTAGTCTTGCTAAACCTTCTTCTGTCGTGGTAGTCAAGGGTGAAACTGTGTATTATCATCGGTCGGCTTGCCTATTTGTAGTCCTGCAAGGTACAGAGGACAGCCATGATACATTATTCCTCGAATCTTCCGCTCCCATTCTCGCAACCTGATCTACATCGTATCACCCTTTGTTCGAGATTGAATGTTTCCCATTCTAACCTCATACAATAATTAAGGCGTGCGTGTCAATAAGTCCGCTCCCAAGTGGTCCACCATATGCCTACATTTGCGGCAACTGCAAGGTCCAACATCTTTAGTCCTTCGTCGAAAATGATCAGCTTGCCCATCTTAGCTCGTTTGCCCCTATTACCCCGCCCGCCTTTTCTCGGCCAAGACTGAGATCAAAGTGCAGGTCTCCGTCGTCACTATCTTCCAGACCCTGCGCCTTCGCTATCATCTTGTTGAACTGACTTTGTATCTGATCCCTTGCTCTCATACTGCCCTCCGCAGATTTTTATCTGACAAAAGTTCGTTACTAGGAAGATTAAACCGCAACTCGCTCATGGGTCGCGCGTTGCTCGCCTTCTCGTCTCCGTGTTCGGGATCGGTTCCTTCAACTAATGGGTTGTAGACTCCACCACCATAGGATGGAAGTACATGTCTACATTTCAGGGAGCGTCCGGCTCGCCCCGTCATAAACTCACAACGCCCATTCCAGGGCTGTAAAATATGTAGCCTCGTGGCTTAAGGCCCGGCGCAGGTTGCGTGATGATGGGTGCCTCGCCACCATCAAAATCTCCACCAAAGGACCCAATAGACAATTGACTATCATCTCGTACATGCCTAGGACGTGCGAGAGGGGAAGTAGGCCGGCCCTCGTCTGCTGAACTACGACTTCGAAAATGCCTTCGAAGACCAGCCGTAAATGACGGGGAGTATGACATCTTGACCTGGCGTTCAAACGCACCCGAGGCAGATATGGCCATTGGAGCATGAGCGAAGTGCCTTGCTGTCGAAGATGAGCTGCCCGGCCGTAAATCAAGACTCCCACGCAAGCTTGCTTCTGCTCCAGCTGGCATACCACGGAACTTAGCGTACCCAGAAGTTTCTAAGTGAATCTGAATAGAGGGGGAGGCTTGGTGTCGTTTTTCTTCATCCACAAGTTCAAGGTCTTCGAGCTGGAAAGAAGCGATCTTCCCAACATTCCATTGCTGTCCCGAACTTGGGTCTCTCCGGATAAGGGTTAAAGAAAAAGGAGTGAATAGTCGTCGCTTCGAAGATGAGAAAGCGTGTGTGCCCGTAACGGGATCGGGGGTTAGATAAGATGGCTCAGCAGAGTCGTGAGGAATATGTCTATATCCGGCACGCGTGGGGAGTGGCGGCGGGGGTAGATCCTCGACGTGAGATGGTTCATGGAAATGAGGACGGGGTACATTGGGTAATGGTGGAACGTTCTGTCCAACTCTATCAGTGGGGCTCAGAGGCGCCCGGAGGCCACTTGTTGTCGGTACGGCCGGTTGCTGCTCAGACAGACCGTACGGGACCGACCCCATTGGAGGCTTTCGGCTGGCACTCCATGATCATGGTTTTCTTTGCCTGGTAGAGCTGCTGCCACGATAGGCGTGGTTCCTGGTGCGGGCTGGCCCTGCACGTTAGGTAATGGCTTTCGATGAATACGAGGCTGTGAGCTCTCTCCGCTCGATCTAGGAGAAGAGGGATGCCACGGCTGATTCAACGGCGCCAATGGTTCGTCCTCGGGCGTCTGAAAATGCACGTAGTAAAGCGAACTAGCAACATCCTCCGCTGTTACGTTCTGATCTGCGGTTTAATGTCGATAAAATGATGTCTATAAAATCAGTCAGATTGCACCATGTTGAGTATCTCGGTGGCTAGACTTACCCCTCGTGCCAGGAACTCTTGAAATATAAAGCGTGAGCGGATCTTGCTTTACTTCATTCGGTTTGTCGGGTATTTAGGAGGATTCGCGGCAAGCTGATTCAACGCGGCCAGAGACCGCGCCTCGACATGCTCGCTCATAGCCAGTGAGTGCGGAGCGGCGCATAAGACAACCTTGACCTTACAATGACGTGATCAACATAAAGTTTAACGCCTTGTGGGCGGCCTGGCTGCAATAAAGAGGAAGGAGAAAAAGACAAATGCCTGTGGCCTTGAATGCGATTTAAGATTTCATGCACGCCGTGAAACTGCGATTTAATTAAACTGGCGGGAACGTCGGGCTCGAACAACATTGAATGAGAGACGTAGGTATGTCGGTGGTGTAAGTAGGCAAGTACCTGAGCAGTACCTATCAGGCTACATATGTACCCCGACGACGCGACCCCACCAAGCAGGCTACAGGAAAGCTACCTATCTAGGATCTCTGCTTGGGTAAGGCCACGTAAATAAATATACGGGGCCAGTAGCGTTCTATGGAGGGACTTATTGAATTCACTATTGTTAGACCTACATATACAGAATGGGTTCTGAATGGGTGACGATGGCATTTATTCACTGTAAGTGCGTCAGCGTCGTGGCTGTGTCATAGCTACCTAGGTAACTACCTAGTCCGTTTTTGACATTTGACAGGCCCAGCGCGGCTGTTGGAATTCGCCCTGTTGGCGGGGCTGGCGCCTGGCAGGCGGCGATCTCGGGACTATCCACATATATGCATATATGACACGCTGCATTCGATCATTCTACCTATGTACTTAGGTACCTACTAAGTAACCAATCCCGGCCTCAGAAACCCATTGCCTCGAGCTTCTTTCCTGCTGCACCAATGTCTCTCACCACGTTATGCTGCCAGTTCTTCTTATCCCACAAATCCTGCGCGATCTGGTCAGTCAAGTCCCTATCATCCTCCGGATCCACGCCCGCCGATCGTTGTCAATTACATCCTTGGGATTGGATGCCCTGGGACCACTTGAAGAGGTTATCTTTATCCCAGATTTCCTTGATACGCCGCAACTCATGGCGGTTATCTCCAAAATAGGCTCTCTCATAACCTCCCTTGACTAAATCTCTGTCGGGAAAGTTCAAGAACGTCGCAGCCTGGCCTAAAGAGAAAGGTCGTAACTTCTTTTTCAGCTTACCCATGAACCCTCTCATGTTCAAACATCCATCCATTTGTCCTTCCACAAAACCTCGACGTAGGTGTGATAAAGTGCTTCGCGCCAGAAGAAAGCCGTATCTGTTGGCTTTGGTTTCGATGCTTGACCCCCGCTATGAATCCAGACAATGTCCAAATTGACCGCTTCCCCCAGATACAACTTCCGAAAAGCTTTCATTTCATCCCGAAGGATCGTTGTGATTTTCTCAACGTTCCTGTCGATTTGCTCCCTGTTGAAGACGAAAGCAGCGAAAATACGATACGTCTTGTTTTCCGCAAAGAACTTCTTGCTCTCATCAAACCATTGCTCCTCGAGCGTCTCGTAGAGGAACCGTGTTGAGGGCTCTGGCAAAGCTCGCTTCTTAAGTTGCTTCTTCACATCCACATTTTTTATATGCTTGTCGATGAGCTTGTCATAGTCTTCTTTGCTCCCGTCGTAATACACCGTGAATCGCACCCCATCTCCAGTTTTCTCTCGTAGATCACATATCCATGTGCTATCAATAGTTATTTCAGTGGGCCAGTCAACTTTGTAAAACTCATTCATCGTGGGTAGCAACTGATCCATTTTCTCCTCTCCTGGAATCCACAGGAATCTCCCACCGACCACCCAACCGTCCTTGCTGTTCAAATGCTGTATCTTGAGTTTCATTTGGGTCATAACGCCAAAATTCGCCTGGCCCGCACCTTGAAGCGCCCAAAACAACCTGCCTTTGTCCGAGTTTCGCTCGTCGCTGCGCTTGACTTCCACAATCTGCCCGTTCGCAGTCACAAGAGTTGCCTCCAAGAGAGTATCGCTTTCCCGAACGTTCGAGTAAAGGGACCCAGACCAGAGCCTAGGATGAAACCACCTACTCCCACGTAAGGACAACGACCGCCATTGATAATGAGCCCATTATGGTCTCCATTAATGAGAGTTCTATACACCTCCCCATTGGCAGCCTGCATCAATAGTGATGGTATCTGCTCGGACGTCAAGTCTGACCTTGTTCATCTTTCTGAGGTCCATCAAGATGTTGTTCTTCTCGAGGGCCGAGGAGAACCCCTGCGTAAGAGTGGCCTCCGCATCTTATCGTGAGTAAAAGCTTCTGTGTTTTGACTTGCTCGATAATGGACCGTACATGGGCAGTATTTTCCGGCTGAACCACGCAGGGAGGCCTTGTGAAGCGGAAAAGGAGGTTTGAGGTGACGACGGCCTTTTCGTAATCCCTGTAATTATCGTCGTCTAATTTGACGATAGGGATCTTCTTAAATGTCAAGGTTTTAATTACAGTGTCCATTGAATCTATTGCATAGATGAGGAGCTGAAGCATGAAAGTCACAAAGTGTCTATGTGAAGACTCGGGCCAGATAGACACAAATACGGAGGCTCTTTGGTGGCTCTGGTGGCCAAGACTGGACCTCGTTATCTTTCAGCTGGCACGGGGACGTAGATCATTGCTTAGGCGCAGGATTTATTGGGCGTATATGATAAGAGCCGCACATCTAGAACGAAGCTCTCCGAAGCTTTGCTGCAGGCTGGGCCGTTCCCCGCACGTCCAAGGCTGTGTACTCAGGGGTATTATCGAAATATTTTGTTAGTTAGTCCTGTATTTTCCCCCCTACTTTAAATCGGGTTTCGCGCATAGCATCGAGAAGTGTCACACGGATTTTTAGCCCTCGGCAATTTGTACCCTTTTAAGTAATATTGGCTACACAGGCCCAACGGAGGTCCGTTGGGGTAGCCCGAAATCTGTGTATATATAGGCTAGTCAGGTCCCCAGTCCTCTGCTAGGGAATCTAGAGCAAGAGGTCCTTTAACGCCATAGCCAATTATTAGATCTAAAGGAATAAAGCTATTCCCAAGCCCTCAAACAGAGCCCTTGTAACAAGAAGCGAAAAGGCTGGAATTAGAAAACGCCCAGTGCTACTCATTTCCATGTCTTTGAATAACTAGTAAACCAAGAAGGCTTTCACACTTCAACAATACTAAAGTCCATATCTGCCGGCACCACATATATCTGTGGCATTTATGTTCAGGCTGGAAGGGGTCACGTAAGACCAATCGGCAATAATACCAAAGTGTAAATACCCAACGGAGGCAGTTGTATTTTGTGGCATTGTACTATTGGATAAACACGTTACATTGAAACCTATCAACCAACAAACGGGCCTGTCGACTCCTGGCGCGTTGGGCGAAATTAATTGTCGTCGGCTGAGTCATCCGGTTCGACTTTATTATTGCTGGTAAGGCTGTAACCCCAACTGTAAGAGCCGCCCTTGGGATAAAATAGATTCCATTTCAACTTGAGAAAAGCCAGTGTGGCCATCACGACACCATTAAAATATAAGGTGGTTTCGAATATTGCAATTTTTTTTAACTAGTAACTATCTGAGCACTTGCGTATTATTACGATGGATCGATTTAACTACTATCTTGATTACATCCTTAGTATCACAGGATTTGTGATAGCTTGGGTCAACAAGACTGCGAAAGGGGTTGTACGGAAGCTATTTGGGCTGGACCCGCCGTTGGTCGAGGAAACTGATCAGGTCAGTCGCAAAAGACTTGATTCTACTGCTAAATTAACCATGTTTAGGATGTCAACCCCGATGGCCAGCCAAAAACTAACGCCGAGTTTGTTTCGAACGTCAAAAAAGCTTTCCAGAATACACCTGCCGAGAGATTCTTCAAGAACAATCCAAAGTTCATCGAGGAGCTGGCGGAAAAAGCTGCAGCCCTGGCCGACGACTCATCCACGCCCATCTGTGGCAAAGCCCTTTTGCCTAAAACAGCACAGGTCACGATGCATCAACAAGTGCTCTACTGCGGTTAGTGTAATCGAAAAAAAAAGGGAGGACAAGTTAACGCATTTGCGTGCTGACATTACCAACGCAGATGACAGTACCTCCATGAAACGCGAAGGTCGTTGGGACTCCCAGAACAAGCTCATCAATAGAATCGCTCGAGTCACTACCCGAATCCTACCCGAGGGCGAAGGCGTCTACATGCGCTACATCAACCAAGACATACCCAACTCCAACAGTCTCAAATTTGAGGACCTGCTCGACGCCATCAAGCCGCTATCATGGGGCGGCGACACCCCCATCGGCACGAATCTGAAGGGGAAAATCCTTGAGCCGTTGGTCTACAGCAAGTTGCCAAATGACCTCAAGAGACCACTCCTCGTCTCCATCATTACAGACGGAATGCCTGATCCGGAGCCGAAGTCGACCTTGGTCGACGCCATCGCCGAGTGCGGCGATAAGCTCGAGGCTGCCGGTCTCCCTCGCGAAAGTAGACCCCCTTGCTAGATACCTTTAGGTGGCAGTCGCTGACTTGGGTTCGGCTTTTAGGCGTTAAGTTCATGCTTGGCCAAGTCGGCTCAGCTAGGGCGGCAACACAGTTCCTACAAGACATTGGCAAGGAGCCGAGGATTGCGGATGTGATATTTGTTGCTTCAGGTAAGCTGGCGGTGTACTCTGTCACAATTCTCGGCATAGTTTGGTAAGAAAATTTGCTAAGATATTACAGAAAAGTTGGACGTCACGGCTTCGAACCTGGAAAGTGATTGGAAAATGGACGAATGGGTCAGCATGACTTGATACCCACCCCTATTTCCATCAACCATGACATTGCTAATGATCCCAACCATAGCTTATCGAAACCTTGTATGCGCCTATCATGAAGAGCGAGAATAAGAAAAATCAGTAGAGTATTGAAGAGCTTGTACTTGAAGTCGGCAAGAGACACTTGGTGTGTCAAGGTCTCTTCTTGAGAACCACCTCGTGGAGGTCGTCTGGCCGTACGCAGGGAGTCTCTGTCGGGGTTCTATGAGATATGGGGTAGGGCATCTATATTGTTGTTGCGCGGAGGTTTCTAAAACTACCTCCATAGACGTAGTATGCCTATATATAGATAGTCCCGGTGTTCTAGTAATACCTTGTGACTTCGTGACAGTCTCTTTATCTAAACAGGTGTGATGGTATGGTCACGATAATAGAGGAAAAGGAACAGCATATTGTGAATGTAAGCACCTTTTTACCATTACCATTACCATTACCAGAACTATAATTATAATGAACGAGCACTCAACAACAGACACTATAGTTTTAGTTACATGCCAGAATATACAAGTAATACCACGATTAAATGCCGAGTTCTATGAGGCCCGCATGCAGAGTATATGTACAATCTATACGTTTAGATACCACGCGCTGACAGAGGCTCTAAATTTGCAAGGTATGAGGAACCATGTTATTAGTTCAAGCAACTTTCTCATTCCAGAAAATTCTCATCAAATCCAGGACAGGCTATGCTCACACTACATACACTTATACTTGGTAGATACTTGATTTTGACTCAAAGCAGGAGATTGGATAACGCTGGCCTGGTGTGCCAAGGTTACGAGATCGTTCCTCAGTAGGTATTGCTTGATCGATTTGGTCTTCCTGCCAAGCCCACGTGTTTGGGTCGGGAGTGGCCTAGCGCAACGAAAAGACAATCGCCGTCTTTTTCCATATGCTTTAACATCCATAGAGATATGGGTATTTGATGAAGCGGATTGAGACCATCGCTTTCAGGTTGTGCCGTGAGCCGACCGCCGAGGCCCAAACCACAAGCTCTAGCGACCCCGTTTCCTATATCAGAAAACTTGGCAGCACGATGACGTCAGAGAGTTTATTGGCAGAAAACAAGTGAAAGGACGGCATTACCGAAACGGGAGGTAGGTGAGTATATCTATTGGTTAAATACCGCTAACTTTGGCGGGCCCGGCCGTCCACGCCGTCCACACCGTCCACACGCACACGCATACACCCAAACAGAAGAGGAGAAGGCCTTTTATTTTATACCCTAAGGCAGTCAAGCTTGGCTAGAAGATAAGAACAGCCCCAAAAATAACGCCGAGCTCTTCCTTGATCAGGCCCCTGCCTACATATGCATAGAGTAGTATATTGATGGAGCATACATGCACCCAGCTTAACTGGCCTGTTCGCCTAGCCCTACCTCTGTCTAGTAGTATGTGGTAGTATGTGTTAGGTGGGAGGGAAGCATGCACGGCTGTTTGCTCAGCCTAGACCATCTACTTTAGCTCGTTATGCCCGCCGTCATTAACGACACTTGGAGGCCGCTAAGATCGAATTGTGAAAAACCCGCTGGTCGAGGAGCGGGTCAACAAACTCTGACTTATCACCATCATCGTGAGTTTTTATCGGCTTTTCGGCAACGGGCACCGCATAGCATGCTGAACAAGACAAGCAGGCCCGGCCAAGAATACCACCCTCCATCAGGATCAAGAATACCTTTAAGAACTGACGCAAGTAGACAAGGGTTAGGTAGTTCCGAAGAGCGCAGCGCAGGAGTGCAGCGCATCGCTGCATTCTACATGGCATAGCATAGGACTGCGCACTATAATTCGTGTCCCGCATATACATATACCGCAGACGGGGCAGATCGCGCCCACTTTTGTCTTTGTGTCTGTTGCCCGATCAGGCGACCGAATGTTCGTCCGCTTGCGTTTCAGAATGTTCCCTGCTTTCGTTGCGGCGCGACGACGATTACGCAGCCCCATGGACCAAACCAAATGCCTTTCTGCGTTGTCTGGGTTTTCGAGAAGCGCAACGCTAAAATAAGCACCGCCGTTAGTTTTAGATGAGAACAGAGATTCCTCCTTGCGCCACCCGATGGCGGATGGCGGGAACGCTGTTCTGGGTGCACTAACAATTATAAGTCTAACCTACCACAGTAGGTATTCGTACCTTTTCCGGTGGTGGTGGCACGAGTCCTGGCTGTCCTGGCACGAGGGTGCCGTTCAACCAGCCAGCCCAGCTTGGAATGCTTCGTGATTGCCCCATCGATCCACAGCGCCATTCCTTGGCGGGCTAGGAAGTTGATAGCAATCGCGGCCAAATAAAGCAGACAAGTGTGGCACAAGGACGAATACGATCCACACCATGGCAAAGTCTCCAGTCTCCAATGTGTAGTCTGATAATCTGGCCCTCATAAACGTTGGTTATGGATGGAACCCATTGCCTAGTCGGTATGTGCCGGTGGGCTACGCATCGAGCCGCAGTTGGCAAGGTTGGGCTTTTAAGAGCGTCTTGTCCTGTTCCGTGGCTCATTGTTTTCTGAATTGGTCTCGTTTCGTAACAACTATGTCATGCAGCGAACTCACATATAATATACCCTGACCTTTCAATCAGATCTTATAGGACAGGACTCTTACCTTCGTTATACCTCTCAATTATAGCATCCAACTTGCGTCAGCGCATCCTCAAGCTGGTTCTTGGCTGGCGAACAGCTCTCGTTTAAGCTTCTACCCTCCCAACACTGACTGCCTCGACTCGGTCCCCTCATACTGAGCTCCTTCAACAATATCCGATAAGCATCGCATGCATTCAACATCTCTTGACACTTGTCGAGCATCTCGCGCTGTAAATCAAGCTTCATAATATCAAGGCTTGCTGGGGCCTGCTTACAATGAGACTACGCGACATCTTCCTCGCTGCAGCTATTCCAAGCGCCGCGGCGCTACATCAAAGCGTGGTTGCGCACTCAGCAGGAGACGTTGACTTAACGCCGTCGGGATCAGGTATGACACTACCTAAAGCTCATAGTCCCTCGAAGACGTCAGTGCTACGAAAAGGTAACTAATGAGGAAACAGAAAACAGCAGCTTCACGGAGACTATCGCCAATGCCCCACCACCACTGAAGGCGGCTTTATCCGATAAGCCTGCAGTCGGTGCATCTGTCATGGGATTGATCGTATTCTCAGCCGCTGGGCTCGTCTTGTTATGATAACGGGGCAACATCTAATTTATTTTCGCATTGCAAATGGAGTTTGGGCGTGGTTGAAACGAATAGGGCAGCATGGCGGGATGGGAAACGACGTACCAAGAGGCACGACCGGTTTCTGGGCAACGAACGGCGTTCTGGATTATATTAATTTGCTTCTATATACCCCTTCATCGCAGCGACCGACGGTAGTCAATAATAAATTCTCAATACTCTCATCAATCCCGCGTTGCGTGTGACGTGACGTACATTCTCTACCCATGTTGCTCTCAAGTATAGCTGCCGTAATCTGCCGAAGGCAGCGAACCTGTTCCTATGTGATTGTTGTAGGCTTCATTGTTCGCGCGGCCGGGTGTCGCATTGCCACATTGACAGCCATAGGGCTGCATGCGGCGCGTGGAATGCGTGGTGTAGGGTTTAGTGGCAACCAGGATTGCGCTGACGTCTGCGCTGTTGTTTTGCGACACTGTAGTGTTTCGCTCTGTAACTTCTTCTGCGTCGACTGAACAGGGTACTTGATCACGTAGCTCTCTCATTATACTACTTGCGAGACTAGACAAGTTGTTCACGCAGCGACGGGGACTTGCTGTGGCTGCTCAGCAGGTTCTTGGGAGGATCTTCATCCGGAGGCCTGGGAAGATTATCCTGTAAAGAAAAAAAAAAACCGTCAACTTTGCTTTAAAAACAACTTTCGCGATTTCTTGCCATGTTTGCTATGCACACACCTGATCGAATATGACTCGTATCATCAAACTACAACTGGGACACACAGCTATATCGGTCGACTCGTCCTGGAGGTCTACAAGCGCAATCTCGAACCTGTCGCCACATGGGCATGGGTAGTGGAAGATCTGGAGCGCCTCGTCAAAGGTCATGTCCTCGATCTCAACCTCGTCGTAAACTGCGATTTCCTCTTCTTCTGCCATCTTGCTAAAAAGGAGGGGAAAAACCAGTCGCACAAATTTGCTGTTTACGAAGCGTCGAGGTGCACAGGTGTCAGCTGTTGAAAGTGAATAAGTCAGATCAATCAACGCCACTTTGTCGCGAAATTCTTGTAAAACCCGCGATGGTGGCGTGCTATCGGATATAGGAATTTAACCCACCTCCTCCATCCATAGGTAGCCACCTACCTAGGTATCGCCTCACACCAGCCACATTTCTCTGGCACTCCAACAGGTTAGCGGCTCGCCAAGCACCTAGGGGCAGGCCTGGGGAAATCACATGCTAGGTAGGTGCCTACCTAGGTAACTAGGTAGCCCAGACGTCACACTGACCTGTATGCAATACCGAGGAACATGCTTTGTGCGACTAACCTACCTAGACCATCATCACCAGACTTCCCCTTCGCATCGTCTACGAAGCGCTACTCGACCACCGCCACCGCCGCATCACCTGTTAATCATGTAATACTACGTAGAGCTTCATTGACATAGAATTGTTCGCGCATCATCATACGACGCGCTTAATGGGTTGACCGTCGTTACCAATTGTCCCGATCACCATCCGCCCCAACCTCTCGTGACAACGCCGAGTCGCATAGGGAGCGCATTCCCTTCGGCTCGCCGTGATGGCGGTATACTCCAAACCAATCCTGCCCGACCGGTCGATTAAGCAAGTCGTCTCGCAATTAGTCGAGCTATACGTCTCAAACCGCTCGCGCATCTCTCGCGCCGTTTATCTGACGCTGGTGCTCGCCCTCGTAAACCGTATCCGTCATGCCGTCGCCGAGCAAAAGGCCGCTTCTGCGCGTGAAGCTGCCAAGCGACACTCTGGCACCACGTCGAGCGACACGCCAGACTCGGCCAGTAAGAAGAAGGTCGAATTAAATCGCGAATTCTTCCGCTCCTTGCTGAGGCTTTTGCATATCGTCGTACCCGGCGCGTCCAGCAAGGAGGCCAGGATGCTTCTTAGTCATAGCTTCTTCCTCGTGGTACGAACCCTTATCAGCTTAAAGGTCGCCGAAATGGATGGTGCTATTGTCAAGGCGCTCGTGAAAGGAAGTGGCAAGGAGTTCTTGACGAGGATAGTATGGTGGATGTTGATTGCAGTGCCAGCGACCTTCACAAACTCAATGGTCAGTATAGTAGTATTCAAGTCCTTGAACGCTGATCACAGAGTTACTAATAATGGAGCCGCGTTCCAGTTATCCTATCACCAAGCCGAACTCTCTCTCAAATACCGAACACGGTTGACACAACACATACACGACAAATACCTCTCGAAGCTAACGTTCTATGGCATATCTGCCTTGGACGATCGAATAAAGAACCCTGACCAGGTGATATCCGTAGATGTTGCCAAATTTTCAAATAGCTTGGCTGAGCTGTATAGTAATTTAGCCAAGCCATTACTGGATATGGTACGCATCCCAATTGCTAATCCATGTCACTCTCAGCTAACTCACTTGCAGACAATCTATACGTGGTCATTATCGAAAAGCGTCGGCGGGGAAGGCGTCGTGTTCATGTCTCTACTTGTCCAGCTTTCAGCTGGTGTCATGCGAGCCCTCACACCGCCCTTCGGTAAATATGTGGCTGATGAAGCGCGACTGGAAGGTGAATTTCGATTCCAACACTCGAGGCTTATCGATCACAGCGAAGAAGTAGCTCTCTATCACGGCCACGAGGCGGAGAAAGATACGCTCGACAAAGGATATTTTACCCTTATCAAGCATGTGAATTACATTCTTCGGCGGCGTTTCTACCATGGCATTATGGAGGATTTCGTCATAAAATACTTCTGGGGAGCACTAGGCCTTTTATTATGCAGTGTTCCTGTATTCTTCAAACTCCCAGGCCAGCTGAGCGAGGTCGTAAGCATGGGCGACCGTACAGAGACCTTCGTTACGAATCGCCGTATGCTACTAAGCGCATCCGATGCCTTTGGCCGAATTATGTTTTCTTATCGCGAAATTATGGAACTAGCCGGCTATACATCCCGTGTCGCATCTCTGTTGGACGTAATGGATGATATACAAGCGGGTCATTTCGAGAAGAAGCTTGTGTCAAGCTCAGGAACTGAAGAGCACGAAGCTGTGTTGAAAGGCCGCGGAAAAGTGGTTGAAAGTAAGGACATCGAATTTATTGACGTCCCTATCATCTCTCCCAATGGCGATGTGCTTGTCAAAGCATTGTCATTCTCGCTAAAGCAAGGCGATCACCTCCTAGTTGTTGGGCCGAATGGCTGCGGCAAGTCTAGTCTTTTCCGTATACTGGGTGGCCTGTGGCCCGTCTACGGTGGTACCGTATACAAGCCTCCTTTTACAGACATTTTCTACATTCCTCAACGACCCTATCTATCTCGAGGCAGTTTGCGACAACAGATTACCTATCCAGATAGTTTACGGGCAGTACGGGCACGTGGAGTAACTGATGCCCAATTACTTGACATTCTCAAGCTCCTATCGCTTGAGCATCTGGTAGATCTCTATCCGGAAGGCTGGGATGCCGAAGCTGAATGGCGAGATGTCCTTTCGGGAGGATTGCAGCAACGCGTGGCGATGGCCCGTCTGTTTTACCACAAGCCCGGTATGCGATCCTTGACGAGTGTACGAGCAGTGTAACGCTAGAGACAGAGAAAGTCATGTACGATAACGCCAAGGCGCTGGGCATCACTCTCATGACGGTCAGTCATCGAAGGAGTCTCTGGAAATACCACAGTAGGATCTTGCAATTCGACGGACAAGGGAACTTTGTCTTCACGAAGCTCGACGCGGAGAGGAGGCTGCAGCTCGAAGACGAGAAGGAGGATCTCGAGGTCTTGCTGAGACAGGTGCCTGAGATCGAGAGGCGGATTGATGAGCTGACTGCTGAGTAGACTGGGCTCGGCGAGAGGCGGTGTAAAGCTAGGGGCGCGCTTTTATGTAGCTATACTATACTCCACGTATTACATGAAGCATTTAAGTTATGTTAAGAGGTTGCCAATGTAAGAACGTGATTCACGTTCACGACATAGTATACACAAATGTCGTGTCGTTTATGTTACTCTTGGTAGCGAAGCAACATCGCAGGTGCTTCCTCTAGTGCCATCATGTTAAGCGAAAAAAAATAGCTGGAACATGACCCCTTCGAGCCTTCTGGGAATAAAATTTGAGTTCATACATTTAGTCCTGGACTTGATTCAAACATTGTTGCCAGTCTCATATCAGACGCTGACCCTCTCGCCCGGAAGTAGAGCGATTTGCTTGTTGATAACCAATAGTGATACCAAAATTCCAGTATCCAATGCGATTCTTTGCAGCTCGTTAGGTAGTTGTTCGGATACCTCCTCGCAAGGAGGGATGAACTCAAATTATTGTCTCACTGAGATGATCCGCGTGTTAACGTCCTCGAAGATCAAGTAGTGTTTGTTTTTCACTCGTACCGAAGGACCCGTACCTTCATGACCCCCTTGACGTCTTAGAAGCTTATTGAGATCTGAATATCTTCCAAGCCCTTGCTACGCCTAGCAATGTTCATGTAAATGAAAATCAGATCATTTGAGCTTTATCCACGTCTCCTGTAATCCACTGCCTGGCTCCGACAGGCGTTGCACAATCTCTCCGTGCATTAGTTTGTGAATATAACATTCGCCTACTACGGTGTATGTATCGTCCTCGGCCTGACGCCTTAGAATAAAGGGCACATTGGCACCATAAAGGATGCAAACTCGGTCTTCGCAATTCATGGTCTCTGGACCGATCCCTCGAAGTCCTGATGCGGTGGTGAAAAGGGTCCGTCTTTTCGCCGTCGTCGCCGCTGTGTCTAGGAAGCGGTCTACGCGACCATGCTGCGCAAGCTGTCGAAGGGTTTCTTCCGTTATAATCGAAGAGCCACCGAATCCAATATCAGATGCTTCAAGAGTTGAGGGGGTACAGTATTGTTGAGTTGTGTAAAACTTTGATCTTTCGCTCCGAATGCCGAGTCCTTAAGAGACCACCGCAGACTATCTTCGAGGAGGCATTTCGAAAAGTCCGCGAGGTGGTGAGATGTGTTTTGAACCGGTAACCCGTGCCAATCCTTGCCAGCCGTCAATGTGAAGGCGAGATCTTCAAGATCTGAGAGCGTGTAGTGGTAAGTTGGAAGCTCATCGAATTTAGGCGGTGTAACATCCAAATTAGACATGTAGCTACGGTTCCTCCCAAAGTTGAGGAATTCCCCAGCAACACTCGAGATCGACTCAACGTCTATTCCGCGGATGACCAAAACATTAGCGTCAGCATATCGCTTACGCTGCATGAGTTTTCCACCCGCGGGTTCGAAGGCCGCACTTGGTTCTAGAGGAGTTAAGGTCTCTGTGACAACGCAGCGCCATAGAGGGACCCAGGAGGGTAGCGTGACATCGTACTCGTCTCTACCGCTATTGGGCTCCTCGCATTTCTCTTCTTGCTGGACGCTAGACAACAAGCCCAAAGAGCCTGAACTATCCAAGATCTTGGCTGCGACTTCGTGATATACCTGAGCTATGGACTTGGTATAATCGGGTAAAATGAAGGGCATTTCCTGCGCAGAAGGCTGGTCAATAGTTGGTACCCCCAGGATCCCAAATACTTGATCGCGGGGGTCTGCACATCGGAACTGCCGCGTTAATGTCAAGAGTTGGTGGAATGAAAAGCGAGGAGCCTGGAAGTATACTTGAGAGCGCGATATCCGATACATGAAATATGCGTTTATGATGCCAGTGGGAACAGACCGCGGGTTTAGTGACATTCTATATCCATACCTTCCAATTCTCTGGCTATTGCGGCGAAGAGCTGTAAGCCTGGGGTAGTTTATGCGGATGATGGCTGCACCGAGACCTATCCACTCCCAGTTGATCTCATATGAACCCCATAGGACCACCGCAGATCGGGCTAAAGTAACTTCCTGGATCACCCAAAGACGGCGAAACCATTGGCGGTTGTAGAAGTAGAGAATGTCTCGCCAGATAGAATCGTCTGCGGCTAATGGCTCGTCATATGTGCTATGAGCCTGATCCGGAACTAGAGACGAATATGTAGCCAATGGAATCTGAGCCGAGTAGCCCTCCCTCTCTCTCCAGCGGTTGATAATCCTACATAGACCGGAAAACGCCATAGAAGGAGAATCGTGGTCATAAGAGCGATCATTCTCGCCTAGCCAGATATATATTCGAAATGCATTCTTGTATATTGAGCTCATCTTTCGTACCTGCTGTGTCCGCTCTTGCACGTCGTTTTGGTTGATGCAAAGTGCATCCGCCCAAAGCATTTGGGATTCCGAGGGCCGTCGAATCCTTTTTATAGCTCGAAACAGGTTCTCGCCTACTAGGACCTCGGAATCATTACAGAAAATTGAGGCCTTTGGTCGAAGTTCTTCGGGCAATGGGCGAAATATAACGTCGTCGTCGAGTCTCCATGTATACGAAAGAGCTGAGTAAGACTGCATTGCTTCCGAGATGAGCGCGACATGGAGGCGACAGACAACAGGGTCGTCGTACGAGCCCTGCTGGACCTCAAGAACGCGAAATGCGTCCTCGGAAGGAAGATTCTCGTAGAGCTGGGACGAGCCACCAGGTTTAGATTTCTGGTCAGAGAAACAAAATCTAGGACACTTGCAAGTAAATTGTCGAATAATACCGTTGGCCGAACTATTAGAATTGGTGCTACTCAAAACCTCGTCCGAGAAACTGGCGCTCTCGGGAGCAGCCCCTCCGCGTTGTCTTGAGATAGGATTGTGGAGAGTTCTCGATCATGAACCTCAAGCCCTTCAAGATTGCTTAAACCAAAGCTATAGGCTGGTTCCCTTAGCCTACCATTCGTCCAACTCGCGTGAGTATTTAGACGTACCGTTGCTGAAAAGGCTAAGGGGCCGCTCTATCACGTTTTCCTCAATTTCCTCCCAGAAATCTGGACCATCAAAAAACTCGGGCTTGGGTGCATGCTCGCACTTGTTTATGGAGTTTTGGTCCATTTTATTGATTATCGAGAAAATATCATGGCACCAGCGCGGTGTTTGTCCAAAGCAGATGTTTAAAGGTACCTAGCAAGCTGAAGCGGTCCAGGGCCGCCAAGACCTACCTAGGTACTTATCTATGGGCCGGCTCGTCAGTACTTAAGTACTTAGCTCATGCACAATGCCGGGCCGGAGGGGACTGGGCCCATTAAAATATCCTGGTGTTCCGAATTCGGCAATGAGCTCTCTCACTACAAACTAGAAAGTTGGAGGGGTTCTTCAGTTAGTCACAGCCCAGGCAGTAAATGTGCCATGTCCCAACCTTATATAGGTACCTACTCTCTTCTTCACGCTTTCTTCCTGAAAAACAAGCATCATACAGACTACAGGAACCATGGCGCAAGGGTGAGATCATACATTGCTCAACCATGAGATTTCATTAACCATTCGCTAGACAAGTTCTCATGCTGGGTGCGGGCTTCGTGACGCGACCTACCCTCGACATTCTTAGTGATTCTGGCATCAAGGTTACTGTTGGTAAGTAAGCTTTCCGTAAATGGCGCCTTTCAGCCCCTCACTGACATCCTCCAGCTTGCAGAACTCTCGAAAGAGCCCAAGAACTTGCTAAGGGCGTCAAGAACGCTCATCCTATCTCCCTCGATGTCAATGACGACAAGGCCCTCGACGCCGAGGTGGCAAAGAACGACCTAGTTATTTCTCTCATCCCTTACACATTCCATGCCACTGTCATCAAAAGCGCTATCCGACAGAAGAGACATGTCGTCACCACAAGTTACGTCTCGCCCGCCATGTTGGAGCTCGACCAGCAATGCAAAGACGCGGCATAACCGTCATGAATGAGATTGGTCTGGACCCTGGTATCGATGTAAGCACCCCCTTCGTCTAAAAACTATCCTATCACATACCTCAACCGCCCGTTATCATGCAAGTTGCCACACTACATATTTCGTTTCTTCTTAAACGTGCACAACTAACGTCGTGGATTTGAAAAGCATCTGTACGCCATCAAGACCATCTCCGAAGTTCATGAGGCCGGAGGCAAGATATTAAGTTTCTTGAGCTATTGCGGCGGCTTGGTACGTAAACCCCAGGTCAATTTCCCCTAAACGAGTAATTACTGATTCTAGCGAGTTATAGCCTGCCCCTGGTATGTGTTCTTAAGCTATTGTGATTATTATAGGTTCAAGAAAGGTGCTAATATAATCTAGAGGATTCTGGAAACCCTCTTGGGTACAAGTTCAGTTGGTCATCCAGGTATATTCTGCCATCCCAATCTCCGAACCGTCAAAAATGCTTGGATTTACGCAAAGGGGAAAAACGGTGATCTATCTTAGTCTCGCAGCTAACACTCATAGGGGTGTGCTTTTAGCCCTCAGAAATGCCGCTAGCTACTACCAGGGTGGAAAGGTCGTCAATGTGGCCGGACCCGAGCTAATGGCTGAGGCAAAGCCCTATCCGATCTACCCTGGATTCGCATTCGTTGCGTACCCAAACAGAGATTCTACACCATACAAGGAGCGGTTCGTCAAGTCTTCGCTCTTTCAGGCATGCTTATATCTGACCCAGCCGCATTGTAGATACAATATCCCAGAGGCCGAGACCATCATCCGCGGTACTCTCAGATATGGAGGATTCCCGTAAGTAATTTTTTACCCCATTCATTGTATTTGGCTTATACATGGGGGAAAAATTGGCGTAAATGAACTGGCATGTCCAGTTCAATGCTACACTTCAACCAGTATCAAGATGTTGTAGTACAATCCATGGAAGAATAATGCTAATACCATTCTATAAAGGGAATTCATCAAATTGCTCGTTGATTGTGAGTTTGATCTGCCAGCATTCTGTCCCGGAAATATCATGAATTAATCATTAATCTTGGGTTATAGTGGGCTTTTTGAGTGATGACGAGAACGATGCCCTGAAGCAGTCAATTCCGTGGAACGAGGCTACGCAGAAAATCCTCGCAGCATCCGGAAATAGCGAGCAAGATTTGATCTCAGCCATCACTACCAAAGCGAGCTTCAAGAGCGACGAGCAAAGCGAACAGCTTCTAGCAGGGCTTAGGTGGATCGGCCTAGTGAGTCGCCACGTCATCACTATCTCCTTCTACCTCACCAGGAAGCGTGACGCCTGCCACAAGTGATCAGCGGCCACCTCAAGTTTTTATAAAGAGTAACACTAATATTGTAATGCAGTTTTCGTCAGAGAATATCGTCCCCAGGGTAACCCACTTGATACCCTTTGTGCCACTCTTGAACAAAAGATGCAGTTCGAAGAGGGTGAGCGCGGTAAGTAAACTTCATGTAGTAGTATACCTAAAGATAATTCAAAGCTAATATGAAAACCGTAGACCTAGTCATGCTTCAGCACAAGTTCGTGATCGAGAACAAGGACGGCAGCAAAGAAACGAGAACCTCCACGCTGTGCGAGTATGGTGCTCCAGTGGGCTCAGGTGGCTATTCAGCAATGGCAAAATGGTGCGTATAAAGACCTATAATTCGGGTTTTGCGTTCGATACTAACTTTGTTGCAGTGAGTACAAGCCCGCTACCTCGGTCTAGAGGTACTGTGGCGAGCCATACATACCGTTCATACTCAGAGAGTGTTAACGGCGTTTTTTTACACCGTCACAACTACTCTACTTTACCTAAAATCGAAACCTAAGCTTGGCGATCTTAACTAACATATTGTTTTAACTTCGCAGTGGTGGGAGTACGTGTGCCGTTGGTAAGTAACCCGACGTTCCCAAGAGCGTATTTAGCTACTCGAACTCTCAATGAGAACCGAGTCGCGTAGTTGATTAGAACTCTAACGCTCTGTCTGCAGCTGTGAAGCAAGTTCTCGACGGCGTGATCTCCGAGAAGGGCGTGCTTGCGCCAATGTCCCCAAAGATCAACATTCCTTAATCAAGGAGTTGAAGGAGAAGTATGGGTAAGTAATACTCTCGCGATGTCGACGCTTCTGAACCACCTAGGCTGACGACTATCTAGCATCGAGTGCAAAGAGAAGGTCATTGCATAGAGCAATGGTGTAGACAAATCATTGGACACCTTCGCCAGTTCTGTAACGGCAAATCTGATAATGCAAAGCCGAAACAAATCGCCATAAATAAAAAATTGATGTCACGTATTAAGGACGTTCTCACGGAAAAGTTATTGTAGCTTTCGGCCGCAGGCGGCAAAAATAGATTAAACACCAGAATCGATGTCCCACGCATCCATGAGAAATGGTGCAAATACACTGGAAGTAATCTTTCCCGATTGAAATATTGTAGAAACAAATCGTAGAAACAATCCGTACTTCGTTAACACCCCAATCAAGATGGTCGGATATGAACTGCCATGCAACCAGATCTGACACCAAGGAAGCGGCCCCACTGGACGCATCTCCTACATATCCCCTCGGGCTTGTGGTTTAGTGGTATAATACTCCCTTAGCATGGGAGTGGTCCGGGGTTCGATTCCCCGCGAGTCCATCGCCAGAGGTTCAATTCCTCCTATACCAAACTTTTTCTATTTTTTACATCATACAGCGTTAAAGTGAGTCTTATTTTTTACTTCTGATTGAGCCGTTCCCTCCTATTTTGGGAATTGAAGCAGCGTTTTGTTTTGAGACTAACTTCATGGGCTCAACTACATTAACTCTTTCTAACTTCCAAATGCAAACAATTTCATTCGTCGATGATGATGAGGCCCACATGTATAATTCGGTGGGTAGCAGGCCGGATCTATTAATGCATACTTAGATAAAGCCACAATTATCATCTGATTCACAACCAGTTACTTCACCGACGAGGCGACATGTATACTGTGGCTAAGATGTAAGTGAATCATTTTCAAAGTAATCCTAAATGGTCGCTGGTATCTCGGCGAAGAAAGGAGCGAGCACCAATGAGACTTGTCTCCAGTCTCCAATCAATAATACCACCCTACCTTCAATAACCTCCAAGATAATTAAATGTAAAATGCCATCATAGAGGATCCAGATACAGGAAGAATACAAGGTTCCCCGCGCCCCCGAGATGTCTTGTTAGACGGTTCTTGATAAGCTTTTTGAGACACGGCTGCGCTCCCCGAGAGAACTGCCGAGCCTATAGAAGGGCATCTAAGGAAGATCTCTATAGGTATACTTGACAACATGTTGGAACTTCGTCTCACCACACTTGTTCACCATCCCTACTTCCTTGTCGCCATAGCAAGGCCTTGAGTTTATCCGAGCAAGATGCGGAATCATATGGCCGCCGGGTGGTTCTACTCCCCTGAACAGATAGGGCGATATTTCGCGACTCGCATCACGAGCTTGAAGCCGCCCAAGACGAAGCTACGCAACCCGATTCGGGTGCTCGGTGATCTCGACCGCCACCATGGCTCATGTTCTCCGTCGGCTTCCTCGGCTGGACGTGGGATGCGTTCGACTTCTTCACGGTGTCTCTATGCGTGACGGAGATCGCTGCTGAGTTCAACACGACGAATTCAGCTGTGTCTTGGGGTATCACGATCACGTTGATGCTAAGATCGGTTGGTGCTGTTATCTTCGGTGGTTTGTCAGATCGTTTATGGGCGGAAATGGACGATGATAATCAACCTCTTCTTGTTCATCATCCTTGAGCTTGCTTCCGGGTTCGCGCAATCGTTGCCCCAGTTCCTTGGTGTTCGAGCACTTTACGGCATAGCCAGTAAGTGAATTCCAGGGTTATTTGCTCCGCCTTTTGGTTAGTCCAAGAGCGTGAAAGGCCGCTTTCCAATTTTTTAAATACGACGATAGCTGACTTTGGTTGTTGTAGGGAGGACTGTACGCCCTGCTGCCGCTACCGCACTCGAAGATCTTCCTACGATGCTCGCGTTATTATCTGGCGTATACCAGGAAGGTTATGCATTGGGTACTTGCTAGCAGCCATATTCTACCGAGCGGTATGTCCCGTGAATTCTTGGTGGCATCATCCTAACAGACGACAGCTTATACCCACGACATCCCATGGGTGGAGGTCACTGTTCTGGTTCGGTGCCGGCCCTCCGGTCTTGATCATAGCATTCCGTTGGTGGCTGCCCGAAACCAATGCCTCTCAGGTTATGAGAGCGGAGAGAGAATCAAGTATGGCTCAGATGCAAGATCGAAGACCAACGCTATTAGCGGCGCTGCTGCTTGGTTACGGGATGTCCGAGCATCGCTTCGGGAAAACTGGTTTCTGTTCATCTACATGGTCGTGTTGATGACGGGTTTCAATTCGTGTAGCCACGGATCTCAAGATCTATATCCGACGTTTTTGAAGAATGTAAGACTCCAGATCGTACAGTTGTTCTGGAAAAGAAGTACTAACCTATCGCAGAGGTCGAACTAGGCCCAACAGAAGTAACAGTCATAAGTGTGGTGGCCAGGTTGGGGCTCTACTCGGGGGTGCGACAATCGGCTACGTGAGCATTTTTGGACGGAGACTCAGCATGATGACCTGCTGCGTAATCGGCGCAGCAGTTCTCCCGGCGTATATATTCCCCAGGTCCTTAACTCTCATCGCAAGTGCGTTCTTCCTGCAGTTCTTCGTCGGGGCGTCTGGGTCCCATCCCTATCCACCTAAGCGAACTCTCGCCACCGCGCTTCGAAGCACAGCGGTCGGTTTGACCTATCAGCTTGGTAACCTGGCCTCATCGGCAGCCGCGACCATCCAAGCGACAATTGGCGAGCGGTTTCCCCTATCCCCGAAGGATGGCGTGAAGCGCTACGACTACGGCAAGGTGATTGCCATATTCATGCTGCGTGTGGGTTTATATGCTCATTTTCCTCTTCCTTGGTCCGGAGATGATCAAGAGGAGAGAACCGAGTATGCAGCCGCGGCAGACCAGATTGAGAGGATGCGAAAGGATGGTGTCAGCTTGGCTGAGATAGGGGCTCAAAGAGCCAAGCTAGCTACGCTAGGTGATGAGTCGCCCCCGCCTACTCATTCAGAGAAACCGACAGATATCGAACACATTGAGTAGTGTAATCGTTAAATTAGTATTCTGTCCTCGGAAGTTTTTACTGGTGGAAATATTATTGGGAGACTCAGGCTGAGTATTTGGGTAGTTGAAGACATGTACTTGATAGGAGTTCAGTTTGACTCGGAATATTCATAGCAATATTAAAGACTCGATATTAAAGTTTCTGCTAATTCATCGTCCAACCGCATTGCATTCAGATCTTCATTAGGTACAAAAAGGGAACAAGCCAATCGTCATACACACACACACATACATATACTTCTATACATGACGGGCATAAATCTAGATACGGGCCAGAGCAATGCTGGTCTTCTTGTCGCTACTAGCAGCCGATGCATCGTTGCTAGGCGGCGTCAGGTTTTGCGTCGCCTGGAGCTTGGGAACAGCGCCGAAGCGGGTGTTTCCGAGATCCCAGATCTGTTTGACGCACGCCGATTAGTCAGTAAACAATGAAAGCGACAAGAGAAGAGAAGTTAGGTAGAAATGGAGGGGGAGCGAAGACAGGGGGTAAGGGAGTATTGTTATCTTACAGCGTAGATGTTGCGCAAGAAGACGTCGCCGAGGATATCGAACGGGTTGGTACCGCGGCTCTGGACGCCGCCGTACCAGTGGCTGTCGTCGGCGAGGCGAAGGCGAGGGCCTCCTTCTGGATAGTGAACTGGGTGTCGCCGACAGCGACGGAGAAATCGGGTAGATCGTCGGCGGTAACGCTCGTGGGAAGATGTAGCCCTGCTGGGTCGAGTCGTACGTAGCACCGGGAATCTGTTTGTACAGGGCCTCGCAGACCTCGTCGGATACGAGAGCCAGCGTGGTACCCGTGTCGGCGATGGCCTTGTTGCCGCTCTGCTGCGATGTGGTGCCGTTAAGGACGTACGACTCCGAATTGAACATCCAGAACCCCTCCGAGTTGTCGATGTCCGTGTACACAATGTCCGCTCCGGAGGCGCTGACGAGGTCCTGGTCTACGTAACCAAATGTGTAGAAGCTGTTTTCGTCGTCACGCTCGCTATAGAAGGCAGATGTGAACAGCGACGCGTCCGACGGGATCACGCCCTGCGAGATCATGTTCTCAACTGGTGTGGGGCCGGGTCCGGCTGTCCGTTCTTGGTCACCGTGTTGATGCTGCTGAACGCAAGTCCCAAGAGACCGTCGCCCGTGCTCTGCGCGAACTGTGTAGACAGCTTAGTGGCAAGCTCAACTGTCTGGCCTGTGACACTAAGTCCGCCGACGTCCAACACGTCGGTACCGCAGGTACCAGAGGCGGTCGAGCCATCGCCGTACGAGATGTTCCATTTCTCGCTAGACAGAGCCTTGTATGTGCTTGAGCTGGTGGGGTCGAATACATTGTGGTTCTTTTGCACAGAGCTACTGAGGCTCGTTGAGAATACCTACAGGCTGTAGGGTTAGCAATGATGATCCGGGATACAGAATTAAGGCGACTTACCCAGAGATCAGCAGATCCGGTGTCGAAATCCAGCATTAGGTTCTGGGCCGGGTACCGACAGAGACCTGAACGAGGTATCTTTCAGGTGTTGACAGTCAGTGTATTTTTTTTCTTTAAGTAATGCACCGTGGGCTGGAATAGAGGGCTTCCAGCATCGAACTTAAAAAGACTTACTCCGTGTCGCCTTGCTGGTCATCAGCTCCGACCTCGCCCGTCTGTGTGGTACCGGTCTTCTTGACGAGGACATGATCCTTATAGGCACGTCCTCCCTTCTTATGCTCATGACGAGCAAGACCGCGCTGAGTAACACGGTTTATATGGTAGTATGGGCCCTCTTTGGTCGAGTCAAAGCCATATTGTTCATCAAAGAAACATAGGATTTGAGACCCGAACGCTTGTAGTTGGGGTTGCGAATGACTTTGAGCTTAGCGAGGCTATCCATGATAGCGGCAGGTCTAATAGGCATGGAGTTAACTAGTTACTAGTGGATTTTTATCTTGTAGAAGTATAGAGATAATTTATTGGAAGACAAACGAGAAATGCCAGAAGTAATGCTCTTGGGAGCCTTAATAAAGATATAGATGCTGTGGAAGAAGCAAGACAGACGTCCATAGGGCTTGACGTCTCGGAAGACGTTAAACCTGTTTTACCCTTTGGTGAAGCATGTTGCTCTTGTCATGTAGACAGACAGAGGATCGTTTCGCATCCAGCGTGGGGCATTGTTGAACGCGCAAGCTCGACAGGGGGTCTAGGGCGGATGAGTTATTGGTCCCCGTCGTCGATGTCCCCATATGACGTCTGAGCCAGTGGGCTGGAGGTCGTGTTGGCTTCCATGATCATGATTGTGACGCATGTAGATTAATAAGGGAGCAAGTGAGTAAGTAGAAACGTGCAGATGATGCTGAGGTGTCTCATCCTGGCCGTGCGGTGAGATCGTTAGTCACGATTAGTGAACAGATGCTCATGCGGACCACCACCAGACCATCACACACGCCGTGTTTGCTTGTTGCCACAGCTTGCTCACTATCGCTGGGCAACTGGCGCCCGGCGACTTGATTCTATTTCCGAGTTAAACGCTGACAGGTACAATGAACTCGGTTCTGATTCCCGCTCTCGTCCGCGAGTGCCGGGCGACCCTTGCCAAGTCTTGATACACAGCTACACTAGCTCTCAGGAATGAGACGAATCGGGAAGGTCTTGATGCCAAGACCTGGTAGGGTGCCTCAGAAATGCTTGTTTTCTAACCGCTCCACTTCAGTGTTGGCGATGCAACGCGTACCCGACGCCACGGATTCGACGACACTCCCATGCTGGCGGGCTTGGCTCGTACCTTCTATTACCCGCAGCAATATATTCACGACGGCCGTAAGCTATATGCGATCATGACATACGAAAACTAGATTGTTATGTTTCTCGCATAAAACCGAAACTGGGTAACAAGCGAGTCATACCCACGTTGGCAGGGTCCAACCAGAGTACCATCTGACATCATCGCCTTTGCATGGTAGATAGAATATTCCTCCGAGGTGTTTCCGCTCTAAAGACTAGTCTAGAAACGCTTCAATTTACGGCTAGTGTAGTACTAACCTGGATGCACTATCAGGGAGCGATGCATGTGATATACCTGGCGCGTGCATGGTAGCATGAGGACCCTTGTGTGTAGGTAATGATTGGTTTGGGCAAAGGACTCAGATAACAACTGTTTGGCTGAACCGGGAATAAATGCTCGAAAACGGACGAATGTGTAAGCAATAAATATTCATGGCATAGCTGATATCTAACAGGATCGTCATTCACATCCCAGCTGAAGTTTATTTCCAACCAACACAGGTCGCCAGATTAAGCGTATTATGTGTGTTTAATACCGAAAAGGGGCGGCGTTTACGCCACAACTCCGTCTTATTGCTACACAACATCACAGCTAAGGTCACGTGGAGGAAATTTCTCCAATTTTCTATCCCCGAGATTTCCAGCGTTCGCATGCAATACGGCACATCTCATCGGGTTCTTCGTGTTATTCATCAGAGCGCCAACATGAAGTACTCACGACAGTTCTTAAAGCTCTCGGCCTAATAATGAATAGGATGGTAGACAGACCATTTCCAAAGTTCCGGGGTAGCCTGAGCTCAATAACATCAAATCAACAGTAGGAATTATTTAAAGAAATGATGACCATTATCCTGAAAATGAAATATCGACATACTAATATCTTAACGAAAAAGTGAGTGACTATGGTAGTAGCGTAGGATACACAATCAACCGAGGTAAAGGGTGTCTCTAGCAGTGACCCGACATTAGTCTTTGTACCTACCATGATACAACTTATCCATACCAGCTCGGTTAAATAACACCTCAGAGTTTAATTCAGCCTCTAGGAAATGGAGTGACATTGTTATCGATCTAGACGCTGCTAGGACTGCCAACACTTTGAACCTCGTTTTTGGATCATATCGTGTCAGTCTAGAACTAGAACGGATAAACCTGTATTCAATAAGACTACTTTCTCGTACCTAGTCCATTTCAGAAGAGAAGGCCATATTTATATCTTCCGTAAATTTCTCCCGGGCAACATCGCATGGTGATAGAGCAAATCTCTAAGTTATAACCTGGGTGATAAGCTCGCACGTACCATAAATAATCATGAACTGGCAGAGCCAACCCACGTTTGGTTATTAAGGGTATCATTATAAATACTCCAAATTACATTTGAGCTGATACATTTCCCATGGCTATTTTCTATATCTAGGGCTTTCTCAGATATCCGTGAGCCAATCATGCCATCTCGCCGACCTCGCCAAACCACTAGCTGTGAACTCGGCCACTCAAGCTCCGAGTGCTCCTCGGGCGAAAGCTACGTTGATTAACGTGGCTCCAACTCGGCGCGGATCGTCGACGCCCCAAATTGACACTCTCCCAGCCGCCATAGGTCTACACGTGTATTCACACATTAGCCGTAGGTGGACAGCGGCTAAAACAAAGACCCGTAAACGCGGCAATGAAGCCTTGGCGCATATCCGGGGAACTGGAAGGCTTGGTTGGTGATGTGGTGTTAACAGACACGAGGTCTCTCATTTGGCCGACGGCCGTATATATATGCTCGCTTGCCTGTAAATCTCCGGAGTCGACTACTCCTGCAGACGCACCAAGTTTCTCGAGCACTACGACAATATGCATCTTCAGTCTACCCTCTCCGCCCTCGCCGGCCTTTTGGCGGTTGGCAGTTGCCAATCGATCACCAAAGTCAACGACTTCAATGCCGTTCCTACGAAACTGGGCATGTATGTTTACGTGCCGCCGAACCTCACGACTCCAGCCCCGATTATTGTCGCTGTACACCACTGCCAGGGATCGGCTCAGCAGTACTCTGGAGAATCTGGTCTCATGCCGCTTGCCGGCCAAAAGGGCTTCATTGTAATTTTCCCGAACTCGAAGTCTGGTGGTGGCTGCTTCGATGTTGCGTCAACAGCATGTAAGTTTACACCTGAAAAAGATCCCTTTATCTTGCAACTCCGCATCTCTTACGCAATCGTGTCAAAATTCTTGAGATCCATCTAAACAAAATGCCTCTAGCTCTATCCCACGACGGTGGCGGTGACAGCCAGACCATCGCAAACATGGTCAAATACGCCGTGGAGAAGTACGGCGGAGATGCCGACCGCGTGTTTGTGACAGGAACAAGTTCCGGCGCTATGATGACAAACGTGCTTGTCGGGGCCTACCCCGATGTTTTCAAGGCCGGCTCGGTCTACTCCGGCGTGCCAGACGGATGCTTCTACGTCTCCGGATCAACTGCCACGCAAGATCCACCGGGATGGAACAACCAATGCGCCAACGGCCAGCTCACTAAGACGGCGGCTCAGTGGGGTGACCAAGTTCGATCATACTTCCCTAGTTTCAACGGCACCCGGCCAAGAATGCAGATGTGAGTTGTCCCTCGAGATGACTCGTGTATGAAAGGCGCTAACGTCTGAAACCATAGCTGGCACGGTACTGCTGACAGCACTCTTCGCTATCCTAACTGTGAGTTTTGGCTTGCTCGTTGTATGGAGTACATATGCTGATTCCAAATCCAGACGCCGAGACCATGAAGCAGTGGTCGAACGTCTTTGGTCTTACAACGTCAAAGGACACCGCCAACACACCTCAGAGCGGGTATACCATGACAATTTACGGAGAAGGTACCGCCACGACCGCGCAACTTGTTGGATACAGCGCCAACGGCGTCGGCCACACCGTCCCCGTTCACGCCACAATGGACCTCGCGTTCTTCGGAATCTAGTCGAATCACTCAGATAGTGATGGGCAAAAAGACAGTCGCGAGAACTTGTTGAAGAGGTACCATGGAAATATGCAGGTTCGCCTAGGGTGCCCGAAGCCAGACAATATAACTCCTATAAAAGAGACGAACGAAATGAAAGTATTCTCAATGAGTGACTCAACCTATACATTCGCAAACTTAGCACCCATCGATGTCTATGGCTGTCTTAAGTATTGACGTCATATGTACGTACTTCGTCAATGGCTTGCTATATAGAGAAGTCGAAGGATAATTGCGGAAGTCAGCCTTGACATATTAATACTTCCACTCGCCATTACGCGATTATATTTCTATAGTAGCCCAATCTTCCATACATGTATGCGCCATGGTAACATTGGGCCACATTTTTGCCTTAACAATTCGGCAGTTTATGCTCTATAGTCATGTTCACTCCATATGCTCAATAGTATATTGCTGCTAAATTTGATGATAGGGCACTTGGGCTACGCTGGCGTGATCTTCGATTAAATAAGGGAGAGCTGTTGTGCCACAATCTTCCGTCGAAGTCGCACAACGTCGTCCGGGCGCAAATAGAGAGCACCGGGAAGCTATCTTCAACCAGGCCCCAATCCTCTAGCCCGAGTCGATGGCAAAACAAAACATCGGATCAAAATCGCCACTCTAATATAAACCAGGGCTTAAAAAACGGGCCTTTCCGTGCTTGGTATTGGATAAGGGGCATAACGGTGCGATCGGTAACACGGATAACAAACCGTCCAAGGTTGGTTCCATCGAAGAGCTTAGCTTAATCAACTTTTATTAATTTCACGTGTGACAAGGAATGGCATTACTTCACGTCTAGCGATTCATCATGTCGAGGGATAAAGTACTACGTTAGGCTCGCGATCGCTCGCGTACGCGTTAACACGCAAAATTGCTACTCTTAGAATGCTTGATAGCCGAGATACCCCATAGTCATCTTGATTACATGTATCATCGTACGCGCGATAATACTTGGTGGATCGTTGTTTGCTTGCGGGACTATATAGTACCTACCTCCCTACTTAAAATGGCGACGTTTGTGGTGTTGCGGGATATCATTATGGTTGTATCGACTGCACAGCCAGGGTCCAGTACTTATTATGCCACTCTTGTTCAAGAGCTACACATACTATCGTGAGTCTCGAGATATCCTGATCGTTGTGTACTGGAAACTCAAGAAATGCAAAGGCGAGGAGAGGCATCAATGTACAAGCTGCCAAGACCATCCGAACCCGACATGGGTGACAAGGTCAATAATATAAAGCAAACACTCCAGGGCTATGTATGACAGGACAATAGGGATATGCAGACATGCAGTAGAGTACAGATATCATAATAAGAAACCTGCCAAAACACCATACCAGGGTATACCGCTACAACAAATCGTCTTTCTTCGTCTCCTGTCTTCTCTATTTCATTCATAACTCTGCTTCTCCTTCATTCTCCCCCTCTGTGGGAGCATCATTATCGTTTGTATCCTCTCCTATTGGGTTTTCCGGTATAATACCATTCATGCGTTCCCATACTTCTTTTCTAATACGGTCATCCCGAGCTACCCTCGCCCTTTCCAATTCCTCAACACCGCCACTCTTCTTTAGCTTGCCTTCTTCCACGAAGGCGGCCAACTCCTTCTTCATAGGGTTGTCCCTTCGACTCGCGAGTTCTTTCTGTCGCAGCTTCTCGGCACGCTCGATGGCCTCAAGTCGGTCTTCATGATTGGGCTGAAGTGCTCGCACTTCACCTAGGACACCCTCTTTTGCTGCTGTCTGGTCCATGCTATTGCCAAGATTCTGTAGGCCTCGGGAAAATTGTCTAGCTGCCGGGGTATTTTCCTTCATCTGCTCCTTCGTCGCTTGTTCCACCAATGTGAACGTCTCTGTTGCTTTCTCAAGATCGTCTTTTAGATCAATCATGAGATCTTCCATCAATTTGAGTTCATCACGGCCTTGGCAGACTTCTTCTAATTCCTTCTCCCAAATCTTTGTCCAGACAGGTTTCTCGTGTTTCATGTACTCCTCCATCTTCTTTAGCTCCTTCGTCAAGACTTGGATATCCTTAGATACGACTTCGAGCTGACGAGGTAGGGGTCGGACGCCGCGGTTAACGACATCTTTCCGTAAATCCTCGACTAGGTCTTGAAGATCGTCGACCTTGTTGACAAGCCGATCGGAATCCGAGTTGAGTTGTTTTCGACCTTTAATAACATATGCATACCCCGAGTCACCATCGCCATTAGGCACAGCGGCTTTAACAGCTGCAACTTTGACGTTGGCCGCCTTGTTCCGGAGTGAAGACATGGAACTTTGGATTTCGGTTTGGAAATTAGAGTACGTCTGACGTACTATGGCAAGATCACGGCGTAGACTCTGCAATTCTCTTAGCTGGCTAGGGTTAAGCTTGGCCCCCGCACCTGGATTACTGATTCTGGCGCTCTCTATGGCAACGGGAGGTGCTGCTGCCATGCGTGCCATTTCCTTGGCCGTTTCCAACTGCCTGTCCGATACTTGCTGAAGGGCTGCTGCTTGATCAGTAACGTTTTGTCGGACTTCATCCATGGTTTTCTTCAAAGTGCCCAACCCCTCGTCAATATGCTTCTTAACCTCGTCCAGAGGCTCAATATTGAGCGCCAATACCGTGCGATCTTTAATATCGGAAAGATCTTCGAGCTCATGCCGCACACCAGAAACCGGGTCTTGAATGTATATCTCAGGTAAATCCGCGCCATTTAGTGCAGTATTCCAGGAAAACTTCTCAATAAAAGCAAGTTGAAGGCGGCCAATAGTCAAACCGGTATACCCTTCCGGCAGGACGAATTTTTTCACTTTTGATTTGTATTGTAGGAAAAGGGTCAGCTCTTTTTCAAGCGGTGGGGACTGTTCCTGGGTGAACTCGCTCTGGTCCTTGTTAATAGGCGTTACAGGCCGTGGCTTTTCTCTGGAAAGGTCGACTTTCGGCTTGGTCTCATCGGGTGACTCTGGACCATTGATTGCAAATGCGTCTTGCAGGGGCCCCGATATCGTGGCGCTTGGCCGATTTCTCGTCTGGTGATCGAGTCGGCGAAGCCTCCTGGGGGGGTTGTAACTCGGTTGCTGAGCTTTCTTCTGATATTTGGCTAGGGACTCGAACTGGAGAACCTTCGAAAGTATTTTTAGACTGATTAGATGCATTTCGATTATGCCGCAGGGCCTCTCGAACTTGTACGGCTCGCATAGATTCTCTAACCTCAGCGCGTCCTCGGTTAGGCACTGGCGTAGTCTGTGAGGGAAGCATAGGTACGCCATTGGTTGGCGCCCCTAAGTGTTTAGATATCTGATACGCTGAATATCTCCGAGACGCTCTTCTCTCGAGGTCCTTTCCTTTTTGAAGAGCGGCAAGGGCACTTTGTTGCGATTTAGGTGGCGGTGGAGGTGGAGGAAAAGAATCGATATCTATGCTGCCCTTGGATGGACCGGTTGGAATCGTTTCATCCCCAGGATACGGGGGCAACACTGGAATATTCTGCATTGTATTGCTTGAGAGAGATGACATATCTGACGTAAGTGAAGCTTGGGATTGCTCTCGCTGAAATCTTCGGCTTGGAGATGTGTCGACACCGAACGGGGGTGCGCTACTCCCAGGACCCCGACCGCCGCTGTCTCTCTGTGCTGTACTGCCATATCCATTCTCGATACCTTCGTTCAGTAAAGTGGTGAGGCCGGTGCCGTTGCTTCCAACCGTGCTGGTGCTCATGGTGCGGGAGGCTATACTGTTGTTATCTTCAGATGAACCGCCCTCCTTCTCCTTGGACTGTCTCTGTCTGAGTTTTTGCTGCTTTCTCTTCAGACCATGCAACAGATTGATTATTATGTCGCGTATGCGCGGTAGGTACTTCTCGAGGCTCTCTGTGCTCGCTTCTTGGCTCAAGGTGGCCTCGAGGATGTGTCGCAAAGATTCGGGCACGTTTCCAAGGTCCGACGTATCTACGTTGATGGCAGTGAAAGCTCGACAAGCCATGTTGAACTCGTAGCCCAAGCGCACGTAGACGTCTGAGACTTGGGTGTCGGTGGCAGCGCCTCGGGACCACTGCGTAAGCGTTTCCAGAAGCTGTTTCGTGGCCACTAGTAGGTGTGTGACGCTTTTTTCTATCTGCGAGAGGGGCATGCTTGAGCCATTTGATTGCTATGGCGATAAACTAGTTAGCAGAAGTGTTTACGGCAGAAGGTGGGAGAAGAGACAATGGGTATTAAGTAGTTAATCATAGGAGCAAACTAGGCGGCCGTTGCTAGGGACCTTCTTGGGACAGCAGGGCGGTGCAGTAGTTCACAACGCGGAGCAGAGAATAAGCACACAATAATTCCGGTATAATATAGACTTACATTCCGCCTCGAACCACCTCCGCTACCGCCGCCCGATCTACTCGAGGCCGTCGACGAGCGCGGCTGCATGTTCGCCGGCGACATGGCCCGCGTGGGCACATTCGATGGAGGGCCTCCATCCGGCCCAGGGGACCGACGCTGCATCGCGCGCTGCGACGGAGTTTGGGTCGGCGCCTGCATGTTGACTTTCGGTGTCCAGTTCGAGCGCTCACCTCCTCTTCTATCTATGCTCTCGTGCTATCGTCTCCCCTCTCTTTCCCTTCTCTACCTATACGACAACGACAACAGCGACGACAACGATGGCGACTAGTGTCCAGGTCTATGTATATATATCCTAAAATCGAGCACTTCGGCGACGACCGGCTCGGACTCGGCGAATTATGGAAGCAACTGGAACCGTGCTATTGGGGGGAGTGAGGACGTTGTGGAAGGCAGCGAGGTCTACGGCGATGGGGGCGGGGGTGATGAAATCGACGGCCTGATGATGTACGGGATGAGGGTGTTAACGCGACAGCATCCGGATCTCTAATAACAAGTATAGATGTCCCATATCATGAGGATGGGCTCTAATGCCTCGGATGATGAGCTGCAACGTCGATGCGGAAGCGCGACGTCGAGAAGCAGAACAGCCTGATTCCGTGTGGGCGTTCGAGCTAGTCCTAAAGCGGGCAAGCCTCAGTCCGTAACAAGCTAGGGGGCGTTCTGGCACCGATGCGGCAGGAGTTTTGTCTATGCCACCTTGTTTTTAGAGGTTGCTCCTTCGATTTCACCTGTGCCTGAGCCATTAGGGTTGTTGCACGAAGGGTTCTCGGTGTGGCTTTCGCCTACGGGCTCCGTGCTCAACTATAGAGGTAGTACCTAGGTATAGGCACCTAATAGCAATATAACTCGTCATAGATGTTCATTGTTTCAAAACATAAATGCCCTGTTCACCATACATACTCCGTACATGTATATGTAAATCGGACACGCAAGGTAGTGGGTACCCGGCTACGTGGGTGGCCCAGTTCTTAGGTTAGACTAATCTTCATCTTCCATGGGATTCATATGGCAGCTGGATCGGAAAATACCAAGCCCACCTAAAAAGTACGGTAGACCAAGCCTGTGAAGCCGCTAAACAATGTTTCGCAGTCTGCACCACATGACATTTTGTGTTATTTTTAGGGTGCTACGTCAACTGACTATTGTCATCTTCATCCTATCGATAGATAGGACTTGCCTAAAACCACATTGTTGTTCTTTATTTATATTACTGGCACCCACAATATCTTGGACCCAAGTTTCCATCTCTTTCACTTTCAACCTGGCGTCAATAAAATATCGGCTCATGACTGTCATTTGAACTATCTATGTCATCCGAAATGCACCCACTTAACCGGCCGAATTCGTCCAAGCAGCACTAAAACAGGCGATGGTCTACCTAGACAGTGTCTAAACTAAAGATCAGAGCTAGATAGTATTGAGATCTGAATAATTTATAGGCCATATGACCAATTTTGAGTAACGGGTTCATCTTTCTTAATTGACTAACCGTGCTGAAATAGATGCGAACAGATACGTCGCCGACCAGTAGGCTATCATGACCAATGTGATGCTATCATGTATCTAGGATAACTAGCGACCGTTTCTTACGAAGCGCTAGATCGGCTTCGGCCGAAGTTGCCTGCTTTCAAGACACCATTCAATTTCAAACTCGAATTTGATGCTTCAAGACTGGCCATAAGAATAGAGACAAATGCTTAGCCGGCGTGATCCTGTAAATATCGATTACCACCTCGCACAAGAATCCTTGGTTTTCGTAATCGCGGAATATTTTTGCTTTCTGCCCCTGACATACTATTCAAGGACCAATGAAATACAGTTTACGAACAACGGACAATCGCGATGCTCAAAATTGCTGTAAGTAGCACTGGCCGAGATAGCTATGCGGTCTTACCCCTATTAACCTGCTACGGAAGCGATCTTCATCATAGCCAGACGTACTCTGAGATATTCACCTGCGGCAATTGCTCATTATAGACATGCGCAGACCTTTCAACGAAAAGCTATCTTACAATTCAATATATTTTGGTATGCGATGTACGACTTCTGCATATTACAATGACCACACATGTGATGCTACCGCTAGTTAGTGTAGGTATCGCCCCAGGAAGAATCTCGAATTTCTTAACCATTGCTCCGTAGTCTTCCTAATGGACACTTAATGTTGCCTTGGAAGCCATTTTGCTCTCTGCTAGATAAGGTAGTCGAAGTTCCTATCCTCTCGACCGCGACGCTTTATCAACGGCCTAGCAAGCTTTTCGCACACCAACAGGTATCCAGCTTCTCCTACGAAGTCTATACCGCCAACTCCTTTCAACTACGCACTGGTACATTTGTGCTTTCGCATCCAATGTGGGCGATGTACAAGATTCTTAGAGTACTCACGTACCGAACGGCTTTGCCGTGGTACTTGTTTTCATCGACCGTCAGCATCCGTCGCCATATCGATGCTTAGCCTTAACGATGTAAGCCTTGCATACGGTGCTACTGCATATCGTAAGACTTATTTAAATATACGTTTGCCTCGGTTGGGTGGTAAAAATGAAACCTCGTGTCTTGAGGCGAAAAAGCGGAACCAGTTATTCTTGGGAGCTTATCGGTAGATTACATCGCGAGTAAGTAGATAGACTTTTAGGCTGTAAAAAGAGAGGGAGTTACTCCCTCTAAACCATTAAAGAACGACAGCGTCTTTTGCAACCAAAAGCTAGCCGGCCATGTGAAGCGACAACATACTACTAGCGACACTAGGTATTCGGTGACGTACAGCAGGGCCGGATACAGTAGTATTATTCAAGAGGAGTGTAGAGTTCACGCTTGCGCATTTGGGATTATCTTACGTTACTTCGTACCTAACAGTATAACATTAAGGAATGCTGGTGTGTAACCAACGATTTTGAGTATGTGTTTGGCAGATACCTCCGAAATGCCTAACATCTGGCCCCATGGTCACAATGGGCGGCATGGAACTTTATAGCGTGGTAGGTATACTACACCGGCTCCTAGAGGCTAGTGGGCAAGCTTCGAATTGGGACGGCCCGCGCCTATGTTGGAGACCGTTTGGATGAGCCTCATTTGCTCACGCGTGCCGAGCTAGAGTGTCACCTATCTTGAGGGTAGGAGAACGAGAAATAGAACGAAGGAAGAAATAGAATGTGTCACACGGGACCGAGACTCGATTGTGATTGGGCAAGCAAAACACTCATTGGCGAGTGCAGGCCAATCTTTCTTCTTTCTTGTCGTGGTTTGCTTTTCTGACCGCCTCCCGTTGCTTTTTGGGCGTATAGGATAGTAATAGAAAAGGGCTTGGTCGCATGCGACGTCGTATTGGCTGATGCGGGGTCGATCACCTATCTCAGTTGCGATGCCCGTCGTTTCCGGTACACTTATCGGCCATTTGCGAGAACCCAGCCAGATCCGCATTTTGGGGTCCTTTCTTGCCCGGGTTAGAAAGACTTCGGTGAGAAGATGATTATAATAAAACGGGGCAATTATACCGACAACGGAGCCCCGGCTTTGCAGGTCGGTTATTTGCGATGTTCACTTACTCGACAATCTGGCATATTCACAATATTTGACGAGGATATGCCAACTGTCATCGTGCTTTCTAGTCTTCAAGCCTAAGCCTAATGTTCCACAAGCGCAAAGATGGCATTCCGCTATTCAGCAAGCCCCGCAATCCACCAAGGGGAAGTTGGGGGTTTCTGCCAATGCTAGACCAGTGACAAGTACCTCTCCTTCCTCCTCGTAAGGTTGCCCACAAAGACTTATATAACGCAACTGTGAGGATCTTCGGTGAATGAGAGGAAAACCCTTAATACCCAATAATCTGGGAACGCTTAGCATTTCCATTAGCCAACATAACCCACCCGCCTCTCGGTGCCCTGAGGCTTGCGAAATAATATAATCAGAGATGCCTGAAAACTTAGGTATGGCATGCAATCAGCGGCTATGCAAATGCACGAGAGCCTCGTCTGATGATGGGAAGCACTGCCCTCATGAACGGTTCTAAAAGTAATTTATTATGTATACCGAGGCTGCGCAAGCGTTTATGCCAATTCGAGACTCAGACCCAAGGAACGCGAGATGTCAACGGTCACCCAAACCTTGCCTGGGATAGAACGGACGGCGGCTCCTTGTTTGAGTAAGTTAGGAACTGTGTTACGTGAATCATGTTATTACATCTTACGTGGGATGCGGAAATGGTAAATGACAGCTGTGCTAAAGCAGGCCGAAACTTAATACTGATTACCTGGAAGTAGTATTATGTCTGCCTGGGGTTTAATCATTGGTGATAAGGGGATTCGGGAATAAATCACAGTCAATTACCTTTGCACACAAGCTGGGGCAACTCTAGTTTGGTGGAAATAATGAGCTAAATTATATTGTGAATTGGAAGCGTTTATTTACTTATAGTTTCTCAAAACGGCCTGTTCTGTCAACACATCTATCTATGAACTACATGTGTTTGACCTACCTAGGTAGGTAGATACCTAGCTAGGTAGGTACTTATGAATAAATGTCTGGCGTCATTTCGAGGGAGGAGGGGGCGGATGTGCCTTCGTTACATCTTCTAAAACTACAAAGTTAGGTATCTACAGTGTTGATTATATTTCTCTACATAGGTAGGTAGGTAGCCTTTTCATCATACACAGAGTTGCCTACCTTTAAACCCTTGGTGTTTCGAGATATCGTGAAATATTATGAGGCGCTGTACCACGATTCCTTGAATTTCATATCACAGTACCTATCTACCTCTTGTCTAGAATTCGAACATAGAAGCTTAACCATTAAGGAGTAATTTAATTTATTCGACGGAAAGGAAATCGCCCTTATGGTAAGCCTCACCCTAGAATATAAACAACAAACGATGTTATCGCCTTGGTGCCGTGCTTACCAGGTTAGATAGGGAGAGTAGGGTTTCTAATGGCGCACTGTGCCTCCCTTCTGCTGTTGGCCAGCCAGTTATACTGCGTACCTATCTGTCGGTGGCACCTTCTGGGTTCTACCTAGCAACAGCAACGACCAGCCCACTCGCTAAATCGTGAACTAACGGGCGGAACCTCACGGTGTTTAGAAAAGCAAACACGGACCAGAGAGTTAGTCGATACTACCTATTCCTAATAAGGCCTAGCGCGTGCAGCCATGGTGGGCAGATGCTGGCTGGCACCCCCAAAGACCACCACTAACTCCACACGGGTCCCTGAAGCTTCGTCAACTCCCAGGACGCCCATAGCATAGTCCATCCATCCATCTCGCCAACCCCAGTCTTTTTTTCCAGACGTTCCACGTCCTCAACGCTCCTCCTTTCCCGCGAAACGGATCATCCACCATCGCAGCGCCTTTCGGACCCTCGACGCATCGTTGTCCCTCGCGAGGCCCTACACTACCGTACATCATCACGCGGGGGCACGTCAGTGGGTGAGAATTGACGGAACAGCAAGCAGCAGCAGCAGCAGCGGCGCCCAGCACAGTATCAGGGTCTTGGGTAGGTCTTGGGTCTTGCACAGCCAGCCCTCCGAGGTGAGACATGGTTTCCTTTCTTCCCCCATACCTTGCCATCGCCCATGTATTTTAGGTAATGTAGCAGGGTATCGTACCCATAGCCAACAGCTGGCCCGCACCGCCCTGTCCTTTTTCTCCCCTTCGCAAGAGTGTCAGGTCAGGATGTGTCCGTGTCCGTGTGCGCAGTAGCTGGAGCAGGAGTGCCACCAAGAGCAGAAAGCGACTTGGACCAACCTTTTTTGCTGGCAACTTCCAGTCTGCTGCAACTTCTGTTGGAGTTGGCCTTGTCAACAACAAAGCACACTTCCTCCCCCCCAAGGCCACGCTCTTGTATTTACGGCCTTTGTGCCCCTTGACCACCTCCCTCATCTCGTCCCAGCGAAGCTATTTTTTTTCTACCGCTCATTCAATCACTCGTTGCAATCTTCTGCACTCACCGTCTTTCCAATTCTGTGCGCTGACCGTCGCCCTCCTTTGCCCACCCCAGACACAGCTCTCGAGAACTCCAACAGCAAGTAGAGTGGCCACCTCCTCACCCGCCGACTATTCCCCATATCGGCGACGCCATCAGCTCCCGATTCGTCTTTACTTGACGCAGCTTGTTTTCGCATGACAAGCTAGCATATTCTAATTCTTTTGCGAAGTAAGTCGGCTCGGCTATTTGACTACCAAGCCTGCGTTGCTTTGCCTTTCAAAGATATTCAATTCGCGGACTTGCTTCGCTTTTGCTGCGTGGCTCCAGCATCTTGAATAGCCCTTCTATCGTCCTCCCTTCGCAAGTCTGCATTGAGCCCGCCGTAAATCGACACCTTAATTGCACATGGGTAGCCTGAATTACTGCATTTGAAACGAATTATAACTCACCTATTGTCCTAAATAGGGTGAAAGGGTTGGAGATATCTAAAGGCTGGTATCGAGCTCGAAGGCCGCCTGATCTTCTTGAGCGCTTCTATCTGTCGCCTGAGAATGGTACAGCATAAGAAGAACTCTCATAATACCGTGAACGGAAACACTAGCAAGGAATTACCCAGGATGTCTTTTCAGAAGAGAGATACGCCGGACAGCCGGTCGACCGGCGGCAACAGTGGCAAGGCAACAACAAGCCCAATGGTTAGTTGAATGTGGCATGCCGCAGTAGTTACGTATTAACACGACGCCTACAGGCACCCCCTCCAACTTCCGTACAGACACGGCTATCTCATCATCCCGTCCCAATCGTGAACGGGTTCTTCAACCCTGGGTGGCTCCTAGCGGCTCCGAAGGGATCGACATGACACTAGAGAAATCAACAGGTGGTCGATCATGGGATCAGTTTGCTGTGAACGAACGTCAGTTTGGGATTAAGACAACTTATGACGAGAATATTTACACAACTGCTATCGATAAAAGCCACCCTCAGTATAAGGAGAGACTGGCCAAAGCAGATAAGGCAGCTAAAGAGATCGAGAATAGCGCCACGACTACCGCTCACCACGCTGAAGAGCGGCAGATGAATTTTGCCGGCGGCGATGACGCAGGGAGGACGAGGAGGAAAAGTAAGCTCTGATTTTGAACGAGGTTGTGAATTACTAGCTGACCCTATTACAGGTATAGTGGTGTGAAGAGGCAGGATTTCCCTGCTCTCGGAAATAGTAATCGCGAGACCAAGTACACGCCTCCGGCCAGACGAGCGCCTGCAGCCGCTTCAACTGTAAAAGGTGCTCCTATTGACCCTGCCATAATATCATCACAACTGCGCACTCAAAAGCCCCAAGCAACACCCAAACAAGACGAAAGCAAGACCCAAGCGACACCAGTAGCTGAGACCACACCAATACCCCTGTCTACACAAACCCCTGAGCCCAGATCAGATGCAAAGGCCGAGGGCCTGCAAAGATCTGCGGAAGTGAAGCCAACGAACCAGGTATCTACGCCATTGAAGCCATCCGCTGCAACTAGTCGAACCATATCTCCCCGGGCGAAGGACGCACACAACGCTATTCCGAATGCAACCTCGACAGTTGAACGTGATGTGCTCAAGGAGTTTAAGAGTTTCGCCCAACAACAACGTATGACGGTCGATAAGGCGCGACATACTAAAGCTAAAGCGGATAAGGAGGTTAAGCTGATCGAGCTGAAGAGATTCGCTGATAATTTTAAGCTGCCGACCCCTGTTCCGCTCGACTTGATTGGTATCATTGCCAAAGACCCTGCGAAGCAACGTGAGATCCAGGAGAAGGCCAATCGAGATGCGATTGAAGTGGCTAAGCGCAAAGCTGAAGAGGCGAAGGAGAAAGAGAAAAAGGAGCCTACTGGGACTTCGGCAGAATCTCAAGCAAACGCTACCCCACGGCACCTGTCGAAAGCAGAACATCTCGTAATGCAAACACTACATCGACAACCGGACCGTCCGCGCCCATGCGCAACCAAGGGGGGCGTGCACCTCCTAACTACCAATCATATTCGAACAATCGCTCAGGCGCACAGCACATGGCTCAGGCTGGCAGACAAGGTGGTCTTGGCCACCGTATAAGAGAATCACAGAAGTCGCAGTCCAGGAGATGCGAATGCCTCCGACTGGGCCAGCTAATGCCATCAATCCTCCCTTTACGCACCGCATGGGTCCAACCGGTCATTTGGGCGCTGCTAAGTTGAACCCCAACAGCCACGAGTTTCGACCAAATGCGTTCGCACCGAGCTTTAGCCCGAACGGACACCCCAGTGCGGGCTCAAGTCCTCGATCTGCTATCAATAATGCTAATGGCCCTCCCACAAGTGCCTCCACTCATGTCACCGTACCCATTGTGATTGGCAAGAAGGGTAGAAAGCCGGATCCCCAAAAATGCAACATCTTGGCTTTTGCGAAAACGATTCAGCCTCCGGAGACAAAGAACGGGGTGAGAATGGGAACTTGAGACCTTCTTATGACACGCCACCCACCTGGCGTTCACCTACAGATGATGAGAAACCCGACTCTACGATACATCTAACCTATAACGAATTTTTGAGCGCCAGCCCTTCGCTACTCAACCGACACCCAATCCACCTCATATTCTTCCCCAGCACATGGCGCATCAACATCAACTACCTTTACACATGCAACATGGTGGTCATAATGTTGGACCGCGACATTCGCCTCATGTGCCTCCTGTTCAGATGCATGGAGTTCAACATTCTCCGGTCCCTCAAGCTCCTTTCAATGGCGCTGATGACCATAGGATGATGCACTCTAATTCACAACAATCATTCTCTTCTCCTAGGATGGGTCATCAAGTTCCAATGCCATACGCAGCTACTATGCACTCCACCCCCAAATGCCTTATGGTCAACACATGATGCCCTCGTTTATGGGACCAGGGGCACCTCAGATGAATAACTTCAATAGAAGTTTGTCGAATAATGCCCAGTTTATGCCTCAACAATCCGGAGCTATGGGGGCCCCGATGATGATGCAGCCTCATTTCATGGCACCTGGCATGGTTAACGGGCCTCCCCAGATGCACATGTATGCTAGCGGTCAACCCTTTATACCCCAGGCGCTACTCCCCAGCCCATGCCTGGGGCCGCCAACGGATATCCCAGCCCGGTCGCCGTCAGCACCGATGATGGTACCAGGAGGCTCGTCGCAAGGGCAAGTCTTGTACGCGCAAAGTCCGAGTATGCAATATCAGCAGCCTTATGCGCCGCAACAAGGTCAAAGTATGTCTACCAAAAAACCCACGTCATACGAATTGCGCAAGAACCGGAAGCTAACGCAAAACACAAGTAAATAATATGCGCCCATCTTATAACGGTGCCGGCTCGCAGCAGTATGGCAGCAGCCCTCAGCAGATGCACCAATACGCGGGACCACCTCACCGCAATGGAAGCAGTAATTACAACAAAAATTATCAGAACCACAATCAGCACCATGGCCCGAATACCCATACAGCTCCTACCGGCCCCCAGGGTCGAACATCCGAAGGTCCTGACGAAGCTAAGTGAATGCTGTCACTTCGGTTGCCAGCAAAGGATACCAGCGTCGCGTTCTGAGCGCCCACATTTCCCACTGAACCCAGAATTACCATAACGGCATTCCTCTCACCTGATTTGGCGCCATGCTGTTGAAGCTGTGATCATAGCAGCTGGTCGGTTATGCATACGTGAGTGCTCGGCTGTCCACGATCTAGGTCGAAGTAGTCCATGGCATCCTTTGTCGGTAGGGCGCCCTGGTTGGAGATCCGCTTCTGCAAAAGCCTGCTGGATCTTGAACAAACCTACAGGTTATAGGTATCTTATGTTGCCGTTCTAATCTTGGCTCGTAGGATATCACCCTGTTCTGATGCTTCTTGCCACTCGATACTGACGTAAGACACTGGCCAGGAAGAAGTGGTAAATTGGAGTAGTCCAGGAGGGCGAAGGCTGACGTGAAGAAGCAGTGTTCAGCTTCCAGGGAGGGGTTGCAAAGGAGACGAGCGAAAAAAAAGGAAATGTCTAGCTCTGGTCCAAATGGTCTCCTTTGCCCCTGGCATGGGGAACTACAAATCCATTGGCCTGAACTTTACTTGAGACACAAGAAGAGAAAGGCCTTGGGAAGCAATGCAAGGAACAATGGGATTGACTCTGCCGACGGAGATGGACACTTGTATCTTAGATCTAAAGATCGAGAGCGCAAGACAATGAAGGCCCGTTCGTCGCTGATATGTATGCCACTACGTGTCGTGGGTGCTAGAACCGCATATACCACCTACGTTAGCCGAAGTCTTAACCATCAACACATAAACAAGCGTTGTGCGATTGATTCGAGGCGCTATCGGACATATTCAATTTGATGTTAAAACCCCTGTGACTTGGGTTCGGGCAGATATACCAACAAAGCCGGAAGGGATTTAACTAAAAACGCTATCGAACAGTCACCGCAATCTGAAGCACCGGTGTAGTTTGATATGAATAAGAGCTGGCGAGGATAGGTCAATGGTGAGGCTGTTCCGTGGGCTCTTCTACAGGCCACTTCTCACAAGAATATATCCATTCAATTTATCTATTGGAACATCTGCCTTACGATTTAATAGTCCAGACCGCTGCACCCACTGTCGCCCGTGGTTTAGTGTTGTGTATGAAAGTAGGGGAGGAGGCGCAGACCTGACCCTCATGCATTGTCAAGCGTGTTGTTGCGGCCGGTATTTCGGCATGCAACAGACAGACCACTCAACGGAGAGAAGGGTAACAATAGTCCGTCAAGATATAACAAAGGTTGTGCCTTTGAGTTTGGGTGGAAGGCAAAGTTGTTGTCCTCGATAGGTGCCTGAATAAGTGAAAGAAGAAACCCCAACCGATGCAACGAGCTTTGAAACGTTGATGGTCTATGTGTAGTGTCCATGGCGAAATAGTACTCGCTAACCAGCCCCCTGAGCTCCTGCCTGAGGATGACCTTAGGTAAGCTACCCTATACTCTAGCGTGCATATTATCTCCACCAGCAGTCTAGCAACAACTTGAAACGAGGCCCCGATGCCCCGCCCTTGTAGCCAAGACTATGCTAGCCTATCATCAGTCGAAGAAGGGAGTGTTTGAAACATCAGCGGTTGAAGGGGCCAATCACAAAGCACTGGCCGACTAATGCTGTACATGGTTGATCCAATAGTATTTGGAGTTGACACCCTCTCCTCGCCTTCTGAAAAAAGAAAGAAAAGATTCCAATAGGGTTTTAGGTGCCTGATTGAGTCTGTAGGACTGGTCTTGGAACTTGTTCGTATGCTACGAAAACTCGGACTTATTTGCGGTGTTTTCTCACGCGGGGTCACCGAAGAAGCAAAGACCTGATATTGCATTGTTAAAAGGAAATGATCTAGAAGCATTCTATCATCAGTTGATCAATGCTGCAGCATGGTTTTCTATTCTACGGCGGTTTATAGCCCAGCCCGTTCTATTATTAGTAGAGAAGTAGCAGAGTCTATTCAATTAGCCAAAACTAAGGGTTGGGGTTTATTATACCTTAGTAGTAGGTAGGTACCTTACGGGCTTAAGATCCTCGATTCTGCCTCGGTGACGCATACGCATCGTCAAGATGAGAAATACATTTCAAGAGCGCGCTATCGAGATTTTTATTGGCCCCGGTGAATTGGTTTCGTCGTCGGCCCCTCCCGGGCAGCGGTCGTTCTTCAGTTACCCCATCTTATATTGCCTAGTGTAGGACGAATGTGTGTCCTTAGGCGGGCTCCGGCAAATGCATGCGCGCCAGCTGTGCCGCCAGTGTGTTGTGCTGCACTAGACGATCGGAAGCCACTGACCAGTGTATTGGCGCTCTCCTTTGCGGTGACCCTGTTTCCCGGTCGATCATCGAGAGGCGCAAGGTTACAGCCAATCACTGGCCCACCGCGGTTTCACCAATGCAGGTACGACTGCCACTGATTCCAGTCCCCACCCTCGTTTTGTGGTGGCGTTTTCAGTGGCATTCCATTCCACGGCTTCAAACGACAAGTGCAGACCCCTCTAAGCTGGTCTACCTTAGAACCGAGAGACATTGCTCGGTATACCTACTTCCCGCAGATAGTAGACGATGATCGTCTCGCGCATCGCTTTACTACCGTGAACGGAGGTTAGGATTCTGTACCTAGTGTTTAGTAAACCGACAGTTCTCGGCCACTGACTGCTATGCGCCTAGTCAATCGTTCATCCTAAGCCTCGATGATCTGCCTGAACATTCATGCGCTAGGAAAGTCTTGGCTGTAGAGAGTTACTTAGTACCAGGACAGGACCCAGGAGGCCTTTCAGCTTATACGCATACATACATACTATCACGACCACATGCCGGGACCTACACTACAGAAACGCAGACTCAGGGGTGAGGGCGGCTCCACGGCGGTTGTAGAGTTGTCGCTTGGCTTCTCCTGCACCGAGATACTTCCGCTAACCCTGTCCTTTACCCTACCCAATGTTTCTTATTATGACTTTCCATATTACTAGCATTAAGTGTGGATAGTCTTTTTACATAGGTTGATCTGTTCCTGCTCGAGTGTCTCATGGTTCGACTCGAGCAGTCCAATCGACCCGATCAACCCAATGTTTCTCCCAACCTAAGGCAGACAAGTATGTCGGTTCGTGGAGTCCTTTGTGCTGTCTTTCTTGCCAGTTGCTTCTTCTAAACAATGAGAAAGATATCCGTTCGTCGTGGTGAAACTTGAATGCGTGGCAAGTGATGGCAATTGGTTTGTGAATAAGCCGACCCCTATCGTTGTGTAAGTGGTTGGAGGTGGGCAGGTGGGCAGGTGAGAGCGGTAGGTAGGTACATATGTGCAGATGTACCTACTGTACCTGCCCACCTACCAACTTAGGCAAGATACGCGCTTTCCGTTTCTTTGTTGTACCTGTAGCGGGTCTCAGAGGGTCTCCCGCTCCGGCGCCCATCACGCCTCGGCCGCCCTCCCTCTCCATCCATTCCCGCATATATAGACAAACGCAACCGCCCACCACCTCTTTTCTACATTCCCATCCCTCACCTCTATTGCCTGGGCAATACCGCATTCTACAACTCTCCCGCCTTCTTTTTTCTATTCTTCACTTACGCGTTTACGCGGCATTTTCCCTGGTGGTATCCATTCCCTTTCACTCGGTCACTTGTGAATTGTTACAGCCGTTTTGTGGAATCTTGACTTGAGAACAGCCTGCATTGTTCCAGTCCCAACCGTCCATCACAATTTCGTGCCATAAAAGGTTCCTCAACAAGCGATTCGCACCACCGTCTTTGTACACTCGCCATTCCTTTGAGTGTCGCAGGCAACTCTTGATCGATTATAAGTTGGGCCTGATTTACGGTGCCATCTTGCTCTGATCATTCCTCCTTCATTCGCCAACTACAACACACCGAGACCTTTTGAGAAGCCAGGCTGCTGCTAGTCGGCATTTTTTTTCTTCACCAACAACACACCAATTAGACTTAGACACACTCACCATGCTGTTCAAAACAGGGTTCATGGCCATCTTGGCTGCTGGTTCAGCCATGGCCCACATGAACATGAATGACCCAGCTCCTCTGAGCTACAAGGGCAACCCCAACACACAGGAGGCAAACAAGGACTACTCCATCACGTCTCCGATCACCGCCGCCCAGTATCCGTGCAAGAATAACCTCAAACTTCTGGGCACTCCCGATGGGACTCCTGTCGTGACCTACTCTCCTGGTCAGCAGACAACCATGACCGTTGAGGGTGGTGCACCTCACAACGGCGGATCGTGCCAGTTGTCTCTTTCTTACGACAAGGGAACTACTTTCACGGTCATCAAGTCCTTCCACGGTGGTTGCCCAACCTCGAGCGGCCAGAAGTTCGATTTCACCATTCCCTCGGATGCCCCAGAAGGCAATGATGTCGTCTTCGCCTGGACCTGGGTCAACAAGACGGGTAACCGTGAATATTACATGTCATGTGCCGTTGTGAACATCAAGGCGGGTGGTGGAAAGCGCGCTATCGACCCTAACGCGAAGCGTGCCAGCGTCGCCTTCGCCGATCGTCCACAGGTCTTCCAGGCCAACCTCGGTGGTAAATACTGTACCGCTGAAGGTGTCGACACCGAATTTCCCGACCCCGGCCCGGACGTCGAGGTAGCCAGGTGCCAGCCTCGGCCCTGCCACGATTTGCGCGACAGGAGAGAAAGCTCCTACAAACGGTTCTGGTTCAGGTTCGGACTCTGGCTCGGGTTCAGGCTCCTCGTCTGCGCCAGCCTCCTCGTCTGCTCCAGGCTCTTCGTCTGCTCCTGCTGGAGTCTCGACCGCCTCCTCTTCGGCTGCAGCGTATGTTACTTCCCCTTCTGTGACCCCCACGTCTACACAGAAACTTGTTACGAGCACAACCACCTCCGATTTCCTAAGTGTCATTCCCGTCACAACGTCTGAACTGACCATCCCTTCTAGTACGCCAACAGGCGGAGTCTTTTTGACCACCGGTGGTGCCGCTGTCCCAACAACCCTCGTCACGGCAACCTCGTCATCAGTCGCCGCGTCGTCATCGGCCGCCGCGTCGTCATCGGTCGCCGCAACATCTTCGGCAGCGGTGTCTTCTCCCTCTGTGACTTCTGCACCCGCATCTTCGGTACCCGCTGCTACCTCGACCACTGTGGTCTCGCAGCCAGCCCCTAGCGGTGGTGCCGCTGGAGCACAAACGGGAGCATGCACCAACGAAGGCGCTTGGAACTGCATTGGTGGCTCATCTTTCCAGCGATGTGCCTCCGGCCAGTGGAGTGTCCCGCAGAAGCTGGCGCAAGGAACAACCTGCACTGTCGGAATGAGCAACACTCTTGGCATGAGCCGTCACCGGTTTCGCCGGGGTGCCCATCGCCAGTGGTAAACTATGACACTAGCTTGACGCAACAATTGACCCAGTTACTCGAGCTCAGTGGCTTAGTACAGGGATTTTCAACATTACAACTTTGTACATAACTTTTTCCCAACTTCTTGCCATTTCTAGTCTTCGAGCCCATTCGGGGGTGACGAAGGCGGCGCACTTTGCAAAAACAAAATGTACAATCGGACAGAGGGCCTAAACGAGACGTCAAATAAACGCTATATACCCAAAAATGACTGTAGTTCATGTGATTTCTTATCATTCAAATTAGGATCCCACTTGTCAGGGACCTCGTAGTATGGGGTAGGTCATCTATACTTGTTGTTGCGCGAAGGTCTCTAAACCACCTCCGTAGGCGTAACTAGACTATATACAGAAGATCTCTTTGTTCCTGAAGTGGCTGGGGTAATGTGGCTGGGGTAATGTGGCTGGGGTAATGTGGCTGGGGTAATGTGGCTGGGGTAATGTGGCGTGACTTCATGACACCACTTATGCTGTTTTTTAAACTGCAGCAATAGAGCTGCCATTCCCGATTAAATCTTTAAATTATTTTTTCTATCTAACTTTTTACATTGTGAAATCCTTGTCTTCTCTTTTGGTGCATTTCCCAATAATAATAAAAACCTAACCGCCTAGCCGGCGATAGTAATTAGATGTCACTTCATCATCTTGAATAAATTTGAGAAGCAGAAGTATAAAACGTGAAGGCTCATTATTAGGTAAACCTGTGCGGCTTCATTACTAAATATATATGTATTCAACGTCTAAGACACGCAATTAATATATCTTTACGGTGTATAGTTCACCAGCCAGCAGTCCCACCATCAACTAAAAAAGTGTCAAGTGTTTCCCCGTCTCTCACAAGTCGTACGCTCACTGCACCAATAGCTCGCTTAATTTCGACATTTCCTTGCCAAAAGACGAAACCGCGAGGCCTACCGGGGACTTTCTGCAACTTGATTTCAGCCGAGCTCATCTTGGGTCCCAACGTCAATGGCTGAGCCGTTTTTTAAGCTCCCGGAGGCACAATTTGCCATTTTCGGTAAGATCTTAGCTTTAAAAATATATTTCTAGAGCTATTATATAAGTTAACGAGCGTTAAATATTAACGTAGTATATATATTTTAAATATTTTCTTTATTATTAAAAGTTTGCTTTTAATACTATAAAAAAAACAAATATTATTATACTATATAAAACTAACCGCAGTTTATTATTTACCCCAAATAAAAATAATAAAATAAAATAATTATATTTGTACGTAATTTATTATAAAAACGGTACTTTAAGTAAATAGTCTGCCTAATAGTAGTTATTAACGTTGTACTAATAGAAAAATCGATACTTATAGTCGGACGTTTAGCTAGCTTTTTTATTAAAATCTAAAATATTATATAATTCTCTCGCTTTAACGTAGTTTTATAAAAACAAGTTTTTATATAACTAAAATAATATATTAACGTTAAAATAATTAAATATAACGCGCTTTTTTATAGCTATTATAATATTTATCGTTTAAACTTTATGTTTTACTAAAAAAAAAAAACGTTTGCTAATCTATTTTTTTAGTAGTTATATATTTTTTCTTAAAAATAATTAATAATAATAACGCTTAAATTATTAACTATTATTTATTAATCGTATAACGTTCTAGCTTTATAAAAATCTTTTCTATTAAGCTTACTATATTATAAGCCGCAGCAAAAAAAAAACAGCATAATTTGCTTTAGAAATATTTTTAATAAATATAAAGCTTAGTCAAACTTATAACTTCGTATTAAAATATATAGCATATTTCCCGAAAAAAAACAAAAATCGATATTAACTAACAAAATATTTTTTATAAAAAATATAAATATATAAAGCAAATAAATTAATATTACTTTATAAATAAAAAAAATATACACTAGGTTTTTTAAAATAAAAATATAATAATTATATACTTAATTTCTAAAGCTTTTTTTTAAACACTAATCGATTTATTTAGTATAATTTTATAAACGCTAAACTAGCTATTTATAAAAATAGCCTAAAATAAAAAAATTTTTTATCCTTAAAAAATAAAAAATCTATATATTATAAGCCGCAAATAATTAAAAAATAGTTTATATTAGCTAAAAATTATTTTAAACTTAGTTATAGCGCTAATAATATAGTTTTAAAGTTTATAAAGTAATAAAAATAAAAAAATATTATAAATATTATACTTTTATTATTTAAATTATTAAAAAACAATAATAACCCCGAAAAAAAATAACGATCTAAAATATATAAATTAATAATTAGCTATTCTATTTAAGCTAAAAAATTATTTATTTTAAATGCTTTATATAATAAACTAAAAAATTTTCGGAAAGCTTTTAAAAATGCTGCTAATAAACAAATATATATAATACTTTAAGTGCTTTTTTTTCTAAAAGCGCTCTTAATAAATTAAAAGCTTTTATTAAATTAAAAATAATATTAAAATCTATTTTATTAATAATAAACTTTATAATTTTAATAAAGAATTAATAATAAAAAAATATAATAATAGGGTTTTAGTCTACAATAGCTATAAAGTCGAGCTAAAATTTTAACAAAAAGGTGCTAAGATTAAAAAAGACGTTTTTGCGGGTTTTAAAGAATAAATGCTGCTAATTTATATCCTTAGGCATTAATATTATACTAGGCGTTATCTCGCCCTACAAATACCCTTATGATTTCCTAAACCTATATATTAGCCAGAGAAATAGCTAACGGGCAAATTAGCTATTGGTTTAATGATTTCTTGGCATTTTATAAAATACTTTTTACTAAGACCTTTTGCTATAATCTTTATAAAGTAAACATTTATTATTAAGTTATTTTTATAGGCTTTATATAATTATATAGCTATATATAAAAAGTTTTTTTGTTTAACTAGTCTTTAATCTTTATTTTTAGCATTAATTAACTAACGAAAAACAGATTTTAAATATAAGTATTAACCGCTAAAATATTCAGCCCACATAGTTTTAAAGATAAATACCACAAAAGCATACGTTACCCTTAGTTACTAGCCACACGTTATTAAACCAACCTATATTACTGTTATAGCTTACTAAAAACAAAAAGACTCTTTATTTATATAGTTAAATAGTTATATAAAGCTTATAAAAATAACCTTACTAGTTTTCCGTATAATAATAAATATTTATACCTTATTTTTATAAAGTTTATAAAGCTTTTTATTATACTAAATATTATTTTTTATATATAGCTGCTTTTACTTATATAATATTGTTTTTTAAACGAAAAAATAATAAAAGCTTAAATATAAAAGCTAAATAGGTTTATATTATTTTTATTTTTTAAAAAAATCGCGTAATAAAGCTAACAAAAAATAAAAATCGGACAAATCTAGCTTTTTATAACTTTATAAAAAAATTTAAATATAGCTATATAATATTAACCTAAATTTGAAAAATTATATAAAATTATTTAATTAATAATATTTAAGCTTAATATTATTATTAATAATTTTACTAAATATTTTAATAACGTATAAAAGCTTATTATATAAATATAGTTTTTTTTTTTTACTTTTTAAATAAAAAAAAACTATATAGCTATATAAGCTAACTTATGTTATAAAATAACGGACTTATTTAATAAAATCTATATTAAATAAAGCTTTTTTAAATAATTTAAAATTATTATAGCTATTAATAATAATAAAAAAATAAAACTAAACTAATTAAATAAAAAAGTAATAAATAAAGCATAAATAAAACTAGTATTATTTATAAAATAAAAAAGCTATAACTAAAAAATATCGCAAATAATTATAATAAATATATTAAATAAAAATTAAAAATTAAATAGCTAAATCTAAAATAAATCTAAAAAAAAAATCTAGCTAAATAATTATAATTAAAAAAGTTTTATATAAAAATTTAAAATATAATTTTAAAAAGTTTAAATTTAAAAGTTATTAATAGATTTAAAAACAAGTATTAAAAAAGTTCCGCTTATTTATAAATAATAATTAATTAATAGCTATATATTAAATAAACTTAAGCTTAAAATTTATTATATTTAAGCTTATTAAGTTTTATTTTTAATTTTATAGCTTAATATATTTTATATAATATTTTATTAAAATTTTTATAAAAAAATAATCTATTTAATTTCGTAACCTATAATATATATCCTGTTTAAAGTATAATTTATATAAAGCTTTTAGCAACTTTTTAACGTTAATATTGTTAGGTTAAAAAATAAAATAATTATATAAACAATAAAACCGATTTATTAAATAGCTTTATTAATTTTATAGTTATATTTTTTACGTATAAATATTAAATTATATTAGTTTTCGACTATTTTATTAAATATATTTAATAATATTTCTAGCTTTAATACGTTTTAATAAATAATAAAGCTAGTTAAGCCGTTTATTTTATATTTTTATTTTTAATATAAAAAATTCTATTTTTTTTTATTAAGCGTACGGTTTTTTATATTTTAAAAAAGTAGCATAAACTTAAGGAAAAACCTAATTGCTTAATATATACGTTTATAATAAAACTAAGGACTTCGGGTTAATATTTAGCAATATTGCTTATAAATAAAGCTTATAAATAATTATTTTATAAAATAAATATTAATAGCTAAATTTTTTAAAATTACGAAAATATATATATTATATTTAGTAGTAGCGCTAATTAAAAAAATATATTATTAAACGTTAAAAACTTAAGTTCGAAATATAAAAAAAAGTTTTTAAAGCTTTATTAATGCTTTTATTAATAGTTTTATTTTTATTAGCTATATTAGCGTTAAAGTTCTTATTAATAAGCTTTATATTATTAAAATTAATAGCTTTACGCTAGTATTAAATAATAACGCTAATAATTTAAGCTTTAGCTATATTTTTATTTTTAATATTAATTTTTTAAAATATTTAGCAAACGTTATTTTATAATAATTAAACTTAATTATAATATTAATATAAAATTAACGTTTTATAATTTTTTTTTTAGCTTTAAATATATTTAAGTTATATATAATTTAGTTTATTATTATAGTTTTAATATTTTTATTTTCGGTAAAAATTATTTATAAATTGTTTTTTGCTATAAAATACGCTTAACCGCTTTTAAAAAAACCGAATTAATTTTATTTATAAATAAAAAGCAAAAAAAAGCAATAAATAATATTCTAAATCTAATATAGCTTATAAAAAACTAAAATAAATAAAATAAAAATATAAAAAAATATATATCTAGCTATATTTTTATTAAAAGTTAAATATACTATTTTAGCTATATTTACTTTTATTTATTTTTACTAATTTATTATTATATTTAAAAAGTAAATAATTATTATAGGTTTTATTTTAGTTTTATAATAGGATAAAAAATATATATTAATTTTTTTTAAATTTTAAAATAATATAGTTTTATTTAATATATAAATAAAATCTTAAATAATAAACTTTAAAAATATAAATAAAATTCTTTTTATATTATAATCTTCGTAAAAATAAAGTATAAATATCTATTATTATATAAAAAACTAGTAAAGTTATTTTTATAAGCTTTATATAATTATATAATAATATATATAAAGTTTTTTTATTTAATTAGTTTTTAATCTTTATTTTTAGCATTTTATATTTTATTTTTATATTTAATATATAAGCTAAAAAGTTTTTAAGTTTTATCGATTTTTATTAATATATTATATATAAAATCTATAAATAAAAAAAAAAGAAAAAAAGTTTAACTTTACGCTATAAATAGCTACTTATATATTTGCGATTTAGTAAAACAAATATATTTACTGTTTATATTTATTTTTATTTACTATAAGTATTATTTACTATAAGTAGCAGTTATTATAAGTAAAAATTATAAATACTATAATTTATAACTATTATATAAGATTATTTAAGTATATAAAATATATTAAACAAAGTTTTTTATATTATATTAATATAAATATTTAAATATTATTAATATTTTATAAAAGCGGCAAAAGTTAAAACTATTATTTTTTACTACGCTTTATTTAATTATTTTAAATATTATAATATTACGTTTTTAATAATTATATATATTTTTATAAAAAATACTTTAAATTAAATAACGTAGCTAATATAAAATTATTTTTTTATTAATTTTTATTTTTAGTTTTAAAGCTTTAAATATTTAATTTAAAATAATAATAAAGTTTATAAATTTTTTTTTTTGCTAAACGAATAATATATAGTTAATATATTTATAAATTTTAATAAGTTTATAAGCTTATAATTTAGGTTTAAAATAGTTTTATTAGTTTTTATAGATTAGCTTTTTATTTTATTTTATTTTTTACGTTTTTTATATTATTTATATAGCTTTATAAGCTTATAATTATTTAAAAAATTTTTAGTATTATTTTTTTTAACTATTTTTTTTTTTTTTAAAATTTATTAATAAAAAAATAACTTTATTTTAGTAAAATATATCTAGCGTAAAAAGCGTACTTATAAATATTTTTTATTATAATATTATAATATAATAAAGCTATAAAATAAAAACATTAGAATAACTAAGTATTTAAAATAAAACTTTTTATTATAATATTATTTTAAATATAACTATATATAAAAAAAAATATAATTATAGCTAAAGTTTAAAAAAAACTTTTTATTATAAATATTATTTTAAATATAACTATATTATAAAAAAAAACGTTAATTATAGCCGGGGGTTTAAAAAAGATTTTTTATTAAAATATTATTTTAAGCTAACTATATTATAAAAAAAAAACATTAATTATAGCCGGGGTTTAAAAATAGATTTTTTATTAAAATATTATTTTAAACATAATTATATTATAAAAAAAAAATATTAGTTATAGCTAAAGGTTTAAAAGCGGGATTTTTTATCGAAATATTATTTTAAGCGTAACTATATTACGGAAAAAAATATTAATTATAACTAAAAGCTTAAAAATAAAAATTTTAGTAATATTTTACTAAATATAAAAGCTAGTTTTAATAATAACATTAAATTTATTAAAGCTACTATAAAAGTTTTATAATTAAAGTTATTTTTAAAATTTTAAATATAAATATTTTTAGTTTTAATATTAATATTTTTAAAAGCTTTAAACGTAATAATAAAAAAGCTAGTTTTTATTAAAAAGCTTTATATTAATTTTATAAAAAAAATATAATTTTTTCGGTATTATTTTTAAACGGAGTATTATAAGCTTTTAAACTATTATAATACGCTTTTAAACTAATAACTTATAAATATAATTAATAAAAATTATATTTTATAAATATAATTTATTAAAAATTTATTTTTAGCTAAAAAAAGCTATATATTAATAAATAATATTATATTTAAACTTTTTAAGTTTATAAAAACTTTATTTATAATAAATAACTTTTAACTAATAAAAAGTTTATTTATAATAAGCGGTTTTTCGCTAAAAAATTAAAATAAATAACCTATAAAAATAACGCGCTAATTATATAATACTTAACTAGCTATTTTAATAAATATTAATATAAACATTAAGCTTAAATTATTATTAATATTATTAAAAATATTATTTTATATAAGTTTAATTGCATAAATATTTAGCTATTAAAATAATAATACTATTATATAATTATTATTTCCGAGAATATTAAAATATAATAGCTAGCGAACTAAAATATTTAGCTTAAATTATTTACTAAACAAACTAAAATATAAAAAATTAGTTTTATTAATAATTAATTATTAATAAAAAAACTTTATAACGTTATTATTATTAATAAATATACTAACTAAAAAATAATTAATTACGTAAATATTTAGCTATTAAAATACTAATATTATAATATAATTATTATTTCTAAAAACGTTAAAATATAATAACTAATAAACTAAAACATTTTATTTAAATTATTTACTAAATAAACTAAAATACGAAAAATCGGTTTTACTAATAATTAATCGTTAATAAAAAACTTCGTAGCGCTATTATTATTAGCAAATATACTAGCTAAAAAATAACTAATTAAATAAATATTTAGCGGTTAAATAAAAATATAACAAATATAACTATTAAAGCTAGTATATAAAAGCTAGGTTAAAATATTTAGAATATATCGATTGCTAAACAAGTTATTTATTTATAGATAAACAAAGTTATACTTAGGCTTACAAAGCTAGGGCTCAGGTTTAAACTAGGGCTAGGGCTAGGGCTAAAGCTTATGCTTGTGCTCGTGCTCATACTCGGGCTAATTATTATTAAAAAACCTTAATTTATAACCCCGGCTTCCGCTATATATGTTTTTTTTGCTTTTTTAAACGTATTATTATCTTAGCTACGCTAGTTTTAAATCGAAGTTTATAAAAACTATATAATTTTAAAACTATTTTAACTAATATAAGTTTTTAAAACGCGCTAATTAACTAATTTTTTAAAATAAAAATAAAAACTATTACCGATTTTTAAAGTATAATTTAATAGTACTTTTAACTTTTATTATTACTATATATATAAATAAATAGCTTATTAATATATTATATACAAATAAACTATAACTAGGCTTATATACTAGCTAGCTAGCGTATTTTTTAGTTTTATAGCTCGGGTAAAACTATATTTTAGTTATAACTTAAGCAAGCTATTTATTATAAACGTACTATCTAAAAATAATTAATAACGTAACGTTAAATATGTTCGTAAAAAAGTTCGCTTTTATATTAAAAAAGTTTAAAAAATATATAATATTAGCGTAATTAAATCGCAAGTTATAAACAAGAATTAATTAGTAATAAAAACAATGATTATACTTTTATATATAAATTTCCCCTACAATATATACATATATATAGGTATATATATTATTAAAAATAGATTTTCGAACATAACGTTATATATTGCTAACTAATATATTATTCTTTAAATGTCCGCTATTTTAACAGTATTTTTGTTTTATTTTAAATAGCTAAGCTAAATAAAACAAAACATGCTTTTTAAACAATAAAATAAAAGCGCTGTTTAAATATTAAAGTTTTTTTTTATACTTTGTTTTATTATTGCCGCTTTAAAGCATTTTTTGTTTCGTTTTAAATAGCCAAGCTAAAATAAAATAAAACATGCTTTTTAAACAACAAAGTAAAAGCGCTATTTAAACATTAAAGTTTTTTTTTAAGTTTTATGCCTTATTTTATTATTGCCGCTTTAAAGCATTTTCTATTTTATTCTAAGTAGCTAAGCTAAAAAAAATAAAATATGCTTTTTAAATAACAAAGTAAAAACGCTCTTTAAACACTAAAGTTTTCTTTTATGCTTGTTTTATTTTCGCCGCTTTAAAGCACTTTTTATTTATACTAAATAGTTAAGCTAAAATAAAATAAAACATACTTTTTAAATAGTAAAATAAAATAAAAGCTATATTATATTTAAATAAACTTATTTTAGTTTTTAATTTAACTATTTTTTATCTAATTTTGCTAATTATAATAAAGTTTTAAAACAGTAGGTAAAAACTACTAGTGCTATAACTATATAATAAAAGTAAAGAGCTTTATGTTTTTTTGTCTAAGAACATATATACTATATTAATAACCGAATTATAGTTTAGCTTTATTATAGGCTTTTTTTTTTTTATTATAAATCCACATGTTCTTAAACACGTATGCGCAAGTAACAAGCGGTAATATTAATACAGCATATCAAGAACAGAGCCGTAGTTTGATCGGGCAGTATTTGTTGTTATTGTTATTGTTGTTGCTGTTGTTGTTGCTATTGTTGTTGCTGTTGTTGTTGTTGTTGTTGTTGCTGTGCGTTGCTGTTGCTGTTGCTGTTGCTGTTGCTGTTGCTGTTGCTGTTGCTGTTGCTATTGCTGTTGCTGTTGCTGTTGCTGTTGCTGTTGCTGTTGCTGTTGCTATTGCTGTTGCTGTTGCTGTTGCTATTATTGTTGCTATTACTATTGCTATTGCTATTGCTATTGCTATTGCTATTACTAGAGAAAGCATAAATTCTAACGTTAAATAAATTAATACTTTATTAGCTTTATAGCAAAAATAAATAATTAAAGCACTATAATAGTAGATCAAACTATACGCGTATAAATTAATATAGTTCGTTTAATTTTTTAATATTAATTATAATAGCTTTTTTTATATTTTTAACGAAGCAAAAAAAATAAAAACTTAAAATATTTTTAAACTTTAAGATAAATATATTTATATTAACGTAAAAAAAATAGTTAAAAAGTATAAAATAAAATAATTTAAAATATAAATATAACTATAACTTTATATATTTTATAATAATCGTTAAACTAAACTTACGTAATTATATAATATATTTACTTTAGTATAAAAGATTTTTTTTTTTTTTTTTATTATTTTTCTGGTTTTTTTGTCCTTTATAACCTTATATATTTTTTACTTTCGTTTTTTTCGTTTTTATTAGTCCGAATTAAATTAATAATATATTGTTATTTATTAAATAGTGCATAATTATAGTTCTGGTTTTTATCTAAGTTTTTGTTATAATATCCTTTTTAATCCTAGTTTTTTTCCGGGAAATTCGTTTGTTTTAAATTAATAGAAAAACTATAACTATTAGCGTTAATTTACTTTAAAACTATTATATAAAAAATTTTAATAATTAATAGTTCGTAATATATTATATTATTTAATATACTTAATAACTATATTATCTATAATATTAATATAGCTATTAAAAATATTAAAAAATACTTTTCGAATATTAAATATTTATTAAAATACTTATCGAAAACAATAAAAGCTACTAAATATAAAATATATTATTAATATAATATTTATACAAAACTTTAATAGCGTATATACTTTAAAAAGCTAAAAATATAAAATAAAAACTATACGTTTAATAAAATAGCTTAATAATATAAAATATTATTTAACGTACTAATATTTTATAATATAAAAAGTTCGTACTAAAAAATAGTAAAAAATATTTATAAGTATATATAAAATATTAAATATATATAAGTATTAAATACGTATATAAATGTTAAATATACATATAAATATTAAATATATGCTTAAAGTTTAAGTTTACGTTTAAAGGATAAATATATGCTTAAGCAATAAGTAAATTTCTAGGTAGTTTTAAATTGCCGTGAGATTTTATATCCACCAACTTAATTAAGGACAAAAGATAATAATACCTAAGAAACCTAGTTAATTAAATATAAAACCAAGGTTAATAAAATTAAAAGGACATAATAAGTTAACTGTCCGGTTGTCCGGCGTATAAAATAATATTTAATATTTAAAATATTTTATAAAAGTTTTAAAATATAAAACTATAACGTATTAAATAAGTTTTTATATAATACTATAATAAATTATAAAAATAAAACTATATAAATAAAATATTATTATAAGTTTAATAGTTATATTTTTTATAGTTTAATTAAAATATAAATAAAATATATCGAAATTTAAAGTTAATATTATATTTTTTATAAAAATAAATTGTTTTATTTAAATATTAAATAAATAATTAATAAAAAATAAAATATTAAACAGTATTATTATATTAAAATTACTAAATATAAATACTTTATAGTTATATTTTAGCTATATATAAAACTTTTAATAATATTATAAAAGTAGTATTAAAAATAAAATTAGCAAATTAAATCTATTTTTATATATTAAGAGCTATTAATATTTAATATTTAAACTTTACAGTTGTATAATATTTTAAATATATTTTAAATAAAATATAATAAACTTTTTATTAAAGTTAAAATTTATTACTAAAATTTTAAGCATTTAAGGCTGTTTATAATAATAAATAGCTATTTAAGCAGCTCTAGTTATTTTTACTAGTTAATGTTTTTAGCTTGCTTATATTATTATTTAATCTTAAAATTATATTAGCTTAAATAATATTTAGAAAATTATTAGCTTAAACGTTATTAATTTATAGAAATTATATTAATATATAATATACTTTTATTAAAAAAATATTTAAGTTAGCAAAAAAATATTATATAGCTTTATATAGCAAAAAAAAAAGCTTTAAAAATATATCGTTAAATTAATAATGTTTTAAAAAATAAAATAATATATTTTAATATATATTATTTAGCTTAAAAATTAATAAGCGTTAAAACTAAAATAATTATTACGTTATTAAATTTTAAATTTTATTTACTAGTAAATTTAAATCGTTTAATAAACAAATTATATTTATATTACGTAAAATAAAATTTTTTTAATTATATAATAATAAATATATTTTTTAATAATTATTACTATAATAGCCTAGGTAATAATATAATTTAATAAATAGCTATAAACGGGCGTAAAATTTAATAATTTTATTAAAATTAAACTTTATTAAATTAAATAGTTTTTATTAATATTATAACTTTTTATATATAAATCTTAATTATATTGTTTTTAAGCCGATTTTGTATAATTATAATTGTTAAGACTATTAAAAAAAAGCGTGCTTTTTGCGGCTAAAAATAAATATCCTGCTAAAATATAGCTTTATAGCTTTTTTTATTTAATATAAATAAATAAAATACTATAATAATAGCTTTTTAATAAGCTAGTATATTAACCTAATATAGTACGCTTTTTATTATGTTTAAAAAATGCTTAATTTAAATATTTATATTATAATAATTTTAAGCTCTTTTAAATATTATTTAGCTGACTATTATAATACCGGTATTTTATGTTTAAAAATAAACTTTTTACGGATTTTATTTCTTTTAATCTTGCTATTTAGCTAAAGTTTTATAATTAAAAATATTGCTAGTTTTAGCAAATATTGCTCGCTATTTAGCTATATTTATTAGCTATATTATTATATTAAAGCTTTAATAACCCTATAAATATATAAGCTTATATTTAAAAAAACATTTAAACTATAATAAAAAAAAATAAAAAAAGTAGACGTACTATTAAATTATAAAAGTTATATTTAAAAACTATACGTAGCAATTTAATAAATTTAATTTAAATAAAACTAGCTAATATTTTAAAAAAAAACTTTTTATAAAAAAACGTTAAAAAGTAATATATATAGTATTTATAAAATATTAATAAAAATAATAAAACTTAAAAAGTAATATTATAAGCTAATAAAAAAAAAAGTATATAAATTAAAACTATTTACTAAGCAATATTACTAATAAAGCTTTAAGATATAAAGCTTAAATAAATCTTATATTTTTTTTATAATGCTTAAGTTTTATAAAGGAGGTATAACTAAGTAAAAGGAAGGTTTTCTTGTTAATAAAAAATTTTTTGTTTTTTATATCTTAAATAAAAATTCTTTTACCCGAATTAAGAACCTTTTTATTTTTACTTATTGTATATACTTAGTTTTAGTATTTATTTTTATTATACGGATAATTATAAATTTAATAATAATTTAAAGTTAAATATTTATATTAAAATAATAGTATAATATAAATAAATTATAAGGTTTATTTTTAATTTTTTTTTTGTTATAAATTATATTAAATTTAATTTTATATTAAATTTAATTATTTAATATTACGTTTTATTAAACCTAATTATTTAATAATTATATGTTATATTAAACGCGATTATTTAATATTATTTGTTTAATTATATTTATAGTTATTTTATTTTTTGTTTTTTTAATTTAATATTAATTTAAATATTTATTATTTTTAGGTTATAAACCGGTATTACTATTATAAACTTTGCTTTAATATAATTTTTATTAAGCTGTTTTTAAAAAACTACGGTTATTATAAAATTAGCTATTATATTAGCGTAATAAATATAGCAGTATTTTTTACGCAGTATTTATTTATAACTTTTTTGCTTATTTTTTTGCTTTTTATTATAATATTTAAACGTAGTTTTTAAATCTCTGAAGATTTTAAAGCTTTAAATCGATCGTAATAAACGCGTTTTTTAGGTTTTTAAGTTTTTTTTTTTAAACGTTTTAGCTAGTTTATAAAGTTTTTTTTAAACTTATTAATAAGCTTAAGCTTTTTTAAAAGGTTTTTTTTTTTAAACGTTTTAGTTAGTTTATAAGTTTTTTTTAAATTTATTAGTAAGTTTAGGCTTTTTTTAAAAAGTTTTTTTTTTTAAACGTTTTAGCTAATTTATAAGGTTTTTTTTAGATTTATTAATAAACTTAAGCTTTTTTCGAAAAAAATAAAAGTTTAATATGTTATAAAAATTAATATATTTTATAATAGCGCTATTATTTAAAATAAAGTTTATAGTTATATTTAAAATTAAAAATAGTTTATAGTTATATTTAAAATTAAAAATAGTTCGTAGTTATATTTAAAATTTAAAATAGTAATTTATGCTTACTAAAGAACTTTTTTAATTTTATTTAGGTTAAAAATTTTTTTAAAAATTTTAATATTATAGTAAGTTTTTTTTATTTAAAATAAAAATTAATTATTTGTTATAATATCTAACTTTTTAATTTTGCTTTATAGCTTAAAATTATAGTTTAATTATAAACAATAATATAATTTAGCGTATATTATTACTATTAATAAAACAAATATATAAAAAATTTATATTAACGCTTATATTTATAAGTAAATTTATTATTATTATTAACTAAACGGCCGAATATTTTTATAATATAATTATATAATTATATAAAAAAACAAGATATTACGGTTAATAAATTAAATAAAATAGTAAGTTTTACTATATATAACTTATTAAAAAGAGCGAACTAGTATAACCGGTAACTATAACTTATTTATTAATTTAAATATGTGGTTTTTAAAAACTTAAGTATTTTTGCCCCTAAATTAAGGGGCTTTTAGTAATTAAAATAAATAATAATAGAAAATTTTTAACAATATTAAATAAAAACATAAAGTAAACTAATCGCTATTTAAAATTCCGTTTATTATTATTTATTTTTAAATAATAAGCTTTTTATTAATAGCAATATATTAGTATAATATATAAAAACCTTATTTTATAGCTTACGAAAATTAAATTATTATTTTATTATAAATAATTTATTAATTATTATTTACGTTTATAGTTATATTTAACCTAGTTATTTTTTACGTTTATAATTATATTTTATTAAGCAATTCTTTATTATTATTTATTTAATACTATAAAATATACTAAAAAAGTTTTTTAATTTTTGCCCGGACTACTGGCTAAAATAATTATTTTTTTCTTTAGAACTAAAGGTTTTATAAAAACGCAAACTAAATAAGCTTTTATTTTTTTATAAATTTAAACATAGCTATTTTATAGCATTTATTACTTTTAAATAATATTTTAACGTTTAACTAAAAATTAAAACAAAATTAGTTAACGTTTTTAATAGCTATAACTAAAATTTAAATAAAAAATTTAAAATTATATTATATAGTTTAACGTACTAAATAAAGTTAAAATAACTATAAACTTTATATATAATATTTCGAAATAAATTATATATTAATTATTTTTTTAGTTCTAACTAATAAAATAAAAACGTTTTTTTAAATAAAGCTATATAATACTATTTTTAAGCTAAAATAATAATAATAATAAAACCGATAATAATAATAATAATAATAAAATAATAATAATAATAATAATAAAATATAATAATAATAATATATAACTATAATAATAATAAAATAAAAACGTTAAAATTAATAATATTAATATTACTAGCAAAAAAATAATATTTAACTTTGTTTATTTAAACAAAAACATAATGTTTAAACGTTTAATATAAAATTTAACGCTATTAAAAAATATAAAACTTATAAGCTTAATAAAATATATATTTATTATTTTTTAATATTATTATAATTGTTATTATATTATTTATATAAAAACGTATAATTATATTAATTATTATAACTATAATATTTTATATTTTTAACCGGTTTTTAATAATAAGTTAATAGTTTTCTTTTTATATATTAAAAAGCATTTATTTTAACTGCTTTTTATATTTAAAATAAAATTTAGTTTTTTAGTACGTTTATATAAGCTTTATAAAAATTTTATTTTTAAAATAAATATAATAAATTTTTAAAATAATATTATTTTTTAATTTTTAATATATTTTATTATATATTAAAAAAATAAATAAAAATAAAAAATAAACTTTTAAATAAATAATAAAATAGCTATTAAATATTTTATATATAAAACTAAAATTTTAATAATTATTATAGTTTTTTTTTTTTTGTTTTTTTATATTTTATAATTTTATAAAAATATTTTAAAAAATTAATAAAACTTTTATAAACGTATTATTATTATTAACTATTTAATATATTTATTTATTTAATATTTTTTTTATTATTATTTTTTTAGTTTTAATATATTAAATAATTATTTAATTATTTTTATTCGCTATATAATTATAGCTTATTTTTTTTAATAAAATAAATTTAATATAGTTTTATTAATAATATATTGTTTATAAAATCTAGCTAATTAGCTAATAAAAATATTTTAGCTTTTTATTTATATTTATTTTTAAACGTAAAAAAACTTATATATATAAAAAATACTAACTTTTAATAATATATTTATTAATAATAAAACTACTATTTTTAATATTATTATTTTTAATATTGCTATTATAAATATTATTATTTTTGCTAAAATTATTAATATATTAAAAAATAATAAAATATATTTTTTATTTATTAAAAAAATTATTAATATATTTAATAAAATAAATAATTTAACTAAAATTATTATAAATATATTTTAAAAAGCAATATAATTAAAATAATATTAAAAATTTCTAAATATAAATATTATATTTATAAAATTTAATATTAAATAAAAATTTAAAAAAAAAATATATTATTTTTAAACAATAAATAAAAAAATTATATAATAAAATCTATAGCAATATTATAAAAAAAAATATAAAATTAAAAACTAAAAAATAAAATAATTAAATTTTTAGTTTCGTTAAAAGCTTTTAATCCGCGGTTTAAATATTTAATAAAATTAAAATCGCGTAATTTTTTTAACGCGCTATAAAGCTAAATAGCCCGCTATAACTTAAGCTATTTTTTCGTTATAGCTTTATTTAATATATAATATATTATTAAATTACGCTAAATATTACTAGTAAATAAAATATTTAAAAAACCTTTAATATAATAATTAATATAAAAAGCTTTAAAAACGTTATTTATTATAAACTAAGCAATAAAAAAATAAAAATAGCTTAAATATTAATTAGCTTATATAAGTTTTTAATTAGCTAAATATTTACGTTTATATTTATATTTATAATAAACGAAAAATTTAATAAAACTATTAAATTTTTTAAAACGGGCAAACAAGCGGCTAAACAATTATTTTTTTATAAAAGCTAACTTATTAAAAATTAAAAATAATAGCAATATAATATTTATAAAATAAAAAAGCTTATATTAATAAAGCTTAAAACGTTTAGTTTTTTATTAAATATTTTTATAAAAATTTATTATTAAAACTAAAAGTAGTTTTTAATAATATATATTAATTAATAAAATATAATATTTTAAAACCGCTATAAAATAAAATAATAAATATAAAAAAGCTATATATATATTATTATTAAATTTAGCTTATAAATAGCTTTAGTATAAAATAGTTAAAATAAAAATCGGACTAAAACTATTTAATTAAAAAAATAATTAATTATATATATAAATTAAATATATAAGTCGATAAAAAGCTTAGTATTAAAAAAAATTTTTCCGATATAAAAAAAGCTTAGTTTTTTTAAAATAATTTTAGTTTAATTAAGCTTTTAAAGTATAAAATATCGGACTAAATAGTAAAAAAATAAAATAATAATTAAATATATATATTTAAAAAATAAAAATAAATAATAGCTATTAAAAATTAATTTTAGTTTAAAATAAAAAAACAACCGTTTATTATAGCGCTTATTATTTAAGTATTATACTAAATATTATATAAAAATTAAAAACCGGATTAAATAAAAAAACTTTTCGTATATAGCTATATAATTACGTAAAGCTTATAAAAACTTTATTAGTTATTTATATAATAATAAATATTATACTATTTTTATAAAATTATAATATATAAAGCTAATAACTATTATTTTATTAGCCTTTATACTTAAATAGGTTTTTTTAAAATAAACGTAATAAAGCTAAGCCGCGTAAAAAAAAGACCTATTATTTTTTTGCTTTTTTTGCTATTTTGCAAATAATAACTAAAGAACTATATTAAGTATGCTTTATAATATTATAAAAAAGCTGTTTAATATACTTTTTAAAAATAAGCCGAAATAATATAAAACGTTTAAAAATTATAAGCTTTTAGCGCTAATAATAATAGTAATAGGCGTAAAAAAACGCCGGCCTATTTATTATTACTATTATAATTTTTTTATAAAATACTATAGCTTTTTATATAAAATAGCTAAATATAAAAATATTTAAATATATATATATAAATTAAAATATATTATTATATAATTTTTTAGCAAATTATATAAATAGTAGCTAATAAAAAAATAATTAAATAATATTAGCGTATATTATTATATATTATTACCCGGACTTATAAAAAATTAAAAAAATAGGACTAAAATATTTATTGTTTTTTTTTTTTTTTTTATTTAAAATTTAGTTTAAAAAAAACGCTTTTTTTTGGCCTAGTTTTAAAACTTTTTTTTTTTTATATTATTTATTATCGTAAACTTATTAGCTTTATTATTTTAATTTTATATTAAACTAGCTTATAAAACTAGCTAGAACTTTTTTAAAAATATTTATAATTATTTTTTTAAAGCTTTTAAAACGATTTATTTTATTAAAAAAGTTAAAATTATTTATAAATATATTATTTTACTACTTATTTAAACTTAAATATTAATATAAAATATTTATAGTTTATAATAATAATTTCGATAATTTTTTTGCTTAAAAAAAAGAAATTTATAATAATAAATAAAAAAGCTTAGTTTTTAAACTGCTTAATAATATAGCTTTAATATTTATTACTATTAATATATAGCCGATTAATAATTTAGCTATAAAAACTTTTTATAAGTTTATTAAAATCGAAAACTTAAAATATATAAAATATATTATAATTTTATTTACTAAATAAAACTACGTTTAAGTTTAAAATAATATATATTAACCGCTAGTTTTAATATATTCGAAATAACGTAAAAATAAAAAACGTTTATATAAAAGCGTATTATTAAATAAATATTAAAAAAGCTATATAGTTTAGTTTTTTTATTATTATTATTATTTAAAAAAATATATATATTATTAATTATATATAATATAATTTATTAATAGTTATAATAATATGTTTTTTTTTTATATTTTGCTTATGTTTGTTTATATTTCTATTTATTTAATATAATAAAGCATTAAAGTTTTTTAAATTAATTATAATAGCTAAAAAATAGCTTAACAGGTTAAATAGTTAGCTAATTAATATATTTTTATAAGTTATTATTTATAATTTTTTATATCGTTTAATACGTTTAATAAGTTAACTATTTAATTATTATTTAATTAGTTATAGCTTAATAATAAAATAATTTTTTTATTTTTATTATATTATTCGTTATATTTATGTTTATTAAATAAAAACTTAAATAAAAAGCTTAAAATAAGTTTAAATTAACTAATAAATAATAATAGTATTAAAAGTATTATAAAAATTTAATTTTTTATTTTTAAAAAGTAAGATTTTATGTTTTTTAATGTTTAAAACTTTTTTTTTTATTATTATATAAACTAGCTATAAAACCTAGCTATAAAAGTTATACAAACTTTTAAAAACTCTTATAAAAACTTAAAAAGCCGATATTACCCCGATTATTTTATAAGCTAAAGTATTTATATTATTGTTATAATATTATTTAAAATAACTTTAAGCTTTTTTAAAGAGTTATATTTTAAAAAGTTTATAAAGAAAAAGTTTTAAAATTTAGCTATAAATTAAAAATATAAAAAAAGTTATATTAAAATTAAAATAAAAAACTAAAGCTTTTAAAAACTTTAAAAAGATTATTAGCTAAATTAAATTTTAAATTTTAAATATTTAAATATAAACTTTAGTTATATTTTATTTTTATCGAACTATTTTTAAATATAAAACTTTATTATATTTTTTTTTTTAGTTTTATAAACTTAAATAAAAACTTTTATAATTAAAAGCTAAATATTTTAATATTTAAGTTTAGCTTTAATATTTGTTTAAAATTTATTATAGTTTTATATAATTATTTTAGCTTTATAATATAATGTTTAACGGCAAACTTGCGTAATATTTATAAATAGTTTTTATAGCTATTTTAATCGAAAAGTTAAACTAATTTAACTTATAAATAAATATATTTTAAAAACGTTAAGCTTTTAGTTTTAATATATATTTTTATATATTTTTTAAAGCTATTTTTATTAAACGTTTATTAAGCAGTATAACTTAAATATTTATATTTTTTCCGAAGTTTATATATATTTTATATATATTTTTTAAAGCTTTTTTTGCCGAACGTTTATTAAAAAGTATAACTTAAATTAAATACTTTTTTTAAAGTTTATATATATTTTTATATATTATTTAAAGCTTATTTTATTAAACGTTTATTAAAAAATATAACTTAAATATATATATTTTTTTAAAGTTTATATATATTTTTTATATAGTTTTTAAAGCTTTTTTTAATAAATATTTATTAAGCAATATAACTTAAATAATTATATTTTTTTTAAAGTTTATATTATTTTTATATATTATTTAAAGCTTATTTTATTAAACGTTTATTAAACAGTATAATTTAAATAATTATATTTTTTTAAAGTTTATATATATTTTTTATATATTATTTAAAACTTATTTTATTAAACGTTTATTAAATAATAACTTAAATATTTATATTTTTTCTAAAGTTTATATATTTTTATATATTTTTAAAGCTTATTTTATTAAACGTTTATTAAAAATATAACTTAAATATATATATTTTTTTAAAGTTTATAATATATTTATAAATAGTATTAAAATAAAAACCGGAAAAAAAAGTTTTTTTTATACGTTTTATATAAAAAAGCTTTTTATTTTTATATAATTATAATTATAATAAGCTTAAAATAAATATTAAAAATAAAACTTTTAGTTATAGTTTATAATTAAATATAAAAATAACTTAAATTTTTTATAAAAAATAAATAAATAAAACTATAATTTATTTTTAAGCTTATTTAAACGTTATAAAATTTATAAAAATATAATTATTTTTAATAAAAACTAAATAATATTTAATTAAACTTTTAGTTTTATTAATAGTTTTTAATTATTTAAATATTATTTTTATTTTATTTAGATTTATAGTTATAATTAAAATTTATTAAATTAAAAAAGTTTATATATTTTAATTAGTTATTTTTTTAATTTTTTAAAGTTTTTTTTTTATAGTTTAAAATAAAATAGTTTTAAAAAAAATATATTTAATTTTATAAAAACTTTAAAAAATTTAAATATTAATATAATTTTTTTGCTTTTTTTTTTAAAAAATTAAACTTTTTTTTTATTTTTTAAATAAAAACGCTAAAAAAAATAATAAAAAATACTAATAATATTATTCGTAAATTTTTACTAACTTTTTTATATTATAGTTTTAATAAATATTATTAATAAATATTAAATTAAAAATTATAATATAATAAAATTTATTAAAATTTTTAATTAAATTAAAACTTATTTAATTAAAATATTTATTAAAATTAAATAATATTATAATATTATAATTATATTTTTATATAAAGCTATAAATAATAAATATTTTTTAAATAAAATATAAAAAATCTAAAATTATTATTAATAATATATTTTACGTTTTAATTAACGTTTTTATATTTTTTTTTTAAATATATATTATAAAAATTATTAGTTTTATAAAGTTAAAATTAAATTTATTTAGTTTAAATTTTTCGGCTTATTTATTATATTTATTTTTATAAGTTTTAAAAAATATTAGCTAAAATTAAAAAATTTTTTATTTATATTTTATTTTTCGAAGCAAAAAATAACATTTAAAAAAAAACGGGCAAAAAATATTTTTTTTAAATAAACTTTTAATAATATATTAAACAAAAAATCTTTTTTATTATATTATAAAATATTATAATTATTAAAAAATATTATATAAAAATTTTTATAATTTTAATATAATAATAAAATATAATAATAGTTTTATAATTATATAGTTTATTATTAATAATTATTTTAACTAAAACTAAAATTTAATAGTTTATATTTATTAGTTTTTATTATTTATTTTTAAAATATTAAATAATATATAATTTTTATTTATTTTTAATATATTTTAAATTTTTAAACTATTTAACGTTAATTATTAAATAAACTATTTTATATAATTTAATAAAAACTACTAATATATTAAAATAATTATTATAATATATTAAATAATTATTAATATTTTATATTATTTTTAATTAAATTATTTATAAAAATATTATTATAAATAAAAAAACTATTAAAGCTTAATTTTTTTTGTTTAGTTTAAATAATTTTTAATAAATACTAAATTAATTTTTAAATAATAACTTAATTAACGTTTTAGCTTAAAATAGCCTAGCTTTAGCTTAAAATAGCCTAGTTTTAATTTAAAATAATTTAGTTTTTATAGGCCTAGTTTTTTTAAGCTTGCTATAATATATAATATTTCGAAAAAAACTATAAATAGCCTTAAAGCTTATAAAACAGCAAGCTTATATATACGCTAAATATTATTTTTTTATTGTTCGGAATATTAATATTATATAGTTCGTTTTTTATAATATTTATAAAAACTTAAGCGAAATTAATTTTAAGTTTTAGTTTTAATTTAGCGCTAGTTTATATTTTTATATATAGTTTAATATAATTAATAAATTATAGTTTAAATAAATAATTTTTTTATAATATTTAAAAATATTATTTAGTTTTAAATTTTAAATAAAATATTATTATTATATTTAATAGCTAAAATTATATATTAACGTAAAAAATATAAACTTTTTTATTTTTAACTTAATAGTTTTTTCGAATAACTTTTTAATAAACATTATTATAATAAGTTTTATTTCGGACTAAAATAATACGCTAGCGTAAAACTTTAGCTCGAAAATCGCTAAATAAATAGTATTTTTATTTCGGTTAAATTATTAAACTTTAAAAACTTTAGCTATTTAAAGCTTTTATTAAAACTATAATCTATAATTTAATAATAGCTAAAAAAAATAAAATTTAATAATAAATAGGTTAATAAATAAAAATATTATAAATAAATTAATAAAAAAAAAAAAAAATTTTTTTTAAAAAAAAAAATAATTATATATAAAAATAAAAACTAAATTAAAAAATATAATTATTTTAATATTATAATTAACTAAAATAGCTAAGCTTAAAATTAAATTAAAAAATATAATTATTTTAATATTATAGTTAGCTAAAATAGCTAAGTTAAAAAATATAATTATTTTAATATTATAGTTTTTATGTTTAAAAATTTTTATATTTATTTTTTAGCTTTATAAACTTTTATAAACTTATATAATTATTTATTTATTATTTTATTTAAATAAAATAACTTTTTAATTTTTATTTAATTATTTTTAAATTATTTAAAGTTTTCGAGTTTATATTTATTATATTTATAATTTTATATTTTATTATATAAAAACTAAAATTAGTTTCGTTTTTATAGTTTAGCGCTATTAAAACTAAATTATAAACGTATAATATAAATTAGTTATAATATTTATTATTATTTAATAATTAAAAAACTATTTTTTAAATTTATTTTAATATTAGCTAATAAATTATTATAGCTATTTTAGTAAAAAAATATTATATATTTTTAAAATATATATATATTTATATTTTTAGCGTAGTTATTTTTATTATCGTAGCTATAAAAACTTTTATTATATTTAAATATAAATATTAAATTTTATTAAAATATATTTTATAATAATATTATATATAATAAATATAGCTAAAGCTTTATTATATAATATAGTTTAAACTAATTTTAAAATAATAGTTTTAAATTTTAAATTATACTATAAATCGCTAAATAACGTTAAATATAGTTATATTGTTAATAATTTATATTAAATTTTTAAGTTTTTTTTAGCAAATATATTTAATAGTATTATTAAACACTAGTTAAATTTCTTTATAAAATTAAATAATTATATAAATTATAGTTTATATATATTTTAAATAAACTATTTTAAGCTTTATTATAATTATTAATATTTTTAATTAATAATTATTAGTTTATTTAAACTTATTTAACTAATAGTTAAATAAAATAAATTATTTATAAATAATATTAAGCTAATTATATATTTAACGCGCTTTTATTGCTTTTTTTAATAGAAATTTTAGCTTAAAAAGATTTTATAAAGCTTAAAAACAATAATATTTATATAATAACATTTTAATTTAATATTTAAATTTTATAGCCTAATAATAATATAGTTTAAATAAAAACTAAGCATTTAATAATTATTACAATTAAAATCCTTTTTTTTTTTTCCGAACTTATATTATATAATACTCTAGCTTGTACTGTTAGCTAGTATTGCTTTAATACTTTCTAGGTTAGTATAACAAAAAAGCATGCAGTAAATATTATAGGTTAAAACCTAAGTTTTACTCTAAACTAAATTATAATAAAAAAACATATAGCATAATAAATTAAAACTTAAGTTTTAACTTTATACTAGAACAAAAAAAGTTCAGCTTTATATAAAAAATAAATTAATAAAGTAATATAATTTTAGTATACTAGATTAGGTATATAACTCTTAAAATAAACTTACAAAACAGTATCTCTAGAGCTAAAATCCTTCCGAAATAAGAAATCGTTAACTCCGGGGTTGGGCTGGAACTACGATCCGGGCCGACAACCCGAATCATCCGCCCCCTTCCGAACCGCTATCGTCACCTTTGCTGATGTACCTTGGATCGTAGACAGGCTTGGCATGATGAATAGTCGTCCTGGATGGCGAACTTTTTGGATCCTGAGGCCCCGGTTGCTATCAAGAAGGATGAAGAACTGTTGATTCTGGAATGATCGATCACAAACGGGCGAATCGGGTTTCGCCGAATACGGACGTGCCGTCGCGTCCTCGATTGTCAGGTTCTCCTTGTACCCGTTCGAGAATTCAATGGTAACTGTTCCCTCCTGCGTAGCTTTGTCTAGAATCTGCATTCAGAGTAAGTCATCTATCTGTCGTATCTAGTATGGGCGTATTCCATGCACATACCCTTATTCTCCCTGATAGCGCCAGCGCACCATCCTCAGCCACGTCCCACGTCACATTAATCGCTTGATACCCATCGGCTGTATGGCGTCCTGAAGCTTAACGCGCGCGGGCACGGTGTCGATCATCCGGCCCAGCAAATCCACGCAGGTGTCGAGGAACCCGTCTTCCCCCGGCCGAGAGCGTCTTCATCGTGGCGTTGCCGTCGCTCTCGTACAGCCGGAGGTCGGAGCGGCTGGTCTCGTTGAAGCTCGTCACGAGGCCCCGCCCCGGTTCCCGGTCCCGTCGAGTACTCGTCCACCACGCGCGCGTCGAACATCCCCCGTGTCGAGTCGAAGTTGATGCCCCGTTCGTGTTGTTCTCCGATACCATCGAGTCGTCCGAGACGTCGGGGAAGCCGCTGTGGTGGACAGATCTGTGATGTTTTAAGTAAGTAAGTCTCGTCTTTCTTAATTTTTTTCTTTTCTCTCATACCTCAGACCAAGGCATTGTTAATTCATGTAGTTTTTTTTTACTTACCCTAGTGTATGACCACAAGCTGTTAAGATGATGGCTTCCTCCTGGTTAATGCCGGCTCGCTCGAACTGTTGGAGCGTCTCTTCTAAACTCGTCCCCGGCTCCGGACCCGGTTGTAGGATCGGCCGCCACGGCATCAATGCGCCCGGGCCGGAAGGGTATGTATCTCCCGCAAAGGTTAACGGACATGACGGTACCCAAAGCGACGAGATCCGCCACTGTAATCATGTTAGATATTGAGCCATCAATACAAGCTACTATCATATCACGACCTTTCCTACCAGCCCCGTCCCATGTTTATCGCCAGAGAAATAGAATAGAAATTGTATTATGTAATCATATCTAAAGAAAAGAAGAAAAGAAGCCAGCTTACTGGGAACAAACTCATTCACAAACGGCCGCCAAAACGTGAAGCTATCGTTGAAGGCCTCCCCTTGTTCTCGTCGCGGAAGGTCTCGAAGCCGATGCTGGCGTCGACGCCGCCGGTCCGGCCCCCGTCGGCGGTGACGAAGTCGTGGAAGACGACGCGCAGCCACTGCGCCGAGGTGGTGCGCCCCGAGTCGTCGGCCGGCGCCCCGGTCTCCGTCACGTACCGCGTGCACGGCGTGATGCCGAGAGAAGTTGGACGCGTATGCGTCCCAGTTGTCGACCAGGATGTGTTCTAATTGCGATACCTGGGGGCTCGGGTAGTAGACATGGCCGTCGCCGCTTGCATGCACGATTGCATCGACAAGAGCGAGGGTCCGAGAGATGAGGTGCGCATCTTTCTGCGTGTCTGACGAGAGTGTAGTGGTATTAATTATTACTATTTTTCTACGACGTCTGCGACGGCTCGTGAGAGGTTTATATAAGCCCCGTCTACGCTGCTCCCTCGCGGTCACAGCCTAACCCCGAGTCAACGATTTCCTATTTCGGAAGGATCTCAGCTCTAGAGACACTGTTCGTGAGTCTGTTTCGTGAGTCTGTTTCGTGAGTTGCGTATCTAGTGTATTACACAAATGCCTCAGGTTCTACTCTGAACTAGATTATAACAAAAAAAGCTCAGCTCTATAGTAAAAAGTACAAGCAAGTATAACAAAAAAGCATGCAGCAAATATAACAGATCAGAACCTAGGTTCTAACTTTATACTAAAACAAAAATAAATATATAGCTAACATATTATATAGTAAGTTTTAACCTATAATATTTATTATATGCTTTTATTATATTAATTTAAAAAATACTAAGTAATACTAATTAATAGTACAAGCTAAAATAATTATATAATATAAGTTCGGAAAAAAGAAAAAAAGATTTAATCGTAATAACTATTAAATATTTAGTTTTTACTTAAATAAACTATAGTACTATTAAGCTATAAAGTTTAAATATTAAGTTAAAATATTATTTTATAAATATTATTGTTTTTAAGTTTTATAAAATCCTTTTAAGCTAAAATTTTTACTAAAAAAAGCAATAAAAACGCGTTAAATATATAATTAGTTTAATATTATCTATAAATAACTTATTTTGTTTAACTATTAATTAAATAAATAAGTTTAAATAAATTAATAATTATTAGTTAAAAATATTAATAACTATAATAAAATTTAAAAACTATTTTGTTTAAAATATATATACGAACTATAATTTATATAATTATTTAATTTTATAAAAAAACTTAGCTAATATTTAATAATATTGCTAATATACTTACTAAAAAAATTTAAAAACTTAATATAAAATTATTAACGATATAAATATTTAATATTACTTTTAGCGATTTATAATATAATTTAAAAGCTTAAAATTATTATTTTAAAATTAGTTTAAACTATATTATATAGTAAACTTTAGTTATATTTGCTTTATATAATATTATTATAAAATATTTTAATAAAATTTAATATTTTATATTTAAATATAATAAAAGTTTTAATAGCTATAATAATAAAAATAGCTACACTAAAAGCGTAAAATATATAATATTTTAAAAAATATATAATATTTTATTCGCTAAATAGCTATAATAATTTATTAGCTAATACTAAAATAGATCTAAAAAATAGTTTTTATTAGCTATTAAATAATAATAAATATTATAGCTAGTTTATATTATATATTTATAATTTAGTTTTAATAACGTTAAACTATAAAAATAAAACTAATTTTAGTTTTTATATAATAAAATATAAAATTATAAATATAATAAATATAAACTTAAAAACTTTAAATAGTTTAAAAATAGTTAAATAAAAATTAAAAAGTTATTTTATTTAAATAAAATAATAAATAAATAGTTATATAAGTTTACGAAAATTTATAAAGCTAAAAAATAAATATAAAGCTATTTTAAATATAAAAACTATAATATTAAATATAATTATATTTTTTAATTTAATTATTTAGCTAATTATAATATTAAATTAATTATATTTTTTAATTTAGTTTTAAGTTTAGTTATTTAGTTAATTATAATATTAAAATAATTAATTTTTTAATTTAGTTTTTTATTTTATATATAAATATTTTTTTTTTTAATAGAAATTGTTTTTTTTTTTATTAATTTATTTATAATATTTTTATTTATTAATTTATTTTATTATTAAGCTTATTTTTTTTAGCTATTATTAAATTATAGATTATAGTTTTAATAAAAGTTTTAAACAGCTAAAGTTTTAAATTAACAATTCGATAAAAGTAAAAAATATTATTTTTAGTAATTTTAAGCTAAAGTTTTATACTAGCGTATTATTTTAATCCGAAATAAAGCTTATTATAATAATTTTTATTAAAAAACTATTTAAAAAACTATTAAGTTAAAAAATAAAAAAGTTTATATTTTTTATATTAATATATAATTTTAGCTATTAAATATAATAATAATATTTTATTTAAAGTTTAAAGCTAATATATTTTTTAAAACGTTATAAAATAGTTATTTATTTAAATTATAATTATTACGTTATATTAAACTATATATAATAAAAATATAAATTAATATTAAATTAAAACTAGAATTTAAAATTAATTTATTTAAGTTTTTATAAATATTATAAAAATAAACTATATAATATTAATATTTTAAATAATAAAAAAATAATATTTAGCGTATATATAAATTATTGTTTTTATAAACTTTAAAGCTATTTATAGTTTTTTTAAAATATATATTTATAATAAGCTTAAAAAAGCTAGGCTTATAAAAGCTAGGCTATTTTAAGCTAAAATTAAGCTATTTAAGCTAAAGCTAAGCTATTTTAAGCTAAAACTAAACTATTTTAAACTAAAACGTTAATTAAACTATTATTTAAAAATTAATTTAATATTTATTAAAATTATTTAAACTAAACAAAAAAAATTAAGCTTTAATAGTTTTTTTATTTATAATAATATTTTTATAAAATAATTTAGTTAAAAATAATATAAAACAATAATTATTTAATATATTAATAAATATAACGTTATTTTAATATATTAGTAGTTTTTTATTAAATTATATAAAATAATTTATTTAATAATTAATATTAAATAGTTTAAAAATTTAAAATATATTAAAAATAACAAAAACTATTATTATTTAATATTTTAAAAATAAAATAATAAAAACTAATAAATATAAATATTAAATTTAGCTTTTATTAAAATAACTATTAATAATAAACTATATAATTATAAAATTATTATTATATTTTATTATATATTAAAATTATAAAAATTTTTATATAGTATTTTTTAATAGTTATAATATTTATAATATAATAAAAAAAAACTTTTTTGCTTAATATATTATTAAAAGTTTATTTAAAAAAAATATTTTTATTTGTTTTTTTTAAATATTATTTTTTATTTTAAAAATAAAATAAATAAAATTTTTTTTAATTTTAATTAAAGTTTTTTTAAAACTTATAAAAATAAATATAATAAATAAGCTAAAAAATTTAAGCTAAATAAGTTTAATTTTAATTTTATAAAACTAATAATTTTTATAATATATAATTTAAAAAAAAAAATATAAAAAACGTTAATTAAAACATAAAATATATTATTAATAATAATTTTAAACTTTTTTATATTTTATTTAAAAATATTTATTATTATAGCTTATATAAAAAATATAATTATAATATTATAATATATTTAATTTTAATAAATATTTTAATTAAATAAGTTTTAATTTAATTAAAAATTTCGATAAATTTTATTATATTATAATTTTTAATTTAATATTTATTAATAATTTTATTAAAACTATAATATAAAAAAATTAACAAAATTTAAGTAAATATTATTAATATTTTTTATTATTTTTTTAGCGTTTTTATTTAAAAAATAAAAAAAAAGTTTAGCTTTTTAAAAAAAAACAAAAAAACTATATTAATATTTAAATTTTTCTAAAATTTTATAAAATTAAATATTTTTTTTAAAATTATTTTATTTAAACTATAAAAAAAAACTTTAAAAAATTAATTAAAAATAATTAATTAAAATATATAAACTTTTTAATTTAATAGATTTTAATTATAATTATAAATTTAAATAAATAAAAATAATATTTAAATAATTAAAAATTATTAATAAAACTAAAAGCTTAAATAAATATTATAGTTTTATTAAAATTAACTATATTTTTATAAATTTTATAACGTTTAAACAAATTTAAAAAATAAACTATAGTTTTATTTATTTATTTTTTATAAAAAACTTAAACTATTTTTATATTTAAATATAAACTATAGTTAAAAGTTTTATTTTTAATATTTATTTTAAATTTATTATAATTATAATTATATAAAAATAAAAGTTTTTTATATATAAAATATATAAAAAAGATTTTTTTTTAAGTTTTATTTTAACGTTATTTAAATATATTATAAACTTTAAAAAAAGTATAATATATAAATTATATTTTTTAATAAATATTTAATAAATAAAGCTTTAAAAATAATAAAATATATATAAACTTTAAAAAAAATTTATACTTAAATTATATTTTTAATAAACGTTTAATAAAAAAGCTTTAAATAATATATAAAAATATATATAAACTTTAAAAAATATAATTATTTAGGTTATATTTTTTAATAAACGTTTATTAAAAAACGCTTTAAATAATATATAAAAAATATATATAAATTTAGAAAAATATTTATATTTAAATTATATTTTTAATAAACGTTTAACGAAAAATATTTTAAAAAAATATAAAAATATATATAAACTTTAAATATAAATATTTAAGTTATATTATTTAATAAATATTTAATAAAACAAACTTTAAACTTATATAAAAAATAAATATAAACTTTAAAAAAAGTATAAATATTTAAGTTATATTTTTTAATAAACGTTTAGCAAAAAAAGCTTTAAATAATATATAAAATATATATATTAAAATTAAAAGCTTAACGTTTAAATAAATATTTATTTATAAATTAAATTAGTTTAACTTTTTAATTAAAATAGCTATAAAAACTATTTATAAATATTACGTAAATCTAGGTTTAATATATTATATATACTATATAAATCTTATTTAAAGTCCGCTAAATATTACGTTATAAAGCTAAATAGTTATATAAAACTATAATAAGTTTTAAATAAATATTAAACTAAACTTAAATATTAAAATATTTAGCTTTCGATTATAAAAGTTTTTATTTAAGTTTATAAAACTATAAAAAAAAAAATAATAAAGTTTTATATTTAAAAATAGTTTAATAAAAAGCAAATATAACTAAAGCTTATATTTAAATATTTAAAATTTAAAGTTTAATTTAGCTAATAATCTTTTAAAGTTTTTAAAAGCTTTAGTTTTTTATTTTAATTTTAATATAACTTTTTTTATATTTTTAATTTATAGTATAATAAATATAACATAGGTAAAAAGTTTAAATATTTAATTTACCTTATATTAAAAGCTAATATTTTACTTAAAAAAAAAAAAAGAAATACTAGTATATTAACTTATAAATAATAATAAATATTTATAAATATATGCTTTATACTGCCTAGTATTGCTACTATATACGCTTAGCCTAGTACTGCTATATATTCTTTATAGGGTAGCTATAATATAGTTATAGCTATAAATAAATAGGTTAAAAAATAGGGCTATAATAACCCCCCCTTTTAAAAAAGATTCGACCTTAGTTTATTAGTATATAGGGCTTTAAAAACCGTAGGTTTATTTGCTTTTATATAAAGAATTAAACAGTAAATTTTTAAAATTAATATTTTTAAGCTAAAAAGTTTTCTTAATTTTTAGTAGCTATAAATTTATAAAGCTTTTTATATCCCCGTTATATTACTAGCTATTTAAACAATTAATTATATAATAACTATACTATTTAATATATTTATTATTATTACGTAAGCTTTTTATTTTTTTTTATTTTTTATATATTTGTTTTTATAACTTATTATTATTTTTATATTTTATTATAAACTTATCCTTTTTATAGTTTTTAACTAGTTATTTAGTTATAATAGCAAGCTTATTATATTTAAATTCGCTTTATATATTTTTTTAGTTTTTTTATAAAATTACGTAAATTTATAGCTAAATATTATTTATTATTATATTTTAATCTTTTTTACGCTATTTTATAGTATAATTTATAGTAATAAATACATAAAAATAATATTTTTTTAATTTTTTACTTTTTTTTTTAAAACTAAAGTTTACTATTTTATTTTCCGGTCGTTTATATTTTTAGCTTAAAAAAAATTATTCGGGTATTTATATAAACAATCGGCATAAAATTATTATTTTTTACGCTAGCTATTAAGCAGTTATAGTTAAAAAATATTAAAATTATCTAATTATATTTTTAATTTTATAATAATTTTTCGTTATAAAATAATTTAGCTTACTATTAAAACAATTAATCTATTACTTTTTTTATATATATAAATATAGTTTTTAATAATAAAATTAAAATCTTTTTTATATTTATTAGCTTAAATAATTATTTTTATTATGTTTTTTTTACGTTTTATTTAGCAATTTTAACGTATTTTTATATATACTATATAATATTTAAGTTTTTTTTTGTTTAATTTTTTTTAGCTAAATAATTAACTAGCTTTTTAGCTTTAAATTTTTAATTAAACGTTATTTTTATAAATTGGCCTATAAAGATTTTTTTTAGCGTTAAATTACTAAATAATTTATAAAATAAAAATATTTATATTATATTTAAAATAAATAGCGCTTTTAATTAATTTTTCTAGAAATAGTTTATAAAAAGTTATAGCTTTTAATTTATTTATTAATATATAATTTCGATTTATTTAATAATTTGTTTATATCCAGTAAAAAAAAGTTTAGTTTTATTTTATATATTTTAAAAAGTTCGTCTATAAAATCGGCTATAAATTATAATTTTTAATTATTTATAAACGATTTTAGTTATTTAAAACTTAATAAAACTTTAATAATATATTTTAGCTACTTTTTTAGCAATAACCTCGTTTTTATATAATTATTTAAAAAATTTTAATTAATTAATTAATATATAAAAAATTATATTATTTTTATACTTATTTTTAAAAAAACTTTTAAAATTAATAATAATATATTAAAAATATTTTAAGATTTTTAAATATTAGCTTTTTAAAAGTTTTATTATATAAAACTTTAAATAGTTAATAATAATAATTTATAATATAGCATTTAATATCGCTATATAGCCCTAGTTATTAATATTTTTAAAAAACTAATAGCGCGTTTTGCCTTTATTTAAATACGCTATTATTATATACGTAAGCTTTTTTAATTATTTATATTTTTAAGTTATTTATTTTTAATACCGTAAATTTTCTTTATATAAAACAAATTATTTAGTATAAACTAATTAAAATATATATTAATATAAACTTAAGTTTAATATTATTAAAGCTAATATTTTTATAATTAGCCGCTAAAATAATATCGATTAATTATTTTTAATAATAATAATAGTTCGAAGTTTTTAAAAATATAAATTATTATATTTTTTAACAATTAAACGTTTATAGCAAACTTAAATAAAACTATCGTTTATTATTTATTTTAAATTTATTTTTATATTTTTATTTTTATATTTAGAATAAAATATTAGCTATAATATTTTTTAATTTTAATTAATATATAATTATAAAATTATATTAAACGATTAATTTAGCTTATTTTTTATTATAAGTTTAAAATTTTTTCGTATTAAAATATTCTAATATAATATAATTAATAATTATAAAAAAGCTTTTATTTTTAAAGTTTTATAAGTTTAGCTTTTTAATATAAAAAACTTTTTATAATAATAAGTTTTTTTATTAAAAATACTATAATTAAGCTTTTTTTTTATAACGTTTTTAAATAAAAAACAATTAGTTTTTAAAAGTTATTAAGCTTATTATATTATAATAATATTTATAGTTATATTATTTAATATATTAGTTTTTATATAAATTTCCGATTTATATAAAAAATATTAAAAATAAAAGCTAATATTAAACTTTTTTAAAATATCGAAAACTTATTAATTATTTAGTTTATATTAAGTTTATATTTATTAATTAATTATTTAAAAGTTTAATAATACGCCCGTATTTTTTAATAAAATGTTTATAAAAGTTATAAATTTTAAAAAAAACGTATTTTTTATAATATAGTTTTTTATTTTTAATTAGTAGTTATTAATATTAAATAATTTTTATTTTGTCCTAGTTAATTTTATATTTTTTATTTTTATAATAAAGCTTAAAAACTTAATTTAAATAATAAAAAATTTATATTTTTTTAAATCGGCTTATAATTTAGCTTTTTAAAACAAGCTAATATTTTATTTATATATTTTATATTTTAGCTTATTATTAAAATAAATTAAAATATTATAATATATACTATATAAAAAATATTTAAATATTTGCTTAAAATATTATTAATAAAACGTTAAAATATTAATAGTTTATTAATAAAACTAAATAATAATATTTTAAACTAATAAATATTATTATATATAAAAACAATTAAAATTTATTGCTTTTTATATATAAATATAATAAAAGCTTAGCAAATATTAATTTAATATAAACCTTAGTTTTAATTAATCGGAACAATGTTTTTTTTACTAATAATAAAAAATATCGATCTTTTTAAATAATATTATTTAATTTATAGTAGTTTATATAAAACTATATAATTTATTATTTTTATAATAAATAGTATTAAAGCAGTTTATAATATATTTATAAGTTTAATAAAATTTTTAAATAAGTTTTTTATATATATTTTTAGTAAGCTTTAGTTTTATTTAGTAATATTTTATATAAAGCGCTATATTTTAATAACTTTAGCTTTTTTTTAATTATAATTTTATAGTTTTTTTAATTATTAAAAAAATAATTCGTCCGAAGCTACTTTATTAAATATATTTAAATATTTATAATATTATTTAAATATTTCGTAGTAAACTTTTTTACGTAATTTATTTTATTTTTTAAATAATAGTTCGTTTTTCTTTTTATTAATAATTTTTTCGATTTTATATAATAAAATAAAACTATATATAATTATATTTTTAATATAAAATTATAGCGAAAATAAAAACGTTAATAGTTACGATTTATATAAGTTTTTGTTATATTAACTAAAACGTTTTATTTTATATATATAGCTTATATTTATTTTTAATAACTTTTTTTTAAGTTTATTTATAATTTTTATATAAAAAGACTTTATATAAATAGTTATAATTTTTATTTAATATTTTACTATATAATTAACTTTTTATTATATAGTTATTTTTTAAATTAAAGTTAGCTCGTAAAAATTATAAAATCGTAATAAATATTTTAAAATAATAAGCTTTTAATAAAAGCTTTTTTAAAAGTTTTTTAGCTTTTTATTTTAATTTTATAATTTTATCGCGTAATTATTTTATTATTTAAATATAAATTTTATATATTTTTTTAATTTTTTAGCTTTTAAAAATATATTTATAGCGGGTTTTTATTTTATTTTATTAGTTTATAAAATTTTTTTTAAGTTTATTTTAATAGTTAATAATATAGTTATAGTTTTAAAGTAATATAATAGCTTTTTATATATAACGTTTTTAATTTAAACAACTATTATAATAACGTTTATTTTTAAGTTTTATTATTTATTTTTAACGATTTATATTTTATTAATAGCTAAAGTTTTAAATTAAATTTTTTATTTTATTTATTAGTATATTTTTTAAATAATATTTAAGCTTTTAATTAAAAAAAAATAATAATTTTTTTAGCGGCTATTTATTAATATATTATAATAATTAAAAAACTTTTTTTAATAATTATATTATATTTTATTTATTATTAAAGCGGTATATTAAATATAAATATTTTTAAACCTAAAAATATAATCGAAAAGCTAAGTTATAGTTTAAGTTGTTTTTTTATTATATTTAATAATTATATTAAGTTAAAACTTTATTATTTTTTTAGCTTTAAATATTTTATAATTTATATTATAAATTTATATTTATTAATAAATATATATTTATTTTTATATTAAATAAAGCTAGTATAAATAATATAAGTTTATTATTTATTATTATATATTTTATAAATAAAAGGTTTTTTTTAAAATTTTTTTAAAAAGTTATACGGAATTTTTTATATTTTTATTTTTAACGCTAATATTTTAATTATTTTAAAAAAAAAAAACTATTTTAAGCGTAGTTTTTTAGCTGTTTGTTCGGATAAATATTTTTTATAACTTTTACGACAATTTTACTAACGTAAATAATATTTAATTGCTTTTAGTTAGTTTTTATAAAATAAATATTATTATAATAATTTGCTTATAATAAATAAAATATTAATTTATTATTAATAACTTTATTTATTTAAAGTTAAACTTAATATATATTTTTTATTTATTATTAATAGTTTTATTTAAATAATATTATAATGTTTAAAGTATAGTTTTTAATAGCTTTATTTTAAAATAAGTTTTAAATATTATATTAATTGCGGCGTTTTTGTTTTTTATTAATAGTTTTGTTTTTTTTTTTTTTATTATTATTTTAAAAAGTTCTTTTATTATTAATAATTATATATAGTAATATAATTAATATTTTAAAAAAATATATTTAAATTATTAAGTTAATAATATAAAGCTTATTTAAATATTAAAACAATATATTATATTAATTTATATTTAGTTTTATTAATTTATATTAAGCTAGTTTATCGAATAAATTAAATTTTAAATTTAAAAAACTTATTAAAAGCTTTTATTATAAAATATTATATTATAAATATTTTTTTATATTTATTAAAGTATAATATTAATTATATAAATATTTTAAACTTTATTATAAGTTATTAATATAAACAAACTATTAAAATTATAGCTTTAAATAAATAGTATTAAATTTTAAATATAGTTTTTTTTATATAACTAATATATAATAATTTTTTTTTTTGCTTAATTAATAATTAGTATTTTTTTAAGTTTTTTTTCTAAAAATATAAACTAGTATTTAAATTTAACTTTAAGCTTATTATTTATAAGTTATTAAAAATAAAAATAAAAAATATTTATTTTATAGATTAATTTTTATTAGTTATAAATATTTTCGTATAAATTATTTAATATAAATAATAGCTAAAATATTTTTTTGCTTAAAATATATTATATAAAATAACTATAAATTATTTAATAATAAGTTTAATTTTTATAGGTTTATAAAGCAGCTAATTAAACTATTTTATTTTAAATATATTAATAGTTTTTTTATTTTTTTATATTTTATAAATAGTTCGGTTATTTTTTTTAAAATAATATTATAATTATAGTTTTATTTGCTAAAATTTAGCTTTATTTAAATTATAGTTTTTTTTAAACTTAAACGAAATAATAAACTATTTATTAAAATAATATTTTATATTTATATAATAATATTTATAATTTTATAATATTATATAAATTTTTAATAATATTATTTTTATAATAAATAAAAAAAATTTAATTTTATATTTGTTAAAAAAAACGTTAAAGTTTTTTTAAATATTTTATAAATTAATAATTATTATAACGAATTAAAAATAAACTACGTTTTTTATTTTAATATAATAATAGCGATAAAAAAAACTATAGTTTTTTTATTTATTAAAAATATTTAATAAACGTTTTAATTTTATTTTTATATTTTTTTTATTTCGGATAGTTTATATGTATAATTATTTTTTTATAATTAAAGCGATAAACTATTTATAATATTTATAGCTTTATTATTTAATAAAGCGTTATTTATTATATTAATATATAAGTTTTAAGTTTAATTAATTATTGTTTTTTTTATTATAGTTTTAATTGTAGTATATTTTTAATTAATTATTTATTGTTTTTAATAAATAATTAGTAAAACTTGTAAATAGTGTTAATATTAGGGGGTAATACTAGGTTAGTTAGTTTAATTAGTATATTTGTATTATTATATATTTTTAGTTTTCTAGTTATGAACAAATAGGCTATTCTTTTATAAATACTAAAAATCTATTTAAGCAGCTACGGCAGTTTAATATTCTTTTTATTTTACGTAGAAAAAGTTTTTTTTATACGTGCTACGTAATATCTAGCGCATATATAAAGCTACGTGCCATTATGCACATAGCTACCTAGGCATTAATAATTAGTAATCTATTACTAGGCCAATTAACACTAGATTATATATTAATACCCTTTTTAGCTGCAGTATTATATTTATAAGCTTCGAAAAAAAAAATAAAAAACTTTAAGTTAATTTAGTGCTATAATTAAACCTTTTTTTTATAACTAAAAGTATAGTTAACTAATTAAACTAAACGTAGTATTTACGTATATATATAAACTATATATTTATTTTAAAACGGACCTATTTTTTACTTAGCTTAAGATTATTATTTATAAACGTTTACTATTATAATTTTAATATAATTTTTATTTATTTTAAGTTTAAAAAAAGAACTTTTAAAATATTTTATTTTTTATAAAGTATATAAAACAAAATAGCACCGTTTTTTTATACTTATCCAAGTACTATTAAAAAACTAATAGCGCTATTTTTTAGGACCCCGACCCCTTTAGATTTAAACCCCTAGGACTTCCTTAGATCTAAAAAATAAATAAAATAATACTAGTTATTTCTAGCTAAATATTATTCCTATTAATATTTAATAAGCTTATTAATTATATAATAAAATAAATTGAATTAGTTATATATAAAATCTATAAGTTTAAGGTATATAAATATTAAAGTACTAAGTTAACTACTTTTTAAAAAGTTAATATATTAATAATCCTTTTTTTAGTAGTAAAAACGGGTTTAAACTATTGATTACTTATTATATAAAGTTTTAAAAAAGCTTAGTTTTATTTTTTTTTTTGCTAATTTTTTTAATTTATAAATTAAATAAAAATAAAAACTTTTATGTTTAGTTTTTTAATAGTTTAATTAACTTATTAGCTAAATTATTTTTTAATTTTATATTATTAGCTTATTAGATAATTAAGCTTATATTTAATTATATATAATATATAATATTTTTATAGTACTATATTTTTTTATTAAATATAATATTATTTTTTATTTTTTTATTTAATATTATATATTCAAATAACTTATAGTTTATTTATTATATAAAAAAATAATAAAACTATTTAATAATATTCTAAGTTTACTTAAAAAGTTCTTTACTTATACTAGATTATTTATTACTTCGTTTATTATAATATATTTATTTTTAGTAGAGTTTTTTATTATAATTAACTATAGTTTAAAATGCTATAATATTAGCGCGCTATTTAAAAATACAATATATTTATTAATAACTTATTATTTTATAAATTTAATACTAAAATAATATTAATAGTAGCAAATAAACCTATATTATTATAAATTCTATATAAATAGCCTTTTTTAGCTTATTATACTTAATTTATATATTTAAAGTACTTTTTATATATTTAGCTAATCGTTTTATACTTTTAATATATTTATTAGAAAAATTTGCTATAAATCTTATTTAAATAAAAGCAATAAAGCTTATATTAAGCTTTATAATTTAAGTAAAAAATTTAACTTATTAAATAAAAAAGTATAATTAAATATTTTATTTTTAAAAACAAGTTTTTTTTTATACTTTATAACGTAAATTATCCCTTTAATATTTATAAATATAAAATATTTACGTATTAAACTTAAACTAATAAAATTAAATACTTTAGTTATATATTGTTTTTAATTAAAGCTTATATTATTATTAATTTTATTTTTTACGATTTATACGCTTAAAAACTAGTTAATTTAGCTTAAATTATTCGCTAAAACTATTTTATTAATTTTTATAGCAATACTTTTTAAATAATCTAAGTTAAATCTTATAATTAAAAAATTATTACATAAAATATTATAACTTTTTTGTTTTATAGTTAATATATATAGCGTTATTAAAAATTATAAACTTAATCTAATTATTTACGATTTTTTTAGCTTTAATTTATTATTTATATTTTAATTATTTAAAACTATATAAAAGCTTTATTAGTTTAATAATTTTTTTAATTAGCTAGTTATATTTTTTTGTTTTAATTTAAAAGTTTTAAAATATTCTTTTAATATTTTAAACTATTTTATAAATATTCTTTTATAAAAAGCTCTATTAAAATATACTGTTATAAAATCGATTTAAATAACGTATTATTTTCGAGCAGCTATTAAAGCTATTAAAATCCTCTATAACGTTATTTAAGCTATAAAAAAAAGTTTTATTATAGTTAATATTTTTACGCTAAATAAACCTATAAGCATAAATTCTAGCTTTATATTTATCTAGTTTATTAATTAATAAATATTTTTTTAAATATTTATATAAAATTAATAAAATAGCTATAAATAGCTTTTATATATTTTACGAATTTTAAAATATTATATTTAAATAAACTACGTATTTTTTTAAATATAGCTTTAAGCTATTTTTTTTTTTTTTTTTATAAATATTTTTTTTAAAATAAATTTATTAAAAATAAATATTTTTACTATAAATTTTTTTAATAATTTTTATAAATATTTATATAAAAGCAGCTTTTTAAAAATATAAAAATAATTTAGTTTATTTAATCTAGCTTTTTATAAACTATAAATATTATATTAATTTTTTAAATTTTAAATTTATTTTTTTAGCTTTATATTTTAAATCGCTTATAAAATTATTTATATATATATTTTGCTTTTTTTAGCTTAATATTATATTTAAAATATAAATTATATTAAAATAATTTTTATTTGTTTTATATAATAAATATAAACTTTTAACTAAGTTTTTTTAAAGTCTCTTTTTATTACGCTTAATAATAAGTTAATTTAATAGCTTATTTTTACAGTTAGCTATATTTTTTTAGTTTGTTTTTATTATCTATAATATTATTTTTAACGATATTACGATCGCAGTTCTATATTTAAGTAAGATTTTTAATCTTTTAATAACGCCGCCTAAGTTTACGCTATACTTTAAAAAATAATAAACGTACAATATTTTAAGATTATAAGCGTTATTTATATTTTTAATACTTTTATAAAAAACGTACAATATATATAACATTTTATTACTTTCGGTAAGCTAGACTATATAATTAAATATACTTTTATAATCTAAGAATATAGTATTAGTTTTTTTAGCTTTTAGCTTTTTAACTAATACGCGTATAAATTCGTTAATAAATACTATATAACGTATATTTATTATTTATAAATTATTAAAGTTAAATCTATTATTTTTTTTTAATTTAAATAGTTAAAATACTTTTTAGCCGAGGTTATTCTTTTTATTATAAATTAACTAGTTTTATTAAAAACATATATAGTTGCTAAAACGTTATATACTTAAAATATAATTAGTAATTTAGTTTATAAAAATAAAGCCTTAGTTTTATTTTAAATAAAATCTATTAATCTTTTAATTATACTATTTTAGTATTAATTTATAAATAACAAAATAATAATAGTTACTTTTATTTTATTATAAAATACCTTTAGATCTTTTATATTAAACTTTTTGCCACTATTTATATATAAAACGCGGCATTTTTTTAGTAGTTTTTATTAGGTTAAGGTATTTAAAATATTAATTTTTTGTTTATTTATTATAAATATATTTTAACAACACTTTTTGCTTTATTTTTTGTTTTATATGCCTTAAAAATACAATACTTACTATTATTATTTACTATAAATAAAAAATACTTATATTTTTTAATTAAAACTAGTTTAATCTAGCTAAAATTTACTTAGGTTATTTCTTTTAAATAATCAGCTTTTTCGATAGCTTTTTTCGAAATATATTTCTTAGCTTTAGCTTAATTATAAACAAAGCAAAAAAAATATTTAACTTTTTTAAGTTCGATATTAATATTTATAATATATTTAATTATTTATATTAACTTTTTAATACTAAAATAGTATAGCTAATAATATTAAAAATTAGCTTATTTTAAATTTTAAAAATTATTTTTACTTTTTTCTTTAATAATAATTTAAGCAATAATTCTTTTAACGCTTTAATTTTATTTATTATATTTAGCGCGAATTTTTATAGCTTTTTTTAAAGTTAATATATTATATAAAGCTTTTTTTTTTATATATTTATAAAAAAACTACGCTATTATATATTAAGATTTATAATAGCTATTTTACAGCTATTTTTTATAGTATATTTATTTAAATAATTTTTTATTTTATATAGTTATTTTTTTAAAAATATATTTAATAAATAATAAAATAAATAAAATATATTTTACGCTTATATTATATTTATTTTTATTAAAAGTTTTAAAGTTCTTTATAATAGTGCTAATTTTTTTAATTTATATAAGTTTACTTTTTATATAAACTATATATTTTTTATTTTTTTAATTAAATTTATTATTAATTTTTTTTTAAAGTCGGCTTTATTATATATATTTTTATATTTAACTTTATATTAAATAAATATAACGTTTATATACTAAAATATAATAATTTTTTAAAATATAAGTATACTTAAAAGTACTATTGTTTTTTTATATAATAACCTTAATATTTAGTTTGCTACTACTAATAACTTTAATACTTAGTATGTTTTTTTAACCTAAGTTGTTTAGAATTGCCGTTAAAAGCGAGAATATAAGGGTAAATATAGTTAGAAGTACTACTACTATGGTTTTCTGCTTAATAACTGGCTTAATAATCGGCTTCGAATTATTAATAATAATTAGCTTCGAATTATTTCTAGATTTATTACTACTAGAGCTAGCTTTTACTTAATAAAAAGGTCCGTTATTTTTTGATTAATAAACAGGCTTGCCGTAGCAGATAGGTCCGCAGTTGTTTTTTTCTCCGTAAAAAGGTTTGCGGTGATCTTCCCTATAAACGGGTCCGCCGTTGTTTTCTTTTCCGTAAAAAGGTCTGTAGTGATCTTCCTTATAAACGGGTCCGCTATTGTTTTTTTCTAGCTTAATGTAATTATTAAGGCTAAAGTTATTTTTTAAGTTAGGATTTTTTAAGTTAAGGTTTTTTAAATTAAAATTTTTTAAATTAAAGTTTTTTAAGTTAAAGTTTTTTAAGCCGTAGTAACTTTTTAGCTTAAAATTACTTTATATAATACAGTTTTATTTATAATTAATAATATTATAATTATTTAAAGTAAAAAAAATAAACTAAGTATAAAAAAAAAAAAGTAATATTTTATAGTTATAAAAATTTATTAGACTTTATAAAATATTTATATATAAGCAAAATAACTAAAGTTATTTTTAAAGCTTATAAATAGTTTTTAACTTTTAATAAGTTTATTATAAATATTATAAGTTTTTAATCGTTTAAAGTTCTAATTTTAGTTATTATTACCTTTATTAGGGTAATTTTTAGCAATATAATCTTATTAGCTGCATTTAAAGCATTTAGGCCTTTTTTTTTTATCGTAATTCTTTTTTTTAAAGTTCGATTTAAAGTTTAATTTATAATTCTTGCCTTTGCTATTGCCCTTGCTATAACCCTTATTCTTATTAGTAATATTATTATTAGACCTTTTTTCTTTATAGTCTTTTAACTCGGGCTTTTTTTTTATACGGTTTTTAAAGTTATTATTAAATTTATCGATTAGATTTTAAATATAATATTCTTTATGCTTTATAACTTTAATAGTAATATTATATTAAACCGTTGCTTTATTTTTTATTGTAGCTATAAATATTATAACTTATTAGTTTATATTTATTTTTTTCTTAGTTTTTATACTATTTTATATTTTTAAAAAATTTAAATATAAAAAGTATTAAATTTTTTTTATTATATTTATAATTAATAATATTGTTCTATATATTTTTTTAGTATATTTAGCCTATTATACTATAAGTTTTACCAAAGATCTTTAATATATATAACCTTTTTTTGATGTTTTTAATTAGGTTTAAAAAAGCTGGTTTTAATATGCTAGTAATTACTTATACTAATACTAGTTCTTTATACGAACTAATAGAATTTTTAAAATTATATTTAATAGTTTTTATAGTAAAGTATAAATTACGTTAATATATTAATTAGTTTTAAGCTTTTTTTAAATAGTTTTTTTTATTAAACTTTAGTTTAAATTTGCGCTATTTTAGCTTAGTTTTATCTATAAATAAAAGCTTTTTTAAGTTCTTCCGCGATAAATAATACCTATGTTTAATATAAATATTATTAAATTCTTTTAAATCTAACAATAATAATAACAAATCTAATAAATTTAAGTCTAAATTTAAAATAAAAATAATTTTTTTTTTTTTTTGCTTTTAAACTCTTTTTTAATAAAATCACGCTTTAGTTTCTTCTTTTTAAAATCGATCGATTTAAACTTTTTAAAAAATTTATTTATTTTTTTGCCGCTTTATCTAAAAAGCTTAATACTTTTTAATTATTTTCTTAATAATCTTATTTATTATTAAATACTTCGAATATATTTTTACTAGCTAAATTAACTTAATTAACTAAATTAATTAAATTAACTAAAACTAACCTTTTATTTAACCTATTTAACTTTTTTAAGTTATTAATAATTTCGTTAAATTTATTTTTTATAAGTTTTATTTTATATTTATAATTAATAAATTATTTTTCGATTTTTTTTTAAAGTTTTTAGTAACTTTATTATATTCTTTTTCTTTCCGGTATAGCTTATTTTTATATATTTTAAGGTTATATATTACTACTTTTAGTTATTATTAAGTATTAATTTATTAATTAATTATTTTATCGAATAAATATTAATATTTTATTATTTTAATTTTTAGATTTATAATAATTTTTTTTAACTTTTTTTAGTTAGTATTTACTAATTTAAGTTAATAACCGGAAATAGCTAAAATATATTAATTAAGCTTTTTAAAAGTCGATTAATCGTAAAAATGCGCTAGCTATTATATAAAAATAATATTAATATTAAAAAGTAATATTAGGTTAGTTAGCTTAATTAATATATTCGTACTATTATATATTTTTAATTTTTTAGTTATAAACTAAGTAAGCTATTTTTTTATTAAATACTAGAAAATCTGCCTAGGTAGCTACGGCAGCTTAATACTTCTTTTATCCTGCGTAGAAAGGGCTCTTTTCACGCGTGCCGCGCAGTATCCAGCGCACACACAAAGCCACGTACCACTGTGCCACACAGCCACCCAGGCACCAGTGATTACGTAATCCATCACTGGGCCAATTAAGCACTAGATCTATATGCTGACAAAACTTATTTAATAAATCGTATTTAAGCGCGCTATTATTAATAAAGTTTATTTTACGTAAATATTTTTAGCTATATAATTTATATTAAACTATATTAATTGCTAAGCTATAACGATTATTTTTTTATTAAAAGCTTTTTTAAGTATTTTATTATATAGTTAGCTAAATTTAACCGATTTAGTTTTTTTTTATTTTATAAGAATTTATTGTTTTTTTAAATAATAATATAATCGAAATAAAATATTATAATAAATATAATATAAGCAAAAAGTTTAAATACTTAATTTACTTTATATTAAAAGCTAATATTTTACTTAAAAAAAAAAAAAAAAATACTAATATATTAACTTATAAGTAATAATAAATATTTGTGGGTATATACCTTATACCGCCTAGTATTACTATTACACACCGCTTAGCCTAGTACTGCTACACATTCCCTGTGGGGCAGCCACAGTGCAGCCATAGCTATAGATAAGTGGGTTAAAAGAGTAGGGCTGTGACATATAGCCGAATTTTAAAACTTTTTTCTATAAACTTTTTAAAGTATAACTCTTCGAAAAAGCTTAAAGCTATTTTAAATAATATTATAACAATAATATAATATGCTTTAGCTTATAAAAATAGTTAAGGTAATATTGGCTTTTTAAGTTTTTATAAAAGTTTTTAAAGGTTTATATAGCTTTTATAGCTAGGTTTTATAGCTAGTTTTAGATCTTTATAGCACTTTTAGCATTATTATTATTTATTAATTAATTTAAACTTATTTTAGGCCTTTTATTTAAGTTTTATTATAGTAAAATAAATATAACTAATAATATAATAAAAATAAAAAAATTATTTTATTATTAAGCTATAATTAATTAAATAATAAACTAAATAGCTAATTTATTAAGCGTATTAAATAACGTAAATAAAGTTATAAATAATAACTTATAAAAATATATTAATTAGCTAATTATTTAACCCGTTAAACTATTTTTTAGCTATTATAATTAATTTAAAAAACTTTAACGCTTTATTATACTAAATATAAATAAAAATATAAATAAAACGCGAATAAAATATAAAAAAAAACATATTTATTATAACTATTAATAAATTATATTATATATAATTAATAGTATATACTTTTTTAAACAATAATAATAATAAAAAACTAAGCTATATAGCTTTTTAATATTTATTTAATAATATATTTTTATATAAATACTTTTTGTTTTTATATTATTTTAAATATATTAAAACTAATAGTTAATATATATTATTTTAAACTTAAATATAGCTTTATTTAATAAGTAAAATTATAATATATATTTTATATATTTTAGGTTTTTAATTTTAATAAACTTATAAAAAATTTTTATAATTAAATTATTAATTAGTTATATATTAATAATAATAAATATTAAAGCTATATTATTAAATAGTTTAAAAATTAAGCTTTTTTATTTACTATTATAAATTTTGCTTTTTTTAAGCAAAAAAATTATTAAAATCGTTATTATAAACTATAAATATTTTATATTAATATTTAAGTTTAAATAGTAAAATAATATATTTATAAATAATTTTAATTTTTTAATAAAATAAATTATTTAAAAGTTTTAAAAAAAATAGCTATAAATATTATTTAAAAAAGTTTTAGCTAGTTTTATAAACTAGTTTAATATAAAATTAAAATAATAAAACCGATAAATTTTAATAATAATAATAATATAAAAAAAAAAGTTTTAAAATTAAACCGGAAAAAAATGTTTTTTTAAACCAGATTTTAAATAAAAAAAAAAAAAAAAACAATAAATATTTTAGTTCTATTTTTTTAATTTTTTATAAATCCGGGCAATAATATATAATAATATACGTTAATATTATTTAGCTATTTTTTTATTAGCTATTATTTATATAATTTATTAAAAAATCGTATAATAGTAATATTTTAGTTTATATATATATATTTAAATATTTTTATATTTAGCTATTTTATATAAAAAACTATAATATTTTTATAAAAAAAACTATAATAATAATAATAAATAAGCTAGCGCTTTTTTATACTTATTATTATTATTAGCGCTAAAAGCTTAATAATTTTTAAACGTTTTATATTATTTTAGCTTATTTTTAAAAAATATATTAAATAGCGTTTTTTATAATATTATAAAACGTACTTAATATAACTTTTTAATTATTGTTTATAAAATAATAAAAAATAAAAAAATAATAGGTTTTTTTTTATATATAGCTTAGCTTTATTAGCGATTTTTAATTTATGTTTATTTTAAAAAAACCTACTTAAATATATAAAAACTAATAAAATAATAATTATTAGCTTTATATATTATAATTTTTATAAAAATAAATATAAATATTTATTATTATATAAATAACTAATAAAGTTATTTTTATAGGCTTTATATAATTATATAGCTATATATAAAAAGTTTTTTATTTAATCCGGTTTTTAATCTTTATATAGTACTTAATATAGCACTTAAATAATAAACGCTATAATAAACAGTTATTTTTTTATTTTAAGCTAAAGCTAATATTTTTAGTAGCTATTATTTATTTTTATTTTTTAAATATATATATTTAATTATTATTTTATGCTTTTTTTTATTATTTAGTTTAATATTTTACGTTTTAAAAGCTTAATTAAACTAAAATTATTTTAAAAAAAACTAAGCTTTTTTTATATTAAAAAAATCTTTTTTAATATTAAGCTTTTATTAATTTATATATTTATTTATATATATATTAATTTTTTTTCGATTAAATAGTTTTAATCCGATTTTTATTTTAATTATTTTATACTAAAGTTATTAAAGCTAAATTTAATAATAATTATATATATAGCTTATATTTTATTATTTTATTTTATAATAGTTTTAAAATTATATTTTATTAACTAATATATATTATTAAAAGCTATTTTAATTTTATAAAATAATATTTTCGTAAAAATATTTAATAATAAAGCTAAACGTTTTAAACTTTATTAATATAAGCTTTTTTTATTTTATAAATACTATATTATTATTATTTTTAATTTTAGGTTAATTTTATATAAAAAAAATTATTTAGCTATTTGTTTGTTATTTTAAAAAATTCGATAGTTTTATTAAATTTTTTATTTATTATAAACGTAAATATAAATATAATATTTAGCTAATTAAAAACTTATATAAGCTAATTAATATTTAAACCGTTTTATTTTTTTATTGTTTAGTTTAATAAATAATATTTTTAAAGCTTTTTATATTAATCGGCTATATATTAAAAGTTTTTTAAATATTTTGCTTATTAGTAACGTTTAATATAATTTAATAATATATTTATATATTAAATAAAGCTATAGCAAAAAAATAACTTAAGTTATAACGGGCTATTTAGTTTTATAATACGTTAAAAAATTATAATTTTAATTTTATTAAATATTTAAACTGCGGACTAAAAGCTTTTAATAAAACTAAAAATTTAATTATTTTTACTTTTTAGTTTTTAATTTTATATTTTTTTTTTATAATATTATTATAAATTTTATTATATAATTTTTTTATTTATTATTTAAAAATAATATATTTTTTTTTTTAAAATTTTTATTTAATACTAAATTTTATAAATATAATATTTATATTTAAAAATTTTTAATACTATTTTAATAATATATTATTTTTTAAAATATATTTATAATAATTTCGGTTAAATTATTTATTTTATTAAATATATTAATAATTTTTTTAATAAATAAAAATATATTTTATTATTTTTTAATATATTAATAATTTTAATAAAAATAATAATATTTATAATAATAATATTAAAAATAATAATATTAAAAGTAGTAGTTTTATTATTAATAAGCGTATTATTAAAAATTAATATTTTTTATATATATAAGTTTTTTTACGCTTAAAAATAAATATAAATAAAGCTAGAAATATTTTTATTAACTAATTAGTTAAACTTTACGGATAATATATTATTAATAAAGCTATATTAAATATATTTCGTCGAAAAAAATAAGCTATAATTATATAGCGAATAAAAATAACTAAATAATTATTTAATATATTAAAGTTAAAAAAATATAATAGCAAAAAAAATATTAAATAAATAAACATATTAAATAGTTAATAATAATAATACGTTTATAAAAGTTTTATTAGCTTTTTATAAATATTTTTAAAAATTATAAATATAAAAAAAACAAAAAAAAAAAAGCTATAATAACTATTAAAATTTTAGTTTTATATATAAAATATTATAATAGCTGCTTTATTATTTATTTAAAAGTTTATTTTTTATTTTTATTTATTTTTAATAATATATAATAAAATATATTAAAAATTAAAAAATAATACTATTTTAAAAATTTTATTATATTTATTTTAAAAATAAAGTTTTTATAAAGCTTATATAAACGCGCCGAAAAAGCTAAGTTTTATTTTAAATATAAAAAGTAGCTAAAATAAATACTCCTTAATATATAAAAAAAAAACTATTAATTTATTATTAAAAACCGGTTAAAACTATATATAAAATATTATAGTTATAATAATTAATATAACTATATATTTTTACATAAATAATATAATAATAATTATAATATTATATTAAAAAATAATAAATATATATTTTTATCGGGCTTATAAGTTTTATATTTTTTTAATAGTATTAAATTTTATATTAAACGTTTAAACGTTATATTTTCGCTTAAATAAACAAAGTTAAATATTATTTTTTTTATTAATAATATTAATATTATTAGTTTTAACGTTTTATTTTTATTATTATAGTTAATATTATTATTATTATTATTATTATTATCGTTATTATTATTATAATTATTATTATTATTAGCTTTATTATTATTATTATTTTAGCTTAAAAGTAATATTATATAGCTTTATTTAAAAAATATTTTATTTATTAATTAAAACTAAAAAAATAATTAATATATAATTTATTTCGAAATATTACTATATAAAGTTTATAGCTATTTTAATTTTATTTAATACGTTAAACTATATAATATAATTTTAAATTTTTTTATTTAAATTTTAGTTATAGCTGCTAAAAATATAATTAATTTTGTTTTAATTTTTAACTAAATATTAAAGTATTATTTAAAAGTAATAAATGCTATAAAAAGCTATATTTAAACTAGTATAAAAAAAATAAAATTTATTTAGTTTATATATTTTATAAAACCTTTAGTTTTAAAAAAAAAACAATTATTTTAGCTAATAGTTTAAGTAAAAGTTAAAAAGCTTTTTAATATATTTTATAATATTAAATAATATAATAATAATAAAAATTGTTTAATAAAATATAACTATAAACGTAAAAAATAGCTAAGTTAAATATAACTATAAATATAAAAAATAGCTAAGTTAAATATAACTATAAATATAAATAATAGTTAATAAACTATTTTATAATAAAATAATAATTTAATTTTTATAAGCTATAAAATAAAATTTTATTATTATATTAATATATTGCTATTAATAAAAAGCTTATTATTAAAAATAAATAATAATAAATAGAATTTTAAATAATAATTAGTTTATTTTATATTTTTATTTAATATTATTAAAAATTTTCTATTATTTTTTATTTTAATTTATAAAAAAAATAAAATTTATTTAAGCTTTATATTTTAAAGCTTTATTAATAATTTACTTAATAAATAGCTTTAATTTATATATTTTTTTTTTTATTATTTTATAATATTATTTTTTAGGTTTTATTATTTTTATTAATATTTATAAATATTATATATATTATTTTTTAACGTTTTTTTATAAAAAGTTTTTTTTTAAAATATTAGCTAGCTTTATTTAGATTAAATTTATTAAATTATTACGTATAGTTTTTAAATATAATTTTTATAATTTAATAATATGTTATATTTTTTTTATTTTTTTTTTATTGTTATAGTTTAGGTGCTTTTTTTAAATATAAGCTTATATATTTATAAAATTATTAAAGCTTTTAATATAATAATATAACTAATAAATAATAGCTAAATAGCAAATAATATTTATTAAAGCTAGCAATATTTTTTATTATAAAACTTTAGCTAAATAATAAAATTAAAAAAATAAAATCTATAAAAAGTTTATTTTTAAATATAAAAATATTAATATTATAATATCGGCTAAATAATATTTAAAAAAATTTATAAAACTACTATAATATAAATATTTAAATTAAATATTTTTAAATATAAAAAAAAGCATATTATATTAAATTAAATATGCTAGCTTATTAAAAAGCTATTATTATAATATTTTATTTATTTATATTAAATAAAAAGCTATAAAAGCTATATTTTAATAAAACTATTTATTTTAGCTATATAAAAAAGTATGCTTTTTTTTAATAGTTTTAATAACTATAATTATATAAAATTAGCTCGAAATAATATAATTAAAATTTATATTATAAAAGTTATAATTTAATAAAAGCTTTATAATATAAAGTTAATAAAGTTTAATTTTAATAAAATTATTTTATAATATTTTATTTATATATATTTTTAAATAAATTATTTATTAATAATTAATTATTATTTAATAATAATCATAATAATTAATATTAAAAAATTTATATATTATTATTATATAATTAAAAAATCTTATTTTATATAATATAAATATAATTTATTTACCGAATAATTTAAATTTATTAATAAATAAAATTTAAATTTAATAATATAATAACTGTTTTAGTTTTAACGTTTATTAATTTTAAGCTAAATATATATATATTAAAATATATTATTTTATTTTTAAAACGTTATTAGTTTAATAATATATTTTTTAAAGCTTTTTTTTTTATATATAAAAGCTATATAATATTTTTTATTAATTTAAATGTTTTTTTAATAAAAGTATATTATATATTAATATAATCTCCGTAAATTAATAATTTAAGCAATAATTTTTCTAAGTACTATTTAAAGCTAGCATAGTTTAAAATTAAATAATAATATAAACAAACTAAAAATATTAGCTAGCAAAAATAACTAGAGCTGTTTAAGCAACTATTTATTATTTAAATAACTTAAATATTTAAAGTTTAATAGTAAATTTTAACTTTAATAAAAAGTTTATTATATTTTATTTAAAATATATTTAAAAATATTATATAACTATAAAATTTAATAAATATAAATACAGTAGTTTTTAATATATAAAAATAAAACTTAATTTACCGATTTTATTTTTAATATTGGCTTTTATAATATTATTAAAAGTTTATATATAGCTAAAAATATAACTATAAAAATATTTATATTTAATAATTTTAATATAATAATACTATTTAATATTTTATTTTTATTAATTATTTATTTAACGTTTAAACAAAATAATTTATTTTTATAAAAAATATAATATTAACTTTAAATTTTAATATATTTTATTATATTTTAATTAAAACTATAAAAAAATATAAGCTATTAAACTATAATAATATTTTTATTTATATAGTTTTATTTATAATATTATTATAATATTATATATAAAAAAGCTTATTTAATATATTATAGTTTTATATTTAAAACTTTTATAAAATATTTTAAAATATTATTTTATACGCGGATAACTAAATAATTAATTTATTATATTTTAATTTTATTTACCTTAGTTTTGATATTTAGTTAACTAGGTTTTTTAAATATTATTATTTTTTATTTTTAACTAAATAATATAATATAAAACTTATAATAATTTAAAACTATTTAAAATATATTATTTATTTACTGCTTAAGTATATATTTATTTTTTAAATATAATTTAAAACTTAAACATATATTTAATATTTAATATTATATTAATATTATATATATATTTAAAATATTTTTACTATTTTTTAGTACGAACTTTTTATAATATAAAAATATTAGTACGTTAAACAATGTTTTATTATATTGTTAGGTTATTTTATTAAGCGGT